>JAWWMP010000116.1:55125926-55171570 GCA_035047865.1 Dendrocincla tyrannina | reverse complement strand
TCAATGTCAAAAATGTCTAGTATATTCATGGGCTTAGGAGTGTGGAGGTTTGGGTTGGCTCCCTGCCAAGCCCAACTACCAGCCACACGGATCCCCCCTGCAAGAGAGAAGGGAAAAAAAAGTACCCCAAAAGACAATTTTAGTAAAAGTATATATATTTTTTCACATATATTACAATCATATACAATCAAACACTATGAATCTACAGAACAAAATCCCAGAACAACCCCCAAAAGGGAAAAGGGGAAAAGGGAAAAGGGAAATGGGACAAAATGGGTAAAACGAAACAAAACAAAATACACACACTTGTAAACTCAGGGAAAAATGCTCAATAAGTAACTAATACAATCAATTCTCACCAAACTCCCCTTAAGAGGAAGCAGGTCCTTCCCCTCCATATGGCTGGGACATCAGCTCTCTGTGCCGGCCTAGCTCTTATCTCTGTGAGCTGAGGCCTCTCGGAGAAGCTGCTCAATCTTGATAGCGGCAAAACATAAACAGGACACTCAGTTAAATGCATTTTCAAATATCAAAGCCATTTTAACTACAAATTCTAGCTTTTTCTCTTTTAAGATGTACATATTCTAAGAAGGTTATTGATCATCCTTAATTTCTGATGATCAAAAATCTATTTGACAATATAAAAACAGAAGTTCCTGAGTTAATCTGACTATTGTACTTTATGTATCACTTAATTAAAGAGCTGAGAAGTATGTTTTAGTTTAAAGACAGCTCTCATAATTTACATCAAAAGGAATTTGGCCTTGTCACTAATTTTTTAATATTCTGGTTCTGAGGATATCTGTGTGTTTCAATGTTTTTCTTTCTCCAAGTGTACTGGCAGTCCCCCTAGGTAGCCACTCCCACTGTTTTTTATTAAACTTGTGCACTATTATTTTCTTTTTATTTGAATTATTTTTTCTTTCTGCTTCTCATGAAGGTGCCACACTATGAAGCCCAGAACTGAACACAGTATTCCCAGTGTGGCCTCACCAGTGCCAAGTAGAGGGGATGTGTCTCTTCCCTCTTCCTGGTGACAACTCTCCCAGGGCATCACAGGATACCATTGGCCTTCTTTGCCACATGGGCCTATTGCTGACATTTCAACACAGCATCCACCACCTTTTATGAAAAGCTGCTTTCCAGCTGCATGGCCCTCAACTAGAAATATCATTGCAATTCCTGCAGAAGCCAAGAGGACATTGCTTCCTTCAGAGAGTACTGAGAGTAATTGCTCTCAGAATAAGAAATAAATCACAGGGACTATAAAACTTCCAACACTAGCTATTTAATTTCAGTGCTGACCTAGTCGTGCCATCTCAGAATATAACCAAGGCAGAAGAGAACTGACAAACTGAGAAGGAAGAGGAAATTATGACCATCAGCTGGAGGCCAACAGAAATGGAGGAAACTGAAGTGGATTGCCACTTTTGTGGACATAGATGCACTTGATATTGTGAAAAACTGAAAGGATTTTGTCCCAGAGCCCCAGAAACAGTAAAGAACAGGATTCCTGGCCATTCACACAAGCTATTGAAACCTCAGATGTTTTACATGCCAACCTTGTTTTTCACAAAAATCTAAATATTCATTAACAGAAACAGGCACTGCCCTGCCATATTGGTAAGCTGACAGGCACATTCAGCATACTTCTGCTCTAGTATTCATGTCACAATACTATTATTAAATCATTGTCAAGTCTAGAAATATGGTAGGCTGTATTTTGGATTTTTATTTAACCAACATGTTGAAAAAGTCATAGGAGCTATTCTTTGCCTTCCTAAAATGGTGTCAGTACAAGTACTGTGGTCAGCAAATAAGTCCTATGGATGTTGCAGATTAAGGTCTTTGTTATTCCTGGGTTTGATTATTTCAACTATTTATTTTGAGGCTTCATTGATTACACTATTCAAACACCACAGTCTATGACAGATGCTACAAGTCAGATCACATGCAGAATTTTGAGCAATGTGAAAAAAATAATCCCCTATATTTAACTCATCATAAATTTCCTCAGCAGTTTTAAATGATTGCTTCCTATTTGAAAGATACTAAGAAACAGTAAGTTATATGATTGAGCAGTAAGAAACTGGAAGAACTTAACTTCTCAGTAGCCAGTCCTGGGGAAACAGGATTTTATTTTGCCTATTATTTACCATATAAATATTAGTGGGAGTAAGAATGAAAATACTATTTTTTAACAATAGAAAAATTACTCCCCTAAACTGCATCCTTCTGCATGCAAGCACCTGTAATTAAAGCTATGTCTCTTCTGCAGTACATTTTCTCATAACTGTGGCTCTATCACTGTTGATGAGACACTTCAAACTGTTTTGTTTGGCCCACCAACATGGAGCAAGATTAAAGATTGGGAAATCTCTTCTACAAAGACTCAAAAGACACAAAGGCTTTGTGAAGCCAAATTGACCTTTCATCTCGTGAAGAGAGGCTCCCAAATAACACAGAAAAGGTGTAAGTCTACCTTTTTAAAAAAACCTTCCTTTGGAGCAAAGTGATATGAGGGAAGAGAAACCTACTAATCTTTGGCTAAGAAGTTGCTTATAAAAAGTCAGCTCCAAACTGCTTTTGGGTTTGCTTTATAGATCTTGCCCACAATTCATTGCTGACAGTTTCTCTCCTAATTATGAATACAAATTCATTGAAAGTGACCTTAAATTCTAGTAAGAAGAAAGAATGCTGGAGATTTATTGTGAGGGAGTGGGAGAGATAAACCAGAGGTTGTAGGGGTGAAATGCAGAGAAAATGTTTGGAGACAAAATTGCTTTACTTTCATTATTAAAATTTCTGCCAAAATATCTCTCTGAGCTAAAACTCTGCTTTGGTCCTGGCTCACATTAACTTCCCATCAACAATATTATTACAGACATAACGACAACAACATCTACATACTGTGGCACGCAGAGCTACTGGCCTGTGAGGTTGCAGAGGAAGCTGTGAACATCACTATCATTTTTTCAGGCACAGAAAACATGAGAGCTGCCTGTGTTTTGCACCTGTTACAATTGTACCACATATTTTAAGACATTCACATTTTTTTTTTTTGGTTCACATTTTCAAAATAAATAAAAAAAATACAAGGGTAGCATATTACTATGGAAAAAGAAATAATACCCACATACAGTAATTGCTCTCTTTGTCTACAAAAGTAAATGGCTTCTTCAAAGTCCATATGACATGGCCCTGAGATTAGATAGTTTGCTGACCATATATCTTATATAGATGTGTAAACAATAACAAAACCCCCCAAACCCCCCAAGAACTAAACAAAATCAAATTTAAACATGAAGAGTGGAGAAATTGGAGTTTGGACAGGGAGAATGAAAAATATCCTAGAGAGGAAATTGCAGTTTCCTCTGGGGTGCAGAACAAAGAGTTGAATTTATTGGGAAAACAATCACAGAAGTCAGATATCTTTAACTTTCAAAGATGAAAGTCTTCCAGGGGAGGAAATACTAATGGCATACACTGAACAGATGATCCCAGTCACTCTCCCTAGGCGTTGTTCACAGACAGAGACAAGCAGGCAGTTTCAGAAGGGAGTCCCAGAAGTTGTCCCTATAAATGAATGAATGAAGCATGAACTGATGTCTCATTTACCATCTATACACTTGTCTGTACATTTCTCTGTGTACCACTTCAGATTCACTACCTTGGAAATTAATATCATAGAAGCACTAGAACTGTTACACTGTTTTTCTCGTTATGAAAATAAACAGCATACGCATGAACATCTGTTAATGTAAACAATTTTAAATAATTCTGAACTGTATTGTCAATTATAGTTTCAATAACTGGTTCACTGTGAAATTTGTTGCAATAAATATGAAATATTATCTTGAATTTCAGAATGCAAGTAATAACATAATGAAAATGTGTGGATTGCTTTCTCTGTGAATCTGCGAACTTCAAAAAACAATTTTTAAACAACGTTGTGATTAGCCAAAATCAGTTTATGATTTAACTATACTACGTGCCTTATTAAAACAGCATGAATTAGTTGGTTTGACAAAAATTGAACAAATACTTATCTGATGACTAAGCTGATGCTTTTAGTGCCCCTTTCCCTTCCCACTGTAGAATGTTATAGTCTGTGATTTTTTATAGTAAAACTAAATTGTTAACTCACAGCAAGCTATATATTAATTTAACATAATTTATCTTCTGTTCCTAGACACTGCCTAGGCATTCAACATTTTCTTCCAGGTTATTTTTGTTTCTGGTAGTGGTGCAGCACTCTTACGTGTTTTTAACACCTGGCTGAAAAGCTGAATCTGGTATCTCTGCAGCCAACAGCATTTCATAAATGGGCTTACCTTTCTATAGAAAAATATTTTAGGACAGGTAGCCATAATTTGATATTTGAAATTCAAGGCGTGTTGGTTAATTAGAACTGATTACACAAATTGCAGAAAATTGAAAGAACAAAAATTGCAAAAGAAAATGTTCATAAAAGTTCCAAGACTCTTATTTTTGAGGGAAAGTTAACAAACAAGAAACAGAGTGGCAGTGCAGAATCTTGCCAGCACTTTTTTCCTGGGGAAAAATATCTGTGGCAGAGCTGTTGGAAAGATGAGGATATAAGGATTCTTTTTACCTTGGTGTGCCTTAAATTGTTACTGTTTTACTCAGTCAGAAGACTGCTGTATGAAGCCAGGAATAAATTAACATGTTTGCATTCCATTTTTCAGTAGGAGGTGGCGTAATCACAGATAATCCGTTGTACTCTGGTCTGGATAGATGCAAGTTGTCTGGGTTTTGTGTTATCCCAACTTTGGTGCTGTTGTCACAAGTGAAAGCTGATATCAAAATTGCAACAACCACAAAAAAACCACTTTTTCAATAAAAGCAGGGAATGAAGCCCATTTTAGTGAAGTAAATTCTTATCACTTCTAATTAGGCCGATTTTAGCCATAGCAAATAAACTAAATATTCAAAAGCACATTTTTGGAGCATGACCCTGTGGCTACTAAAGCACACATTCAATCCATTGTTTACAAAAGTGCATGTACTCAGTCATACTGCTTTTTAAGTAATATTTTTCTATTTAAGCAAAATCCCATACATAAGTTTTATGCAAACATTCAATATATTTAAAAATTTCAGTAAAGCTTCAAAAGAAATTCCAGAAGGCATCTCAGAAATTACTAAACATTGTTTCTTTGAACTGCTTATCTAATGACACAATTAACTTGATAAATTAAATGGTACTCATTGGCATAAAGATTACAAAAGCAAGGTCCCTTGTGCTATTTCTCGCAGCCCACCATAGATCCAGAGGTAGGCAAGACTGTAAATAACAGAAAGTAGCTCGTTGTTTGAATCAATTTGACTGTTGTGACGTTGTAAGAAACAGGTTACATCTGAAGTCTGCTACTCCTCTGCATCCTTCCAATGTAAATTTTTAGGGTTTTTTCCATTAAAGACAGTGAACTCACAGAAGTTCTGAGTCACCAAAAACAGAAGGGAAAGAAATATATGACAGGAGCTAATGAAATCATAGCTTGGAGAAAGTAAATAGAAAATTACTATTCACCAACAAAGGAAAGAAATTAGGGGCCAGTTCAGTGGACAAGAAACAGCTGAAAACAATCAAATGGAAAGAGGATTTTTCACACCATGGGACAATAAATTCTGTAACACATTGCCATAAGCTGCACAGATGCCAAAAATGCATGGTTTAAAAGTTATGAGGGTATCACAGAGAAAAGTGGGGAAAAATAATGGTACAGATACCAGCTCTAGCTAAAACCAAAGCAAAACAATAGTGTCATAGAATGATTTTGATGAGAAGGGACCCTAAAACAAACCTTTAAACTGCAGATCTCTTGAAACTTTAAATAAAATAAAGTAAAATAAAATTAAAAAAAAAAAAACAACAAACAAATAATAAAAGAAAAGTCCATATGAATTTCAGTAAAATTTACGATCTCTGGTTCCTTGAAACTTATATTAGTGGCCTATATATGTTAATGTATCCAATGTGGAAATAATAACCCTTTTCAGGAAGCAGTTTTTTCTTACTCCTTCTCAGAAGCAATGATTATACCATGTGTTATCAATTTAATGGCAAGACTGCATTTGGCAGAAACATTTAGGAGAAAAATGTGAGCAAAATTAAAGTACAGGTATTAAGCAGATTTGACAGTAGGGTGCTAAAGGAGCATGAAATTAAGTTATGCTAAGAGGTCATGTTTAAAATTACTGATTTCTAGCAGAGCACTACTGTATTCATGTCAAATATTTTCTGCTCTCAAATGCATAACAAAGAGTATACCAGGCTCCAGAGGCAGCAGAAAATATTAATAAAGTGGAAATGCTGAATATGGGGAGGTGAATATAATTTTGATTAAAATACCAACTAGTTTGATAAGGTCAGATCACATAACTCTTTAAGACATAAAATACAGTGATCCTTAATACCTAGAGTAACAGATTAAAAATTGATCTTTGACTTGGGAAGTAGGCAGAAGCTTGCAACAACACCACAACATAATGACAATTAAAATTTCTTAACCAAATTAAAGATGATCTCCATGATTTTAATTTTGAACATACTGTCTTCCACTCTATACCATGGGTCTTTCTGCTAAAGTCTACATTCACTCATGTCAGCATCTCACAGGAGGAAGAAGAATTTGGATTAAGTGGCAACACTGGACAAGAGAGGTCACTCCTACATTTTCAGGGTCATAGGACAATTCAGCTCAGAGACTCAGACCAATCTCTGCTGAAGTCTTCCACCGCTGCTAACAGGTTCCCTGTGTTATTGTTACATTTGCCCATGCTCCTTTCCCATGCCCACACTACCATTTCCCTAAGGTTTTTCCTGTAAAGTAACCATGCCCAATTGTCTCTTATAATAATAGTGTATTTTTTAAAGTATTAACCACTTGCATTTTGTCTGCATCCTCGAGTCACATCTGCTGTGCTGGCTCCTGGCAGCAGCTCCAACAGCAAGTTGGACTCCATGCCAGTACTGCTGCAGTGTCACACCTCTGTTGAAAAGGGTCTGAAAGGGGTCCAAATTCAGCAGTTTCTACTCTGAAAGAAAACCAATGGCCACGTCCCACAAGCGCTCTTTCAGCACTGGTATTATTCAGCAAATTCAAGGATGATTCAGAAAAGAATATGAGACGGGAAAGCTTACCAATAATATCAAAACTACTCAGAGTAGTGAAAATGAAAGCTGATTGCCGAGATTCATCAAAGGAACTTCTGATTTTCATTGCAATGACCATAAATTCATCATCAATAAGTGAAAGAAGCACAACCATGGAAAACCAACATTCTGTAAATCTAAGAAGCGATGAGCTCCAAATCAGCTGTTACATGCAGAAAGGAAGGATGTATTATGTGGGCTGTTCTCTGATGGTGTCAGTGTTGTGCCACATACCACTGGGCGAAAAAAACCAAACCAAACAAACAAAAAAAAAAAAAAAAAAACCCAAACAAAACCAACCAACCAATAAACCCAAAAAAACCCAACCACAAATAAGCAAGAATTTAGTAAGAAAGGAACAGAGGAAAACTGACTTTTGCCACTATATAAATTATAACATGTATAATTTCCTGCATTTCAGAATAAAACAAACAAACAGCAATAAACAAATCAAAAACAAACAAAAAAGCAACCAAACCAAACAAAACCAAAAAACCCACTAGATATTCAAGACAACTTCTACAGCTTACGGGAGGGAAACAAATTAGTGGGGCATCACAGAAGGCTATAAAAACATGAACTACATGTGCATGAAAGAATGAAACATAAATAAGCCACAGTTGTTCACCGTTGCTCATGCCACAAAGCAGAAAAGACATCCAATAAAATTAACAGGTAGTAACCTGAAGTAATTAAAAACCCAATATTTTTGTTTTCATAGCACGTATTGTTGAAATTCAGAATTTTTTACCTCAATACTTTTGGCTACGTTTTTGTAATCTACCCCTCCAAATGGCCACTGACTACTTCCTTGTATGTGATAGGAGCAATCTGGACTATTATTGCCATTCCAGGTGCATTACTCATTTAATGTAGCCATTGTCTGATTCACAGTTTCTTTTTAATTCACTCTCTCCAAAAACACACTTGGCTTTGCCCAATCATACAACGTGATTCAGCAATGGATTTGTTAAATCTACCACTGTATAATTTAATCTTATATTTCTTGAAAATAAAATGTCATTTTATACTGTTAGGGTAATTGTTTGTTAATTATATTTTTATGGGGGTTTTGTTCATCCTTTTTTTCCAGTTGATTAATTTCTAGAATGAATGAACTCCATAAAACCCATTTCATTAATACTCGTTCAATGTTAGAATTGGTCTGTAGATTTGATTTCCCAACATGTCAGGCACTTTCTGAACAAAGCCAGTGAAGGTGTCAGTGCTCAATTCTTCACAAAGTCAAGAGGATTTCACCAATACAAGAGAGCAGCCAGGAAAAAAAATGCTTTATATTTAACATGCCTTTCTTGACAAGTAAGTAAACATATACTCACTGTATTTCAGTCATCAGCAGCAGCTCTAAAGAGGAATAGACAACGATAAAACAGATCCTGACCTATTTTCACCACTGTGCTGTCTCAATAAACACATTATCCTTAGTATAGTGAAAACTATATAGGGAACAAGCAGTTTCTCCCATCAATGGCAAATAAATCTAAATACGATGTATCTGAGACAAAAAAATGTATTAAATACTGTAGTACTTCTGTGCTTAAATTCATTATATTAAAATAATCTCAAGCATGAGTGAGTGATTTCAGTCTCCAGTACAGTTAAGACTGTACACTGAATCTAGCTTACCTCAAATCCCCACTTTTCTAGGAAATATTTAATTTGCATATTTTATATGTACCAAAACCAATGCCATTTTTATTGTTTTATTCTTTCTTTTACTGCTGTTTGCAGATGGCAGAAAAATAAAAGGAATGAACATAAATGTGCCACAAAGATGAGCACCAGTGTAGAATACAGAGCAAGAAATGGACTGAACTAATAAACTCACCACAGCACAAGGCAGTGCCATGTAGCAACATTGGCACCCATCTGGAAGCAGCATCATTATGTTCATGTGCTATAAAAAGTCTCACACAGGGTTGCTTCTGGTTATGTCAGTGAAAAGAGACAGAGAAACTAGTAACAGCCTTCTGATTTCCCTGAAGAAAGTAAACATGTCTGTGAATTATTTTCTCTGAAGGGGTGGGGCTGAACTAAGATGCTTTCATTCAGTTTAGATTCTGTGAATCTTCTCTGGGTTCGAGTGAGGTCTCTCAGCTCAAACATGGGTAATCCATGTTGATCTTTCAGATTGTCTGCCTTTACAAAGAGCTGTTGAGCAGCAGTTGCTGAACTTCCACGCAACAATCAGGAAATTTGTGGTCCTAGTGGAAGTAAACAAAATTTTTCCTGCTTATAGGCCAATTCTCCTATTATGGTCTGTTTCAGGGTTTGCTAAAGTTGGTTGGTACAAAAATCATTCATTTCCATCAACAGCACTGCCTCAATGAGGTTCATTTTTATGGTCATGGTTCATTATCTTTATTACTTTGAAAAAACTAATAGACAACTAAATGCTATAACAAGAGCAATCAAGTTCTTTCATCTGTCCATACTATTGTCTCATTGCCATTTAATTTACCTCTCCTTTACTGCAATGCCTTGTGAATGGTACATAAATTTGCACTCAGTCTCAAAGCAGTCATGAGAAGAATTCTGTACTGAACTAGCATGGTGTAAACCCAGAGTGATTACATTTTGACATATGAATGCATAAAGCCTTCATAAACTCAGTCATAATAGACCTTCCCAAGCCTTTTTATGCACTCTAGTATGTGTTTTCCACATAAGCCTTTTCTTTCTAATGTCATTTCAATCCACAATTCTAAAACTGACATTATAGAAAAAAAGAGACACTTCAAAAGTTCTAGAATAAAGTGCTTTGTGGTGTAACTGATTTTTGTTTAAGCACAGAGCCATAAGCACTACATAATTAGGAGGGGTGGCATTCCAGAAGACTGCTTCAGTACTTTTAACCATGGTAGAAATTAGTCTGGGTTTTTCTAAATAGGATTAACAACATATATAAATTTCATCATAAGCAAGGCCCAGAACACTCAGAATAGCAGCAAGTATATGAACAAATTCTGTTACAAACAAAACAAATTTTAGCCATAATTATCCCACAGAAGTAACTTTTGGTTATTTTATATAGTCCTTTGCATTTGCAAATTCTCAGACAATTTTTGGATAGTCATTGCTTTCACAACTTCCCCTATTTCCCAAATATCATTAACACAAATTTAGAGAGAGAATTTTCTCATGAAATAGAGCAATTTGTTCAGGGATATACAATCAAATAATAAAATTCAAAAGCTAACCTTCTTGCCTCTGCTCAAATTAATTTGTCATTTTCTGCTTTCCATCCATAAACAAGGCTATGGTCTGAACTAAATGGATTGCCCTGAGGGAATATTCTGGGAAATAAAAGAGTAGTAGAATTCTTTCAAAATAATAAATGTTGTTCTTCACCAATTATACCACCTAGATGAGAAATACAAAAGCAATAAAAGGAAAGAAAAATAATATCAAAATATCCTTCCAATGCAAATAAAATTACAGCAAGAAGCATGTTGAACCAGGCTTCACCAAGGATGGATTAAATAAACTAAGACAGGCCCCACACAAGAAGGTGATATCCAAACAGGAACTCATGCATTTTGATATTCAATACAATGATAAAATTGGATATCCATCTCCACAAATCAAATGCAATAAATGCTTGAACTCATTGCCCATTGAAAGATAGTGAGCTGAATGTGATTCTGATTTGAAGCCAGCTAAACCATGGGATGTCTCTGCTAGTCAATAGAAAATAATGAAGGGAGGAATGCATTTGCCTGAAAATCATCCCTGTGATCCCGTGTCCGTTTAGCTGTCTATACACAAACATCTGTGAGAAATCAGTATTCAAAACCATTCTTTTACACACTGATATGTTTTTGTTCAAACAACTGGTCCCTTTCTCTCTTTAGAAAAGCAGTGACTGATTTCCTTCTTCCTGTGATAGTCCAACAGTTAGAAAGCAGCACAGCTGGACAGACAACTTGGGTCCTAAGCCTTCTACAGCCATATGTATTTAAAACTATAGTCTATGCATACCAAGAATAGGTTTATAATCAATCAATAAGCCCAGTAATATGTTATAGAATAGCTGGAGGAGAACCTTCTCCGTCTCATAAAACAGAAACATTTAATTACTCTGTAAACATGTCCAAGTAGAAACCAGACAGGAAAAAAAGTGGTTCAAAATAGCAATTGATACCTCTGCAAATGTGTATTTATGACATTGGCAGCTGAACAATTGACCATAAATAATTTCCTGCTGGCAATTGAAAGGATAACTTTTCAAACATAACATTTTGTAACAGCTTCCTAATAGAATGAATAAAACAAGAAAACCTATCCAGGCCCTAGGATATAGCCTGAAAATTTTCTAGAGGAATTTTAGGAGGTGCTGGTAGGTGGCTTGAGCTACTGACCCAGCGTCCCTTCCCATCCTCCATTTCAATGTTGCTTCTGCGTAGCACGCTACTGGCCCCTGTTTTTTCAGATGATTGGAAGAGCCATTGAGAATCCACATGTTAAAGCTAGGAGAGTAGATACCAACTAATTCCCAGTAAAGTATTTAAATAAACACTGAAAAAACATGGCATGATCTCAACAGAACTCCTGGGTGCAAACAAACGTGCAATTATTGCTGTGAATCTGGGAGGGTATCTAGAGGATGAACCTGCTAGTCCTAGGGGTCTACACTTTCAAGCTCAAAGAGAAAGTAGTCAAGGTTTAAAGGAGTGAAGGCAAACATTTAAAAAACAGGCAGCTCAATTTAAACTCCTACAATCACACTTCAGCACCATATGGTCACATTTTCAAAAACACATGGAAAACTTAAGACCAAAAGCCCTGCCAAAAGCCAAAGGGTCATGGACACTTTAGAAACTGTTACCCAGCTGAGGGTGCATATCTTTGGGAACTAGGGTTTGTATAACTTCACAAAAATCACAGTTCTGCAAAATAACAGTCTCTAAACAGCTGCTGACATTCTCAAAAGCTGTATTTTAACTCCTGCTGAATGGCACCACATGACAAAAGTGACTCATTGTTTTTGTAGTATGCCTGACTTGTAGCAGCTAACTTGCTGAAAGTGCACCCTTCTGTGTTGAAAGCAGATTAGTATATTAACCTGTACTTCACTTTTAAAATACAACTGACCTGCAGGGTAGGCATAACCAACCACAGGTCCACCATCAGCTACAAGCAGGCAGTAAAGGCAATCCTTCCTTGGCTCTTAAAGGTCTGCTATTGGACTGTCTTGGCAAGGCAACTAGTTAGAAGAGCTTTGAATATGAATATAAATAATATAAATCTTATTCTATTTTCTGTGATGGATTACCTTTCAGTTACAAGTTTTCCATTTTCCACAGGCTGGATGCATGTACAACTAGCTAGTCTCACAGGCACCTAAACAACTAGCTTAAACACTTTAGGAAAGCAAATTGTGCATGGCAGTATGTTTGAATAGCTGTTACAGGATTTGAACAGTTCTGATTTGCCATCATTTTTCTGCTATCACAGTGTAAATTTCCAGAATAATAGTTTTTCCAATGTATTAATTTTATTGGTTGCAAGGCCTTTTTCAGCTTTCATTAGCAATGCTTCATTTATTTTTGTTCAGGAACAAAAAAGATGTAAACATGCAAGTACACTTTAATTCCATTTTTCTTTTAGCTTTTGCTGACTTGTAAAAAAAAAAAAAAGGTAAAATATAACCTGAAGGTTTAAGTACTTGTACAATCTATCTGAACTCAGCCAAGTAGTGCAATATTAACAATATTGCAAAACTGAAGTCAGACCATTGCTGTTCTCCACTTCCAACTTTCTCCAGCTGTAACCTTCATGTGAAGATTTAATGAAGAGCAGAAATGCCCTATGCAGCACAAGCCAAGGTAACTCCAGAATAAGCAGCAGACCTAAGCAGATATACCCCCAGTATATCCCCTGAGTTCACCATCGTTCCAGGAAGCAGGGCTCCCGGTCTCACCAGGTGCGCACCCCTGTGGATTTGGGAGGGACAGAGGTTTCCACACATGTGGTATGTGGTGCATAGTTACCACTGCACTCCAAGATCTCTGCATTTCAGTTCCTTGCAAAGAACTGGTCTAAAGACACGGGCGCAGTCAGTCACCTTCGTCTGCAAAAAAGCAAGCTCCAAACACAACTGAATGTGAGACCCTCACCCTCTCATCCCCTGAAACTCTGATACAATGAACAGCCAGTATTTCTTAAAGTGAGAATACTGTGCTGGCATTAAAATAGGGTTAGCAGTGTTTCTCTTGGGTGCATGTTCCTGAGAGGATAAAATGTGAAATACCAAAAATGTGATTACATCCAAGAGTGGAGGCAGTGTTGAAGTCTTACTAAAAGCTTTAATGAGTGAACTCACCAGCTACCAGTAAACATTTATTTGTGAAGTTTTTTTCCTTTTAGCTGGGTTTTCAGTGTCCTACAGAATTCCAGCTTGTAACCCAGGCCTGCTTTATAGTCATCCAGTAAAGGTGAAAACAGTCCACATAATATACTGTTTATGAGATATTCTCAGATTTAAAACTGTTGACAAACTAACAAAGATGTCTGAAAATTCCCCAGTGGATAAAGCTGATTACATTGATTCATCTAGCCCCAGGGCATATTGTAGTATAATTTTCTTATATAGTAAATTCTGCAAGAAAACCTGTAATTATTTGCTCTTGTTATAAGGTAAAATAATTACTGCAGAAGTACCTGGTACAATTCTATTAGGACTGATTGAAGACAAAGATGGAGTAAGAAAGCAATAAGGGACAACATATGAAGCACTGCTACCTGAAATGCCTTTCAGGAAGGATCAATACATTCTAACAGTGCAAGAATAATTTTTTTTTTTTTTTTTTTTTTGTTTTGTTCCTGTAAGCTTCTACTCAGAGAAGGAAAGGAAAAATGTAACACCAAAAAAAAACCCCAACTATCGAAGTTACAGAGAACCTGTAACTTTTCTCATGTCACCTGAGAAAGCTAAAAAGCCTGTCAATTACAGAATAGTCATTGTGATCTTAGTGCAAATTAGATAACTGTATGAGCATCTAAAAATAACCAAAACTTAAAAGCATATTATTAAGGGCACTGTTCGAACACCTCTTACCACCTCGAACCACTGTCAGGGTTGGGACATCAACCACTCTAGGAAGCCTTTCTGACCACCCTCTTGGTAAAGAAATACTTCCTTATGTCCAACCTAAACCTCACCTAGAACCACATTGAATCATTCCCACACATCCCACCCCAGAGAGAGGAGCTCAGCACCTCCCTCTCCATGTCCTGTCCTCAGGAAGCTGCAGGGAGCAATGAAGTTGCTCCTCAGTCTCTTCTCAAAACTAGGCAAACCCAAAGGCTTCAGCCACTCCTCATAAGGACATTGCTTCCAGCCCTTTCACCAGCTTTGTTGCCCTCCTCTGGATGCATCCAAGGATCTTCACATCCTTAAATTGTGGAGCCCAAAACTTCACACAGAGCCCAAGATGAGTCAGCACCAATGCTAAATACAACATTATAATCACATCTTTTAACCATCCGTTTATGCTGTGCTTGATGAACCCCAGGATGCTTTTTGCTCTCTTGGGTGACAGGGCACACTGCTGACTCACACTGAGCCTGCTGTCAACCAGCACCCCCAGATCTCTAGCTGCTCTCCAGACCCTAGAATGGAACCCTGAAGAATGCTACCGGTAACCAGCCATCAGCCAGATGTAGCCCCATTCACTACCACCCTTTGAGGCCTGCCATCCACCCAATTCTTTATCCAGCTCCCTGTGAACCCACTCATCCCACAGCTGGACAACTTGTCTAGAAAGATGCTGTGAGGAACAGGCTTATTAAAATCCAGAAAAACTACATCTGCCACATTCTCATCACCCACTAGGTGGGTGACCTTACCATAGGTGGCTATCAAATCATTTAAGCAGGACTTTCCCTCTGTGAACCCACATAAACTGTGCACAGTGATTGCATTATTCTTTAAATGCTTTCCAGCAGTACCCAGTATAATCTTCTCCATAGTTTTTTCCGGGACAATATCACTGAATGTCACTCATGACTTCACATCCTCATGAGCTGTGCTGTATATAAGTGCATATTAAAGAAGAAATCACTCACTGCAATTGTGGCAGTGCAGGTTGCAGATAGATTTTCAGTCTCAGTCACTGGGTTCATGAACTGAACATTCACATGCACAAATTATTGTTTGCTAAACATAATACTTGCATGTCAATCTTACAGCACAAACATGTAACACAAATCATGCTACAATACAGAAAGCTCATGTAAGCAAATTGAATGTGAAAAGTCCTTCAGAAACTTTTGAAAGTTATTCCTTGATTTTCTTTTTTTTTCCCCAAGGATACAATTGTGTAGATTTCCTCTCACAGGAAAATTATTACACCTAGAGTCTACAACCATGTAAAAAAATCCTGAATTAAAAATAGACACAGAGAACTTTAGACTCCCGTGAATTGGAACCGCAGGGCATCTGATGTACAGTACTCCCTACATTCACCCATCCCACTGCTGGAACTACTCTTGGTCTCAGCAACCAGTCAAATTCTTCTTTTCTCAAGTTAACCCAAAAGTTCTCAAACTTTTAAAGTTTTTTCATTGGTAGGTAAGCAATTTCCTATATTCGTAATTGAAAAAGCAAATATTGTATTCCTTCTTTTTGATTTTGGGTCTATCATTCTGAGGCACCTAAAAAATGAGGTTTTTGAGAGCAAATGTTCAGTATTTGAGAATTTTGGCTCTGCTTAACTCATCCAAATCTGGATATTTGTGAATTAGTCTCTCCCCAAAGACTTTCAAAGACTGTAAATTACTGAAAATTAACATGAGAATGAAACTACTGCAGACAACGTAAGCTTCATATCTGTTATCAAGAAAATTATTTCTCTCTCAGTTCATCATCAATCATTTTGCAATGAATGGCCTAAATAGCAAAGCTGTGAAGAGTGCTTCCATGTATTTTTTAATTAATAGCCAACCTAATGTCACTATAAATTGTTTAGTCAATAAATTCAGCAACAGAAATTAAAATGCTTTAAAATTCAACTTACAAAACTCTTTGTTAGCCAAAAGAAAATATAATCAAGGTAATAAATAATTTCTTTAAAAAATAATTATTCTGGCCTTAAGTATTCCTATAGTAATTTTTTATAAGTAATGGAAATGACACTCACAAAATTATATTCTCACCCTGTCCAATAAATGCTTATAGTCAAAGAGAAAAATTTATAAGCCAATTAAAATTCAAAGACTTTTGACAGTGGAAGAAAAAAAGGAATACAGCATTCTATTTAATTCAATCACCAGTTAATTTGAGTCTTTATATAATCTTATAAAATCTTAATAATGCAGTTCTATGGATGTAGAGAACTTTCCTACATATTGCTTTCACACTTGTAATAAGTTGGATAAGTAAGAATGATAAATTACTAATGGTAGCAACATTAAATTTGTGCAAACCCTTTTTAAGACAGCATCATAACCGTGCTTGCCATCCATTTTGTGGTACACTTGAAAATTAAGGGTTATCCAGAATTTGCTGCTGCACCCTGTACGTTATTGACTTATGCAATGAAAAGTTTTAATTTGGGTTCAGTTTTGCATCTCATTTGCAGGCAACACAGAAGCACTTTTTGGATTCTCTCCGACTCTGAACATCTCAGTCTTTGTGTCAGAATTCACACTGTGACAATTCAACAGACAGAGCCATTGCTGGCTGGGCACTGGGGTGGTCACAGGGTGGGCAACAGGCTGGCACAGCTGGTGGGAGCAGTGGGCAGAGTTGTATGCCTTCCATGAGAGATGCCTGCAGAGACCTTTCCATATGTTGTTCTTCTCCAACAAGGGCCACTAGGCTCTCGAGTACCCCTTGGCCCCACTGCCATCTCCATGGCAAGAGAAAGCCTTGCCCAGCTGCAGCCTTTTCTCTTTCTTCACTTTCCTCCTTAGGTGGCAGATGCAAAAATGTACAGTGGGTTTCTCACAGAGGGTAAGGTCAGACAGGTACCATGAGAGGGTAATTGTCAAGGAAAAGCAGCAATTACAAGAAAACCAGCGCACAATTCCCTGAAATTTCTCTGAAAACAGCTTAATTACTCCATATTTCCATACTATTAACCCCTGCCTCAATCCTCACCCTCACAAATTACCACTGACTATCCCACCTACCACTTGAGGTGATCTCTTGGCCTTACTGTCTTCTCCAAGGTGTCTCACCTCCAGTGGGGTATCCTCCAGTGTTTCTAGGAGGATGGACTGAATATTTTCCCCTAAGAAAAAGAGGATGAGAAATTCAATCACAAAAAAAAAAAATTCGTTGGGGATTGCTATTCTGGTAAGAATTTTATTTTTTTTTTTAAGATTTCTACTTTGTCAGCAACATAATAATTATTCTTGGAACTGTTATATGCACATTGTTTACAATTGTCTTTTCATCCGCTACAGGGTCCTTTCATACTTCTTTAGACAAATGCCTAAGTTCATCATCATGACTGTACAAATTTTTCACTTAAAATTAAATGGCATGTATCAATGGAAGATTGTATTCAATCCAAATAGCACCATTATTCTGCTACAGAAGACCATTTGGATATACCTTTCAGCTTTTTTAAGTAATTACAGCTGCTCACTGTCTTGGAGACATATAATCAGATATTCTTTTTAATGCATCATGAATCATTATTAAAATTGTTCTTTCTTTTCATGAAGAAAAAATATGAAGTTTGACTGTATTGAAAAGGCACACTTGAATTTGCTCTCCTTCTCTCACAGTAACTTCCTTTTCCCTTTTATTTACAGTAACAAGACTTTTTTCCCCCCTCCCACTCCTTTCCTCCTCACTGGTGTTCACTTACCATCCTGAGCACCTGCGTGTCCCATCAGCAGGCTCCCACATTCATCAGCTTTCTGCTACTTCCTCCAGGATTTGGCTGTGAAATGGCAAATAGCTTCTCCTGAAAATCATAATGGGTTGGCTGTTTGAAGCTTTCCTACAGTCTTTCTTTTGATGGTGAATGCCTCAGAATAATGAAACAGCCACAACAGAAAGAACACACAGAGCTGCATGCAGTAATTAAATTTTCAAGAACTCATATTCAAAACAGAGCAGTGCCTATTGCACTATGGCATCTTTTTCTTTTGTTTTCAAGGATCCAATTTTTATCAGATTAAGTTATTCTTTCTCATCTTGTTTTTATGATTTATTCATTAAAATAAAAGAGTGGAGGCCTATTAATTTGAAGCGTATTTTTGACTTCAACAACATACCTCTGCAACACATATGAATTCCCTTTATTGTTTAGAAAATATGCACTTCTTCTTATAGAATATAACAAGATATAAATCATAGTAAATTACTAATTAGAAAATGACAATGATGATCAAAATGATATTTTTGTTTCAAGCATCTATTTTTCTGACTTGTCTTGCATTTCACTTAAATTACTCAGAAGCACTCTGAAGTCCTTCACTTCAGTAAGACTATTAATCAGAGAGTGTATCAATAAGAAGGTCACAGTTTAATGTTTTCAACAAATGTTTGAACATACACACAGGCTAGGATTTACACCAAATTCAAATCATTATACTGCATTACCTACAGAGGGTGAAAGAGAACAAATTATGAAATTTCAGTCTTATGTTTGAATTAGTCAGGCACTCCATAGGATGATATTCTGATATTGGCTTAAGACACACATATGAATTTAGAAAAATTTGCAGAGCTTATAATTTCAACAAAAAATAAAGGTGAATACTTGGTTTGCCCTCTTCTGACTTTCTACTTTTTTCCCAGCAATGTGATTCTTAATGCTCTGCCATTTAACAAAATGACGGAAGTCAATCCAGAGTAGAAGTGACATCTGAATTTTTGATATTTTATCAAATTCAACATCTTTATATCACAGAACCACAGAATATGCTGAATTGGAAGGGACCCACAAGGATCATCAAGTCCAACTCTTAGCCCTGCACAGGACCATCCCCAAGAGTCACACCATGTGCCTGAGAGTATCATCCAAATGCTTCTTGTACTTGGTCAGGCTTGGTGCTGTGATCACTGCCCTGGGGAGCCTGTTCCAGTGCCCAGCCACCCCCTGGGGGAAGAACCTCTTTCTAATATCCAACCTAAACCTCCCCTGACACAACTTCAGGCCATTCCCTCGGATCCTGTCACTGGTCACCACAGAGCAGAGATCAGTGCCTGCTCCTCCTCTTCCCCTCACAAGGAAGTTGTAACTGCAGTGAGATCTCCCCTCAGTCTCCTCCAGCTAAACACACCAAGTGCGCTCAGCCAATCCTCATACAGCTTCCCCTCAAAGCCCTTCACCATCTTCATTGCCCTCCTTTGGACACTCTCTAATGGTTTAATATCTTTCTTATATTGTGATACCCAAAACTGCACACAATATTCAAGGTGAGACTGCGCCAATGCAGAGTAGAGAGGGTCAATCCCCTCCCTCACCCGACTGGCAATGCTGCGCCTGATGCCCTCAGGACACGGTTGGCCCTCCTGGCTGCCAGGACACTGCTGACTCAGATTCAACTTGCTATTGACCAGGACCTCCAGGTTCCTTTCCATGGCACTGTTCTTCAGCATCTCATTCCCCAGTGTGTATGTACACCCAGCATTGCCCCATCCTAGGTGCTGAATCCAGCACTTTCTCTTGTTGGACTTCATACGGTTGGAGACTACCCAGCTCTCTAATTTTCAAAGTCTCTCTGCAAGGCCTCCTGAGATAGTCAACAACTCCTCCCAGTTTTGTGTCATCTACAGACTTGCTTAGTACCCCATCCAATTCTGTGTCCAAGTCATTTACGAAGGTGTTGAAGAGTGCAGGGCCTAATGTGGAGCCCTGTGGAACCCCACTAGTGAAAGGTCATCAGTCTGAGGTCACCCCATTCACGATGATCCTCTGTGCTCACCCATCACATGATGTGTTTATCCAGCTGTGCTGGGCATTTTGTCCAGAAGGATACTGTGAGAAACAATATTGAAGGCTTTACTGAAGTCAAAAAATATTACAAGTGGTTTCTCTTGATCATCTACGTGGGTTACCTTGTCATAAAAGGAAACCAGATTTGATAAGTATGATGTTCTTCTCACGAAGCCATGCTGGTTGTGACCAATGACTGTGTCGTCTTTCAGGTGTTTTTCAATACCTCTCAGAATAATCATCTCCATAACTTTACCAGGCACTGAAGTGAGACTGACAGGTCTGTAGTTTTCAAGGTCCTCCTTCTTGTCCTTCTTGAAAATTGGGATATAAGCCAACTTTCAGTCAGCTGGGACCTCTCCAGATTACCAAGATGGCTCAAAAATCATTGTGATGACATCAGCCAGCTCTGTGAGGATTCTGAAATGAATTCCATCAGCCCCCATAGATTTGTAGGGATCCAGCTGGATCAGGAGATCCTGCACGATTTCAAGGTTGACTGGGAGCTGATCATTCTCACAGTTATGGTCCTCCAGTTC
This sequence comes from Dendrocincla tyrannina, assembly GCA_035047865.1. Lineage (NCBI taxonomy): Eukaryota > Metazoa > Chordata > Aves > Passeriformes > Dendrocolaptidae > Dendrocincla > Dendrocincla tyrannina. Next base: position 55,150,928 of record JAWWMP010000116.1, on the reverse strand, counting down.
AGGGCACTGGGTACAGACAGGCCAGACCACGGTTGAGACTGAGCTGTGCCATAGCTGGTTACTGGCCAACACACATGTTTCTAGGCTAGCTTTTGTCCTGAAATAGATACGAAGACCTTGAAAAATGTCAGATCTTCACCACAACTGGAGCATCACTCTCCTTTCTCCCTTCATTTTAACAAGTTGACCAGATAGCTGTCATTATCAGCAAAGTGCCTCTCATCTCTGCTAATGAAGGAATTCTCAGGATTCTTACTGCAAATTCCTCTGCATGCCATATTGCAGCAACATCGTAGTAGTCTCTGTCCTATCATCGGCATCTAGCATTGGTCATCATTTTCTTAAAAGTTTAACTATACTTGTCTCCAGGGACCTGAAACTCTGTCTTGGGGAAGATAAACTCTACTGCACAAGAATATGTGCCCAGTGATGGTCCACATTATAGGTACATTCCACTAGCATGTGGGATGCTGACTCAGAACTCTACACAGCTTTGAAGTTTCTACACATTCTTCAAATTATAAATCACTTTTTCAATACAGAGACTTTTAATTTATGAAAGTCTTTTATAATTAAGATTTCTCCTATGCTTGTACTAAATAAAATAGTTCAGAGCTTTTCTGGACATGGAGAAATCAAAACAAAACGAAACCCAAAAGTTATTTTTCTCAGTGCATCTACAAAGCCACCTTTAATAGCCATTTCTCCCTGTTAACCCTGTACTACAAACATTTGAGTCAACCTAAATTCTCTCTGAGGCATCAATTGTGACTCAGTACTACACATTGCTTGTGAATTGAGAAACAAGAGCACAAAGCTAGTGCCTGAGTCTGCTTGCATAGCCCTCCCTGTCAAAGGATAAACACTTGGTAAATTATGTGCAATCCTAATAAAATCAAAATGATTTGGCTGCTGCAAAAGATGTCAGTTCTGGATCTTTAGGTACATTTTAGAGGAGACCACCACAGTTTTGTCTTCACTACATGAGCAGAACATTTCTAAACTGATAATCTCCTATGCCTTTTTTGGTTTTTTGGGGGGTTTTTTGGTGGGTTTGGTTTGTTTTGTTTTGGGGGTTTTGTTTGATTTTGGTTTTGTTGGTTATTTTTTAATTTTAGTACATTGAAAGAACTTCATCACACAGACATCAGCAAATTGACTCTATCCTGGAAAGTAAACAGTAACGCTGGGGACCTCAAAAAATCTGAATAAGGCCTTAAAGAAAATGTTCTCCCATATCAGATCAGGAGCAAGTAAGTTCCATCTTAAATATTAATTACTTGCTATAGATATTCTCTTACCTCTCTTGCAATCTAATCTACCTAAGGGGTCAGTAAATGGGATGTGCCCGAAGGAAAGGCACAGAGTGCCTCTGGAATTGGAGCACAAAACTGGAGTAAAATCTTCTCTCCTTTTAATCAGAAGACTTCCATGGAAGTAACAAGGACAGTTATTATAGTTTTAAAAAGTGGTACATGTGAAAAAATGAAGCAGATATCTATGCCTGAAAGAGCTCAAGATTGAAATAGCCAGCAAAAATCAGCAGTTATCAGATGATGGCTGGAGGATGTGATACATCAAAGACTAGTGTTTGAGCCAAGATTAGCATGCACCATATGAGTTCCAAGATTTTGTATTCATTCATCATCTGGGTTCTTCTGTTTCAGAGAGATTAGAGTTTCATACAGGCAGCTTTAGAAACAGAGATTGCTGGGAGAACAGCTGGCTACAAATTTTCCAGTGAAACAAAATTTCATTCCAGACATCACCACCTTGGTAACATTTTGATGAATGCAAACAGGGCTTCAAGAAAACCCTGGTCAGACTCTTAGTAGACAGAACAGCTGGATGCTTTGAAATCTTGAAAACACAGGTTGATAAAAGGATTCCGAGTACAGTTAGGCCCTGGGCTATGAAAAGAGGGTGCAGAGTTTTGAATTTACAGGGTTTGTGTCCCTAGGATGTTTCATATGAAATGGTAGTCCAGATGGCACCTACCTTGAGAATATACTTGCAGCTGCTAAGGATCTTATCTCTCTGCTTTTCAAAAAAATATTTCCTGTCAACTGGTGTCTCACCCTGTGGTTAGGAGTTATTTATCCAAGCAATTAAAAAATTCCCATCCCTGCAGAAGTGTTAGGACCTGGCTGCAGGCTCAGTTGTGCAGATAGTGCTTGCTGAGAGAATTACTTCTGCGATAAAGCATTGGCATCCATTCAGCTGCAGGAAACTTATATCAGCAGTTCCTTTTATTTTTCCAATGTCTGTAATTCTAGCTTTGAAAATTAGGGAAGATAAAGAAATTACAATGTAGTAGGGTTAATGCTAAGTCATTTCACATTTAACTAAATAGCTATCAACTTGTAAGAAATTTCAGGCAGTATTGAACTGGATCAGATTTGAGGAAGTGACCTAGAAATAAACACCTATGTATCTCATTACTGCTCCCCCCATCCATCTTGTCCCGTGACACTTTCTGGTTGAGCTTGAGCCAATAAAAAAATTATATTTCCTTTGCTCTAAAGACCAGCACAGGTCTTTTGCTCAATGACAAAAAAACAATCCCCAAACAGTCCAGATTTCACCATTATCTGCCAAAGGGCTTGATTTCTAGTCATGTGTCAAATCCTGAAACAAACAAGTCATGTTCTGCAGAAAAGGCACACAATTTATACGTGCTCTACCATTACAGAATTAATTATATTTTGGTTCAAGAGAAAAAAAACTTTCAGAAGCCTTCTGTTCATTTCAGGAGTCATAGTGCTTCTCATTTTAACTTCCTGCGGTATAAGTAGCAATGCTTATCAAATGCTGTAATGGATCAGAGATTTGGCAATCCCTTTGCTTACAAAACTCAATATGTTTTAGATGCTCACATTCATCATTCAGGGATAGAAAGAGAAAAACCTAAACTGGAGTCACAGTCCTTAAGTAGGGCTGCTACAAAAGAATCATGTTTAGAGAAATCGTCTCTGTTGTAACAAACAAGAGAGATGGTACTGGGGGGAGGCTAAGAGATTCAAGATTTAGTGGAGATGTAAAGCCTACCCATTGCATGAGCAGTGAGATATGCAATTTAAGGCACAACACAAGAGGGGGAAAGGGAAGAGGAGGGAAAATTAACCAAAAGATGGGGGGGGGAGGGGGGGAAGGAAAACAAGGAGAACAGGCAGATCAAAGGAGAAGGAAAGGAGACAAACACTTGGACAGGGACACCAGAAATGTTAGAAATATATCTTATTTGCAAACACAGTAAAGCTTAATTTATTTACTTTTGATTTATTTTTCATATCTATAGATTAAATTCTCACTCTGATTCCTTAATTCATGATAAATAAGCATTTGTTTAGTTTACAGGGAGGCCTGATTGGTGCAGTAGAGCAAAGACCGCCACTGTGAAACCAGCACATGCAGTATTCAGTGATTCCTCAGGGACAGTAGATTATACCAACACAGAGGAACTGTCACAATAAAATAAGTTTAGGAGGCTCATGGGCTGAGGAGTACCTCCTGCCAGGCCCCAAAAAATAAATACAAATTTACAGTATTGGCAGTTGCTGACTTTTGGGAAATCAGTCTAATCAAATCAATCTTTATTTTTTTTTTGTTGAGTAGACATCAATATCACCCCATAGCCATGGTCACCATCTTTCCCAAGACACTCACACATATAGATATTTATATTTCCATAAAGAATAGAACAACTTAGTCTGGAACAAAGATGGCTGATAAGCAAGACAGAACAGAGATCTGCAAAACTACTCATGCTGTGGAAAAGGTAAATAATTACCCAAAGGAAAATAGTACCAATGCCATTTACTGAAATTTCAGAAACTGTATCCAAAACAGCTAAAGAGGAGTGATTCTTCACATAATGTGCAATAAGCTGTAAATTTCTTACTCGAGGAACCTGTGAATGCTAAAGTTTTACATGAGTTCAGAAAGTCACTGAACACATGTAAGAAAAAAAATCTTAGAAGACAATGCTTCTGCATCAAGTGATGATATACTCACAGCCTCCTGCAGGCACTTGTCCTTATATTCCTATTATTTACCGCTCTCAGTATGGCAGCACAGAACTACACAGACATTTTGTCAAAGTCATTACAGTGGCTCTCAGATTCTTTAACTAGAAAAACAAATCTTTTAATTACTCTTCACTGTCACAGGGAACTGTCACTGACTCTTCTGTTACAAGGGAAAGTTACACTGTAATAAAATTAATGACTTGCTATTTACAAAGAAAAGCTTTCATACAATAATAAACAAGACATTTTTCAGTTGTTATAGAATATTTAAACAAGCAGTTCCATCACTTGATTCAGGCAAATTATAACTTTCTCATACTTAATTCTTGATTAGTAATTACAGAACTATACCAATTGTAAGGGAACCTCTTTTCCTTATTCAATCCAATCTCCTGCTTATAGTGGGTCTAATAAAAGCAGGTTGCACAAGATATCCTACAACTGCAATTTGAAAAGACCTGAGAATGGAGCATGTCATTCTCAGGGAAAGGGGAGATAAAAAAAATCCTATGTCACAGGTTGTAGCCACTCCTCTTGGCCTACAAATAGGAACCTCTAAAAGTCTAGCTTTGCCTTCATTTCTGGCAGCCCAGAAGACAGATATTTACTACTAGAAAAGAGAAGGCGTCACCCATAGGCCCTGTGATTGCTGCCAACTTGAATAGAAGGTTGTTGACTACTAAATACAGGGAAAAGTAGCTCCCCTTAGATTGCAACTATAATCAAAAACTTCATCTGGTTTTCAATTTTCTTTTTTTTTTGAGATCCAGACCTCCTAACTGAAATCTCTTTAGAAGAGAACATATAGTACCTGAAGCCTACAGCCTATTTTAAATCTGATTAATTTATAAAGAACCCAGATGAAGCAGCTAGGGAAAGTATTTATAGGAAAATAATCCATACACACTGTATTGCTTGTCAGATAGAAACCCTTTCTTGTTTACAACTGCATGAGTGTCCTACTTCATCATTTCACTTAAAAGGCAAGACTCCAAATGTGTAAATTCATGTCAGTCATAACACTTGTTGAAGTGTCTTATTTACAGAAATCAATATCATGCACACATTTTCTTTTTTTTTTTCTCCTTTATAAATAGATAAGGGGCACGAGAAATCCACAGTTCCAATGCTGTTTATTAATAAATACTACATGAGAGCAGGAAATATGAAAATGTTTTAATGAAACCATTCTCAGTGAATCTAGATTTCATGTCTCAAAACGCCACCCTTTCTTCCTCTCTGAAAAGACCTCTGATCTTTAAGATATCCTCTGAAGTTCTCCCATCAGTGTTGGTACGCACAATTTCCAGGAGCTCTTTTCTCACTTGAGTCAGAAGCCAAATTAGAAACATCCTTCATTCCTTCTCTTTGATACTGCAAAACACCTGCTTGTTTGCTTTATGCCCTTTGATGTTTTTAATTCTTCTTGGCGCAAAATCCCACGTTACGAGCATCCAGCTCCCTTGGACACTCATAGATCTTTGTGAGAATGCTCTGTTTATCTTTGGGTTTGTATTGCTTTGAATTATCTCATTTGCGGAAGCAGATTTTTCTTTTGGGTGATACAGCATCCCCATGTACTCAGACATTTTCCAATCAACATGATGAAGTGCTATACATTGCTTGCTTGTTCATATTTCAGTTTTACTCCCATGAAATGTAGAAGTGTAAAAGAGCGTTTCTCTTCCTTTCCAAATACGTGAAATTTTCCTGGAATTGATTTTTAAAGCTATTTTTAGTTGTGATTACAGCTGCAACTCAAGACAGGCTGACCTGCTCTTTCTCTAAGGCTTACAAAGCTTGTCAGTATGAGTGGATCTTGGAAACAAACATGTTACACACTTCCTTTCACCTTTTTTCCATAAACTTTTGCTAGTGACATAATGAAAGCAGACTTTTCAGCTCCATTTGATTCTTTTGTTTACCATTTATCCTTCTCCCAAAACAGTATTCAATGTGCAGTCTATATATGTATCCTTATAAATAAAGTGCAAAGTGAGGTGGTGTGAATGACAGCAAATATTCTGGGCTACTGAGGGTAACAGAGCACAAGGACTAAGCTGTAGTTAAGTTTCCACTTCTCCCAGGAACAGAGATGGGTGACAGTAAGTCACCAAACACAAACTTTGCAGTGAGCAGGCAAGCTTAAGTGCATGCTAGTATTTTGTGGAAAAAGAAGTTAAAACTGAATCTATTTTGTGCATCCTGAGAGAAAACATTGCTTTCCAGTAACTTGGAGATGTGCACAGCTCCTTTTAACAGGGTAAAGAGGCTTACAGAAGGTTTACTGTTGTAATCTTGAACCTGGAAATATTTGTCACTCAAAGATCACAGAAAGTGGCACAATTCACCAGACCAATATATGCCAGTCATACAAAAATATGATCAGCTGTGGGACTCATGAGGCCTTTTATTCAACAGAACCTCAGGATCAACTTTAGAACTTGCCACTGCCCTGTTTCAATGGGAGAGGAGCAACAGTACTGCCTGCAACACAAACATATAGAAAGCCCCAGAAGAGAGGTCTGCCACTGCCTGCCCAGCTGTGAGCTTATTTACAGCAAAAGGGAAATGCACAGGAAGCATAACATCACTGGCACACACAGATTTGAACTCCTGCTTGAAAATATAAACAGGACCAGTAGGACAGAGCAGCCCAGAACAAGCTGCCTCTCTCCAAACAGCTGTCATTAGATGATGAGAAGTTGAGTACCAAAATGTATTGGGATTTACATTCTCTCAAAAACTAAGACTTTTTAACTGAATGCAGCATGTCACGGCTGTAGCCCTCTGTTCTCCTCTTTCATTTATAGCTGTGACCATCAAGTGCACCCCAGCCTCAAGGGCCTGGATACAAGCCCCAGACTCCCTCTCATCCCATGCTTGGGCAAAATCCCACTACATAATAATTTTCCCTTCTGCACCCTCACTGCCACTGAAAGCGTGCCAGGAGAAAACTTCCCATGGTCCCACAGATCTGCAGTCTGCATACAAAGAACTGCAGCCAAGGGTATCCTATGAAGCACATGCAAGCCTCAGGCTAACTATTGTTGCTCAAAACTGTATTCTGCCTTTGTTGTGCACAAGCTGAATCTTGCAGCTCTCCTGCCTAGTCTGCTTGTTACGTTATGGCAACCACTGTGTCAAAAGCACTCACTGGATGCAAGTAATTACAATTTCTCCCCTTGGGTGCTGTGGATAATACAGTGGAGGCTGACTGAATACTCCTAAGTAGTTAGCCATAACAGTAAAAAGCAAAGCATAAACAAAAGCTAATGCTTTTAATCCTCAAAAGCTAGGGAAAGGGAACTTCTCAGTCAATGGATAAAAAGACAGAAATTTCAATAAGAGCAGGAACCAACACCTAGAAATCTCTCCAAGAGAAACGTGTAGTGCAGGCAGTCTTCCTTTACCTTGTTCCCTCTGTACCAAACAATGTCATGCTCCCGGAAGACTTTCAAAGAAAAGCAGATTCTGTCCTCATCTGTGCCAACAGACACCCTGCTGTCCTGAATGCAAAAGAAATGGAGTTAAACTGTTCCAGAGAAAGATATTTTACCTTAGCTTTCTGCTTCCTAGAAGATGGCACTCCGAAGGAAACAGGCACCATTTCTCTTTTTAAAGGAAAACTGCCTATGGAGGCTTGCACAGACTCTGGATCCCATGCAGATAGAGACATATGAAGATACTACAGTCATGAAATGCTGTGCAAAGAAATGCTTCCATGCACACCCAAAGCAAGCAGACACACAGCTGAGTGAACAGAGCTGTTCTGTACCTCTACAAGTCTGATGAATATGACAATGCATGCACTTGCTAGACAGAGGCAGGAAAAGCTCTCAGAACATGGGCCTATGCTGTAAAATACAAGTGCTACCTTTCTCCAGACCTGAATCTGTCACATGCAACTGGAACAAACAGCTTCAAACAGACTCTTAGTTTAATGTTTCCTGGTTCCACTGACATGCTTCACATAATATACTGCACCATACTGGCTCTACATGAAAGGGTTGTAGAAAGCCTTGACTGAACCAAGACTGAAGGAGAGATAAAACAAAAACATTTGGGGTACACCAGGAAGATGGGAGCCATCAGTGTGATCTCTTAAAGTTATTCAAGAAATTTCAAACAAATAGAAAAATCAATATCTAGGTAGGTAGTAAAAGAGGTTCTGATTGTTTGATTCTAGAACTGGCCAGAAAAAACATCAGCTAAAAAAAGGGCAAGTGAGTGAAGCAGAAATGCTGAAGAATCAGTACCAAAAAAAACCCCTACCATAACAGAAGGAAATGGACTTTAGAGATAAATGAACAATATCTCTAAACAAAATTTTTTGTCTCTGAACAAAAAATATCTCCAAGTCAATGACACAATGATGAGCTAATTCGGAATAAGACAGAAGGAGCTTTGCAGAGGGAAAATAAAGTTAGTTTTAAATAATGCCTGTGATGAGCAAAGATAAATACCTGATAACACCATTTAGTCTGGAAAGACTGAAAAAGATAGGTCAACAAAATGGCTTTCCACAAAAAAAGAATACTTCATATAAATAAGAAGATTGTGTCATCTGGTTACACAGTAACCTTTACTGTCATTTAATCCTATTGTCTCATTCTTTATGGCAAGCTTCTGTTGTGATACATGCATGCTTCAGTCTTCAAAATTCCTCATAAGAGAACAGTCTTCCAGGTTAAAAGCTAAAAAAGGTGTATAGATCCCAGAACCTATCACAAACAGGTTCTTTATGTCCAGGCTACCTGCTTACTAAGAGCAAAGTGGCTTATCTGTCATATAATATTGAACATATTTTTTGTCATATATTCTTGTAGGGCTTATATTGCAAAGACATTGAACATAAATTGCCACATCAACTTTGAATAAGATTTTGGACATTAGGACAGCCCTCTAGAGTAAACACACTGATTTGACTGTACTCTGAATCCACCATTTATCCTTTTTTACCCAAGGTATTTTCATCATTTCTTAATACATTTGAAGGCTGTTTTTTATTTTCCAGGCAAGCAGGTGGTGTTGAAATTGACAGAATAGAGACATTTTCTGCACTGTCACCCACAGAGTCTTTGAAAAGCTTATCACTGCCCTTGAGTTAGGGGACCTAAAAGTTAGTTATCCTTCAGGTCCTTGAGGTGAGAGGAGTATCTTAAAGGTTTGAAGTTTAGCTAAGCTGGGAACAGATTTAATCTTTTTTTTTTTTTTTAATCTTTTGAAACAAAAAAGATTAAGTCTGAGTACTGGGACATAACATTAGGGTGTTATAGTAATTTGCACATAAAAACTGAGATGCTTGAATACCACAGCCCTACTGACATGAATAAGATCTGCCCCTCACTTGTACTAACTAGCTGAGGGTTCTTCTGTCAGATACAGATTTAAAACCTCATCCATGAAACCATTTTGGGTTAAAGGATAGTTGTCTGGAAAAAAAAAAAAGAGCAGAATTATAAAAATCTTACATTGTCTTCTGTTGTTTCATCAGGGACATTATTGAAAAAAGAAAATTGGAAAAGCGTACAAGTCTGCACCCAAAGACATTTCCAATAGGCAATGGGCTGTTCCTTTAGCAGCTTTGGTAAAGTACATTACTGATTATCTTTTGGAGGTCACTGGGCACATGTTCATGTATTCACAACCTGTACTTTTGTTGTACAGATACTTCCATGGAAGTGAGAAATGTTTGAGAGGGAATTTTGACCAAATAAATTAACTGTACTTGGCAGTTCTGCCGTTCCCTCCCCTTTCAACCATCGCCCAACATGGTTCTTCAAGAGAAATAAAGACAAAGCAATAAACACTACATCCCAATGGGTAAGCAAATAGTTTTGGGCAAATAGGGAATGTTCTCGAATTTGCAAAAAGATAAGTCACATGCAAGAAGCAAAGTTGTGATCAGCAAGCAGAAAGAACAAGATGTCCACTGACTGAAAAAAATCCCCATGCAAAGGAAAGCAAAGGACAGTTAATGAAAAGTATACTTGTAATATCAAGACTATATTTCAATCCTGAGATTCCACAACTTTTGCTCAGTGCCTTTGCTCAAAAAACAACTTACTTTTCCTTGTGTGGCAGTCAAGACGGTAATCACATAATGAAGTTAGAAAAGGTATGACCCCAGAACTCATGTGATCCTGACTCAAAACAGTCACTGCTTAACCAAATGACACAAACATGGAAGTAACCCAGGATATGGATAAAGGTCAGTTCCTGCAAAACTGTCATATTTTCAAGATGCAGAACTTAATCTTCAATTACTTACTTATCGGGAATGCTGCACTCTGGGGGTAAGCAAGCTTATTTTTAGGCATACCTTTCAAAGTTTACCCAACTCCCCCATGTAATTGTGAATGAACGTGGAAACGGTTGTTTCTCTACCAAATGTCAGATCTGCAGTTTTGAATAAGTACATGCTGATCAACAGCACATCTGCTGCTGTATTTTTGGCTTAGCTCTTTCAAGGTTGCTGAGTTACTGATATACTTTCAGCACAGTGTTTTGTTCAGGGATAGTCACAAATGTTGTTCTTTTAGTGATCTAAGCTAAACTTTAATATTGCTCTCAGTGATGCTACTATGAAGGGGAATCTGGGCTAAAACAATTCAGTTTCCACAAAGTGAAACTGCTGCAACCACCATAATTTTAGGGAAACACTTCCTTCAGTTTTCCAGATGAAAGAGGCCTTATATTTATAGCCAGCTGACTGTGAGAAAGGGAGCCAAAACCAAACACTCTTTCCAATTAAAAAGAAAATGCATTTTCACAATTAAATCAACTGAGTCTAAATCCCAGTGAGGAGATCCTTTTTGATCCTCTTAAGCTAATGAGACAAGAGACATTGGTGGGTGTTAAATTGTAGACAAGGAGCAGTTGAAATTTTTATTTTTTTTTAATTACAGAAGTCAGACCTGTGCTAGGTTAAAGGTAAATCAGCAGGAGAAATGAGCCCAACTCAAGAGAGATTGCAAGTCAGAGTTACGTTTACTTTAAAAGATTACAATAAATACAATAATACAGAGGAAAAATTGGTTTTAACCCACAAAAACAGAGGTATAACCCAGCACCCTGGGACACAAACAGAATGGTGTTTTTAGCCCCTATGCTGAGTGTCTCATGATCCCCCTGAGTGTAAAATAAAAGGAAAGGGAAACCTGTTGGTGAGGATGATGGTCACAGTCTTGTCAAGAGTGGCAATCACAGTCCTGCTGAGGTTCTGGTCCTCCTCTGGATCTGATGAATGATACCAGAAGTCCCAAAACCCAAAGATGTATGCTCAGGTTCAGGCAGGAACCTCTCCCAGGGCAGAGAGTTTCATAATTGTATAATGGGTGATTTAACTGTGTGTCATGACATATTTTAGAATCTTTGATGGCCCATTAGCAGACATGACCTCCCAGGCCAGGTGTGAAGGTGTTAACACCTTCCTGGAGGGGAGTTATCACAGCTGAGTCATTCTGTCTGAAGACAGAAACACTCCCCTATCTCACAGGCTTCCTTAACACCCAGCTTGTAGCCTGAGGTGTCAGGTGTGCCCTGGGCAGCTCCTGCAAATGGGTCATTATTAGCAGTTCCTCAGAAATTACATAGAGTGTGTAGAATCACCAACACAATAATAAACTGGTCCTGCCACTGTAATTAGGACACAGACCTTATAACCACGTGGAAGCATCTAAACTTGAAAAGGTGGAGTGCTCTTCCTGCCTAATGTCCAAAGCTCCATGAGGTGATTAAGGTACAGCATTGATATCTGGGAATCTATAGCAAGAATCAGAGGGATTGTAGATTCACAGATTACCTCCTCAGACACATAAAAGGTAAAGCACATCACACAAATACATTTTGCATAGAACTTCTGGAAAGCTATTCTTTCCTTAAGAGAGACAGGAAAGAGTAAATAGTGAAAAAGAAGTTAAACATATCTCTTACTATTCTGTCTTTCTCTTTTCCACCCACCACTGTGCTTCCTCCCCCGCCAAAGTCACTTCACCAGGAAAAGGTTAACAGCAGCCTCTACACCAGCTCTGCTGTTCTTCTCCCACTGTTCCAGCTGACAGCTTTACTAAAGGAAGAGGCACTTTCATAACCTTGTCAGATGATTGCCTAATCAGATTCATCTGTGATCAAAGCCTTCTCATCAAGTGATAGATTGCTGAGTTTCTGGCAGAAAGACCTTGAGTGACTATATTGCCCTCACCAACAGCTATGACTGTTTAAGGATGTTCTGCTTATTTATGAAAGCTGGATGACCTACAGTGTCATCCTATCTATTCTGTCAGCATTTCAATGTCCATGAGTACTTGATGTAGTGTACATTTAGAAGTTACTTGCTGCATATCCATTCAGGGATGAAACTTGCTTACTGTATTCTATTGATCTCATTTTGCAGGCAAACCTGTCAAGAAACAATAGTTAACTGGCACCAGTGTTTCTGGTTCCGGAAGAACTAAAACTCTACTTTGTGCAGATGAAAATTGCTACACAGATAGGAAGGCCTGATCAGTCCATCTCAGTCTGTCACTGAACAGTTGTTCTGGAATTTGAGGGAGGAATTGAAGCCTATCTCCTGTTTCGTGCAGAGTGGACCTTCATCTGTGAATACAACTACATTCTGTAATTGCCTGTGAGTTTCACTAGTGAGTATATTACTCTGTACATAAGAAATAGCAAGTCACAGGAACCTTGCATTTAAAATCTACCTCTTTATGGTGGGTTGGTTCTGTAGGTTTGTTTTGGTTTTGTTTTTTTCCCAAAACCACAAATGAAATAAATAGAACATTAATAGAAGCACAACAAATTTTCTCTCTAAACAATAGTTTAGAATATTAGCAGACTCTGATACTGATGTCAGAAAGAGAAAGAAGAAAACCTCAAAACTTCTCATGTCTCATTCTGTGTATCTCACAGCAGAAGTTAAAAATGTCTCAGGTTTGCCTTACTGTGGGAGACTGGACTGTTAATGGTTAATGACTCAAAATATTTGCCCATTTGTCTAGGTGCCAGAGTGCATTGCTGAAGCCAGGCTTTGAGGCTGTAAAGAAGCAGACCGTGCAAGAGGGGATGGTGCTGTTTATCCTGGTAATTGTCCTCTGCGCAGTTGCAAAACCACATCACCACCAACAACCTACCACCGCCCCTCATGAAGGTCTCAACTGGCTCAATTGCACTGACAAGAGAGGCAGCTGTCATGTCTTAGAAGATGTCATAAATCATCAAAGACTCCAAAAGCACTCCCAGACTGATCTCTGAGGCCTTCCACTAGGAGGCTGAAAGCTCCATCCCCCATAGGAGAGGTACCAGGGTGTTCCCATCTGAACCTAAGCATTTATTGGATTTTGTGTTTCATGGGCTTCTTTCCCCACTCCTGATGGATCAGGAACATTACTTCAACCAATGGACAACAATCAAATCTTGTCATGAAATCTAAGGGTAGCAATATGTTTTTACTCTTATCCTTTCTCTTCCTTTATGTATTTTCTTCAGTTATATTTTTATGCTTTCATATTGCTATATTACTATCAATAATAATAACAACCAAAATGGCTACATAAGTGCTTTCCGAACTTGGGTTACTCTCACCATCTGGGGTGGGTCGTAGCAGTCATAACATCAAGAGCATATACTATCTTGCTGAGTGCAAATGAGAACTTTATGCTCCAAGTGACTTGCCTGCAATCTTCTTGTATCCAAAAGTAACCCACACAGCAAATCTTCCATTCTGCAGGTGAGGAACAAGCTGGTACCAAAGAGCAGAAAACATCCATTTCACTGAGTCTGGCACCACAATATTTTTACGGGAGGGTAAGAAAAAACAGCTCTCATATTCACCTGTGGACCACACATAGGGAAGATCACTGTCATCCAAAGCCAAGAACCCTTGTTCACCTCTCATGACATGAGTACTTCTGTCAGTGAGGTTTCCAGGCAGAAGTTCTTTCTTTCCCATTCTGTCTTGGAAATTGCCCCATGATTTTGCTGTGCAAAAGGATGTTTAATCAATAGAATTTTTTTTCATGGGCATTGGGTTTTTTGCTGTTCAGATCACAAACATAAGCAATTTCCCATCTTTACTTTTCTACTGAATGCAGCTGAAAGATCAGTTCCAGTTCTTTTATAAAGGGATGACAAGGGAGTTATAAAAATAATCTTGCTACCAAAAAGAATACACTTTTTTGCAGCAAAAACTTAATTAAGTGAAGAATTTACTTCAGCATGGCGAAAGATGATAGTGTTGGTGATCAGGATGTGAACATATGCAGACTTTACAAGATAGCAGTTTGCTTAATCTGCTTAACTGGGAATTAAAATTAGAACTATTGAAGTCTCAGCAGTGAATTCACACACACACAAAAGCTTAAAAGACAAACTCTAAGGCAAATGAAGCTAAAGATAACAAAAATATTTATATTTAAGAGAAAGACATTCAGTCAATGTTAATGGCTGCACAAATAGAAATTGTAAAACCAGCAGTTAAATGAAAGAAGGACACAAGTGTTTGACACAAATCCTAGAATAAAAAGACAGTAATTTAATAGTAACTCAGTAGGATACAAAAGCTATGATGACTAAGAATGGGCATTAAAGCCTATATAAGGAGCTTCGAGGTGGCAGTCAATGAGCTTTCTGAGCAAAGAACAGCAACTTTTGGTAGGTTTCGAATGTTATTGAGAATCCAGAGCACTGGAGATACGTGACAATTGAAGCATCCATTTTAGAGGCTAGCTAGACTGAGGGCAATAATTTTATGTCTTTCAGAGTGATATCAGACAATTCTGACCAAAATAAGTGGAAGGGCTGAAACCAAACCAGCTGAATACATTGAAGGAAAGTTACAATTAAAGATTTGCAAGAGCTTATGGGGGAAAAAAAGAAAGTTATGGTCAAACCAATTTGATTGATTCTGAAATCCAAAGTTTATTGACAAAGAGAGTAGTATCAATGCCATAGAACACTTAAGCGAAAAGACGTCTAATTCAGGGATAAAGCCAAGATGCCATACTGCTAGGACAAGTATTGCTATTTCAAAATTAGTATCTAGGTCAAGGATCGAGAAGGCAACTCTGTATATAGGTGCACATAGAACTGAACATGAACTGCCTCTCCCTCAACTTGCTTGGTCAACAGCCACATCTTCCACAAGCTTATAACTCAAATCCTAGAGACCCAGTGCTGCCTTCAGCAGTGTTTGGGCTGCACCTAAATCCTTTTTTGAAAGATTAGTGCTGTCTCTAGGTGTGTAAGCTGGGAGATGCTTCGTAAAAATACCAAGAGACTGTCATCTCTGCCTGTTACTAGACTACTGTGTCCATCTGAAGAAGGATATTAACAAATAGGCAGGAGAAAAGCAAAGGCAAGAAGGGAGTCACAAAACAGGTCTTAAAACATGTGTTATAACAAGACCCAGAAAACTTGAACCATTTTTTTTATTGTAGGAATTACTTCATCTAAGCCTCATAAGGACAGAAATTTGACAGGGCTCTTCATCCTGCATGATAGGTCTTTGAGATGAAGTTAGATCATTTCAGGCTGAAGGAGATGTAGAAATAAGTGTAATAAACCTCTGGAGAAAAAAATGTCAATACTTTCATGGGAGCTTCTACTACAAACATTTTAAATTAAGATATTTGCTTGCCTTTTTTTTTTTTTTTTGGCTTTAGAAGTCACTCTGTTGAATTTGTGAAAAATGTTACATTTACAGCTTTCGTATGAAAGTTGTTTTAAATAAGATGTTTAATAGTTTTCTGTCACTTTACATATCTTTTCAAACTTTTCCCATGTGTTTTCCCTGGACTTTCTGATTTTATTTCACTGACTCTGCTTGGACCACTTTTTCTTTCTCTCTTACTAAGGAATCTGATCTCGGTTTTCTTCACTTCTTTCTGTTTTACAGTTTCAGTTTTTCTTAACCCCTTCTTAGTTTGTGCTCCTTCCAATCCCGCCTTTCCCTTTCCTTCACATTTTCAACCTTTGCCTTCTTTCTCTTTTTTGTCCTGTTCATTTTACTAATCAAATTATTTAATGTGATTGTATATGTGTGGAGGTTTGGGTTGGCTCTCTGCCAAACCCAGCTGTTGACCCCACAGTTTTCCCCGCCCCGAAAGAGAAAAAAAAAATGTACCAAAGTTGTAGTAAATATATATATATCTATATGTATATATATTCACATATATACAGTTATATACAATTAAACACTATGTATATACAGAACAAGAATTCCAAACAACCCCAAAAGGGAAAAGGGGGAAAAGGGGGAAAAGGGAAGAGGGACAAAAATGGGTAAAACCAAAACAAAACAGATACGCACACTCATAAACTCAGGGAAAAGCTCAATAAAGTAACTAGCACAATAAATTCTCACCAAACTTCCCTCAAGAGAGGCAGTTCCTTCCCCTTCGTGCAGCTGGGACAACAGCTTCTCAGATAGACCTCAGCTCATATAGACAAGAGCTAAGCTGACACACTGAGACCTGATGTCCTCCAAGCACACGAAAGGAAGAAGAGGGAGAAAACCTTCCTTCTTGGTCTTTATATACACCTGATTACATGAAGGCATGCTGTGGAATACTTCCTTAGTTATAACCCTGTTACCAGGGAAGACCTAGGCCAAAACCAAGAAAATTAAACCACCACAATATGGAATAAGTCTTCCAGGGAACATAAATATGTTACTAACAACTCTCAAATAATAAACAAAATGTATCCATTAGTCTAAGAAGTTTTAAAAATGGCTCACAGCATCAACATCAAAGCACATGGAGTTGATTTATGAGCATGCTGAATTGCAGCTTCTTAGCTAGTTGCTTCTGATTCTGACTTTGATATCTTTTCTCATGGTGAATTTTATAAAATATAAAGGCATAAATGTTGAAACCACTTTAAAGAGTCAGCAGAATGCATACATATACCTTTTTCCATAAAGAGCAAGTCACAGCCAGGGGCAATCTTACTGTTCTAGAAATTCTGAAAGGTGTATCTGAAAGATATTATCTTCTTAAGGACTCCTATCATCCTTTCTGAGGTAAGTTGATGCATTCAATTACATTCCTGGTGCGCTGCCCAAGAGTCTTGCAATTATTTTTTCTCCCACAGATCCAGCAGGTTGTCAAGTCCTTCTGTCTTTTCCCTTCAGGACCTTATAGCCCAAATTGATGAAACTAACTCTTGCCTGGTCCCTAGTCTGGTGGAACTAATCACCAGAGCAAAATGCTGCAATTGCTTCCAGGTAGAATGATTTTTTTTAATTTTTATTTTAATATCTGACTGAGAAATTTACACAGAAGTCTGACACACTTTACTTAATTCATCTGACCTCCACATCTTTCAGAGTGTATTTGCTGAACAATCCTGTGAATATATGGAATCTCAGTTTAATGGTCAAGCAGGAAAAAAGTTCTCATCACAGGCAAGTTTCTCCTGAACACATCCAGATCATTCTTTTTTCATTTAGTCATGACTCATGCATTCTTCTTTTTTGTGCCATGCTATTTCTGTGAGTAAATCCATTCACCAAGGCTGGTGTGTATATAGGGTTCATCTTTTTTGTAAAGGCAATAGACATTCTTAATAGATGTTAACTTTCCATTTCAGACATTGTTGTTCTATCAAAGGCAATCTATTTAAATCTATTTGTGATAAAATGTACACATTAATGCTCCTGGAGAGTCAGAATTTGGCTTTTGAATATCTGAGAAGTAGCCCAGCTGTACAAAAGTTAAATAGTCTGCAAGTAAGACTTAAGGCATTCTTTGTTTACATTACATTGTTCAGTTCAAAAGTACAACAGTACCTCAAGGATACTAAGAAATTTGTATGAAAAATCGAAACAAATAAAAAACCCTCACAGATAATTATAATAAGATTGTTCCAGGAAAATTTGTAGATATAGAATATAGCCCAGGTGCCTCAGCAAAGGCTTGCTTCTTCTTTCTTTTTCTTAATAAATGTATTCATTTATTTGTATGTTTAACATCAGCAGTTTTCTTTAAAAAAAAAATAAAAAATGAGAAGAAGTAAGGAGGAGACAACAGACAGAAAATTAACAGAAAATTAAGCAGAAAACTATTTGAAAGGCAGGATTAGAGATCTCAGCAGGATAGTAAGAAAGTCACAGATCACTTAGTTCCCTGGAAGGAGAATGGAAGGCAAAAATGAGTTAGAAGTCAAGACAGACAGAAGTTAATAAGGTGGCAAGGAACCCATAAAAGTTAATGGTGTTCATGGGTCTTGGCAAGAAGAAAACTTCATCTCTGTTAGAGATAGCTCAACCTGATGGGGAGTGGGAACCAGGGCGTCTCCTCCCATGTCAGCCCCATGGACATGGGGCTGCTGCAATTCCTTCTCCCCGGGTGCAGGCAGAAGAGAGGCTGAGCACCCACTCCTGACAGGTGCATTATGTGCATTCACACCACACACCCAGCTAGCCACACTGACTGACACAGAGAAAGCACTGCCTTACACAGCCCTCAGGTGATCATGAAGAGCGCAGGTGGCCCAGTCCTGTTCCTTCTCTCCTGCTCATTAGGACTGGAGTCTGTCTGTGTGCAATATAGCATACATGATATATGGGTCACTGTGGCTGTTGGCCTTCTCAGCCTCTACAGGAGCAGCCCCCCAGTGCCCCTGCTGTGCTCCAGTTGTTGGCACCTGCACTCATGAGCCCCTGAGGTTCATGGTTCACTCCAGCTGCTATGTAGAGACTTCTCATGTTCATCACCTATTGTGGCTTAAGTTTGTTATTGTTCACACATACTCATCTAGAGCAGAGAACACAACAACAAAGAAGGCAATCAGAAATCAGATTTCAGTAGAATAGAGGACAGACTGTGCTCAGCGAGCATAGGGCTCTATCAGACAAGCTGATGACCTTTACACTTAGTTAATCCCTTATTACTCTTTTTCTCTTTTTTTTCCACCTTTGTTCCTCCTCAGCCCACCATGATCTTTTTCTGCAGCTTTTGTCCTTTTCCACCAGCTCATCTTGATGGGTTTCACTCCAGGATTAATCTTTCTCCTGTCCCTTGGATTGTTTTAGGGAGCAGCTGAGTTGTCCATTGCCACTGCTTAGGTTATTTGGGTTCCTTTACTGTCGTTGTTCCTGCAGTCTTCACTAGGTCTTTGAGTTCCACATGATTAGTCCTTAGTCACCTAACTGAGGAGCCTTCAGCAAAGAATAACCATGCCATGAATAACAGAATAGCTGAAAGAATAAACACCAGCAAAATTATGCATCTGGGGGCAATGAGAGAAACCCTCATAAAGTAAGAATAAGCAGTCTTAAATAAAGGTAGATATCATGACAGAATTGCCACAGAATACCAGCTAAGACAGTAAAAGAAATTTAGGAAAAGGTGGACAGCCTAAACCAGAGGCATAAAGAGGAACCATAACATCTCAGGCTACCCCATGAGACTGACATACACTCCTAAATCAGACTGTGTCTGGAAGGCCTCTGGTTGCACACTCATCAAAGTACACATTAATCACCTCTCTGTTCTCACCACAGATAAATCATCACTCTGTATGAAAGTTTCAAATGGAGTTGTGGAGAAACGTGTGTTCTATCATACATGGGCCAGTGCAGTTGGTGCTTGAGGTCAGAGGTAAGAGGAGGTCAACATGGGCATTTCTCATATGCTGGAGGGCCAGGTGGGCTGCATTTAAGACGATCATTTGACTACACATATCCTTGAGCCAGTACTTCATTTTCAAATGAAAAACAGGACATACACCTATACTGCAAATAAATTAAAGCAACATCTCTGTCATCCCTGCTATCTGTGCTATACAAAGTGCTATTCACAAGATTTGAAAAACATTTGTATATGAGTTTCCATACAAAAGCAAAGATACTATCACCTACCACCATTTGCAAAAGTGTAGTGACAAAGCTAAGGGAGAGGAAGGCACTTGGCCACATGTGCTTTGGAGCAGATCCACGTGCCCCACATGAAAAACAGCACCTGAGTTCATGCCAGAGAATACTCCGGGGTAATGGAACTCCACCCTCCCTGCTGTGCACAGAATCACAGAATGTGCTCAATTGGAAGGGAACCACAAGAATCAACAAGTCCAACTCTTAGCCCTGCACAGGTCCATCCCCAAGAGTAACACAATGTGCCTGAGAGTGTCATCCAAATGCTTCTTGAGCTCTGTCAGGCTGTTCCAGCTGCTGTCTGGGAGAAGAACCTTTTTCCTTTCTTTGATTTTCAGAGTTCTACAATCATACTGCATAGCCTGCCCCACTCAAACAGGTAATGGCTGAGGCACAGAGCATGGTGAGGAGGCATCCTCAGAAGGGCTAGGCAGCAGGGAGAGGTGCTCAGTGACCACTTGTGGGCTAGGAAAGTTTTCTCAATATCTACAGGGCAGCATGTTGGGCACTTGGGGCACTTGGATCTGCCTTAAGACAGTATGGTGTGGCAGAGGCAGTAAACTGAAATGAGGAAAGAACATAGATGGTATGTTTTAAAACAGTACCAGCTAGCTTAACAGTAAAATCAGAGTGCCACCAGCAGATGAGCAGCAAGCTGCAGGGACATTTTCCCAGAAATATTTTCCTTTACACTGTCCTCCTTTCAGGAAAGAGAAAACAGAGACTGGATGTCACTATTGATAGTAGGAGTGGAGGCACTTGCAGACAAAGGTACAGTCTAGAGGAAGTATTTGGCCTTTGTAGTGCCTCCTCTTTTCTCTCAGTTCCTTTGTTTCTTAGTTCTCTGCTACAGTGAGAAATCACTGAGAACAAAAAGTGAGAAGAATATGAGAAATACCATTTGGAAGGCCTTTTAATAACCTGACTAGTCTGGTCAGGCAGTGGCCACAGATTGCAGGTGTGCCATCTCATTTTGAGCAAAATAAAATTATTAGGATGTTCCAGTCTGCCCTCATTAAAAAATACACAGGTGTGTACTCATTACACTTGGGATGAAGTCAAATGTTCTTCACTGCTTCATCCCCAAATTAGTTTGATATTTAAAATCCATTCAAAGAGATTATTTAGCTTTTATTGTAATGCAGCATCTACATTTGGAAGAGCTCTTGCTGACTCCTGTCAGCACAGGACCCAGCCCTTTTCATTTACATGAAACCTGACAGCAGAGTCTCAAAGATGGGTATTACAGATTTAGGCACTGAATTTAGCTCTGCTCCATGCCTAGTTTTGGTTTTTTTTTGTCTGAAAGGTGAACTCTGAACTGTTGAGGAATTGTGTTAGGATGCAACAGTTCTCATGATAAATGAGCAGCTCACAGACTTTAGGGTTTTCATTACTATCTTGATTATGATTTGCACCATTCTTTAAATGGAAGACTTGCAGTGGAAATGAGGATTTCATCAAAAGATGAAAATAAAGCCAGAAGATAATTTGTTGAATTTGCTTTTAACTGAAAGAAAAAAAACACGTAAAATATAGTCTTGCTAATTTGTCAAAAATACTGTCAACTTTCTGTCCTCGAAAGACAATGCTTTTCAAAAAAATCTGCCTTTAATTTTTTAAGTTTCTATTTATAAGAAAGGACTGAAGACATATGCCATTTAAGTTAGGGGAACATATTAGATATAATTAATAAAATTTCTCCTTCCTTCTCAAAGACACCCTTTTGCTGAAGTAAAAGCCAAGTCTTCTTTAAAACTTCAGACCCTAAACAACAAATATACTGTATTACTACAATAGGAAAATCTCTGTGTTAAAATGGTGGTATATAGAAAATACCACTTTCAGTAAGCTAAATGACACTGTAAAATAATTTTAATGTGATTATAATCTGATTTTAATGTGCCTTGTATTTATAAGGCATTTTTATTAATAGACAGAATATTGACAAATTACACTTAAGGATGAATATTAGAAAGTGAATCCTTCCCAGTCATGAGCACCATTCCATTTGCTGCTGTTACTTACTCAGAGTGCCAACATAGCTTTTGCATGCCTATACTTTGGTGGTGTGTTTTTCAGAACACTAGCCTAAGGACCATGGAATATTGTAGGGTAAAAGACAATCTATTAAATATGTTGTACTCTGTCACTTATTGCTTGAAATTTTTGGACAGTGGGAGGGAGGATGAATATAAAGAATATTTTGCATTCAGAGAGTTATGTATTTTTAAAAAAGTTTGGAATTATAATGACAAAAGTGCAGTTTTATACAACAGGAATAATTTCAATTGCCATTATTATTGACTTGCACTCAGCACAAGAAAGACATGAACCTATTAGAGCCAGTCCAGATGAGTGCCAAAAAAATGATCAAAAGGCTGAAACACTTCTCTTAATGAAGAAAAGCTGAGAGAGTTGGTTGGTCATCCTGGAGAAGGGAAGTCCCTGGGGGCACCTAATTGCACCTCATTGCACCTCACAATATGTAAATGGATATTAGAATAAAGATGAAGAGAGACGTTTTACCAGGGCATGTGGTGATAAGACAAGGGATAATGGTTTTAAACTCAAAGAGGGTAGATTTAAATTAGATACAAGGAAGGAATTTTTTTATAATGAGCATGGTGAGGCACTGGAGGCTGCCCAGAGAAGCTGTGGATACTCCATCCCCGGAATTGTTCCAGGACACGTTGAATGGGGCTTTGATCAACCTCATCTAGTGGTAGGTGTCCCTGTACATGGCTGGGGGCTTGGAACTAGATGATCTTTAAGGTCCCTTCCAACCCAAACCATTCTATGATTCTCTAACAGGTGGCTGCTGAAGCAGTAATAGTGTCATGGGTTATCTACCACCTTATGGAAAGCCACTAAAACATATATCTGATTCTGTTTTCCCCTTGGAAGTGATTTCTTAGAATTTATAACTACATAAACACATGCTGAGGTTCACCTTGACCCTTCTGAGCTTTAGCGTTTTAACATTTTCCCCTCAAACACTGAAAAATGTCAATGGCAAATAGCCAGCACATGATTAGTTCAGCTCTCATAGACTGACTAAAGGAAGTAACTGGGTGAGAGTGGTTGATGGTTACCAGAATATAATTTCAGTTTCTCACTTCAGCTCTTCAGTGGGTCTGAATAAAAATAATTGTTGAGTATTCAAGACCAAAAATATGCTGTCAAAACACTAACTTCAATTAATTAGATTCTTCAGGATATAATTTGAAATGTGTGTTGTAGTTTTAGTTAAATGTGAAGGATTTTTAGTGAATTTTTTCATACCACAATGTAACTTGGAGTATGGGGGACCACCTACCATCTGAGCTGGATCAGGAAAGACTGTCTCCATCGTCTCAGAACCTGCCAGAAAGTGGTGTCCCTAAAGTAAGCATCCCAGGAACTCAGGAAACAGGAAATAAAGGGCAGACACATTCTGGAACTCTTTGTACCTGGTTTTTGCCTGCTGGAGCAACACAGACTCTCAGAGCCTTTTCCCAGGGACCACTCTGCCTCAGCGGTAGCTGTCTTCTGTCTCAGCCACAGCCATTTTTGCATCAGACCAAGGTCAGCCCAGCCCCAGCTGAGCTGTCCCAATGGGACCAGCCACTGCTGCCAGCTCAGGGATTGTCCTCTCAGGAGCCGTCGCTGTCTCAGCAGCAGCGTTCTGACTCTCTTGCCTGCACAAAGCACCTCCGCACCACAGCCCAAGCCCACCAAGCCCCAGCACCGCACCGTGTCAGCCCAGCCCTGTCACTGCCACTCCACATGGTTTGCTACATCGGAACCCACGCCACCACCTTGGCGGCATTTCTTTGGATGAAATATCCTTCCAGTTTTGCTCTAACCTAGAGGGCAAGGGGGTAGGTAGGTAATATTTTCTGTTGTTGGTGGGGTTTTTTTGTTTCTTTCCATTTTGAGTAAAATTATTATTTTTCCTTCTTCATTCAGACTCCTTGTAATTTTCACCTTGTCTATATTGAAGGGAGGGTTCATCTTACTAGAGGTCTCACCTCCCAATCACATTGTCATTAAACCAAGACAATGTGACCCTACATTCAGCTAAGTTCCACTTCAGGGACAAAATGCCCTATAAAATTATGCTTAGAGACATTCTGTCCCTTGCAGTTTTTACAGAATTATTTTGTGGAGATCTTTCACAGTGAAATTCTTCAGTAAGTTTTCTCTGAACAGCCTGAATCAGACAGTAATCTCTTAAAAATAATCACACTTACTTGAGATATGGCACTCTTACCTGCTTGGTCTTTTTCTTTAAAACATTACCTAGACAATCTGATAGTACATTTGTGAGACGCTGACATATGTGTATGTTTAAGAGTATCCAGTTTCAAACTCCTGCCTTATATCACTTCTTATAGTATTTCCTTCTCAAGTTTTTCAGCTTTTCCTCCAACATCTTTTGAAGTACATTTGAAAGGCACTATACAGTACTTGTTTACATAATAATACTGTATAATGATACTTGCATTGTACTGCATTTGGTGCCTGCTACTGCAGTGACCCATGTACTTGCATTAAGGTGACATAATGGTGGCCATTAGACTTCAAATAGATGAATCTTGAAAGTAACATGATAAGACACAGTTGATAGATGCTGATCTTCTAATAAAGTAATTTTGTGAGACAGAAGAAAACCTTCTCCAAGACTGAAGACTCTTGAGATACATTTTCCAGGAATAATATGAATTCTTGAGCACTTTATCATCTTAAGAAGTAATTGTGCAGCTTACTTTATAACAGGTAGTTTCAAAAGCAATGATGAGATGCTTTCTACATGCAGCAGAATAAATAGACACATGGGCAGTGATTAAGTGGCTTTCTTCCATTCCATAAGTTGTTGACAGCAAGGACCCGAGCTCTTTGCTGCAAACGATTAAAAGCACTGGCAAAGTTTTATTCCTTGTCATCTTGCTGAAAGTAGACCGGTTGATATTATACTGTGCAAGACTTGGAAGACACATAATAAGCAGGTTATTTTTTTAATAAATCAATTATTTGTCGGAGAACACTGT
This sequence comes from Dendrocincla tyrannina, assembly GCA_035047865.1. NCBI lineage: Eukaryota > Metazoa > Chordata > Aves > Passeriformes > Dendrocolaptidae > Dendrocincla > Dendrocincla tyrannina. The sequence goes on along the minus strand of JAWWMP010000116.1, from coordinate 55,125,987 downwards.
TTCAAAGACTGCCAGAAAAAACAGGATGAACAGTTAATCAACATCAGAAAACGGACAACTA
>JAWWMP010000116.1:55095167-55121571 GCA_035047865.1 Dendrocincla tyrannina | reverse complement strand
CCTGAAAGCCAATGTGGTTTCAGAGCCAACAGGAGTACTGCAGACATGGTATTTGTTCTCAGACAACTGCAAGAGAAATGTAGGGAACAGAACAAAGGACTCTACGTAACTTTCATTGACCTCACCAAAGCTTTCGACACTGTGAGCAGAAAAGGCTTGTGGCAGATCTTGGAATGATTAGGATGGCCCCCCAAGTTCCTCAATATGGTCATCCTGCTACATGACAATCAGCGCGGCCAAGTCAGATATGGTGATGCACTCTCTGAGCCCTTTCCAATTACCAATGGTGTGAAACAAGGTTGCATTCTTGCACCAACCCTATTCACAGTCTTCTTCAGCATGAGGCTCCAAAGGGCCACGGCAGACCTCAATGAAGAAAACAGCATCTACATCTGATATCGTACCAATGGAATCCTATTCAACCTAAGGCGACTGAAGGCCCACACTAAGACCACGAATCACCTTGTCCGTGAGATGCTTTTTGCTGATCATGTCACCCCAGTTGCTCACACAGAAGCAGCTCTGCAGTGCTTAACATCCTGCTTTGCAGAGGCTGCTGAGCCTTTTTGGGCTGGAAGTCAGCTTGAAGAAGGCAGAAGTTCTCTATAAACCTGCACCTCAAGAAGTTTTCCATCATCCCCACATCACCATAGGCAAATCAGAGTTTAAGTCAGTCCAGCTATCTGGGAAGCATCATTTCTTCAAATGGTAAGCTTGACAAAGAGATAGACAACAGGTTGGCAAAGCATACAGAGCTTTTGGAATACTCCATAAAAGAGTCTGGAGCAATAAACACCTGAATAAAAGCACTAAGATTAGTGTCTATAGAGCCATTGTACTGTCTACTCTCCTATAGGGGTCTGAGTCATGGGTCATCTACCACCACCACCTGCGACTCCTTGAGCACTTCCATCAGTGCTGCCTCCGTACAATCCTAAACATCCACTGGTCTGTCTAATGTATCTTGAACAGGCAGAGATCACCAGCATCGAGTCCATGCTGTTGAGAACGCAGCTGCGCTGGGCAGGGCACGTCTCCAGGATGGGGGATCACCACCTCCCTAAGATTGTGCTCTATGGGGAACTCACCACCGGCTGCCGCAAGAGAGGAGCCCCGAAGAGGAGATACAAGGACTCCCTGAAAAAATACCTCAGCCTTGGCCATCTTGACCACCCTCAATGGTTCACCCTGGCCTCCAATCAGGAGAAATGGAGACACACCATCCATAATGCTGCTGCTTCCTTTGAGAACGCATGCAGAATCAGTCTGGATGAGAAAAGGCAACACAGGAAGAACCGTGCCTCGGCAGCAGTGCTGATGAAGACTTTCCACTGTGCCTTTTGCAATTAGACTTGCCTATCTCATGTCGGCCTTTTTAGCCACCAGCGTGCTTGTAACAAGCATGGGTAGAGCTCTTGTAAATCTTTGTTTGCGAAGCCAAGCCATGATGATGACGATGATGATGATGATGACAGCAATCCCTTTACTCCATGATGCAGAAAGAGTCCTAAAAACTGGGCTTATACATGCAAACTGTATCATGATTCTCTTTAGATCTGATGTCTGGTAATTCCACTTTTCCTCTACCTTCTCCAAGCACAGACTCACTGTAGGATAGGTTAGCCCAGTAAACCATTAGGATTTCTCCTTTCATTGTGCCAAAGTTATCCATACTCCCCACATGGGCAAGTCAAAAGTTTAACAAGACATGCTGGTTTAAAAACCTCACATTCTTCCCCACTTTCAGGACATAAGAGATTTCATACCATTTATCCAAGAGCTTTAATATAGCTCTGAATTAACCCCTTTGCCATCTTCCAGGCCATGGCCCTACAGTGATCAGTGTTTCAGTAAATCACTGCCTGCCCTGTCCAGCCTTCAGTGCTACTATTTTAACTTTTGCCACACCCCTCTGCTTCCTAAATAAGCTACATCATAAGGGACACCTTAAGGAACAGCACTTGGAGAAGCTCCTCCAAATATATATACAAATACAGCTCCTCCCTAAAATGTTAGCCTACATTGTGATACTGTGGCATCATACACGTAAATCAACTGCAACCACCTACTAATGGTCTCCCCTGACCCTCTCATTTTCTTACTGTTTTCTCACTCTCTGACTTTTTTTTTCCACTTGTTTGCAAGGTTAGCTGTAATTCTGTCTTATACCAACTTGGCAAGCCATTATTCCTCCCTTTACAGTCCCTCCATTTCTCAGAATTCCTTAGGCACAGGAAGACACCATCTGAATCCATGTCAGACTTACACAAGCAAAACGTTTCCAAGTAGCCATAATGGATACACAGTAGTGAAAAACACCTCAAAAACTACCTGATACAGCTCATTTAAATAACATTTGTTCTTCCATTCTAAATTGAGGTTTGGTGGCTGTGTTGAACAACGCTGTAAAGGAGTAGCCTCCAGAGTGGCTATGGCCAGTCTCCACTGCCTCTCCTGACAACAGCTTTCCCACGGCACCAAAATGCCTTACAACAAGTATTGACTAATTCACTGGTTGCACAGAGTATCTGGGCACCACAATACCTACATGCTGCTTGCTTTGCCTCTTTTAGGTCCTCCTGCTTTGGCCCTCAAAACAGATGGATCTAGTTTTGAGAGCACTTCCTAAAGCAATTATCAAAATATAAAATTTAAAAATTTAAATATAATTGATGATTCTACATTTCAATTTTGTCTTTTTTGTTCACCTAAATTACTAATTATTTCATTACAAGTTACATTGCTGAAATAGCTTTACTGAAAACATAGCAGAGATTCTCAGTGCACAGCACAATCAGATTAGTTTGGGTAGAATAGAGTGGGGAAAAAAAAAGTGACATTTTGGAGAAATGAGAGACTTCAAAAGGGATAGAGAAGAAATATATCTAAAGTTTTTCTTCATGCAGCAAAAAAATGTACCTAAAAATATATATATTCTAAAGAAATTTTATTTTCATAATAGCAAGAACATTTTTTTATTTTTGTATGAACAGGTCACCAATTTTGTAAGTCTTTAGCAAGAGCAACAAAAATCAGTGCTGAAAATTCGTTGACAGGCAAGAGATTTCTGTGAAGCTGGAGAAGTGTGTTTTGATGGATTTTTCATAAAAAATTTAATTTCATCCCACTGCATATTCACAGCTCAGGCAGAGACTCTGGATGTGAAGTGAGGTGTTTGGCATGCTGCTACTTCACCTCCTGCTATGCCACATAGAACTAATCCCTGCTACCCAAACTTTTAATTTAATTTACTCTCTTAAGGTGTAACTCGATGTATTTTTGAAAATGGGAATGAAAATTTGACAAGAAAATGAAATAGTGGTTTGTTTCCATAGCAACTGTAACTAGAGATACCACACCTTCTGCACCTATGTCTTCAACTAAAGAGGCAGGAATCCATGCAGCTTGATTCACACAAGTGGGATATGTGCATAAGCTCCAAGCAATGGAGTCCCTGGGTGGATTTGTGCCCTGCAAATTCAGGTGCACTTGCTGGCAGGACAGCTGTAAGGGCAGGTCCTTTCTCCCAGGAGGTTTTGTGTGAGATGTATTTCATATGCAAGATATCACATCCTCCAGAGATGGCACTACCACTTGCATAGGGCACCAGTGGTGTTGAGCTCAGGTGATGTTAGAAGCACTCCAACCAGCTGAAAACAGAAATACCATAACACAGGTAAGAAATGACTCTTGAGAAATAGAAGTCAACTGGGTTTAACTGCAATGCTAACATATGAGTTTTACTGTACAGCATAGAAAACGTGTGTCCTTGCTCCTCTTGTCCTCTTTATTCTAAAAATCATATTGGCTCATCACAAATCCAGACTTCCTTTTTGAAGATTCCATTCTCAAAAAGCTGGGTATGCTAATAAACAAATGTATTTCTCCAAGAGGGAAAAGGAAAGGGTTCAGATTAGTTTTGAATATTCAACAAGGAAAGAGTTGGGTCTATTATACAGAGCCCCAAGTAACAATAAATTTAAATTAAAAGAAAAATTTAAAGTGTGACAAAGTTCATGAGGAGATAACATCCTTTCTTCTACCAGATGCTATTGTTGAAAAAAAGGGAAGCTGTCAAAAGCAGAAGCTCTATTTCAGAAATGCACAAGAAGCCGAGAACTTCAAATATAAATACAAGTTAAGAACAAATGTTCCATATTTAACATGATAATTTTAAATTATGTACAATCTTGCACAAAATGTGGCTTATATTTTAAGAGAAGAGGGTGTTGGGAAGGGAAAGATGATAAAGTCTCTAATGGAAAATAGAGAAACAGACAGTTACTATCTGGTTCATCTGTAATGGCTCAGCCTTTCCTTGCATTTCTTGTTTTAGTCTTTTCACTTCACAGCATAATGCAAGAGAGAGTGCAGTATTTTTTCAGGGAACTGGCTTGCGGGCAGAAGATAATAATATGTTTTTTCTAAATTATTTCTTATTTTACAATTAATTGGATTTTAATTCAACTCATGAAGAAACTTTTTAAAAAATATATAAATGCAAAACTATTTTTTCTTTCAGCTTCTGTCTGGCCATAGAGTTTTTAAAACATCATTCTGCTTTGCACAAAATGTTATTGCCTCTCCTTCACATTGAAACATTGTTTTCCAAACAGTTTTTTTCAAAGGGACAGCTTATGCAAAAGCTGTGAAGAAAAATCTCATTGAGAGAAATAGCCTTCAAGCCACACAAGGAATTATTACTGTTTTGTTTTGGAGGCAGAATATCCATCCATACCTGGAGGCCAATATTGCTTTAACTTCAGGTCCCCAGATTGCATAATAAAGGAGTTCAATAATACTTCTATTATATACAGCTACCTAAATAAGTTTAACCAAAAAAACTTAAAGCAGAAGCATCAATTTAAATTAAAAAAATAAGAACTTTACTTCAATTTTTCCACATGACACTGAATGCCTCTGTTTTTTCTGGAAATTACCAAATTCATATCTATTACAGGTGCCTTCTGGCACACACAGAGCAAGTGTCCTGTGGTAAACAAGGGTCTGAAATTAAAGCATGACTACCAGGGCTTACCTGCTCGTGTGTGTGCTCTGGCATGGGGGTTACTCTAAGTTAGCTCTTCTCTTAGCAGGAGATGGTTAGCAAAACTGTGAGCTTGAACAAGGGCAGCAACTCATCATAGCTGGTAATGTTGTGTGTCAGCACCCTGGGCTGCTTCTTTAAACTTGCTTTAAACTTGCCCATAAACTTGCTGCTCCTCTATGGCATGCAGGCCTTAATCACCCCCTGGTAACATCAGTTGAAACTGCATTGGCTTTCACTATCAAATAAAGGAAAAGCCACAAAAATCCATCTGAAACAATTTGTCTTATGCACCTCAATCCTGGACACCTTTTCCGGTAATAAAAACCTGGACAGCCTTGTTCATGTGTATTCCGTCTATAGTCAGCATGAGAATATGATTTTATGCTCCCACATGCCTTTCACTGACTTTTTGAAAAATCTGTGTGAACAGGAGGACTCCTGTAAATATACAATGGGCTCTTACAATTAAGGGCATGTCACGGTTCTGCCAGTGCTCCCTGGAACACATAGTAAGAAAGAAAGGCTATGGCAAACCAAGAGCCCTAGCTGGTGCCTTCCAACAAACTGGCTTAATTTACCTTGCGCTGAAACAGGCTAGAGGTGAATACATTAAAAAACGTACAATTAAAATACACCTTGGTCGTGAAGGAGGGCAGTGGTGCTAGCTGAGCCCAAGATTCAGTCTAGGAATCTAATTCATGTGCTTTCCTTCCCATACACAAATTTAGTCAAGTAAAATGGATATGTTTTTGGATGGAAAAAAGGCAGGCATGTTAATAAGGCTGATGACAGCTATAAAGGAAAGTGTCCCAAGTGTCAGAGATCTGCGCTGACAAAAGGCCAAAGGCACAATCAACAGGATAAGCAATGGAGAAAACACACATCAGAGAAGATTTGACAAGTGACATAGCTATCAAAAAATAAATAGAAGGTCTGTTCACCAGCTCAGCACAAAAATTTCAGTACAGTAATGAAATTTTTAAAAAGCTTTGGAGAGACAGGTGACACAGTCCACTCTTAGGTTGTCTGTAGCGTATTCCAACATCTTCGAGACATTGAAAACAGTGAATTTATAGGGGACACCTATTCCAGAAGATCTCACAGCAGGTTTGTAAATCATACTCTAAGGCAGCTGGAAGGTCTTTCTAGCTATTATTTGGATGCAGTGGAGTACTGAATATATTAATTCATAGTAATTTTCCCTCCATATCTTAATCTGTCTCACACATGTCAAAATAAGATGAGTGATTCATGCATTATTTATCTGGTGCCCAGTACTATGCCTGTCAAGGAATGCAAACTTGGATTTAAAAGGTGTCTAGACTTATCTGACAAAGCAGGAAATTAACTGGATTACTCATTAGCGTCAAAGAGCCTTCCATGTTGTGCCCACAAAACATGACCCTCCAGGTCATAATTACCCCCTACTAACTTGTTATTTGTGTGTACATGGTGTACAGGATGAAATACAGAACAGAAAGAGTGTGATCAAATCAGGCACTTCATTATCATGTTGTTCCACTCATCTGCCCAATTATGATTCATTTTACTAGGTGAAGTAAATGGTTCAGGACTGAAATACATACTGATCTCTGTTCCCTGTTTATCTTCTAGACACTGTGAGCAGATCCAATATTTCCCCATTTAAAGTACCTCTCATGGGGGATCTTTGACCTCAAATAGGTCTTATTTTTCTTCAGTTTCTGTATTTTTAACAAGTAATGTGCATGGGCAAGGGGTTGGTGGAAGAAATGCTCCCTTTTAATGGTGCACAAAACTTTAAAATTGTCATTTTCCCAAAAGCAACATGAATGTGGAATAGGTTTTCCCTCATGCAAAATATTCATGGGTAGACAGTGTAGGAACTAGTTTCACTTCCATCATATGAACCTTACCCTATTAATTAGGAAAATGATTCTCAAAGATTTTCACTGATAACACCCACTTTAAGTAAAACAAATACCACTGTCTATTAATTTTTTTTCCACTTATGTATTGCTGATATTTTATTAACCTGGTTGCAAATATTGGCCAATTCTTCACCAGAAGTTAAGAATATAGGTAATCTGAGGATTTTTTGTCTCTATTTTCCATCTTTTCTTTTTGCTTGGTCCTGCAATAAACTCAGGATCTTGTATTAATGACAGTACCATCTGCTCACTGAGTTCACAGAGATCATATCGTACCACTCAAGATTTCCTGAATCAATGCTTCTGTCTTGTATTCCCAAGCACACATACAATATATATACCAGTTTTAGAATATCCCCAGCAGAAGAACAAATACTTTTCAATATGAACAATCCCCAAAAAGCTTTGTTAGTATTGGAGAGAAGCCCCTGTTCATTTCTAAGTCAGCTGTTGACAGCTGAGGTCACCACAGTTGCTACTGATAGGGCCACCACTGCTACAGCCAGCGACTTCGTAGATACTCACCCAGTTTTGCAATGGCTTCCATAAACAGCAGAAAACTACCCACACTCTTGAAATTAAAATATCCTGAAGGTGAAAGTGAGAACAAATTGCCTCGATTTCTAACTGCAGCAATCCCCAACATCTCACGGTCCCTGCTGACCCTGTGACTCAATAGCAGTCCAGATCCTTTGGTTAGGGAAAACTGCCTTCATGGTCCAAGAGTCAAAGTATTTGATGTACCTGAATAATTGATGCAGGAGAATTCTTGCACAAGGCCAGCATCCCAAGTCACAGGATGGCACAAGGCAGGAAGGGATGAACTTTGATGTTATACTGAAAGAGAAGGAAACAACACAAACATGGGAAGCTCTGCTGTTAGGAAGATCCTTCTCTCTTGAGGAAAAGGAAGGCAAACTCAGGAAGAAAGCATGACTCCAAACTTTTAGACATAAATCTAGAAGCAAAATCAACATTTTTTAATTAAAAAGTATTACTCCTGTAGTCTTGTAAAAAAAAAAAAAAGGTCAAAAGGAATTGATATGTTAGTAAGGACATGACTGACATGAAAAAACGTGAGTTTGTGGAAAGGAATTGGGATGCCACAGTCTTGTAAGTCGTGATTAGGAAATATCTATACCATGGGACTGAGCAGCAAGCCAAGGCTGTCAGGACTAAACCCAAATCACAGCATCCTTCCTGTGCACTGGTTTCCATGGCAAGTTGGCTTTTATACAGTCTGGAAGGCATCTTGGTCCACTCAGACTAATTCCTTGTCTGGACAGACAGGGAACATAAGGTTGCTCCAGGTTTTTGTGCCAGTCCCTGCAGGAAGGACACCCTGAAGCCATCAGAGGCACCAAAGAATTGCTCAGTGGGGACCTTCTTGATGTATAGGAATACCCTTCAGCTGCACCCAGCAGGCCCACATTACTAATGAATGAGATGAAAATCATAGGTCCAGCACCAGAAGGGCTTGATCCAGCTGCTAGCACAGCAAACATAGAATAAAAACTGTGAAAAAAACAGGTTGAGAACAGGAATTTTCACCTGGTTTTGATGCTCCTTGAATTGATGTTCTGGTGATACTTTTATAAATCAGAAAAATTATTATTAGAGAAAAAAAAAGACACAGATAAGAAGGAGCAGGAAAAGACCAGTGCACATGGCAAAGCAGGCTCCAGCCTCGTCTCACAAAGTCTTAGAGGTTCTTACCCCAGTGAGCCCCAGCACTGACTACAATAGTGTTGGTTTTGGATAAGAACTCATAACAAAGGGTTGCAGTGTTTGACCTTCACTTATGGTGCAGCTCTTCATATGCTCTAAAGAGGCTCACTATTGCACAGACTTCCACCCTAGAATAAAAGACAGAGATGAAAAGAGAACAATTAAGAAAAGACAGTAAGAAATTAGCTACAACCCACAGGTGTTACTAGTAAATAATAATGTAAAGTGATAGCAGTAAATGATAATCCCAGATGAATTCACCTTCAGATTACCTTTATTTCACTGAGCAATAAAACATCAGCAAATACACACATACACACACACACAGATCTTCTTCCCCGTGTTACATCTTCCAAATAGTTTTCTCACTTTCTAAAATCATTTTATTTGCTGCTCTTTGTCTAAGTATTACAAGTGGGGTGCTTTTCTCTAGTTTTAAATTCAAAGTCATAACTCATGGCAGCTGAGTGTAGCTATGATTAACATCCCAAATCACTTCTGTTCAGGTTCCCACTGCATTTCACTCTGCAATACCCGAGCACTCAGCACCATCTCTGGCCAACTGTGTTAAGTACAAGCTCAAATTCAAATAAAGAGAAATCCCCAGTACCAGATTCACAGGATTCAGGACAGATGAAGTTGTCATGAAGATTTTGTAGACAAAAAGACCTTTGCTCATCTGGAACAAAAGGTGCCCCCAGAAGTCAAAAAAGTGTGAAAATGCATTTAGCTCATTCTATAATACTATAAAAAATTTTTATAAATTTCTGTATTATCCACAATGCTTTCCAGTTTTGGGTTTTTTTTTCCTTTATCTAAAAAGAATTTAAACCCTGTGCTTCCTTTTGCAGGATGGCAATGTCTTTTTAATAGCTGCAGAAAGACGGACGAGATATGGAGAAGCTGTGAGGAAGAAATCCCTGTTGGGATGGGAATCCATATTTCCTACTTGGTCCGTTACTGCAGTGAACCAAACCTAAACCAAAAAAAAGAGATCAAAAGACTCATTATTAAAGGAAAATAACAAATTTGAGCTTACATATCGGAACCAAGAAAAATGTCCTTCCCAACCTTCTTACCTTATGTTGAAGCCTACATCTTTCCTTCATAAACTAAAGTGCACATGTACTTAAAGGATAAAGATAATATGTGGACTCCAATTTTGACATCACTTTTGCTTTCAAATCTTGGGAAAAAAATCAATTTTAATGTATTTGGTTACATTAAACCTTTTTCTGGGTTGGAGGTTGAACAATATATGGAAAATATGAAATTACTGTAATTGAAAAATTATTCTCCCAAAGTTACATAAGCTGTAACAGGCATACAGTCTCCCTTCTCCAAACATTCATACATCCACAAATGGAAAAACTACAATTTTGAGGTTGTGTGAGTTAGATCAAGCCTTAATCTCTGCAAGTGGTTTTGTTCACAGCTGCTTTTGTTCCCATGGTCTCAAATGCGTACTTAGCAAAGATCAAGAGGAAAACGATCTTCGACTGTATTTGCATCCACGTAGGACAAGGACAGTGACTTCCTGCTTTAAGAGTCTGTGTAAAACACAAGAGTATACTTCAGCCACATGTTAAATTCTGATCCCTGTCCCAAAATGACTCAGAAGTTCACGCTGAAGTAAACTTAACACAAAACTTCCTTTCCATTTTCATTCTGTGGTCTCACATACTACAATATTCGAATGTTCCTCTTCCCACTACATACTGATAATCACCTCATTCTTTTAAATGGTTTATCAAAAAGGGGGTTGACTCATAAGAGAAATTTCAGGCTTCAATTCTACAAAGGCCTAAATGGCAACCTAGAACAAAAATGTTATGATAGCCTTTCATAAAAAATGCTGCATCAGAAAATCTATTTCTCACCTATTTAAATTTAAACATATAACATTGCAATGCTAAGTAGCTAGACATGAAATACCAATGAATTAATCCATTGCACTTTCTCAGATGTCCCAAGATATTAAAAAAATAAATTATTTTTCCTTCTATTTTTTTATTAATCCCTGACAAGCATGAAAAAGGCTTTACTCAAGAACCATAAGCAGAATGTCTATTCACTAAGCTTAAAAATGTCTACTCATTGAGCATTTGCTCAGATTTTTATGCTGATTGACTTCAGTGTTTTCTCATTACTTGCATGTTCTCTTCCTGTTAAGGTAACAAGCAACTAAGTGACTTTCAACAGCATAATGTGGTTGTAGAAAAGAAATTTAGACACACATCTTCAAATACTTGAGGTAAGTGGATTTAAAACTCAGTGTTCAAAAGAACTACTTGGAAATTTGATCATAATCAGTTAGCTTTCATGCCATACTGTAGCTTCAGTAGTCAGATGTCATTTGTGTTCCAGCCCTAGAAGATCATACTCTTTCCAGCTTCTGAAATTTTAGCAAGTTTTACATGAGCAGGGGCTCATTGCTTTCCTTCATTTTATTCCCTCAGCTACCCACGTACCATCCGTCCCCCTTCTTTTGTTTCTATCTCATCCAAGGGATTCCTCTCTTAACCCTTGTCCATAACAGCTCAACTTCAACTCTGTGGTCCTATGTTTCCATTTGCCATATTGCCACGTAAAAGGTCTCCCCATTCCTCTTTAACACTGTCCTCTTTTCTGATGTCAGGACTTCTGTGCAACCATTCCTTCACATGCCCAACTCTTTTTATACCTTCTTCATAAGAAAAAGGTTTCTCCATGTACTTGAACCTTTCTCTTGTCTCTTCCTTCCATCTTACAACTCCTCTGAAGTTGCTCACAGACCTAGTGCACTTTCCCTGGAAGAAGGTAAGGAAGTGTGAGGTTGGGGGAAACAACATTCAGACAACACTGAGCCCTACTTGGCTCAGATGATAATACCAGGGAAAGGGAGAAAGCTTAAGAAAGCCCTGTATTCCTTCATGGATGCCATCAATTGTCAGTTTTGCTCCTTGTATAAAACAATGAGGAAAAAACCAACAAGAGATAAAATTGCCTCCCGCTTCTCTCCATACCCCTTTCTTTTTCCTGTAATTTTCAAAAGTTTATGTTCTAGAGAAATGGTCCAATGCACCATGAAGTAGTGTACAATCTTGGTTTATCCAATCAAGAAAGTGCTGGTTTCAGTGGTGGGTCCTAGCCTAAAACTCAATAATTTTCTCCAGTTAGCACAATTGAGAAAACTGATAGTTTTGAAGGTATGCTCCAAAGAGAAAAAAGAGCCTTATTAAAATAACCTGTTATTAACAGTTATTTTCACAGCTCAAATAAAAGAGCCTAAGAAAACAAACGTGAAACAGCTCAATTTGAGGGAGCGGAGAAAGATAGAGTGTGTGGCATGCCTTCATTCAGTTGGGGTTCTGTGCATCTTTTCTTTATTGCAGATACCATGATCTTAAGCTCCCATAGGACTGGGAATGGCAGGGTAGCTACAATACCTTTCTGAAGTGTGGTTCCAAATTGTAGGCTAGAAGGAAGCTGGAAAAGAACTAGTTGCAATTCAGTGATCAACATGAATTACAAGCCTATAGTAGGGTGAAAAGGCATAGTTATGCATGCAGAAATCTCAGAAGAATGCCTGTTTGCTTCTAAAAAGTAAAGCAGCACTTTCAAGGACAATGAACAAGCAGGATCCTGAAGTTTGTGCTTCATCTGTGCCTTGCATGACAACTCTTCAAAGCCATACATTGCCTCCTAACATCATAATGGAGATCTGGTTCAGTAATACCTTTATGGATGGTATATAATTCCCTTAGAGTATTTCTCAACTACAAGTAATGTAACACCTCAAAAAAATGGCATGGTACATGGTGTCCTTCTCATCAGCTTTCCAGTACAGCTTAGATTAAACAGTGCCATATATTACTTAAGAGACCCGTGAGTAAATTCTTACAGTTGGGATTCAGTGTAAGCTACTTAGCTGTTGTTTATTGTCATAAATCAGTGACAGTTTGTCCTATATTCCATTACAGTTGGATTCTTTTAATTAGCTTTGGGTGTTTTGTAACAGTGAGCTTTCCTCCTAGAAACACATCTTTGAACATGGAAATGATTGCTGATGATGGCACAAACTCTACCTTCATTAACAAATTGGTACAAGCCCAGACTAAATTTTACTTTTTATTTCAAACACATAAAATTGCTTGCAGGTGAAACCAGCTCTTGGCTGTTGTCCAAGAAATAACCCAAATAAGCAGAAATGTTACCTCACAATGCAAAAAATCAGAATTAATTTTTTGCATTCCCAGTTTTTATCTTTTCTTCCCAATTGTTTGATATCTATTGGATATATACCAGAAAACCAGTATCAAAATACTTACACTAATCCCGAAGTCATGGGTAACCCTTACTAATGCCTCTTATTTCTGTCACATGGGATAGAGACTCCATGGTGTCTGACAGAGAGGACTGTGTGCCAAGAGTGAAATCTTAGTGAGACTGACCAGCTTTGCAGTTGGTATAAATCATTAAAGCTCCAGTTGATATCATATCTTTGCAACTGAACATAGATGGTTTATAGCTTCAAAGAAGACAACCTGCAGCTGCTCTTCACGAAATCTTTGTGTAAAATCTTAACCTTAAATCATGCAACAATGGCAAGACACCAACTACAAGGCAGCAAAAGGAAGATTTGAAAGGATTGCATGACAAAGCAGAGACAAATATGTACAACAGGTATAAGTGGTTCAGAGCTAAAAAGCAAGTGCTACCCCCTTGACATTTTCTTTCTGTCAAAATATAATAAAAGAATAGCAAAAGTGTTTCAGTAATGCATGTAATTATGTCTCCAGCTGTAGACATATTTGCTTGAAGTGATAAAAATAAAGACATTCTCAGGTGCAATGGTGACTAATCAATCTTCTATTAACAGGTAACACACCTTCAACTGAAAGAAAGGAAAAGGACATTTTCCCAAATCAGTCAGGACGTCAGTCAAGAAGTCAATCAGGAAATCAGAAATCAGGAGAGAAGAAGCATTAGATTTGTACCTCAGGTCCTGAATTAATGTAAATTATTAGAATTAAAAAATTATTTCCATCTGAAAAGTTAATATTCCCCCAGCTCCTGCAGGAAATGTAATACTGTCAATCACATTCCTTGAAAAGCCTGATTTGAACTTCTGCATATTATTCTTCAGTGAAAAGGGAGAAATCATGGACCTCAACATGCAGAACTGTTTCCTGGCTCTTGTTTGGAGAGAGAGAAGCAAAATTTGCAGCTGTTCCCTGTCTGCCTGCTGCTTTCCAAAACACATATATTTTCAAACCTGTAAAGACTCCAAATGGTTTAGTGGAGGGAAAATGCATTTTCATCTAAGCTACCTGATGACATGCTGTCATCCAAATTTACACACACACATGCACACCTGCCCTTAATCTTGTCAAGCCTTTACCATGGCCTCTAACTCTAACAGGAGTTCATCCAAGAACAGGGATTGAGAAAACGAATTTCAAACACATGAATGAGTAACTAAAAATCATGGCAGGCCCTGGTTCATCGTTCACAGTGCATGTTGCTTTGCAGGCACTAAAGTAATGGAGGAGGCTTCACTATAGTCCTTTAGGGCAATCACCACATCTACACCTTTCACCTTTCTCAAACCTGGAGCAGAAATGATAGCCCCAGAGAGACTCTGCAAAAGTCGGTGCCAAATGAAAAGAGTCTGGTAAGTCTAGTGCCTGCTCTCAGGATTATTTCTGAATTATGGATTACTACCGGAAAGCAAGTAAGGTGCTGATCGGATTCCTCCACCTTGTAATTCATATAAATCCTGCTCTGGAAATGCAGCAATACAGCGGTGCTGGCACTGAAGGAACCTCCACGTCAGAACAGAAGGTCTTAAGTCAGCTAAAGTGCTGTTTGCATTAGGGTGAAAATAGTGACTGAAGTATAGGATCCTAAAGTTCATCTAAGTCCTGCTTTAATTATCACAATCCTTTTCTAAAACGTGTTTCTGTCTCTCTCTAGAAATCCTGCACCAAAGCAGCAGGCATGAAAATCTCCAGTTATATCACTGGCATTATTGTATTCTTCCTGTCCTTCCCACATTTCTAACTTCTTCTCCAATGGCTCCACAGCACTAGTTTCCTCATTTATTGTAAACCTAATGCAACAGTCATATCAAAATATCAACCTGGCTTGTTGATCACCCAAGCAGTTCTTTTGTCCAAGGCAAAAATACCGCTAAAGGAACAAAAAGTGCACAAAATCTTTTTTTTGTTGTTGTTTTTGTTACCAAATTGGTAGGTAAATAAGCAGGGTTTATAAACTCTGTAAACATCACTAATTTCTCTTGGGATGTTTCATTAGCTCCATTTTTAATTCATGTACAGGTAAGGGGTCACATTTGAGAAAAGTGGTCTCTATTAACTGTGGAACTATTATGATTCACTGATCTTCTCACAATAAATGGAGAGTTCAGGGAGTCCTTTAGTGGTTTCCATTCAGCAAAGCTCTTAAACACTGCAGTGATGCTATGTACAAAACAGCATACATTTCTTGATTTTCCAAAATGGTTATTGGAATACTTACTTTGACAGAAACATTTCCAACGATTATACACCCACCACACACACACAAAATCAATCAATCAAACAAACAAAAATTAATAAAGGAATTGTTGGGTTTTCTTCTTAACAATGAATAATCATATTGGCAAACAAACTATTAAATCTTGCTTTACAGCTGGAACTCCACAATGCTGTTGTATGTAATAGTTATAATAATAGTACAAACAATATTCTGATTCTTGCTCTCAAAGACACATCTTTCACACACAGTGACTGCTGTGGTACCCTGTCTTCACTGGGGTGAAGCTTCTTTTACCACTGTACATCAGGAGGATGAAGGAAATGCACTTCCTCAGACAATGAACCTGCATGCTGCTCTGCCCACCCTAACCCAAAGGCACAGAAATAAAGATTTTCAGTACTTCCCAGCACATATTCCCTCAGCATCACAAGGAATGCAAACTGCATTACAACCAATTCCACCGTGCATCACACCAAGTGACAGCATAGTGATTTCACCTGTAGCAAACATTCTGGGAAGTGCAAAGATGGACAGGAAAGAGTGAATTGACCTTCTACATATTTTTAGTTAATCTAAAAAGGTCTTGCTACATTTCTAAAGGAAAAAAAAACCAAACAATTTAATGCCTTTGTGTTTCTTTGTTGCATTTTAATTTTTTTTGTCAGATAGCCAACTATAATAATTCAATTGTATCAACTTTTCTTGATAAATAATGTTTCAACATAAAAGCAAAAGCAGTTACAAAAGAAATGTTCATCATGGATTTTTATATTGAACCACTACACACTCTTGGAAAAGAAGGTAAAGGAGTAGAAATGCAGGATAGCTTGTTTTCTCAGGAGTCAAAGGCATCAGCTCTTGTCTTTCCATGTCATCTTACTATCAATAAGCTGTTGCTAGGATGTGAACGTTTCCATGGCAATGCGTGAACTCTTAGCTTCACCAACAGCCCTGTTTTCCACACACACACACACCCCCTTTCGTTTGCTGAGACTATTTTTTTTTATACCTCAGGAACAAATATGGAAATGAAAACAGAACAGGAGGGGCAAATCCTGCATCAGGCTAAAACCTTCACAGACCTGAGGACTTCTGTGTGATGCCAGGTAATGTCACTGAGACAAGATCGTGGCTTTTGCCATAGTTTATGGCTGCTTTCTTCTACTTCAGATTTCTGATATATAGGTGTATCAGGCTCAGGAAATTACCTGAAACCTGAAAGGCAGCAGCTTGTGCAGAGAAAGCTGCATTTGAAGCGCCAGCTTTGCCGGGCATGGAGAATTTCGGCAGCAGAGCCCTCTGTGCAGGTGCTCGGTGGAGGCGGGGGAGAGGAGCCAGGCGGCGATTGCCACCTGTTGGGGCTGGAATGGCAACTGCAGGACCCGGAGCCCCTCTGCTCGGGGCCGGTCCTGCCCGAGCCACCTGCCCTTACCGCTGCAGCCCCGCCGCGTCCTGCCTCCCTCCCTGGGGAGGAACCATCGGAACCTACACCTTCTCAGGTCTCAGAGTCACTTATGCTCCAGCTTGGTCCTCGGGCGCCTATTTTTGCTTGACAAAATGTTCAAGTAAGCCAACATTAAACCAGGTATTCACAAATCAGGTGAGAAAAACAAGCAGTGCCCTTATTTTCCCCTTCCTCTTTGATTTTTACAGGAGAAAAACACCTTGGAATGAATTTTTTCGTCTGAAAGTCCCCCTTCTTAGACTAAGGAGATAACAGGAATTAAGCCATAGCTCTCACTTCTGTAGCTCCTTTTGTGCTTTTTTATCGAGAAAAGCAAAAGGAGACAGGAAGATAAATGCCAAAGGAGGAAACTGAAGTGCCCCTTCTCAGCTTGCTGTTCCATGTCCAAAACACGCTGGGAGCAGCTGGCATCACCGTGAGCTGGGTCTAAACCCTGACATCATGCCTCTACTGCTAAGAAACTGCTGTGCCATTCAGGAGACTTGCAGGTCATCCCATTGCTCAGCTGTTACCATGAGCCTGTCAGACTAGTTCAAGTTCAGTTCAGATAGTTTTTAAGCTAGAGGACAAAGCCAGAAGGAAGAAGGTAGTAAATGACAGAAAAATCATATACAGAAAGGTAGAAATCTGAAAGAAATTATGATTCAGAAATTATGATTAGGAAATTGTAGATAAGGCAATAAAGGAAATCCTGATCTGTAGTTGCTTCTTTGCCTTCATTTATCAAATGACTTTCTAGGAAACAATGTGTGACAGTAAATCTAAACAAGTATATTCCTTGAGGTGGTGGAGTTAGTGGGCAATGGAGATGATTAGCCATGGTAGAAATGAGACCCAGAAACTCATAAAATATTTAAAAAGGTCTTTGCTTTAGGGTGGATCAGATTGACCAAAAATGAGAGGCCTATTGATTCTGTTCTTAATGACAGGGAAATACAGTTTCAGAGGCCAATTTTGATCTCTTTAATCCCATCCCTTCTGTCTCACAAAACTTGTGTGACAACTTGTGCTAGACTCTCAAATATACTCAGCATTACTTTTGTTTGTTTTTTCCCCTTAGGAATTATACATATCTCTGGCATTAATTACTTTATCTGTTTGCCAAGTAGTTTTGACAGCTCTCCTTGGCCATGGGACAACATTTCTTTAAACTACTTTCATATTCTAGACAGCCATCTTAAGCACAGTTTCCTACAGCAAAAAAGCATATTTATGGAAATTCATTGTTAAAAAATAATGATCTGTTACTGCTTTTCATTGGCTGGTCCCCTGTTTTGTGTCGTCAGCTCCTCTGATCAGATGAGACACCCCATACAGTCTCACCAGAGTCCCATAGTCTGAGGGGTAGTCAGGATCTTCAGTGTCAATAAATTTATCTTCTGGCAAACACTGCCTTCCCTCACTTTGATTAACCTGCCTTTTCACTGAACATATTTTCCAGCGTCACACTGAAAGTTAAAGTGTTTTTCAGTGCTTCCTTTTGAGCGGCCAGTGAATCAAAAACAGATCAGTGTCTGACCCACATACCTATTTGAAGCATTTATAACCCAGAAAATATTGTTCCTCAAGTTGCAAAATTAGCGTAGGACCTATAACCTCCAACTAACAATACTGATCTTACTGGTTCACTTGACAATTTTAATTGACTTCTCATAGCTACTACCTTAACAGTTACCATAAGGCTGTCATTTGTAACATGAATTACCTGAAGATGCTGAGTTGTGACAGCTGGGGATCTGACGCTACAAACTTTGTAGCTCACAAAAAAACAATTGTTGGGAGAAGTAAGTAATATTATGCACAAGTTTGGCTTAGTCATGTTGCGAAAGAGCTGGGAAGGGGTAGGGAAGGGGTACTGTTATTGGCCCAAACAACAGACGAGGTCACAAAATAAAAGCACAACACTCTCAGAATTGTGATCAGCCTGTGCAAAATTAATTGAGAATGTTAAATGCATTCAGATTCTTTATACTAATTTAAAAAAAATGTTGTCCTTTGTCCACTTTCAAAAAATTTTATTTGACTGAAAATTGGATCAGCTTGAGACATGGCATAACTTATGCTCATATTTGACCATTTCTAGTGCAGTTGAAAATAAACTATGTGCTAGAATATGGTCTCAAACACACATAGGCCAGCGGGAATCCTGCAATGAACTTCAGTGGGCTTTGGGATTCCTTTTACAATGGAATGAGAAGTATTGAAGGTAAGAAGAAGCACTGACAGAAGATAACACTTTTCAAAAGACAAAAAAGCAAAGGCTTACAATAAGATCCTAAGCATCATCTCCACAAGAAGGTCAAAAGAAAAAACACCAGCATGTCTCCCAGGAATCCTTTCTGCCATGTAAATGATTTTCAAGAGGAACCAAGTATCTCTGCACTGCAAGACAACGAGAAGTCCCTCTGGAGTCTGAGCCAACTTCAGATTCTGGTGCAAGAATGCTGCTGGGAAGATTGTTGGGAGAACCCAAGGCTGTCCTCCTAGGCCAGAGGTAACAAGGAAATAGCACAGTAGTTGCCCTGCACTGCTCTCATGGCTGCAGTGCTCCTATACCCATGCAAGCTAGTTTAAAGCAAATGGGATGGCATTCTCTCCACAGGGCATAAACACACTTTGGCTTTCCATTGAAACTGACAGTTCCATCCTTCCTGCCTTGAAAGCAGAGCTAGAATCTCTCTTTGCAAACTGGGAGAATGAGTTCACAAAATAAATTGGGGATACAAACCCAGTCTTTTCTCACTGTCTCACCCAGATCCCTACCAACATTTCTTGCCTTAATATTCTCTTATAGCAAGACCATCAAGGAGCCATGAGATAAAAAAGTATGAGATTTAAAAATTAGTATAGAGTAAATTAATTTAGATCAAAAAACATTAAAGTTTCCCAAATGCAGTCTTGTAGGTTTTGCACAATGTCACTCTGGGAAAAGTAAAGGTTTCTTCCAAAGGAGGCCGTTTCGGTGATGAGTGAACAAAAAGTGAAGGTAATGTCTGAACTATTTAGTGAACAGGATTGCAGCCTTTAAACCAGTTGAGAATTTGCAAAGGTACTGAAAGGGAATATTACAGTTCCTAGCTGATCATGTTTTAACACCTTATAACGTATGGATTCACCTATCTAAGAATACATTCTCTTATTTTTTTTCAGATGAATTAATTACAATAGGCTGTAAATATATTTAAACATATTTCAACTTAAACTGTTGAGATATGTTTCCAACCTGAACTCTACTTAAATTAAGTTTTTGCCTGTGTATGAATCAAAAGAGCTTGAACCTATTCAAAGTACTCTTATTTGCTAACAGAATTTGATGCAAACTGAGGTAGGCCTTTGTGAAGAAAAAAAAAATATGAATAACACACAGTAAATCTACACAAAATACTTTATTATACTACATGATTTTCAGCATTCACTAGTCTTCTTTAATACTTTACTTTCTTCAGTCATGCTGGTTTATGCAAGATAAAATTAATGTTGTCTTAATACCAAGCAACCTGATGTGCAGTTATTTGTTTTCTGTATGTTTATCACTTATCTGTTTCATTTTCTTGATCTAGAGCTGTCATTGCATAAAAACTGTCCTTTTATCTGTATTCACTGAGTTTTATGTCTTGCATACACTCAAGAAAGCTTGCTTTTCATTTTTGTTACTGCTAATAAAGCTAATATTTTTTGACATTTTATTCTGAAAACATCTTTATTTCACACCCGAGAAACGTAAGACAATATCTAATTTGGGGATATGGCATATGACGAAATCTGGCTTGCAGTTTAAGTTGAACAAGAACCAGCATCTACTGTGATTAGACCTCTGGTAAAAGAAACAGATTTCCGTCCTACCAGAGCCATGCATGTCTTCTTCACATTTGAAAGTCACGTTATCGAGGATGAAGGGGAGCCAAGTGGAGGCATAATTTCTAGGAGGCTAAATCTAACATTATTTTGGCAGCACTTGAGAGGTGGCCATATGCCACCATATCAGGACTTAGTATGGCCCATGGCAAAAAGAAAAAGGTATGAGATGCTTGCTGGTAGCACCAAGCCTTCACAAGAAGTTTTCCCTGGATCATCTAGGTGGGCACATTGCTTACAAACAGGAGGGGATGGCTCAGCAGAGGTGATGTAAGGCATTTCCAAAAGCAACAGGGCAGCAAGGAATACTCATAGCCTGGATACCTCCTTTGCCCATGCCAGGGGACTGGAAAGTCAGGCTGGCTTCCGGTGAGGAAGGGAGACAGAGTTATTGGGGATTGAAAGTTGGATTCTCACTCATGGTTTTATTCAATTCTCCACACAAGAAGCTTGTTTGCCCCAGACAGCGCTTCCATCCCCTCCCTGTTTCTCTTATAGACTGTATTTCTCTGTCTGTTTTCCACCCTATATCCTTGTCTAAAGGCAGGAGCAGCTAAGACTGAGCCCAGATGTGTTCCCTCCTGATTTGCACTGTAACATCTTGCTTAAACCTACTCTGTAAACAAATTTGTAGTTAGCTAGAGCTTTGGCCTGCATGGTCCAGAATCAAATGAAATATTATTCCTGGCAGAATACTCAGCTCCTCCTAGGAATATAGAGCAGATACAGACTTTTTCTAGAGATTAATTCCAGTCTTCTCTTAGCACCAGCTGTTATACCAAGATCCCTTTCACAAATTGGTTGAGGTACAATCCTGACACTAGTTAGCATTCCACTCCCTTTCCTGCTCTCAGGAAATGTTTCCAGAGCCCTGTTGTTTGGAGTAGAAATCTTCCCCCAGTATTTAGGGAATAGACAAACAATTGTCAAAAGTGTATTTTGCATGTTTGGTTCTGTCTTAAGACTGAGGAAGAACTAAATATGTTCCCAAGGTTCCTTCCAGCCTTAGTAAATTTACTTCCTATGTATTCATCTCTCACTCTTCACAGATCCTAATCAGTCGATTTATCGATGGCTTTCAATGGTCAGCAAGTATTGCTCACCTAATGTTGGCACAGGATCTTAAATATAGACCTCTGTGGGGTTTTTAGACCAAAAGTTAAGAAAAAGCATTTCATCAGTTCCAACAATATTAACATATTTTCTAAAGTTAGCATACAGTTAATCCAGAGTAAGGTTAGCAAATATTTTTCTCATAGACTACAGTACAATACTGTATATAATAATACATCATTTCAGAGAGGCTGAAGTTTTGATTTGCTTTGATGTATCACAGGTATCAGCTTGTCTACAGTTACTTGGGTAGCAATTATGTTTCTCTCATAACACCTCAATAAAAGAACTCGTATGGTGTAAATTCTCTGTTTGAAAGTGATCTTATCTAGATAGTATTGGCAAGTCTGGGTATTTTTTATTGTTTGTTCTGTTATTATTCTAGAAGGCAGCTCTTGCCTTTTTATCTGATTTGCTGTTGTTTACAGATTGCTTAGGGAATGTAACCTCTAGGAAAAGAATATTAACAATTAACTGACAGCTAAGACAGATATTAGCAAATATGGCTTCATAGTTTAGCAGTTTGAGCCTTCAGATTAAAGTGAGGAGTCCTGGGTTTACAACCTGATTTACAAACCATTTGTGTGTTCTAGTCAAAAGCTGTTTGACATAAGTGATTGCTGAAACAGGAGTCCCAGGTGAACAGCCTAAGAATGTACCTATATATCAGACCTGTTTCTTCACAGCCATCCTCAACTCCTATGAGCAATGCCACAATGGTAAAAGGGGAAAGAAATGAAAAAAAAAGAAAAAAAAAGAAAAAAAAAAGGCATAATATTTGCAGAAGGAAAACAGGTTCCTTCTCTCAGGGGGAAATGGAAAGTAATGGCAGGAGATGCAAAACTCTGCATGCATGTTGTAACCAGAGAGATCTTGCTTAGCAAGAGGACACCTGCTTGGAAAGAAAGCAATGGTCAGTAGTCCCTGCATTGTTACCTGCAACCTGGGCAGTGTGCTTTGTAATTGCTCACAAGACCAAACTCCTAAATCTCAACAGGTGGAGGAATACCTTCAATGAGATCTCACATGGATTCCTTTATATTACAGTAAAATGGAAATGCCACACTGTTGGGTACAGTGCCTCAGCTGAGAGAAAAGTTACTAACAGTTCACAGATGGCAACTGGATCCTAATTGTCTCATGTAGCTGTCAGTGGAGGTAGTTGAAATGAACTTTAAGTCAGTGCCAAAGTCCATCATTGTCTTAATTCAGATGCCTACATTCCTTTCACAGATCTTTCCATAACCTAGCACTTCTATAATGCATATACCTCCATACAATCTTATCTCTCAGTCATGCATGGCAGCTAGCTATAGTGGTAGGGAAATCTCCCTTTTCCCATTTTCAATATGTCACAACTATCAAAGAAAATTGTACAGACTTATAGAAATCAACCATAAGATGACCTTCTTTTGTTCTTTAACTTATGGTACATTAAACAAACTATAACTGTTAAATTTATGACATTCTGCTTGTCACAAACATCACCTTTCTTTGCACCTACCAAGAATTCAGCACCTCATTCTCCTCTTAAAATTATTTTCCAAAAACATGGCAAAAATTATGTCCACAGAAAGCTGATTATATTCATAACTAGTCCTCAAAGAATCTATTTGTGATCAACAACTACCTAACAGTTCAGTAAGTCTGTAGAGAGCAATTTGATCTCAAAGGGAAGTACTTGCACAGAAGAAATATATTGATTCATTTCTTCTGTTTGTTTAAACACTGCCAGACATATATTGTTAGTTTATCATTTAAAATTTCATAAAGGATGGGGCATGATATCAGTGTTTGTCTTTCATGTATGAGTGAGCAGATGGCAGGTGACACCATGTTCAGTTTAACTGAAATCTACTCAAATTTTTTCCCATGTGGCTATTCCTTCCCCTTTCTTCAAAACCAGGTCCACGCTGTTCTCAAACAAACCTTGGCCTGAAATATTTGGAAGGACTAAAGTGTCAGCAGCAAGTCTCCTTTTGTGTCTTCTTTTTCTTTTCCTTCTCATTCTTCTCTTAAATGTGTATTTCTGCTCCACATGTGAAGGTATTCCATGTGATAATGAAGAATTTGAGCCAAAAGCTGTCAAAACACCCCACTTTTACCTCTGGTTATGAACAAAATTAAACTAAAAATTATGGAGACTACTACTCAGAATGAGTGAATATAGGAAAAAATGATTAAAAATGACCATAAAATTGGAAGGCCCTCTGTTCTATGCCTTTCTAATCAGGATTAATTGATGATGAATGACCACTCTTTGGGTTTTTAAAAGTGTGCAGTGCTGAAGATCCCATGACCTCTCTAGGTTAAGGGTTAGCTGTCCCCAAGGAAGGCACTTCAGTGCAGGGCCAGAGAATTGTTTCAGGCAGTGAGCGGTCCTGTCTTGTCTGTGACACAGGAGTCCCCAAAGCATCAGGCAGAGCAATGGGCCATTATATTGTCTCAGGTCCAGGGTATGCCTCAAAGAGCACATTTACACTTTGATTACTAAGCCATTTAAAGGTTTTGCACTTTAGAAAGAGCTCAGCTATTACAATTTAAAAAAAAAAAAAAAGAAAAAAAAAGGGCATCAAATACAAATAGCACCATTTTACATTGATTACTCTATTTATTCAGGCTACTAAAACAATTGAGTGATGGAGGTGAATTCCAAAAATATTACTTTCCTCTAAAAGCTGGAAGTCTTAGCTCACCTCTTTTTCTCATGTCAGTTTTCCAGTGATCTGATTTTCAATTTAACTAAAGCTATGCTGACATGAACCACTTGAAACACTTACTCATGAATGCTGCAGTGCTACTTACATCTTATTCCGTCCCCAGTGGCTATTGTGTGCTATTTCCTGTATTATCTGACAATAACTGCCACAGTTAGGCTTGCTAGAAGCATTGGTTTAAATGCATAAAGAATACAGCTACACAAAGAGCTGCATATTTGGAGGATTTTTAGATCTAGTCCTGATTTAATTAACCTAAAACACATAATTTAAATAGTAAGTGAACGCGTGAATACCTCTGTGGCTGAATTGCAAATCAGAAATTCATAAACTAAGGTCACAGCTTGATTAAAATTCATAAAACATGCCCACAGATTCGATTTTTTTCCTCCAAACCAGTGCGCAATTCAAATAACACCAAAAATTAATCCATCACTGGGTTTTTGCTCATGCAGTAAACAGAACTCTCTTCCTGAGGAGAAACCAAATTAGGTAAGATTAGCACTCCTAAGCCATTTTTTCTTAAACTGTGAGATAGGGGCAACAAGAAAGGGAAAGAAAAGAAAAGAAGTGTTCATTTTTTTTTCCTTTAAAAAAAAAGAAAAAAAAAGGAAAAAAAAACGCACTAACTCTTCTGGTTTTGCAATTTGTTTTCTATGACGAAAAATCTTTTATAACCCCAAAGCTCTCTGGCTTTTCATGCCTTTTCCCAGGAATTTTCTTAAGGCAACAGCAGAGAAGGACATGCCTAGCTCAGTTTTGATGTGGCTAAGTGGTAAAGGACAATGCTGAGCTAACAGTAGTTGCATCTTTAGCAAACGCACATAGCTACTTCCCTTAGTGCAGAAATTATGAACAGAAGAAATGTATTTCCATTAGAGAAACTAGTCACAAAGTTAGTACTAGATGTATGTATAATGCATGCTGAGGCATGATGGGGGTGCTTGTTTGCATGCCTGGAGTCAGGAAACTCTTCCATACTGTAGACCTGGCATGGCAGTGGTCCAGTCTCCAGTCTGAGACTTGGGAGTCAATCTGAAAAGTCTGAGCTTCTTCCAGCCTCTATAGGTCATTCTGAGCATTTTTAAGGCCCAAAGAGTGCAAGCAAATACATAACCTTTGCATCTGCAGTGCTGCCCAGGTATACACAGAGGTTCACAAATTCATAACTGGCACAGCATCAGTGAATAGGGAAAGATTCTTCCCTGTTTCACTTATTACAAGAAAAATGCCCTATAGTGTTGGCCTAAAATACTGGGAAAAAGCTTTTCTCAGTTGCTAGAGACTTGACAAAAGATGGTGTTAGTCTTGTGCAAACCACTGACAAAACAGAAAAGTCAAATGCTGGCATTGCTCCAGCAACAACTATGTAAGTTTAGAATTGACAGTGGTATGACATCAGATTAATCAGAAGACAAATTAGAGATCAGCAAGTCACTGTTAAGAATGCATATTTAGTGGATAGCAAAGAGGGGCCAAAACAATCAGACTATAATGCAAGAAGAAATATGAATTGTTGTAGAAAATATCTGTATACCTAACATTATAGTACCATATCTTTGGAAATAATTCAACTCCATCCTTAACTGTATTGCCTACTGGCAGTCATGATGCATGGATAGAGAAAGAGACACTGACATTTGAAAATATTACATTAAGCACAAATAGGTGTTAATGTCTTTCAGACAAGACAGGGCTAAATACAAAATGCCTACAATTCAATTTTGTTGTTATTTACAGCTGACAGTAGATTTTTGATGATATGTGAGGATAAAGATAGGTGTAGGTGGTTCTCAGACAGTAGAAAATAGCATTAGCACATACCATACTTGCTTGTCTATGAAAAAAGGAAAAGTTACAAATAGGAGCAAGGGAAGGCTCACTGACAGTTCTTCATAGATTATTATAGCTCATTATTACCATATTTATAAAAAAAATTCTTCCATGTAGGAAAAAGAAAAAAGAAAAAGGAAAAGGAAAAAAAAAGAAAAAAAAAAGAAGAAAAAGAAAAAAAAAGAAAAATTAGAAAAAAAGAAGAAAATAA
>JAWWMP010000116.1:55072939-55095067 GCA_035047865.1 Dendrocincla tyrannina | reverse complement strand
GGACGGGAAGGGAAGGGAAGGGAAGGGAAGGGAAGGGATAGTGGAGGAATAAGAAATCTAAGCACTCTTAACTGGCATTACAACAGTGACTGAAGAGCGAGTCATCATAATTTCTTTTTGGACCATTTCAGTAGAAACTAGAAAGTACCTGGTCCTAAATGAACAAAAGGACACATTTCTTATATAATGAATTGTTAAATCAGTTACTACTGAATGCCATGGATGGTAAGAAGTTGCATAGGCTCAAAGGGCCTATGAAAGAAAAAAAAAAGTGAGAGAAAAAGTGAGTCCTGTCTTAGCAAATGCAAAGATATGCTCCCTGTTTTGGGAAGTCCCCAAGAGAAAACCAATGGAAACCAGAAGAAAATCTGAGGAAGCACTGTTACATGCTTGTCCTGCTACTGTTCTATTACCAACAGCATCTGCTATTGATCACTAACAAGGTCAGGATTCGGGCTGACATCTTTATATTCTTACTCTGTATGTGGTTTTGTGAATCATAAACGGTATTCTGGCTTTTCCAAATAAACACAGCCTTGATCCTTCAATGGTCTGAGTTCTGCAGAAACATGTCAGCAGGTGGTATCTTAACATCAGCATCTGCTTAATACTGAGTTCAGTAAAAGCGCTGATGTGATTCACTTTTAATAAACCCTAAGGACAGGATGCTTGTCGTATTTGACACCACATGGATGAAATGGCACTAGACTTCCTGAAGACACAAGAGGAGACTAGGTGAACACCTTATAGAATATCTTTAATGACAATAGATGTCTGTGTTCAAGAAACTCAACACCCTATCTGGATTGGCAACTGAGAAAGCCCCCAAGACTGAGCCCTCTAATTCAAGTTCAGCAGCTCACATTTCACAAAGGTTGGCGTTTTTGTTGGGTTTTTTAGTTTGGTTGGTTTGGGGTATTTTTTTGTTTTGGTTTGTTGTGGGTTTTTTTGTTGTTTTTGACTGTTAATGCACACCTAAACAGTTTGCTGCCTTGGGACACAGAGAAAGTTACTAATCTGTAAAAGCCAGAGGATAAGGTATGCTCTGAGACCTGCACTGGAGAAGGTCAGACCTTGAAGATTTATTTCATTTAGTTGATTAATGTAATTCCAATCCTTTGAACATAACGGGAGATACAACAGCAAGTCCCAACACTGAGCAATACAAGGGTCTTGTAGAAGATCATTTGATGGACAGAAGAAACATGGTGAACCTCATGGAAGGGAGTGATAGAAAGAGACAAAAGGTTTTGGTATCCAAACTGAAAATTCTGGAACTGATAAAACCTTTCACAGAGTGCCATTGCTGCACTGAAAACTAATTTTGATTTAACTTTTCATTTTAAAATTACAGTTAGAAATGAGACTAACAAAAATAAATCATAGATGAAAAAAATAATGCTTTGAAAGTAAAACTTTGCTCTGTGTGAAATTGTTTTTTCTGCAAACTCTTTCTTGGCAAATTTTAAAATGTTAGGTTTCATATATAACTGAAATTAAAGTAATTTTTTAAAACTGTAAACTGTGAGAATGAACTTCTACTCTGTGTGCCTCAGAAAGACATTCTGTGTGGGCTTGAGAAATTTAGGCAGGAACAAATAACTTTTGAAGAAGACAAAAAAGGATGCAAGTGAAAGTAAATTATTGAAACTTTCACTGTCAAGCAATTTAAAACTGAATTGCCCTTTAGGTGCTGGACTTTTAAATTACATCCAGACCTTGCTTGGACATAAGGAAAAGGTATTCTAAATTCAAATAGCATTACGCTCAGAAGGAGCTTGTGCTCTCCATTTGTGGGTTGTTTGAGACAAAAATTAGTTATATCAGAATGGGTCAGTTATTTTTTGGTGCCCCCAATTTCAATCTGGAATATAGGCTTCTGACTATATTTGCAGTGCCCTTCCAGAGAGAGATTTTAGAGGGTTGATCTTTTCTTCTACCTGGAGGAACATATAAAGGAAGGCATATGCTATGCACATAATATATCTCTCCGCAAAAAGATCTTCTTATCTTTTCCTCTCCCTTCATTTGCCTTTCTTCTACTGTTAAAGTACAAATCAGTACTTAAAAAGATACTTATGGTGAGAAGACACATCATCCACTAATACCTTTCATAGCAGACATAGTGATTAATGGTTTATTGGCTACTGTTGCTTATAGAAAACCACAACAAAATAATGAGGAAAATGCAGACCAACATGTACCAAATGAGAAATCAGCCCTCCTAAGTGTACCCGTCAGAAAGAGGCAGGTGCTTTAGTGGACACCCAATGCAGTGAGGGCACAGTTTAGGATCTGAATGCATGCTGACGGGTCCACCGGCAAGGTAAGAAACCGGACAGGAAATGTGCTCCCACTCCTTTCTCAGATCTACACAGATGATAAGACCCAAAGCATCTCTGCTCAGTTGTGGCAGCTCACCTGCATCCCTTTCCCCTCTCCAGGGCTGGTACAACAACCACTACTACCTCAAAGGAATAAGTTGATTCTTTATTATACCACAAACCAGCACGGAAAACTAAGCAGAATTAACTCAAGAGAATACATTACCAGCTATATTGAAAAGGCACAAGTCTACAAGTCCTGTAAACCCACCTCAATTTACATCCAATAGAGTAAAAATGCTGTATCTTCCTGTTACATGGAATGCCACGGAAGAAAAGAAATAGATACAGATAAACTTAAGTCAAACTTTTTTCACTGTAGTCTGAAAATCTCCACAGCTTTAGTCAAGAAAAATAACATCCACTTATCCCAAGGTAGTATAGGTCATGACATGTTCCCATGGGCAAGTTATTCCATGGGAAATAAATAAATTGTTATCTAGGTTAATATTAATTATAGTTGGGTACCTAACAGAGGCACCCATATTAGCGATTTTGAGGTCCAGCATGAGCACAGGAAACGGAAAGACAGAAGCTTCCTCAGGAGAGAGAAATCCCCCTCGCACATGATTCAATGCACTTCCCACTCTGTCACTAACTATTACTTCTGCCACTATTACTTCTCCCCACTATAGCTCTGTTGTCTGTACATTCTACAGAGCTGGAACTCTTTTCTTCAGTTCCTGGCAGGAAGAAAATTTCCTTATGGATGGGCTGGAATAACAGCAGGTGTCATAAGAAAAGTGATACTGTAAGTTGCTGCGCTCCTGTGACACTCAAGAACAAAGGAAGATTTTCCTAGCAGCACCTGAAAGGGAACAAAAAACCCACTGGCTTGCTGAGTTATTTATTAGAGATGTATTCTCAGCTGCAATTACCTCTTCTGTATTGCAGCTGAAGGACTGTATGCATTTGCTTACATTTTATTTTGTGTTTATGCCCTAACCCTATATAGCATTTAATGTCACAATGCTCTCCTGGATGCTTGCATTTAGAGAGCTCCATCAGAAGGGCTACCTGACTGATCAAGTGGGCTATTGGAAAGCATGAATCATGGGGTGCTCTGAAACCAACTTCACCATACTCGTATATAAAAAAAACCTTTATTTATTCAAAGAGGGCAGGCTGACTTCAGCCTTTCTTCTGTGCAAATGATTCATTCCAGGACTAATGAAATGTCAAGGTTCTGGCAACCTGTCCTCCCACAATCTGCCATACCAAAGGGTAAACTGACAATGACAATCTGAACTCTAAACTCATGTTCTAATTACTATGCTTACTCGATCTTAGAAGTGATGTGGGGACTGCAAAGGTAACCATGCATGGCAGGTGAAATACTCACAATGGCAGGATCATGGTTCCTGCCTCCTAGATTTTCTCTCCATTGTGTTTATTTTCACACTGACTTCATAGGTTCTTACAAGATGTGGGACTGAGAATTGTTAAGATTTTTATATAAATGAGGTCCTGACCAATGATTTGTCACTCTTCCTCCAACCGTGAGCTATTCCAATGAGCAGTCAAATCTCACACCCTCTAATACTATATTTGGCCAGCACCTCTGCACAAGTTCAAGTGGCTTTCTAACCAAAAAAAGAACAATTAGGTAACTTGATGAAAGATAGATACACAGGAAAAATTATGCATTCGGTGAGTAATAACCATTTTGTGTGCTTCTACTGTACATGTTATCTAAGGATTTCAGAACACTTCTCAAATGTTAATTGAACTTTGCAATACCCTTCTGAGACACATGAAAGATGTAATGACTGCTTCAGCTCCTCAGTAAACTGTACTAACTTGCAAGAGAGAACCAAGAAATTATCCGATAGAATATAAACACTTCAGCAGGAAGTGAGAAATATCAGCATATTACTTTGAAATAAAGCAAAGGGAATTCAGTAGCATTTATTCCAGAACACTAAAACCTCCTTTTGCTTCAGATTAATTGAAATATTAATGAAAATACAGACTAAAAATTTATCTTTCTCTCCTATTAGCACATTTATTGTGCATTGTATGTATTTAGTAATACAAGTGCTCCAAGCTCCTTCTGAAGTTCTGCTGCAATAAAAATTCTGCCAAAAAGCAACATCTGTTGCTTCTTTTCTCCACCTCCTGCATCATTTACTATCCCCATATGACAGCTGTATAATCAACTCTGGCTACTGTACAATCTCCCAAACTTGTGAGTCCTGGCATGGGTGCCGCATGAAGTGGTGTCGCCCCAGACACCACCAGGTATGTGAAGGGCATCCTGTTGCTCTTTCCTTTCTCTTTGGCAGGCCAATTATGTTAGGCCAATGTTCTAGAATCATAGAATCTGGAACAGTCAGTGTTGAAAGGTGTCTTAGAGATCATCAAGATCAAACTCCTCCAATATGGGCAGGGACACCTTTCACTAGACCAGGTTACTTAAAGCCAAATCCAGCCTGGTCTTGAACACCTCCAGGGATGGGGAATCCCCAGCTTCTCTGGGCAACCCTGTTTCAGTGCCTCACCACACTCCCAATAAAGAATTTCTTCCTACTATCTAACTTAAACCGACCCTCCTTCAGCTTAAGGCCATTCCCCCCTTGTCCTATCACAATATGCTCTTGTAAATAGTCCCTCTCCAGCCTCCTTTAGGTAATGGAAGGGTGCTATAAGGTCTCCCTGGGGTCTTCTCCAGACTCAACAAACTGAACTCTCTCAGCCTGTCTTCATAGCAGAGGGGCTCCAGCCCTCTGATCATCTTCACAGACCTCCTATGGGCTTGTTCCAACAGGTCAATAAATATTTTTCTTGTGTTGGGGGTCCAGAGCTTGATGCAATACTCCAGGTGTGGTCTCACAAGTGCACAGCCAGGGGAGAATCACCTCACTTGGCCTGCTGGCCACACTGCTTTTGATGCAGTGAAGGACATGGTTGGCTTTCTGGGTTGCAAATGCACCTTGTTGAATCATGTTGAGCTTTCCATTGGCAAACACCCCCAAGTCCTTCTCCCTAGGGCTAGTCTCGATCCATTCCGCACCCAGTCTGTTCTTGTGCTTGGGATTTTCCTGACTTATGTGCAAGACCTTGCACTTTGCCATGTTGCGTTTTATGAGTTTCACACAGGCCCACCTGTCAAGCCTGTCAAGGTCCCCTGAGATGCCATCCCTTTGCTCCAGCATGTCAACACTGCTCTGTGGTCAGTTTGGTGTCACTGGTGAACTTTCTGAGGGTGTGTTCAATCCCACTGTCTGTGTTGTTGACAAAGATGTTAAAAAGTGCTGGTCCCAATACTAACCCATGATGGATGCCACTCATCATGGCTTTCCACTTGGACATTGAGACATTGACTGCAACTCTCTGGCTGTGACTATCCAGCCAACTTTTTATCCACCCAGTGGTCCATCCATAAATTCCATGTCTTTCCAGTTTAGAGACAAGGATGTCATGGGACAGTGTCAAATGATTTGCACAAGTCCAGGCAGATGATGTCAGTTGCCATTCCCTCACCTACCACTGCTGTAACCCTGTTAACAGAAGGCCACCAAATTTGTCAGGCATGATTTGCCTTTAGTGAAGCCATGTTGGCTGTCAAAGATCATTGCCATATTTTCTATAGGACATCATTTGCCATGACTCTTTGCCCTGGTATTCTACACATTTATTTATAGCAAAAGGAAGATCTTCACAAGCTCCCAGACCTTGCAATCTAAGTAAATCAACATACCGGAGAGATTCCATTCTCCCACGTAACAATGATCGACAAGTCTATCCTCAAGTTCCTGTTGCCCTGTGAAGCTACACTTCAGTAGAATTGTACCTTACTTACTCCAGTAATATCAAGGCCAAATTAGTCTCATAGATTTCTTTATGATCAAATTATTTATGGTACAAAAATTAATGGTATCCACAAAAGGAAGTTTTGAATGTCATGCTAAGGGTGGCATACCCAAACGTGGCAAGAATAAGGCTAACACAGATACTACTATTCTATAATTTCAAGCCTTTCAAATACTTGAAAACATCTAAAAAACAGCTGTGCAACTACTATGCCCATATTTTTAGTCATCCATCAGGCAACTTTCCACTTCATTCCCCATATGTGCTCCCATTTACCTCAGGCAAAAAATGCACATTCTTCTTCATTCTGTTTATTCTTGGAGGCAAAGATAACATCAGTCACATTTCAGAGGTTATGAGAGATCTTAACCTAATAGACTACAGATATTTCATAAAAGGGAAAAATCAAAGAGAGAAAAGATATTCCAAACTAGTTGAAATTATACACATTTCAACAGTCAATCATTTCTACAGTCTAAAGGCATGGAGCTGGGGAGGGGAAGGACTACTTTTTTCTGCCACTTCAAATGTCGGTGTACACCAACAGGGTTCCTTTCTATTGCCAGTGGCTGCTAGCATTCAGAATCTTAGTGACAAATTAAAGGTTATCTTCCTGTATGTCATATCCTACTGCAAATCAGCTTTTGCAATCACTAACTGATGAGAAATTTCAAGTGCTTATTATACAGATAAGTGTGAAAGCTTCACTTGAAGTTGATTTCTTTCTACTATTGTAGTTATTTGGAAATGAATCATCTCCTATGCTCTCTTTTTAGTAACTGCAGAATACTTATAACTAAATAGAAAATAGAAAAAGGAAGAAAGGGAAAACATAAACCAGAAAAATCAGGGGAAAAAAAGTTTATTTCAAATTTTAGGTTTTATGCTGGTCAAAATTACATAAATAAATAGAGGACATACTTACGACCTTTCATCCCTTTATAAGTAGTCCTATTATCCTTCCTATACAAATGTGAAAACTGTGACTCAGACATCTCATTTGTGTAGCTTGCTGATTCTGTTATGCATTTGATAAAGAGGCTTAATAACTCACCAAGCTTGCATATATTCACAACACAACTACTGCACCCTGAATGCAATAATACACCACCATGTTCTAATGAAATCCTATTTCAGGTGGTACCAAAAAAGATTACTACCTGTTTGTATGTTGCATCTTGTAGTTGCTGCAAAAAAAATAAGCTGAGCAGGTATACCTCATCAAGAAAAATTAGTCAGGAAAACTCTTTGCCCTCCTTTCACTAGGTTCATCATCCAAAACGGATTAGTGTGGGAACAAGGCTACTACAGTTCAGCCCTCTTCTCAACCTGTAAACTGGCAAGCCACAGGTGAAAAAAGGATCATCTCATGATAGTTCTGCTTTCTGAATGTCATGGTTTAACCCCAGCTGGCAACTAAGTACCACACAGCTGCTCGCTCACCCCCTACCCCTGGAGGAATAGGGAGGAGTATTGGAAAAAAGCAAAAACTTGTGGGTTGAGATAAGAACAGTTTAATAATTGAAACAAACTGAACAATCATCATCATTGTAATGAAAAGGAGAGAGAGAGAGAGAGAGAGAGGAATACAACCCAAGAAAACCGAGTGATGCACAATACAATTGCTCACCACCCAATGAAAAATGCTCAGCCCATCCCCAGGCAGTGATCATCCACTCCTGTCCAAATCCCCCAGTTTATATACAGAACATGATGTTCCCTAGTATGGAATATTCCTTTAGCCCATTCATGTCAGCTGTGGCGGCTGTGCTTCCAGCAGGATAGGGGAGAGTAAGGGTAAAAGCTAGAAAACCTCTGAGTTGAGATACAGACAGTTTAATAGGGAAAGCAAAGGCTGCACACACAGGCAAAGAAAACCAAAGAATTAATTCACTGCTTCCCATGGGCAGGTAGGTGTTCAGCCAACTCCATGAAAGGAGGGCCCCATCATGCACTACAGTTACTTGGGAAGACAAAAGCCATCACTCCAAATGTTCCCCCA
The DNA here is from genome assembly GCA_035047865.1 of Dendrocincla tyrannina. NCBI lineage: Eukaryota > Metazoa > Chordata > Aves > Passeriformes > Dendrocolaptidae > Dendrocincla > Dendrocincla tyrannina. The sequence continues at coordinate 55,086,868 of JAWWMP010000116.1, read as the reverse complement.
CTTCCTCCTGCTTCCCTCCGCTTGAGGTACTGAGCATGATGTCATATTGTATGGAACATCTCTTTGGTCAGTTTTGGGTCACCTGTCTTGGCTGTGTCTCCTCCCAGCTTCACATGCACCCCCAGTCTCCTCATCAGAGTGGCAGTGAGAGAAGCAGAAAAGGCCTTAGCTCTTTGTAAGCACTGCTCAGCAATAACAAAAACATCTCTATATTATCAAACGTGTTCAGCACAAATCCAAAACACAGTCCCATACCAGCTACTGTGCAGAACATTAACTCTGCCCCAACCAAAACCAGCATACTTAGCCAGAACAAATGGACAATGATAATTCCCAGTTCAGCAATTAAGGAGATTTACTTCCTGAGGTGAACCTTAATACCAGTCCGTATTCCAGTGAACTCTGTAAATATAAATTATTTAGCATGTAATTGTAAATGGAAGCCAAATAGAAACATGGAACTTTACATCTTGGAAAGGGGTTGTGATTCGGTGATTGAATATCTAAACCTTTTTGTCCAACTGACCTTTTGTGGCTAAACTGATGACTTGACCTTGATGAACTTGAGCTGTCTTGCCCCTCAAGGCAATAGTTCCTACTACTCAATGACACAAAATGAGGTTCAGCCTCCCTCACTATTTGCAGGGATTTCTAGGACTGCACCTGGTGTTATAAGAAACCAGAGTATGACATCAGACTCTTTATGGAATTCAAGCTTTTACAGTCTGCCTTTTCCTTTCCTGTTGCTTGTCTTTGCTTAGCCTTTAGCCCTACTTCTGTCTTCTGATCTGTATCTGTCATGTGCAAGCTCTGAAGTGTAGTGGTTGGTTACAAAAACAGGCAGACTTACAGACCCATTCTGGAAGAAGCAAGGCACACAGCATGCAGCAAGGCACACAAATGCTTCAAGTAGTATTTTGAGTATTAATCGCACAGCAGACAAATCAAGCAGGAAGCAACAATTATTGTCATGAGCTGGAAAGCAGAAGATCTTATTTCACACTAATTGATACTTACTGGGAAGACAAAAGAAGGATTAATTCACTTTACAATATCACTTACAGTGGAAAGGTTTGGAAAAAAAAAAAGCCCATGGCATGCCTGTAAGTAATTGCTCCCAGTTGGGTATGCTGTCGGTGTGTTTTGCAAGCACTGTTCTGAGGACACTGCTTTCATGACTTATATGAGCCTCTAAAATTATCTCCCTACAAATTACTGCAGATATGGTGGAAAAGTCTGCTTCCCCTGCATGTGGAAGAATAGAGATATAAAGGTTGTGATGAGGTGTGCTGAATTTTTATTTTGGCTCGTTCCAGTGGTGCCTCAGCTCTGCTTATGCTTTCATGAGGGGACAAACAGGATATTTGAAGGGCACACCAACAGTTTCCTCTCTTTACTCCAACTTTTATTCAACTTGGCCTGGAAAAAAATAAAATAATAGCAAAACAAGTTCCTAAAATATAACATTTATTCTTTGTCAAAAATAATCACATCTCTTAGAAAATATTTTTCTAGGATTTAAGGTCCATAAGCTGAGCTAAGAAATTCATCTCTTCTCTGCTTCTCTTCATGTTAATTCACAGTCTATCTAATATAATTTTTATTAGCCTTTTGAAATCTTCTGCCAACTTCATACAGTATGTGCAGTTCCCTACTAGAAAACTACGAAACACTGTTATTCCTTTAGATTTTCTGAATGGCAGATGCTTCTTCAAGGAAGCTTATTTTAGCATTTTACATTAACATCAATCTTTTATTTCTGTTGATATCAAAATAAAACATTGTTGTATGCAAAAAAAGATATAAAATCATTTGGTATTACCAGTGACTTCTTATATTAGAAGCATCTGAGTGCAAATTATCATTGAAGAGTTTAAAAATCAATAATTTCCTCAAAAATATAAATAACAACTCACAAAACTCAGGAAAGCATGTTAATTTTTCCAGTGATGCCAAGAGATTATAAGTGCTTGATTAAGATTTAAAATTAAAATACTGTCTTTAGGACTCAGTTGAATTCAAAAAGACTCTCTTGCAGTCAAGACTCACGCATACAATACACTGACCTAACTATCACAGCACTGACCACCACGTCCTTAGCTGACCAGACAGTCCAGCTTTTGAATAGAGAACCCAGAGTTAAAGGGTTCTTCTTTCCTTGTGCACCAAACAAGGAGATTTAGGCACTCCTGAATGGGATTTACAAAATGTGCCTGCCAAGGATGTAACCCACTATCTTAGACAATAAGAAATAGCAAAGATAAAGGTGTGACGTCCTGCCCTTCTCAGTGACTAGAGATAACAATGTGCAGCATCCTCCATTTGATCCTTCTTCCGTCCAAGAAAGAGACAGTTTTGTCTTCAAAAATAAAACTGAAAGAGACTGATTTTAGACAACAGTTAACAATTCATCACAGTCATCAGTTACAGCTAACACAGCTTCATGAGGGGGAAGTCCTGCTTCTTAAACCTGGTTTCTTTCTACAGCCCACCTAGTTGATATAGGAAAGCCAGTAGATGTAATCTTTTTGGACTTCAGCAAAGTTTTTGATACTGTCTCTCACAAGATCCTTCTGGACAAAATGTCCAACACACAGCTGAATAACCATGTTACATGATAGGCGAGCAATTGGCTCACAGATCAGGCACAAAGAGTTATAATGAATGGGATGACATCAGGCTGGTGCCTGGGCACTAGTGGGGTTCTGAAGGGCTCCATCCTCAGCCCATCTCTCTTCAACATCTTCATTAATGACTTGGATGCAGGACTCGGAGGAACACTAAGTATGTTTGCTGATTACACTAAATTGGGAGGAGCTGTTGACTCCCGCAAGGGCAGGGAGGCCCTTCAGAGAGACATCGGCAAATTAGAGAGATGGGTAATCACCAACTGTACGAAGTTTCACAAGGGCAAGTGCCAGATTCTGCACCTGGGATGGGGCAACCTTGCTTATGTTTACAGACTAGGGAATGAGATGATGGCAAGCAGTGTCACGGAAAGGGACCTCGGGGTTCTGATTGATGGCACATTGAATATGAGTCAGCAGTGCCCTGACAGCCAGGAGGGTCAACCATGTCCTGGAGGGCATCAGGCAAAGCATTGCCAGCTGATCAAGAGAGGTGACTGCCCTGCTCTGCTCTGCACTGATGCGGCCTTACCTTGAGTTCTCTGTGCAGTTTTGAGCAATCAGTATAAGAAAGAATTAAAGAACATGTAAAGGAGGGCCACAAGGATGGTGAAGTGTCTGAAGGGGAAGCTTTATGAGGAGTGGCTGAGGTCACTTGTTTTTTCCAGCTTGGAGAAGGGGAGACTGTGAGGAGACCTAATTGCACTCTTCAACATCTTCAAAAGGGAAAGCAGAGGGGCAGGCACTGATCTCTTCACTCTTGTGACCAGTAACAGGACTCAAGGAAATGGCATGAAGCTAAGGCAGGGGAGGTTTAGGTCAGATATCAGGAAAAGGGTTTTCACTCAAAGAGTGCTTGAGCACTGGAACAGACTCCCCAGAGAAGCTGTCACGGCATCAAGCCTGTCTGATTTCAAGAAACATTTAAACAATGTTCTCAAGCACATAGTGTGATTCTTGGGGTGTCCTGTACAGAGCCAGGAGCTGGGTTTTATGATCCTGATGGGTCCCTTCCAACTCAGCATATTCAATGATTCTGTCACTTCTGGATAATGACAGACTTGGGTTCAAAACTTGGTTTCCTTTACTGTGTGAAAACCTCTGGAAAGCGGTCTCTATTCCTGTTGAACTTGTCTGAGCAATAGGAGAAAATTCAAGATTCAGCAGATGATGAAGAAGAAAACATAAATTATAATAATTAGATAATAAAAAAACCACATTTTCTTGCCCTAAAAAGAAACATGCTCTATTTATCAGTTGATACAAAATATATCTCTACAAAACTCAGAAATCTCCAAAAAGCACATACCCTTACCAAAAAAATCTACACTCTCTTTTTGTGGAGGCTGAAGTTCATCTAAGCATAAGGTTCTCCACAAATCTGGAGGTGAAAATCTAAGTTATTATGGATCTCAAATTTATCCAGAATTAAGGAACACAGGTTCATAATTTTGAACCTCAACATCTCAACTATGCTGGTATCTTGCTGATCAAGATCCTCTTGATAAGTTATATTTTTGTCCAATACAGAATGGTATTTGTGTTCATTTAGGGCAAATTACAACTTCTAAGTAAACTGTATTGAAACTAAGGGAGTATATAAAAGGACTAAAGATGAGAAAGAATGAACTCACTAACCTGAACGAATCTCAACGAAGACATTTGGAGGTCCTTCCAGAAGAACACAGAGAATTAAAGCCTCATTGAATGCTCCTAAAAAGTTTTGTTTGTCTCCCTTTGTGGGAGACATTACCAGGATGATCCATTAGGATGCTGAAAGCCTAATATTTAAATATAACTAACCCTTACAGTATATCACAGCTGCAAATGAACTCCCAAGAGGGAAAAGTGTACAACTCTCTGATCCAGGCAAGTCACTATGCTGCCCTGTCATCTGTCAGCTTCAGCTGCATGCTTTTCTCAGTGCTTTCATCATGTCTCAGTGGATTCATCCTCAGCAAAAAGGCAATAATGTAGAAACATAATAACATAAAGATGCATCAATCCTTTTCTGTGCAGCATGACTTTTGCAATACATATAACATCGGGGTGTCACTATAAAAAAGGGAAAGAAAGCATACCAAAACTTTACCAGTCATTAGACTTTAAGATCTCTTCTTGAAACGTAGCAAAATATTGCTCTTCAGAGAGAACAGTTCCACCCATAAAAAACCAAACCAAACCAAACCAAAAAAAAAAACAACCCACACACAAAAAAACCCCTTTGATATCCAGATGGAAATTGCAGATATAATTTTAAAATTATGCTTGGCTCATGAGGTTAAGCTGCTTTCATTAGGGGGCTTTTTAAAGTAACTAAGCATATATTTTTACTTAAATTGCATAAATTTAGGATTGAAATAACAGATAATCTAATCGTGGCCAGCACATGGAAGAGTAATTTCCCAAGTTAGGCCCATTCTGAGAAGTGAGACATTGAAAATTCTTTATGAAATGGTGTGACTGTGGCTAATGATACTGCTGCTTACCCCTTGCACTTTTTGGACTATCCCCCGTGTTCCTTTGGTAAAAACCTCAAATTTACTGTTGCCTATGAAAAGACAGTACTGGGGCCAGTGCTGGTTCACGTCTTCATTTATAGCCTGGACAACGGGCCGGAGTGTGCACACAAGAAGATTGCAGACAATACAAAACTGAGAGGAGTGGCTGATGCACCAGAGGTTTGTGCTGGCATTTGGAGGGAGGTCAGTGAGCTGGAGAAATGAGCCAAGTGGAATCTCACGCAGTTCAGCAAAGGGAAATGTCAAGTTCTTCCACTGGGGAGTAATTACCCCTCGCACCAGTACAAGCTGGTGGCTGAGCATCTGGAAAGCACCTTGACAGAGCAGGCTCTGGGGCTCCTGGTGAACAGCAAGCTGACCATGAGTCTGCAGTGTGTCCTCACAGCAAAGATGGACAACAGCCTTCTTGACTGCCTTAGGAAGAACACTGCCAGCACATCGAGGGAGCTGATCCTGCCACTCTGCTCGGCATGAGTGAGGTAAATCTGGGTCCAGTTCTTGTTCCTCAGAACAAAAGAGACATGGACAAAAGAGACTCATGGCGAAGCAAAGGGCCACAAAGATGATTAAGGGACTGCAGCATTTGACATACAAGGAACAACTGAGATTGGGACTGTTCAGCCTGGTGAAGAGACGGCTAAGGAGGATCTTATCAATGTATGTCCCTGACAGGGCCATGTAAAGAGGATGGAACCACCAATGAACACAAACTGAAATTCCATTTAAACATAAGTAAAACTTCATTAGTCTGTGTGTAGTTGAACATTGGAAGAGATTGTCCAGAGAAGCTGTGGAGTTTCCATCTTGCAGTTATTTAAAACCTAATAGGACAGCCCTGAGCACTCTTCTGTAGGTGTCCCTGGTCTGAGTGGGCTATTGGACTTAGATAATCTCCAGAGTGGCCTCCCCACTTCAGCCATTCTGTGATGTCTATGATCTAGGACACTGGCACCATCCTAAGCATTTGTACAAATACTGAGAGATAGATTAGTTTTTCTCTTTGCAATGGATCCCCACCTTCTCCCCTGCAAGGCAGCTGAAGAAAGAACTGATGAAGACAGAACTTGGTGAACATGCACACTATGACCGATGATAAGGTGAGGTGTGAACCACTTGTGCAACAAGTGGCTGTGTGAGAATGACCCTATAAACGTACAATGTGAAGATCAAACTGTGCTTGGACAGCTGCTGTTAACCAAGATATACATTATCTTTGACATTTTTAAGTTTTATATATAAGAATAATTAGAAGTAATATCCATTTATTTAAAACTTCCAATTATTTAAAATTAAGAGTATTCATAAGGGAACATGAATGATGGCAATTATATCATTACAGTTACACTGGACAGATTTCTCTATTATAGATCAAAATGTATGTCTTATCACTTCTTATAAGGGCTTCAGAGGAAATAAGAAACAAGGAAGTATTTGAATGAAAGAACGAGTTTGAAGGGTGGAATAAATAATGCAGTCCTAAAAAAGATCCATAAAGAATGCTTAGGAAAAAGTTCTGGAAACGTAAGCAGGTAGAGGCAATGAAATGTTATATTTGATAAAAATGATAGGAAACAAGATTCCACAGTTAGGTTTATGGAAAGAATCATAAACTCACACTTCACATGGGAGCAAATAGAGACTATTTCCTCATTTGAAAATAAGTAGAGCCTATTTGCAGTTATAGATTTTAAATTTGTGACTTTCAAATATTTCTAAAATTAACCAAAACATACATTGGAAAATTCTCAAAAACATAATCAACATTTTCCCTCATTTTCTCTCTCCTTTTGATGTTGAAATTAATTTATTTCTCAAAATAAAATCACATGGATAGATCAAAAACCAGACGTCACTATGCCCACTCTGCAGAGATTTCACTAGTGTTCTTCCACCCCAAGATTCAAATTCATCTCTTTACTCTGTCACATTGTATTTAATTTCATAAAACAAGCAATGGGTGGCAATTCCTCAGTGTCACACAATGCTCTACTTTCACTGCTACCAAAGTGGCATCAAACTGTAATTTAGAAGTGATATTTGTTACAGGGCGATTTATGATGGCTCCTCAGAGTTTCTTGTTTATTTCTAAATGCTTTGTGAAACCTGTGAGGTCCGTAACAAATATTTTAGTAGTGTATTCTGAAGATTATCTAGAAGTATATAAATTTATTTAAATTTGAAACTCCTGCCTTCAGCAAGAGGCAATTGTATGGCCACATAAACATTTTTTCCTACATTACCATCTGCTAGTTGGCAGAGAAGTCAATCTCTTTGTGGACAGTATTTCTCCAACAGGTGCATCCTTTGTGTATGTCTAATGATGCCTTGCCGGCATATCAGAGAATTCAGTATTCAGTAGTGAGACTGCCAAAGATGACCCTTAAATTATGTGATATGCACTTGCACACATGCAAGGAGCATAGAGAGACAGCAGTAGGTAGGGAAACCTAAATAAGTCTTTGCCCTGGATATTCCAGGAGCCACCATAGGAACCATCAACCCATAAAACAACCCATTTCCTCACAGGAGGAGCACTGGGACACGAGAAACACCAATTATGCCATCAGAGAAATGAGATCCCTCCATAGACTGTCCCCAGGCCGTCACAGGGGAGCCTCAGCCCAATGGGCCAGGCATGACAACCGGCATCACAGGAAAGCAGTTTCCTGGAGCATCTCCAAGACTGAGGGGTGGTACTGCCTAGAGATATGGAATACAGAATGCCAGGGAGGAGTATTTTGGCATTGCACAAAAGTGTATCACAAGATGCTAGAGGGAGGACCCACAGGCAGGAAAAGGGAGAGATCCAGGCAAGCTGCTGGGTACAATGAGTCTACGGATAATTCCTAGGGGGCCTTAGCATGCCCCCTTGTGTGTGTGTTGGTGTCTGTAAGTGGTTACATATCAGCAGCTGGAGTGGTGCTGAGGTCTCAGGGCTCCTTTGATCAGGTGCAAACAACTGGGATGCAGGGAGCAGCTGCTGGCCAGACTGTCTCATCCCAGATGCTCACTGAAGAAAGCCATATAGTATATATGTATATATATGTTCCCTCTAGCAGACTTTCATCCTGAACAGCTAGCAGGGAACAGGATGAGGCTGTTGGTGCTCTTTGTGTTTCTGTTAGTGCTGAGCACCTGTCTGTGCTGGTCTGTGTGGCCAGCTGTGTTTATAAGTTCATGTGGGAGTTCTGTACAGGTGTTTGCAGGCATGACCATTGGGAATACAAGCCCAGTCTTGCTACTAGTTGGACCTGAGGACACAGAGTTGCAGTAGTCTCCCCTCTGTTGAGCTACTGGATTTGGAAAGCCTAACCACTGACCAAGAATTAAACTTTCAGAGTCAAAATATCCAAGAGTTAGAAAACATAAGATTGTATGAACTGAAGTGTTCCCTTTACTATAGTGCTTAATTATATCACATACTAACTTCCTCTAGACCCTTATGTCGTTCAGTACACCAGTAGTTTTTCAAAACACCTTCCATTCTTCTCATTCAATAGCTCCCACTCTGAAAAAGCAAAATTACTACTTTCTCAAGGATGGTTCTGTTAACACAGGCCTTAACAAAACCTAATGAATCTGTCTTGTAGCCTTGCCAGATTAGAAAGTCCAAGTCTATATCACAGAATCATCAAAGTTGGAAGAGATTTCAAGATCATCTAGTCCAACTGTCAGCCTAGTCCAAATGATGCCCTTCAGACTTTTTATACAAACACAAAAGCTATCACTCATAGCTGCATTTATTAAACTTTGAAGATACATTTTATTCTTCACAAGCACAGAAGAACTGAGAGATGCTGAAGCCTAAAGTGCTTATTTTCAACTAATAGATTTTCAACTCTGCAGATTACCCTTATCTGCAGAGTCACTGTCAAAATTTAGCAAGGAGACACAGGTGACCTGGGTCACTAATACAGAAGTAATGAAAATTACTAAGAATTCTTCTTTTCTGTGAAAAAGGAAAAAGCTGAACACATAAATGTCTACTTTCCACAAAGACAGTTGACTGGAGACCAGACTCATACATGAGTTATCAAAACATTATTTTTATTATTATTATCATCATCATCATTATCATCATCATCATCCATATGCTAGAAAATGAGGCAAAAAAAAATGTTAGTATCAAATTTGTTGAAGGATTCAATTAATCTTAGGAACCCAAACTGTAGCAAGCATATCCCTAACATTCCAGAATTCATAGCAGCATTCCAGGCCATTCAGGCTCTTGGCATTGGTGTCCCTCACTTCCAAAAATCAGTCCCCATATGGCTACTATAGAGCAAAAAGAAGTCAACTCTAAACATATCACTTTAAATGATGTGCACACAGATTTTATGCCACACGTTAGGATAATTCTTATTTCCTCAAGTCAGCACCTGGTTCCCCAAAGCTAAAGAGGGAAGGAGCTAAAGAGCTAAAGTTTCCTCTCGTCTAAGAGTGAAGGAAAAGCCCTGCTATGCCAGACGAGTGACCTGCCTCACATGTAACCACTGACTTGGACTAGACACTAAACTGAGTTGGCTTTCCTTTGACTGCATTACCACCTGTCCATCTTCCCGTTTATTAAGGTAGAACATAGTCCTACCCAAGCCTCTCACATCCTGGATCTTTCCTTCACTAACTACATCCCTCCTACCAACTGTTCCATACACTGGCCTCTGCATTTCTTCTCATTAGCTACCACTATTTACCTTAGCCTTTTATTTGTCTGGTTAGTGCTGAAGCTCCTGCTGCCAAAATCCACACAAGTACTTTCATGGTCTTTGAAGATTAGGAGCAGAATTTTCAAAAGAAAATAGGCCAACTATCAAATTATATGAAAAAGGTGTTGAAATTTATTATTCTAGATTATATATGTTTATCATCAAATGAATTCTGTAACCTGAGTTCCAGGATTATGTGGCAGCATTGTCTAAAAATCATACTTAAAATTGCTATACATTGAACAATCAAGATTTTATTTACTTCAGGGAAGTCAAGTTTTGAATAAAACATTTCACTGAAACTAAGGAGACAGAAGCATCCTGATCCCAATTTTTGTGATTTTTGGTAAATGACTTACAGAAGAAACAAGACATAGAAAAATTATGTGAGCTACATTAGATAAAAATATCAGCCAATGTGATCATAGTCAGACCTTCACTGAAATATTAATATTGATTAACAGACTTGGCTGCAAATTCTTAAATAGCATTTTCTATGCAACAATTTCTTACACTGATAGTGAATTGGGCTCTGCCCAAGCCCCATCCAAACTTGAGACCAGGTCATACAGACTGCTAGTATTGTATATGTGATTAAAATAGCATATAAAATGCTGCTTCCAAAACAGTATTGCTATACCCATTGAGGATGTCCTTGTGGGCAGAAAGGAGGATGTGCCTTTGGAGGATTTCAGAACCAGTTGAAATCTATGATATATATGGCTCTAGGATTATTGTGATAACGTCCTCTTCTTTTGTGTAACTCTTCCAGCTCCTCACTCTGTTTGGGAAATATGGACACAGCACAGACTCTTAGGTAAGACACCATGAGGAGAGGGAATACTTCCACAAGAGAGACTGAAGCACACCCTGCTTACAGATACCTTCTTGCCCTGCTCCTAGAAAAACTGTACTAGTATGCAGGATATCTTTACAAAGTGCCAAGCCACAGCAATCCATAACTCAGCTCTGTTTCTTTGCTGGATTGTAAGGAAAGCACATGGTTTCCATTTAGTTTAGGACTCACAGAGACACAGTGGAAATAAATGTGCTACATGAAACTCTGGGTTTGATATTTTATACGCATATATATACGTATATATATATATACACACATACACAGATATACACATATATAACTGCATCAGAAAGTCCTCACCAACCAGTATTCTCAGAACATTCTTTGGCAAACTATTTTCATCCTAAAATTCTCTGTAAGTCTTGAGGTTTTCTCAAGTCTTCAGTCCATCCACTTCTAGTTACAGCCCCAGAAACTTTCCTATTGCTTTGGCAGAAAAGAAACAAACAAAAAATTTGATTTGAGCTAGAGGTTGTGATGTGATGTGCTTCAACCAGATGTTGAGGCATCTATTTAAAATGTACATATCTCAGAGCTATATATTTCCCTTCCCTATATGCACTACACTAGTACCAACAGGAAAAAAAATACTGATCTTCAAACTTCACAAATACCTTTTCAGCAGAATGTGGACTACACAGTCCTTTATTATCTGAAATTATTTGAAGAAAGGGTCTCATGCATTGTTACACTTAAAATGACCTTCAACAACTGAAAGCATTAAAGACATTTCAAATTCCCTGTGTCCCTGAGAAATAACACTTGTACTAACTTTGTAAAGAGGTGTATTCTCTACCACTCTCCTACCTTGAAATGTTGCTTAATGAAGCCTGTCTTAAACAGGCTCAACTCCCAGGGCTTTTTGCCAGCTCTCTCTGCAGCCTGAGTTTTCATCTGCAACTGCCAAAAGGTTGATTTATTTGGGCACCATAATTTTTTTTGTGTGTAATCACTTTTCTGTGAGTAAAGACAGAAAAGTAATACTAGATTTACCTGGTCATCTATTTTAGGGGTCTTTTAAACACATTTCAATGTCATTTTTAAACCATTTTTAAAACACTGAAGGCCCTTCTGACAGTGAAGATAATACAAATCTGGCTATAACACAAGATAGGGAGTGGATCTCCTGGAAGCCTTGATTTTTGTTCCCCATCTTCCCCATCCCTTCCACAGCCAGGCACAGCTGTATTCAAAGCGCTAAATGCTAATTGTGTCCAGACTTACATTAAACTCTTCTGATGGCTTTGGTGCAACAAAGGGCAAGCACAGAGAGAGGCTCCTGCCCTGCTGCACACATACCCAGAGATGAAAGACTTTGAGAATGGTCCAGTTTTAAAGCCTTCTTCCTCCCACTCTGTGTATGACTAAAAATGCTATACTTCAGAAGGGGATAAAGAGGCAGTGACTTTGACCATGTGAAATCTCTTGTGAGTTCTTGCTTTCATTTCCCCCTGTTCACAGTTTTTTTCCAGAGACAAAATAACTCCTGAAGCTCTTCTGAATGTGATGCTAAATGGCTCTCTCCTACCAATAAAGGATGCTGAAAATACTCTCTCTGGCCATGAAGCAATATATGCTATCTATTAAATATGCCCATTAACAGCTTACTCTCCTTCCATTCCACTATGGAAGGGAAAAAGGCATACAAATTTTGCAGATCTGTGTCCCTCTCGATGTCCAGAGGCACCCCTTTCCCATTTCCTCTTCTCCCTCACTACAAATGATCAGATATACACATTGAAAAAGTGTGTGGTCAATTCTGCTACTGTTACCTGCCCTGATCAGCACTGGCTCCCATTGCGCCTGGCACAGCACAGGAAGTCTTTAGACTGAAATGCCTGGGGTTTTGCATCTTTCTGTTACGTTGCAACTTGTTTCTTCTCCACTCCTGCCATGACCACTGTTGAGGAATAGTGGGAAGTGCTCTGCACTAGGTGAGCAGATACAGTAAGTGTGTGTCCATGATGAGGCAGCAGGAGCAATCACTGACACTACCTCCTTCCTGTTCACTAGCAGTATTTTTTCTGCATTACCAAGGATCTCTTCTGCTTTCATTAGTGAAAATAACAGTTGAAGAGCTAAATCCTAGCAACTAATGATCAGCCATTCAGCAGGCAATCCTGAAGTTGCACCTCTGTACTCATCTGGAACAAACTGATCACAAAAAGGTGCTGGTGCAAACAAGAGGTGTGCAAGTCAAGCATCTGGCACAATGCATGTAGAGTTGAAGTGAACGATTTTGATGTCTGTCTGTGTTATCGCATCCAATAACAATCACGCTAACACCTATGGGAAAGCGTCCTTGGAGCTCTGGCACATAAAGTTCTCTGAAAATCCTGAGGATCTGTGAGATCCGAGTCATTTCCATAGGACAATTCTGCTCACAATTACCCCTCGTGTTGCCGTAAAATTCATCACATTTTACTACAAGGCTCAGCTACCTCTATAATAGTGTCCTACCACTGAGGGCATCGTTTACTCAAGACCCCTATATCACTACGTTAATCAGTCGCGCACTGAACTCCTCCCCGCACCAGCCTTTATCCCGCCAAGTCACTCTTCCCCGGTACTTTCTCTGCGCTGTTTGCCACCGATGCGCGCGGCGCTCGCGTAGGGAGCATTTTGAGCGCTTTGCCTTCAAATGCCACCCGCAGGGAAGGGGCAGCCCTCCAGGTGCGCCCCGCAGGGATCGACTGCGCCCCGCCGCCCCGGGAGGACCGGCGGCGGGCAGCGGGGAAGCCAGGAGGCGACCGCCCCTCTCCTGCCGCCACAGACCCCTCCTCCCGGCCCGCCCCGCCCGCCGCACACATGTGCCCGCACCCAGCGGCGGGGCGCGCCGTCGGGCCGGGCGGGCGCCGCCGCCTCCCCGACAGCAGCGCGCCGGCAGCGCCGCGGCAGCAGCGCATCCCCGGGGCACGGGGAGCGGGTGGCCCCGCCGCCGCCGCTGCTGCTGCTGCTGCTGCTCGCCATGGCTGTGTCGTACCTGCTGGGCAATGGGTCCGCGCCGCTGCTCGCCGGCGCCCTGGAGGTCCCGTTCTCCGCGAACGCCTCTGCCTGCCGCCCTCCCGGGCCGCCCTGCACGGCCGCGCCGCCGGGCGCCTGGGCCAACACCTCGGCGGTGGCGTTCGGCTGGAACCGCTCGGAGCCCTGCGGCGGCAATGGCAATGGCAGCGCGGGCGGCGGCGGGCCCTGCGCGCCCGCGGGTGGTGGCCCCT
>JAWWMP010000116.1:55062587-55072839 GCA_035047865.1 Dendrocincla tyrannina | reverse complement strand
ACTACCGCTCCCGGCGGGCCCTGCGCGCCCGCGGGCGGTGGCCCCTCCGTGTTCACGGCCATCGCCATCATGGCCCTCTACTCCGTGGTCTGCGTCGTGGGGCTCTTCGGCAACTTCTTGGTCATGTATGTCATCGTCAGGTGAGTGCCGCCCTGCCCCGCCCCGCCCCGCAGCCCTGGGGCCGCTGCCGTCGGGCCGGGACCCCGCCGAGGGGAGCAGGGTTGCGGGCTGGCGGGAAATGCTGCGGCCCCCCTCCGGTAGGCAGCGCGTAAAGGGCTGCACTGCGGGGTGCGGAGGCTCGCCTGCCCCCCACGGGGAAGGGAAGGAGGCTTTTGATAAAGATCACCACCAGAGTGGGGGATCGGGGAAGAGAAACTTGTGAGGCCGTGAGGGGCGGCAGAAACCGCAGTGGGTCTGGGGATGTCCTATGGACCCTGTGTCCTGCAGCATCTCTGCGACCTGTTAGCCTGAATCGAGCACCTGTCTGCTGAGGAGGGAGGATTTAAATGGCTTATAGCCACTGCCTGTGAGCGTGTACGGGTGCAAGGTGTTGTACGGACAGCCGGCACCCATCCACGCGGCTTTCCACCCACGTCTTCCTAAGGCACGAGCGAAATGTAAATGGCACCGCGGCTAAACGCACCTCTGTGCTCGTGTTTAGAGATGCCCGTGCATCTCTGTGCCCGTGTTTAGAGATCCTTTGCCTCATGTGAATTGATATACCTTTACAGGTGTGTATATATACATACACGTGTATAAATACGTGTGCCATGATCGCGTAATCCGGGCGTTCCGGCTGTGCTGAGGCGCTCCTCAACTTTCTCTCCCGCAAGCCTACCCGAGCATTTACAGATCAGATCACGCGCCATAAATCCATTGCCTGTAATTCGGTGGAAAACGGGTGCGGGGGAGATTAAAGGGGTTCTTTTGCCGGTCTGGGAGCGGAGCGGGGCGGGTGGCTTCCATGGGGGAACACTGCCACCTCCCGGGAGCGACAGGACGGGAGCGGGGTGGCGGGGGGAGACCGGACGGGGCTGACCGAGCTTCTCTCCCTGCTTGGCTGCTCGCCGTTTCCAAACCGAGCGTCCACTGAGCCCTGGAAAGTCTGCGGGCGCTTCCAACCGGGGGAATTGGGGGTGGCCCAGAGGAGCACTCCCATGCTTGTCGGGTCAGCCCCAGCACTTCTACTGTCCCCATCTCTAGAGCGTCCTTTCTTCCTATGAACGCTTCCTTTCCCCGAGGAGTCGGGGCCACAGCCGTCGGGAGTAGGTGACGTGGCCGCAGGAGCTGAGGTTGTCTCTCGGCATCACTTATAGACCAGCGGCACCGGGTGGCTTTGTGGTGCGTGGGTGCACCGCTGACAGTGCCAGCTGTAGAAAAGAGAGGGTAAGGGTAGTGCCCAGGGCTGGGTGCTGCAGCAGAGTGGAGGGTGGTTCCTTTGGCACATGTTGGAGGTGTCACTGCTAAGCCTCTGCATTTGTAGACCTGGTGGGAACGCAAGTAATATCCATCAGTGATTTAGACTAGAGCAGTTCAGAAACCTTGTGGTTTTAACTACAGAGGCTGCACACACAGAGCCGGGGAGATTCTCTTCTGTCCTGTGGTTTTGGTCAGTCTGAGACTCAAACTATGCATGTGAAGATGGAGCTGCAGAAAGGCTTCTGAACAGGGGCATGACTGCAGTCATTGGAGCAGTGTTGAATGCATTCCTCTGGGAGGAAAAGCAGATGCACAGTGTAACAGAGCCAGGATAGCTGTCAGCAGAGAAATATGCCACAGGTTGACCCTGGAATTATGTATTTATTATACTGGGCATAGCCCATAATAGGTTCATATTTCTTACAGTAATTAATTGAATTACACTAGCACCACAAAGCCAAATCGAATGAGGCACTTGTATTTAGATTTTTAGCTAAAGAGAGCATCTTTCCCTGAGATGACAGCTGAAAAACAAAAGCCAGAAGCAATGGGAGAAAGCAAAAATATATTTTCATTTTACAGAGGAAAACACAAATTAAATAGCTTGTCCAAAACCATCCAGGAATTCTATGCCAAAGGCAGGACTGAACCCAGATCTCCTGTGCAAGAACAGCTTTTGCTATGACAGAATTCTTTCCCAATTAATATCACACAGCTTTTCAGCAATTTGGGATTAAAAAAAGTTTACATGTTAATGATTGAATAGGATCTGTAGTTTAAGCAACATGAAAGTACATTTTCTTTCTGTGCCATTCTGTATATATATCTGGACAGCAGTAGGGAATTTAGTGATATATTTCCTTTTGCAGGCTATACCAACATGAGTGTTTCAAATCATACAATGTGTATATATGAAACGGTGACCATATGTGCTCACATTCCTGCACCATTGCATCCAGCTACATATAGGAGGCCAGTGTTTCACTTGAGTGAATTTGGTATCATATAAAATTCCTCTCTTTTATCTACATTTCCCACCATGCCTACTCAGGAAGAGCAAAACATTGAACTTCATATTAATTTTAAGAAGAATTGAGACTACCGAAAAATAAGATATTTAAGTGATATACTGGTATCTAGTTTTCTTGAAAATACTAGGAGTTGGGAGGTAGGTGCTTAGATATTTGAAACTGTCCTACTCACATTTCAGAGTCCAGCCCCAGTGAAAGCAACAGTGACTTCATATTCAATGTGCTGCATGATAATATCTCATGCTTGGTTTCTTTAGAAATATTTTTTAAATAATTATATTATTCTTATAAACGTTATTATTCTTCAGACTTTTCCTCACAAAGCAGATCCAATGGTTTGGAGCCAAAGCTGTGCAAATGCTGGCCTGATGGGGTACTGTGGTTATCACTCCACAAATCCACCCTGTTATCCCTGCTGAGACAAACAGAGGTCAGAAAGCAGACTTGTCCCAGAAGGAGTTAGAAATGTACTGTGATTATTGATATGAAAATAAGGCTCTTCATGCAAAGCAGGTCCATGGATTTCTAATTTATACATGTTACTCTATAATTAAGGCATTCTCATCCACCTTCCTCATTCTCCCAGATGGTTCCTGTGCAGCTGAATGCTTTCGTCCTTGAATTAATACTCTCATGTTTTATATGTAGTGTATGAGGCCTAACAGTGCGCTGTTTCCTTTGTCAAGGACCAAAAAATGCCTTTGAGTGACAGCAGTAATAGTTTAGTAGGTTTTACTGCCAGCCGTGAATTTCCTGTAATCTGAAAAATCTGTAGATAATTTTTATTATCTATTTTCCTTGCATGCTTTGTGTAAGTGTAAATTACTAATATGAACACAATGTTGTTGTGCCTATATCCACAGGAAATGCTTCTTGTAGTTGCTGCAGAATACAAGACAGTGTACAATTAGTACCATATGGCATTACATTAATTTGCACAGTATTCTATAGGCTTTTCCAGCTTTCTCATCAATCAGTGGGATAATAATCACGCAATTAGAATGAAGAGAAGAATATGCCCCGTGATTAAGGCAGTATGCTAGAAAGCTGTAATAGATCCTAGATGAAAATCTTGAGCATTGCAGGTCTGGAAGAGAGGAATAGCTTACAGAGGCCCCAGTCCTCCATCATGCCAAACACCCTGAGAGGACTGTAATTCCACCAACAGCCGCTGAAGTCACTCAAGTTCGCAGTGATTCCTTATTTGCTTTGCTATTGATTTTGTCACATCTCATAAACAAAGGGGTCTCAGGTTCTCTGTGACTCTTCGCAGGGGAAGGAAATATCTTGTTGCATTAGAGTAAATGATTAAACTGCTTTAAAAACAAAAAAAAACACAAAACAAACAAAATAACAACAAAACAAAAAAAACCCACAAAAAACAGGGAAAGAAGTCCTCTCTGAAATTAACAGAAATCTTTCTATGTTTCTCAAAACAGCCTCTTAATAGTGTTTAAAAACGTAAAAGGTAGTGAGTGAAGCATCATCTAATCTGGAAAGACTACACAGCACTGGAAGGTCTGGTTACTTCAACTCAGCTCACTCACACTTCAGAAAAACTATTTTACTAAGTAGAACAGAATTTGTGTTGAAATTTCAATTGTAGAAGGACTTGATATCACCAGAAAAATAAATATTCTCACGCATGCACAGAAGTGGAGAATCTGTTTAGAGAACAAAACCTGAAAATCATCACAGCTTGAAAGTGGCTGAAGCAAAGCAAGTTCTTCTAAAATACAGGGGTTCTTCTTTACAAGGTGACATAGTGTTATGGATGCAGTATGTAAGAAGACCTATGGCATCTTTTATAGCAGCATAGGTGAGGGAACTTAGAAACCAAGAAATGCATAAAATCCCTTCTTTTTTTTCCTGTCCATAGATGCATGAACTTCTCTACATTCCAATGACATTTCTTGTGTGAGTGTGTGTCCTGCCTGTTCCACTGACTGCAAAGAAAAGGTTTCACCCAAATGCTAAGAGCTGTTCACTAAAGCCACAGCAGCCTTATCTAGTCATGTCAGTGATGAACTGATATAGCTCACATCACCTGTCAGAGAAGATGTGGGGACAGAACTAAGGGAGTCAGATTGGGCAGAATCAGCACAGGAGCTGAATCCAATCAGCAGCATAGCAAGGGGGTGACCCTCAGCATCCTTCCTTACAGAAAGGCAGGTGTCCCTGTTTGCGCACTGTTTGTGACAGTTTACCAACCTTTGCTAGTGAGTAAATGTTTGACTAGCAAGCAGCTCCCCGCCCTCTACCAAGATCAAGGGAAGCATACAGATAAAACAAAATATATCCTTGTGAGGTTTTTTTGTTTGTCTGTTTGTTTGGTTTGGTTTGGTTTTTTAGTTATATTGTTACAGACATGGTGAACCAAAAATTAGGCTGAAACCTAATAACTGGAGGGAGCAGAGGTGCCTGAGGGATGAGAGCTTTGCAGCCATACACTCATCTCCAGATCCAGTCCCAGGGAGCTCTTGCAGCAGGACAGCACATCAGGCCCAGGTGGGCAGACCTTCTGTCTCTGCTAGCAACTACCACCAGGCAACAACCCTTATGATTCAATTTCTCTTGGAAAAGCTGTTTGATCCCACTGCTTAATTTCATTTTATTTTACATGGAGCATAGCATTTGCTGAACACTGTTGATAAGCTTTTATAAGTCTTCTTGATCAAAAGATGGCATGTTTTCAAAAATCTCGAACATAACATGATGCAAGCCCAAATGTCTCAGAATCATCATTTAGCTTACTAGCCTCTTTTCCAATCATAGACAGCAGCTGGTGTTTAGTCAAAGAGTGGAAGAAATAGAGGCAACACTGCGAGTATCCTCCTAACAGTCTGTTAGATTGCAGGGGGACTTTCTGAGCTGCAGTTTGCATCAGCATTCGTTCAGTAGCTTTTTATAGATGTTTCTAACATGCAGTAGTCCCCAAAAAAAATCAGAATCAAAACTAAGATTGGAAATAAAAGGTTACAAAGATTACCACTTATAAAAAAACTACTTTGAAACAAACATTTGAAGCATTTTAAAAGATTCTAAGTTGGTTATTTTTAAGCTTAGGTGTTCTAAGATGGATGTTTTAGAGATCTTCGTTAACAGATACTTTCAAAAAATCATTTATTCTCATTATGATTCCAAGTAAAAACAAGGTTTTGGTACCTGATTATTCTCTTCAAAATACAAATCCAGTTATTTTAACTGTAATGTAAAAAATCGAAAAGCAACTATTTTCTGAATTGCTATGGCTAGTCTGATCTCAAATTCAATTATTTTTTATAACCATCTGTGCCTTTTTTGGTTCATATCATGAATTTTGGGTTTATGGTATTGAAAAGGGGAATATTATAATTATCTTTCAAAGCCCACTGCTCCTTTTTGGGCGTTTAATGGTGTTCACTAGCAAAGAGTTCCACATTTTAGCCCAGCTGTGATAAGAAGCATTCTCATTCATCTGTTTAATGTTAAACACTTCTAAATTTTATTTATATTTCCTTTTGAATTTACATGATGAAAAAAGGTAGGGATGACATACCATAGCTAGTCAAATAACTGTGAAAGACATGAAATGGATTTTTTTTCCACCTTCTTACTGAGAAGTGTTCAATTATCAGCTATAAGATCTTGTATCTCAGATCAGGAATAAAACTTCAGAACAAAAATGTTTACGTAAAATGAAGCATGTCCTCCTCACCGTGTTGTGTAGAGCAGTTCCAGCTGAGTGAAGTCTCTTTCTTAAGGGGAAGCAGGGAGCAGCAGTCAGCACGGTGCTAATTTTCAGCCCTGGGATGTGCTGTCTCTGTAGAAAAATCATCTAATGAAACAGTTCCCAAGTCCTTCTCATAAGGTGATGGTCTCAATACTGCCCTCAGAGCCCCAGTTGCAGACACAATTTCATCCTTGGCATGCAGAGATTGAGTCCATCGTTCCCAGTACTTTTGGTTTACTCACATAACTGTGCTCCTTTCCGTCATGCCAGCCTCCACCATTGCCTGCTTTTCCCTTCTCCCCCTTCAGAGGCAAGCCTTCCTCTGCATTTATTCTCTTCGTAGTCTCTTCGTCTCGCTTCTATCACTCCTTTCCAGATCACACTCAACAGCTTCACTAGAAGATCCCAATCTCTTGTATGCAAGAGACCATACCTTGTATACTTAGTGTTACTTTGGTCCGTACAGTCTGTGTATGGCCTTGCATCAACCCCCATGCCACTTCCCCTGCTGTTCCCTCTCACACCTTTGAGGATCTCACGTCTACTAGCAGTGAAGCTGCTTCCTTGCTGAGCAGGAGATGTTTCATGTACAGTCCTTTTCTCAGGTGATCAGTCTGCAAACCAGGAGGAGGGCACCAGCACCTGAAAACCAGAAATAATAGATCTTAACTTGTCCCCTCTGGAAAAATGTCACCACAGTTATCATCGATGTAGTCAGTGGTTTTACTGTCAATCAGACTAACCTAAGGCAGAGGGAAGAAAGTTAAATTGAAGATACTGACAGTTTTCCTTTACATGTCTTCCTAGCACAGGAAAAACTTAAGCGATAAGCACCTGCTGCTGAATAATGACAATATATTGAAGCACCTTTTTAGCACCATTGATTTATTTCAGAGAGATGTGTTACACAATAACCATGGAAGCAGCAACCTTTATTGGAGACCCATATGTGGCTCAGCACCAGGCAAACAGAGACTCGGATAAAAGTGGTTTAACAAACAGGCCAGATTAAGTTCTGAAATAACTGGCAAGTCATTTTCCCTCTATTTAAATAGGCTGGAAGGGAAATAAGTGTACCAGCAGATGACTGTTTGGGCACTGGAGCGTACATATTACTGTCATTTGGTTTTTATCATTAAGTAGCTTTTTATGATGTCTGGGAAAAGAAAAGGAAATTAGAGGAATAGGAATTATAAGATACTGTAATGTCTTAAATATTTGCGTGGCAAGTGATATATCTATAAAAACCTGTTCTTGAGTGTTTCTCCTCCCCTTTTTCGGAAAAAGAAAGAATGCATCACATCAGCTTTATTTTGTATGGATTTCTGCCAGGATGTTTTGCACATACATGTAATTTAAAAAGGTATGAACATAATAAGAGAGAAATAATAAAATAAGTGCCTGTTATGACTACTGTGGAGTTTGTGTGTTCTGTCTGAAGTAATCTCCTTACTTGTTAATTCTCTCAATCAGACATCAAGGCAAAAGACCAGCCTTCCTCCTGAAAACAGATATTTTTCCCAAAAGAAACTTTTCTCTGGGTAGGGACTAAACTCACTGACTCAAACTAATAGCAGAAAGAGGACCTCTATATAATGCCTTTTAGTATCAAAAAAAAAAAATAGAAGACATAAAGATAGCAGCAAGTCACCTTAGGCTTTAGTCTAAAGCCTAACACAGGAAAACAGGATGAGTCAGATACCCTCACAACTCTCTTGGTGCCACATCATTCCCAGGAAGGCTGGCACTGGAGTCTAAAGCTGACTCTCCCTGAAAGACCTCTCCCAAAGCTGAGGTCTTAGAGAAGTTGCTGATGGATTGAGTAGAGGAGAAACAGCCCTGAGCTGGTGCTGCTCCCAAAGAAGTGATGTGCTCTGCTTACTTCTGCATCCTGTAAGCAAATACTGCTGGATCTGCACACGCCTTGGTGCTGTCCCAGTGTCAGGAAAGGACAAGCTGTGAAGATCAAAGATGGTAGCAAGATAACCTGAGATGGCACTGGTGATATTCTGGCTAAATTTAATTTGTGCTGTGGAGGAGAATAAAGTGACAAGGAACTTGTCAGTGGGAAAACAAATTGTTAGGGAGAAAAGACGTAGTTGCCCTGTGTTCAGATCCACACTCACCACATACATTCAAACTCTTTCAGAAAATGGACATCCCCTTGCCAGTGAGTGAAGAGGGGAGGGGAAGGCTGCTGCAGCATAATGTATGTAACTGAGTATCAAGTAACTAAGCCCTTTGATTTTAAATCTGCTGCACTCCCATACTGTGTCATGCCTCGACACCTGAAGTGATGCCTGATATCCGTATGTTTTTCATCTCTAATTATCAGAGGTCACAGCAGCAACCAGGTGGTGCTGGAAGTGCTAGATGGATGCAAGACTTTAACAGAAGGGAACAAGCACTGTATCTGTCTCTCTTAAAGGCAGTGGAAGATTCCTCATTTCCCCATTTCAGCTTTTACCCCCAGTCTCTGAATTGGTGGAGGAAGGAAATGAGTGTGATGCAAATTGCTCAATTTCATTGCAACTAAGCATGAATGCCTTCTGCTTTTATGTTGTAGCTGCTTGAGAGGTTTGTGGGGTTTTTTTCAATTTATTGTTTCATTCAGGGCTTATTATTTTTAAATTACAGCCTTGTATATGATCTCTTCAGAAGAACATAAAGCAAAAGGATGAGTGGTTTGTTAACCACAGGATGGCATCTCCAATCTGGGTGCCTTACTAGCTAATAACTTGTAAGGGTTGTACACAAATTTATGGTGCTTGTACCCAGATTTGGAATTTAATTGCTTAAGGCATAAGCGTTCTGAAGTATCTCTGAATAGAAAAATGAAAGACTCAGTTTGCAAGCTGGTTAAATCATGTGCTCCCAAACAGGAGGGTTAAACCTATCCAGAATATATATGACTTCAAAACTTTAAGAGATTACAGTCCACCAGAGCACACATCACAACTATGAGATACAGAACATGTCTTTAACTCTATAGAGACCCATTACCATGTGAAGAAATAAAAAGGACAATAAGATAGGATGGCCATCAGTCAAGTTCATCATTTGAGATCCTTTGTCTCTGCTTTCCACAATATGCCCTATTTAAGAGACTTAATTTCAGTGTCAAACATACTAGTTGGGTTGGCAGACAGCATAAGTTTTGAGGGTTTTTCTGGACCATCCTGAGTATGATATGACCTTTGTCAAAGTTTTAAGGGCTCAACAAAAATTGAAAGTACCTGGTATCTCAGGAAAACGTAAAAAAATCCCTCTTTCCTACTGTTTTTGAGTTACATATACAAGGTGCACCAGAACAACCATGGGAAAAAAATCATTTAAATTGGTTCAGCTGGGCATACTTCACATGTTTTAATCTTCCCACTCAAGGCGACCTCAGCTAATCTAATGTATGCACATAATGATTCTCCATTTGTTTAGCAAGCCATTTATTCAAGAAAAACATGAATTTGAAACAGTAACAATCTTCTCCAGCATCAACAAGAGTTACATCAGGTCATATGCAAGACCTAACTGCTGGCTGTTGTTTCTTTCAGTATCCACCCCATTTTCAAGAACAACTGCTTTCTGCTATGAATCTCCTGTAATTAATCCAGTTTTTCATATATTTTGCACTGAACTTAAACACAGATCTTGAAGTAGTCTTTGTCTCCAAATTAGCATTCTGTAGTCAAAACCTTGCATGCCTTTGTGTTGCCGAAAGTAGTTATTCCCAGTCTGTCATTGACCAGCCCATTTCCTAAATGCAAAAGACTGTTTCTACTTTTCTCCTCATTGATGGTTATTTGGATAGGAAATGTTTCAAATTAATTTGTAAGTGTCATTCTATTCATTGAGCTAAATGTGAACCACCTCTCCAGCTTCTTTGCACCAGCCCAGTGGTTCAAGGGTGCTGTAAAGCAGATCTGGTCCAGAAGGGCCGAAGGGTTTGGAGGATCGTATATCACAACAATCCACATGGATGTTAACCACTTGACCAAGGAGCAGTAGGGACACGACTCGGATAGTATACTATCAGTATACTATTTGTATACTGATAGTAGTATACAAACTGCCTATTAGGCTTAGATGAAGT
>JAWWMP010000116.1:55018856-55062553 GCA_035047865.1 Dendrocincla tyrannina | reverse complement strand
AAAATGTCATTAAATTTTAAGAAAATACATGGTCTTCATGTTATTTGTTCTTTACTCTTGAGTCACAGAAACCTAAAAGAAGTGACTCTCCAAAAAAATTTTGGAGGTGATAGGGTGGAGAGTAACCTATTGAAGTGTACAGGCCAGAAGCAGAGCTGTGGCATGTGTGTTGCAGAAAGAGAGGAAGTCACAATCGTGTGCACATCTCCCTTGTTGCATGATTGAGAGGTGGAAGGGAAGGTGCTTGTGGCTGCTGTTCAAGGTGCTGTTACAATTTGTGCAATGAACAGGGGATCTCTTTAAAGTTAATCTGGTGAATCTTTTATTTGGTTTGTGAACTACGTGGACAAATAGTTGAAGAGTCCATTTCAAGACTTTCTATTAATCCTTGGATGCTAGCTTTGGTGACTGTGTGAGCAGGATTGTCATTCTTTTCTCTATTGCTTTTTTCTTATTCCAAGCAAATCCCAGTTGGTGGACCTCTGCAGCTTAGATCTTCAGACTTGAAGTGTATTTTAAAGCTTTATTGGACTGAAGATAAAGGGAAGACTGAGTTTTCCCCTGAAAAATTAGACAGACATAAAATGTATTCTTACTTTAGTAAATCCAATCTATCATCTACTATTACCAACAAAACAACACTTCATAAACATAGGTATTTTATGATACAGAACCTGCACTGAGGAGTTAGAAAGGGCGTACTAGTGGGTGTAAGCATTACAATGAGCATAATTAATTTGGATATGTATCAACAGCAGTATTGTGCTAAATATTCACTAAAAGAATTGAATCATCATGCTTTATTATTCTTTTCATTACAGAGTTGTAAAATAAAAGTAATGTCACCCAAAGCCAACTTCTGTCTTCACTTGCAACCTTGCTCATTGTAATGCAAAATTTGATATACTTTGTCTTTTAGATGCTGAAATTTCAATGTAATCTAAATACCAGTATCCAGATTTTCATGGGTTTGCATTTAAGATTATTTTCTTATATATCTGTTAATTTTCAGATTCTCTAGTGGGTTTGAATGAAAGTGTGAAAGCAGTATCTGTTAAAATATTGCACTTATGGACACAATACTTGTGCTATTATGAAATCCCTCTGAAGTACAGAAATCTCTCCACATACACATCTATGTCTGGATGATGGAAATATTTTTGCTGTTTGTTTAAATAGGTAGACTGATACCTTAGCAAAAGGTACAACACTCAAGATCAATACTTTGAAAAGATCCATTTTTATGAATGGTAATTTTTCATGCTGTTAAAATTACATTTAATCAATTCCTTCAGCATTTATTTGTTCATACCAGAAGTAATCCTGGGGACACTGATAATCTACTTATTTGGAAAAATAGATGTTGTACAAAAGGTACCTATCAGAAATAAGCCCCTTATAAAAGCTTGAAATAACTGAACACCCAAATCCCATAGAATTCACTGAAAACAATATTGCAAATTTCAGTTGGCTTTTGTTGATTAGGCAGTTGTGGAGGTAAATACTTTTATCACCACAAAAGCTCTGCTTCTGTTCATTGTAAGAACAGCATGATTAGAAGTACGAAGATTACAGAGTACATCAAGCAAAACCCTTCATTAAGTCTGTAGAGGCCATTAAGCAAAGTAAGTCCAAGAACTTTTCAAGTTAAATTGTCAATGAAAAGAAGATAGCAAAACTGAAAAATTTGTAGTATTTTAAGTGGGATAAGGCCCATTGCCAGTGAAGAAACTTTATTCTATTTATTTAGACCTCTTTTCTGTCCATTTTCTGACATGCTAATGTCACGTGTTGGTTGATGTATTTATTTTTTTCTCTGTCAAACATTCTTTTGAAGTCATAAGAATGGCTTTAATTATGGATAAAAAAACATTGTCAATATCATCTGATGATGCTCCCTGCAGACAAAACTGTGCCAGAATCACGTGTGATGGCAGCAGCACTGAGCAGTATTCCCAGGTGTGCTTTCTTGTCCAGCCATAAAGAAAAGGCAGTTATCTAAGGGCATCTGAGCAGGGATCAGCAGCCTGGATGAAGGCACAGAATCCATACCACCTTTCCCTGTTTTTGCAGAGCTGAGAACCACTGCTCCTCTGCTGCTGTTCCTGCCTGTGCAGATCAGATGGGAGCAAGCTGGATATGTCTGCTCAGAACACAATCAAACCTCAAAGTTAACTCTCTGGATAAACCTTTAGCTACTTCTGGATATGTTGTCAGACCTAGGGAAAAGATATTCATTTTGGTAAACCACAGGGCTTAGCACAACCTCTACATTCTGGGTAATAGTAAAAGCAATATAAAAAGGTTGCTGCTTTCCTTGTCCTCTATAGGATTCTCCAGTAAATTGCCCAGGAAATATTTTCTTCTCCCTCCAAAGAGTTTTTAGAGCTGCAGCTTATTGTGTACCTCTCTCACACTGCAATCCTGTACATTTTTCCTGTAATTTTTGTCCACTTTCCAGAAGAGAGAGTCGTGGATGCTTGCAACAGCTACCTCCTTCTATGTTAGTGTTATAATCTTCCTAGATAAATGGAGTAAGAAAAGCTTCTAGGAGACTTTCAGAATATGGGTTTTATTTAGAACTTGGAAGTATCATACTTTTTCAAGACGGCAGTCAAGAAAGAGCTTGGATCTACTTGAAAATATGTTTTCAAAAACCACCCTAAATTGAAATTAGAGTTGCTAGTGGCTCCTTGTGCACAGTGCTAGACAATGAGAGAACAAATCCAGGATCAATGTCTTCAAATGTTCATCACAAGAGCTATTTGGGTCTATTCAACATGAAGTCTGCATTTCTGAAGACCTTACCAAAAAAAGGTTCCAAATATATGTTCCCTACACAGCCCCATCATCGGTAGATTTGATAATTATACCTTAGGTACTTTTTCCTTAAGGAATTACATCAGTATTACTATACAACCCACAAATGATTTCTCTTTTTCTGCAGACTCATGATTATGATATTTGTCATGACATCAGCAAGTGCAGAAAATCTATCATGTAGTACAGTGTCTGATATGTAAAAATACAGGGTTTTTTCAGCTTCTCAGTTCTTTATAATAGTGTTTCTTCTATGTGTATCCTTTCCTTCTGCACAAGTTAAATTAATCTTTTCTTCCTTGCATTCTTTAGCTAATGTCTCACTGAACTGCCATCATTATGTAGGTAAATCATAGCAAGATCTTTTGGTTAAAAGCAGCAAATATGATTTTTGCAGTATCCAGTACATTATTTTACAGAAGTTTCTTATAGATAATGCACTGGACTTAATTTTATTTACCAGTATCAGTTGTGGTCATTCATGCTTTGCTGATTTTTTTTTCTAGGTATACAAAAATGAAGACTGCCACCAACATCTATATTTTCAATCTTGCATTGGCAGATGCCCTAGCAACAAGCACTCTGCCATTCCAGAGCGTGAATTACTTGATGGGAACATGGCCATTTGGTACCATCCTCTGTAAGATTGTTATATCCATAGACTACTACAATATGTTCACCAGTATCTTTACACTCTGCACCATGAGTGTGGATCGCTACGTAGCTGTTTGCCACCCGGTCAAGGCCCTTGATTTCCGTACCCCCAGAAATGCCAAAATTGTCAATGTCTGCAACTGGATTCTTTCTTCTGCCATTGGCCTGCCAGTTATGTTCATGGCAACTACTAAATACAGGCATGGTAAGTCTGGCATTCATTCCTAAATTGAGTATTTCAACATTTAAAGCCCTTTCTGCATTGTTTCATTTTAGTGTATGGGCATTGAATTCTGCATAATCCTCCATTCTGCATAAAGCAGGCATCTGTACAAATGAGCCCCTTCAACAATTTTGCATCTGACTGTAGTTGTCTGGACAAGCACTACTTGTGATCTGTCTTTGACAGGAGGCAGCTCCAGCTCCTTCTGTGGGTCCATGGAAGTCTTGCTGCCCCACATAGTTACTGTAGTGTTTGGAAAAGCATCTGTGCCTGCCTGCCTTCTGCTGTGGGGCAATTATGCACTGTCTTACAGTGCAGGAGCCTGCACGTTACCCAGCATACTCCCACTGAATCTGGCAGTCACAGATATGTTGCCCCTAGTCTGGCAGGACATGATACAGAGCAGAAAGCACATTCTGGATCACTAGTGCTCAAAGACCTTCCATAAAGGAACGGTGACAGCATGTCAACATAAATCCAAACCCTCCATGGTGCATAGTTATCAAGTGACATGTCATTTTCTTCCCTGTTGCCCTGGAATGCCCAAACTCTGAGTATTTATTGTGGTTAAACCATCTTTCTTTTTACCAGGCTTTGAAGGTGAAAATGAGTCCAAGTTTAAGCATTTATGACAGTTCAGCTCTTTCTCTTTTCCAGTATATGTTCAATTCCAAGCAATAAGATGCAAAAGAGAACATGTTCATTTGGTTTTTGTTTTTCTGTCATACTTCATACAACATGTTTTGCAGCACTCTGTCCTGTCAATGTTTGTGCAAAGGACAGCTCACAGATTGCTTCATTTTAAGTGTTTACTTAGTAAATCTTCATATATTTGCCTGTGATATTTAATTTTTAAAAGATTTTTTAAAAAGCAAATGAAAAACTGACCCCCTTGTTCTTTGATGTTTTCCATTTTCCTCAGGCTCGATTGACTGCACACTTGCGTTCTCCCACCCTGCATGGTACTGGGAGAACCTCCTGAAAATCTGTGTGTTCATCTTTGCCTTCATCATGCCAGTCCTGATCATTACCGTGTGTTATGGGCTTATGATTTTACGCCTGAAGAGTGTTCGCATGTTATCCGGCTCCAAAGAGAAGGATAGGAACCTGCGGAGAATCACAAGGATGGTTCTTGTAGTGGTGGCAGTGTTTATTGTCTGCTGGACTCCCATCCACATTTACGTCATCATTAAAGCCCTGGTCAACATCCCAGAAACTACCTTCCAGACTGTCTCCTGGCACTTCTGTATTGCTCTAGGGTATACAAATAGCTGCCTTAATCCAGTCCTTTATGCATTTCTAGATGAGAATTTCAAAAGGTGTTTCAGAGAGTTCTGCATCCCCACTTCCTCAACCATTGAGCAGCAAAACTCCACCCGAGTCCGACAAAACACTCGTGACCATGCTTCCACTGCCAACACTGTGGACAGGACTAACCATCAGGTATGACTAGCAGTGGAGATGTCATCTCTGGATCCAGGCCACCCGCTTGGAGATGACATGTGTTCTGAAGTTACCGTTTGTACTGATTTGTAGCTATTTGAAGGTCTGAACACCTTCAAGGTTATATTTGAAACTGGTGTATGCATACACAGAGATCCCAGTCCTGCATGGTGCTAGTTGTTCTCTGCCCTGCTTGATGCTCAGAAGTCAAGGGTTTTCAAGTGTACCTTGCATGACTGGGTCCAGCATGCATGCATGTACAAAGCACATAAAACAGCATTTCATTTGTGGGATGTTTAGTACAGGTGACTGTTTTAGAACTGGTTGAAGATTAATCATAGATTTATCTGTTCATACTCTTTGTCTGCTGGTGGAGACAGGAGTGGGACAGAATACAAATCTCTCCTTCCATTGCAGCAGTGAATAAAAGGATTAAAAACCATGTTTGTTCACTTTTGATTGATGTACAAAGAAGGCCTATATAGCCTTGTTTATCCTGAGACTTGTAAGAAGTACTCAAAGGCTTGTCTATTTACAGTTCTTGTATCAGATAATTACTTGTTGACTAAGGTGGGGTTTTATATGTATATACACACATATTAAAGACTATTGTGCCATTTTGCCATTTTAGGTGTACTAAGATACCTTTTCCATGCAGAAAAAGCCTTTAAGAAGGAGAGATTTTATGGCACATCAGATACCAAGAGAAATAGATTTTTTTTCTAGGCAACCTATTGTTGCTTAGTTTTTTGCAAATAAGCTCTTTTGTACATGTTCAATATTCATGGTCCTGTAATTAGTCCTGAGAATTTCCAATCCCCATCCCTCAGTGAACATCAAGCAAAACATGATAGCAAATCTTAACATTCATGAAAGTAATTCAAATACATCACGAACAGTAGGAGAAGTTTGAGTTGTCTCTGTAATTTCTTAAAAAGAAGAAAAAAAGGCGGAAGCCTGGTTCATTCCATTCCAAATCACCTTCCAGCAATACACTTAAGGTTGCTCACACACCACTTTCTCACTGCTGCCACTTTAGCCACAAGCTGACTGTCTCCTTGAGGTGCAGAACTCAGTTGCTTCTGGTGAAAGCAGCTGCATACCAGCCTCTCAGCTGCTGCCAGAAAGCCCAAATCAGAACATTACCATCTTCAAACAGACTGAACAGGAATTGCACCAGAAAACAGGAGAGAGCAGTCTAAATGGAGAAGGGCTAAAGTGAGCTTTATTAAGATCTGCAGTTGGCATTGTTGTTTACCAGTGTCTGATTTATAGATGCCAAACCGTGGCCTGTGAAATCAGCACCTGTTCGGTCTTACACATGCTTTGGTGGTGGAGCAGAACTGCCAACTTTTGGCACAGGCAAATACTTCCTATATGTGTATTTATGTTTATACGTGTAGTATTTACTAGATGTAGCAAATTATTAGACAGTCATCTGTTAATGATGCATTTGTAACCCTCAATGGAGTCAATTTGTGCATGTGTTTGACAACAGGATTGTATCTCTATGTAGTACACTTCTAATTTTCTACAGTGCAGTGTGTAAGCACCCATTTTCTACATTTAGTTATTATGTATCTTTATATTACTTTTAGGAGAGCTGTAGCCTTCTAAACTTGTACCCGTAGGAAAGATTAATGTGGTACTGTCCAGAGGCTGAGTAAAAGAAAGTCTGTTTCCCTGAGCACTGAGCAAACACACAATAGAAGGTGATGATTCCCACAAAGATCTTTCAACCTACACCAACAAGGCAGACAGCCTGCAGAGGCAGGAATGGACTAAGCAAATCAAGTGAGCTTGAGAGTGGCAAGAAGGAGGAAGTTAGTTCTCACAGTTGAGTTCTTTATTGATTAAGTTTTGTTTTTCATTCAGAAAACAGTGATGAAATTAGTTAAGAAGAAATAAAGTATATGTAAAGAGAAGGAAAGGGAGAGGCACTGAAGAGGAAGGGAGGTGAGAGGAAGAGTACTGAAGAGAAAGTGGAATGTCAGGAATGAGGTCCAAGTGAGACAGTATGGATGGAAACTGAAGCAAAGAGACGACCTGCCTAGAACAAAAACGGTGTATACAGAGCTGTAAGAAATTGCTTAGCTACTTTGGTAGCTCTTCCTAGCAACTATCAGTTTTCCCCTCGGCCAGGAAGAAAAAGAGAACACTTGGAGCTCAGGTCCTCAGAGAGGTGAATTGGTCTCTTTGCATGTTCAGGTATTTGAAAGAATTTGGAGTGGCCAGTTTCACTTCCTTCACCACCATCCCTGCAGTCCTTGCTTTGGCAGCTGCTGCTGTCATCTGTGGTTTATCTCTGCCACTGCTGACCCAGGCCTTCTCCCAGGAGTACAGCTCAGCAGCTGTTTGGTGCAGTCTTTCTCACTCTCTACAATATGTATAGAATTCACAGCAAGCCATGTTCAAAGCTTAATATTAATTTATCTTTTCTCTACATCAAACATGTCTGTAAGAGATATTTTTGTTGTTGTTTTTATCTGAATGACAGACAACATTGTAGAACTACATTAAAAAGGTTCTCTGGAATAGTACTTAAAAGTGCAACATGTAATGCTTTTATATTCTTACTATTTTAAACAGAGAAAGCCATAGAGTGAATGCAGCTTTTGCTCTCAGAAAAGAAAAAAGAAAGAAAATAAACCCCCAGAAAAACTAATGTTTGCTCAGACAGTGAGATTTTGTAAATTCTGTTGACAGGGTATTCTTTTCACAGGTAAGTGCCTTCCATACAGAAAAAGTCTAGCTTGTATATCTGTATTGATCAAAGTATACTGGCAAGCTGTTTCTTGTATAGACAAGGCCTTGGAGAGCATTTGGTATGAATTCTAATTGCAAGGCTGTATAGTAGTTGGCACACTTCACATAATTTTCTAAGAAACAGATGTTCTACAAGTTGCTTTTTTGCCAAGTGAGAATTCTTTTCTCCTGTTGAAGTTAATGAGAACTGCAAGGCTCAATCACATAAGGTCTAACACTCTTAAAGCATTTAAAAATAAGCATTGACTGGTGGAAGGAACAACTGTTTTCTGTCAGTGCAAAAGCAGTGACAGAAAACATCATAAATATTCATATTATTCTGAGTTAAGATACTGGCCTTTCGCCTATTCTATGCCTCTTTGGCATTGTCAAAAAAGCCTCGATTACGAGTCTGATTATTGTTTTATCAGCATTTACAGAAAATGGAAGAGCAAAACAAGTTCAAAACTCCTACAGAAATGCACAATCTTGCAAAGGCACAGAGAAACATCCAATCCATAACACTGATGGTGTGAGCATTTATAGAAATTGCATATTCTCAGTGGAGAAACACAGTTCTGAGAGAGAAAAGACAGTGGCTAATTAGGCATGCAAAAAAATGGAAAAGCTTTAAGACCGAGATGTTTCACATCTGTAGGGATGTATCCTTTGTTACGCTCAGCTAACTCCTGCAGTAAAATGCAAAGGGTACACCTGTTCTGAAGGAAGCTTAAAGGCTTGGCTCAGTTTGGTTCAGGGAGTCATATGCAGTCTTATAAGCATGTTTGCATGGAGAAGGAGTGATGGAGCCCTGGAAAAATATGCTTAAAACGCAAAACCACTTATTTTGAACTTTTTTCTGTATGACCAAGTATTGGCAGGGAAAGGTAATAAAGGACCAAATACTAGCTTTTGCAAATGGTTGAGGGTTTTTTATGTCATTGACATTTACCTGATTCATATCAAAGACCTTGGAAAGTATGTTGAAATAGCTTTTACTTCAGATACTCAGAGACTATTTGCATTACTTTATCTCTGAGATTAAAAAACTTTTTTTAAATGTAAAATTACTTGGTAATCATTTTTTCTGGTAACTGTTTTCCAAATGTATTAAATTTTTGCTAATATCTGTGTTAATAAGAAAATATCTGTGTTAATAATTAAAAAACGTGATTATTAATAGTTATAGAAATATGAGAAATTTAATTTGTTTCTGTGAATTAATTTCTTTGTGACCTCTTTTTACAGCTGCTTTTATAGCAGCTTCACCTGAAAGTATCCAAGCAACTAAGCAAATTATATATAGGCACATCTTCAGGATTATTAGTTACAAAAATATGTAACTATTTTTGCAATTTTGACTTCTGATGCTTTCTCCTTAACTACTGAAGTGTCTAAGTTCCCTAATGAAAGCTGCAAATCTTCCTCATATGTTGAAAATAAGGCCTCATATATGTTCAGTAAACAAAGACTCAGCCCTGAAAACTTTGTCTGTATTGCTTGGATTGGCAGCCATTTGTAGAAATAAAAAGGATATTGTATTCAAGAAACACTATTTTTAAATTGAAACAAGGAAAAATTGAAAACTAGTTTCACTTTGATTAAATAAATTAAGAAAGTGATTTCTTACTTTGCAATTTTCCCATTGCTGTATGACAGATTGCAAACAAATACGCCTGGTGAGTCCTGTTGCAGAAACACAAAAAAATCTGGACAGTTTCAGTAACTCCAGACCTTGGCAGATTCACATCTTACCTGTATTAATAGAAAATGGCCTTTCTGTGTAATTTTAGAAAATTGATTTATCTTCTTTGTTAATTATACTGTTTCAATAATGATTTTAAAGTATTGATTTATTAAGAGGCCCATTTCTGCAAGATAGTGGCATCTATGAAATATTTGTCTAAGTTCAATAGATCCTTAAAATTGGGCTTTCTTTTTGTAGCTAATTTGTACTGATATGGGCTCTTTGTGAATCTTTTTTGCTGTCCATGACATAAAGTCTTGATTTGCAGTCTCTCCCACCCTGTTTTCAAAAGGTTCTAGTACAGCATTTTCTGGGCAGCAAAAAAGGAGTTCCAGACTTTCAGAAGATGCTGTGCAGTAAGCAGGTTTTCTTGATGGAAACATCTGTAGTGCTATTTTGCCTGCATGCAAGCAGAACCCAACATGGATACTGTGGACACCCAGGGCTGAGAGGTTGTTGGGTTTGTTTGTTCATCTAAATCCGTCTCATACAGAATTTAAACTAGTCCTTAACTGAAAATCCAGAAGTTAGACAATATCCAATGTGTCAACTAAAATACCAGCTCTCCTGTAACTGCTACAGAGAGAATACAGGTGAAGACTGAAATCTTTCCATACTTGTGAAATTTATAGAGAGTTCCACTCTAGAAAGAGAACAACCATCTTGATAGGAAGAATATTCTAATTCAAATTTCAGAATGTATAATGTTTATTTCCCTTTGAAGGCCAGACACGAAACCTTTCTGTGATCACTGCCATTGTTACTTCATGGCAAAGGCATAGTCTTTTTGCCTTACTCTCTGGGCTATGTGTTTAGCTTTAGAAAGCAGGAGAGTAGATGCAAATGAGAAATAAATTCCTCTTAAAAAAAAAACCTTCACACAAACTTGTGGGTGGGAAGATACCAAGAAATTGTTCATTGTATTTGCAATTTCTTTCCTTTCAGTTGGAACTTCAAGAAGCTGAGACTACTCCACTGCCGTGACAGGGTCTGCTGCTGCATGGTTCTCAGAGCAATTGCACGCCAGTGCCACAGTGTGTCTGGGCAGTATGCTATGGGAACATGTAAGATATACACTCCCTCAAAAAGTTACCACAGAGGAAAGTGCCTGCTTTTCCAGTCTGTCAAAAATTGCTTCTGCAGCATACCTACCTTGCATATAACAGAAGCATGAAATATAACAGCAAGCAAAGCCAAGAGATACGGGGGGTTCCCAGGCTCCAGTGTACAAAGCAGTCGTGTTTGCCAGGAATACATAACGAGTCTAAAACAAGGTACTGTACCTGTAGCAATCTGACATGCTCTTGATAAGTTACAGTGGTGTTAAAACAGGTTAGAAACAAAAATTCAAAGGCTGGACAACTAGTTAGAAAAATGAAGGTGAACTTTTAATGATGGGAAATAATGGGATATGAAGTTGTAATGCTGTTGGGTACACTCTATTTACTCTTAAAATTTGTAGAAGTGTTTTCTGTGTGGGTTATTTGCGTGCTGAAGTCTAACAAGGTCGTGTAGAACAACGCATTTGCAGTTTAAGAGGTCTTCTCTTACAAGGATTGCATGTTATGCAATTTTAAAGGGAAAATACTTCTTTCCATGAACACGTAACAAAAAAAACCCCAAAACTTCAAGCTTCACCTTCTGCTTGTTTCTCATGTAAAAAAAGAGTACTTTAAAATTAAAACAATGAGCTATCATTTTTTCTAAAAGAGATGAGTAAACAAAAGTATTCTGTATTATTGTCAAATGATCCCCAAAACAGCACATGCTAACATAAATTCTTCTGTGAATAGAAATGTAGTTATAAGCCTGTCACAGCTTGCACAGGCTGATGATGTCTTCTCTTTCAAGTCGTTTCTCACATTTCAGTTGCTCTGTCAGCAACATTTTCAATCTGTAAGTCATCAACAGCTTCTGTGTGAAGCGCTTGGAGCAGTTAATGCATTAGTCCTTTTTTAAAAAATAAAGGTTACATTTTGCTAGATATCTATTTTTTCTTAACCAAACCCATAATATGTTTGCTTTTCTAACTAATGTAATACAGTCAACATCTACATTTTTTATTAGCTGCTAAAACACATTAAGATTTCACGAGGGAACATTGTACTGTGGTAAATGCCTCTTTAGCTGTTTTCTAGTATGAAAATAGAAATACCCATGTAGATAATTTGTTGTGCAGTGATATTTTCTAGACATTGTTTATTATTTGCTTTGTAAATAAATCATCAGTAGATAACCAGGGGAGAATGTACTTTGGTGAATTTAAGTGTATTCTAAAATACAGCTCTACAGAATAGCTTTTTTTTTGTCTTTTTATTTCTGCAGTCAAAATGTATTTCTTATTTTCATTGTCAAAATCTATGTAACAATAAGCTTTTAATGTGAAATTGTTTGTTTCTGCCATAGACTGCACAATAAATGTTGAAGGCCAAATACTTGCAAGTTGTAAATTAAGGGATTTTTTGAGTTTCATCGCTGTGTTGCAGCTAAATATTTAGTCCATATATATCAGAATATAAACTAGATACAACAGAAGTGTCCTAATTTTCTTCCCTTTCTGTTGAAAATTCCACTGTGCTGTCACATAGATTTAATGTTTCATTTTGGTTTAGTTTAGCAGTATCACCTCATAGTTATCATTAAAGTTTAAATCCGTCATCACCATTCTGAGGTTTTGCATTTAATTTTTAAACAGCACAAGACAGACACCTGGAAGAAACTGACAAATTGTTTTGCACTACACAGCATTATTATTTACATAAGAAAACCAATATAAAATACGCTAGAGATGTATACAGACTAACATCGTATGACATCATTACTATCTGATGGATTTGGAGTAATCCGACATGCTCACATATAATACACAAACAACCTCACACTTTAAAAATATTGAATGACTATTTGAAAAGTCTTAACAGATAGATAAAAAGACATCTTTAAGTAAACTTAAAATCATAGATTTTAATCATAGTCACAAAATTTATGTAATGAATTGAAATCAGTATTTCTTCTCTTCTTAGAATGGAATGAAGCACACAGGCAAAATACTGTGACTTGCCAACAGACAAATATTTTTAAAGATATTTTCTGTTTCTGCTGTCCAACAATTAATTGAGCAATCTGACTATAAATATTTTTAGCAGTAGTAATGTTGTAGCCTTGATGGTTTAAGGATATGAGAAAACAAATTTTATTAGCAGAGCATTAGCAAAAAATAACAAAAATTTCTTTTGTTTTCCCAGAAGGCTTCAATGTTCATTGGTAGTGCTTTACAGTAAGTAGCATATTATTACATGACTTCTGTATCTGCTTTGTAAATCTTTAATAAAAGTGTTTGTGTTTCCTGTATATTTGCAACATACTGCATTCAAGTACATGCCAATTAACATGTTATGCCATATATTAGTAGCTTAGCTTTGAAAAATGCCATGTGATTAACCAATACCAACACAACTGTCCCAGAGGTTCTCAGGTTAGTTACCTGACTGCATTTAACAGTATGTTATATTTTTTATTTAAAAAAGAGGAAATCCCAATAACTTAGTATTTAAAAAAAAAAAAATATTCTGGGCAGTATTCGGATTTGATCCAAACCATACATGTCCCTCCTGTACTGAGAACTCACTGTATATGCTCAGCTCCTGGAACCTGTCTCTGTTAACAGAAAGGGTGAGCAGAGGAAAACTTTTCAGCTTCTGGCAGATGGAGGCTTCTCAGGCCTATTAAATTAAACAGCCTGAGTACATTCCCAGGCATTGGGACAAGCTTGCCTATACTGCTAATCCCAGCAGCAGGGTAGAGCCTGGCATTATTACCTGGCTCCCTACTGACCTGTATGCTTCTAGATAATTTTGGAGGCAAAAAGGATTTACTAACTTAAAGGCAGTTTTGCCCCAGTGGGTTTCGTAGTCCTGACAATGTTACCAGGCACATTTTCTCTATTGTTGTAGAAGTACTCATAATTTTTAAGAGACTTCGTTGAGTTTTTCTTTATGGAGTGACAGGCAGCATTCCTCATCTATAAATTGATTGAAGTTGCTACCTGAAACATGCTCTAGCAAGGAGCCCCATGGTTGAGTTGTGGTGAAATGTTCCTGTCTTGTTTATTTTAAAAGTTCAGTCAGATATTCTGGTTAGGCATAACTCTCTTATATTTGGGGGGTGAGGGTGGAGGGGGGAGAGTGGGAGGGACGGGGAAGTGGGAAAGTGAATAATGGTCATTCACTATGACATTTGAGCAAGATGGTATCAATATGACTATTCAGTAAAGAATGATCCTATTTTTCTTCTTCATACCAGTCATGCTTTCACAGATTTTATTGTATAACTCTTCAATTTTTTTATTTCCCAGCATGCTCATTGCCATTTTGAACACTCTTGAGCATGTTTTAAGGGGATTGCCCACAATGACTCTTAAGATCTTTTGCCTGATCAGTAACAGCTAATTTGTTACCCATATGGTACATATGTAGTTGAGATCTTTTTTCTCCACATACATACATTTTGTATATATCAACTTTGCATGCCATCCGTCCCTTTGCCCAGCCATCCAATACCATGAGATCTTTGCCATATATGGCCTAGCTTTGATTGTTTCAAATATGTGTTTTTATAAGCATTGTTATTTCACTGCATGCCCCTCTTAACGTGAAATGTATGACAAAATGATACAGCAACTTTCTGGAAATCACTGGAAACTTCCACTTATTTATTCCCACTGTTTGTTTCTTACCTATTATTCAGTTATTAATTCATGAAGGGTTTGTTTTCCTTTATATCATTATATACCTGCTTCTTTAAAAGCCTTTGCTGAGGTACAGCATCCATCAAATTTTTCAGAAGTGATGTGCTCTGTATCTGTTGGATCACTTTTTTTCATGTGCTCACCAGCTCCTGCAGCGATCTCTGAAATTCTTAGTTCTTCATTCTGTCATACTTGCCACCTGTCTGTCTCTTCTGCTTTTCACCTACCTGGCTTACTGAAAATCAGAATTGCCTGTCGGTAGATCCCCTTTCCTCAGTCTCTTCCTTTATTAGGAAGGCTTTTGCTTTTCTTCTAATTTTGATCCGATGTTGGGTGGCATTCTCAGATTGACAACTAACATTCAGACTAGAGTTAGACCTTTGCTTCTTAGTCTCTGCCTGCCCTAGATCTATTCTACTGTTACCTTTTCTTTTACAGACAAAAATTGTCACTTTTGTCTCTGATACCCTTAAATGTAATTTGGTGTTTCTAGACCCAGCACTACTGCAGGCTCATCAGCCCTTAGTTATATGAGTCATCCCTAAGTAGACAGAGAAAGAATACTGCTTCAAAGACCATAAATATCCCTCAAAGCTTTTTTCTCAGTTCCAGTGTTTCACCACCCTCCTTGTAAAAAATTGCTTTCTTAAGTCAAACTAAATCTAGTCCACGGTCTTTTAGTTTAAAATCATTATGCCTTGTGCTATTGCAACAGGCCCTGCGAAAAAGATTGTCCTGTCTTTCTTATAGGCCCCCTTCAGGGCTGCTATAAAGTCTACTCCAAGCCATCGCTCTTCCAGGCTCCAGCTCTCTCAGCCTGTCTTCACAGAAGTGGTGCTTCAGCCCTCTGATCATTGTCATGGCTTCCTCTGGACTCGCTCCAATAGGTCGATATCTTTTCTTTGCTGAGGATCCCAGATCTGAATGCAGTACTCCAGGTGAGGTCTCACAAGAGCAGCAGAGGGGCAGAATCACCTCTCTTGACCTACTGGCCGTGCTGGTTTTGATACAGCCCGGTTGGCTCATGTCCCGCTTTTCATCCACCGACACCTCAAGTCCTTTTACACAGTGCTGCTCTCAATCCATTCATCCCCTAATCTGATGGGTTACCCCAAGCCCTGTGCAGGATGTTGCATTTGGTCTTGTTGGACTTCATGGAATTCCCACAATCCCACTTCTCAAATTTGTCCAGGTGCCTCTGGGTGGCATCCTATCCTTCAGGTCTGTCAATACACCACTCATCTTGGTGGTGTCAGCAAGCTTGCTGAGGGTGCATTCAATCCCACTGTCTATGAATGTGATGAATGCATTAAATAGCACTGATCCCAGCATGGACTGCTGAAGGACACTTTGTCACTGTTGCCATCTGGACACTGAGCCTTAGACCACTATTCTTTGGATATAACAGTCCAACCAATTTCTCATCTACTGAGCAGTCCACCCATCAAATCACCATCGGCCCAATTTAGAGAGAAGCATATTGTGGGGGACCTTGCCAAATGCCAAGGTTGGTTAGGCAGGATTTGCCCTTGTTGAAGCTGTACTGGCTGTCCCGAATCACCTCCCTTCCTCCATGTGCCTTGACATATGTTCTGGGAGGATCCATTCCATGATGTTCCCAGGCACAAGAAGGTGGCTGACAGGTTGGTAGTTCCCAGGGACCTCATTTTTACCCTTTTTAAAGACAGATGTTATGTCTCCCTTTTTCCAGTCACTTGGAACTTCGCCTGACTGCCATGACTTTTCAAATATCTTGGAGAGTGTCTTGGCAGCTACATCAGCCAATTCCCTATATACTTTCAGGAGGGTCTGTGTAAGAGAAGAGGAAAGTTGAAGAGATTTTCCGCTTAAATGTCCCCTCTGACAGAGGTGTTCCATCCTGGAGTTAAAAATTGCCCACTGCAGAGATAAGACTCCATGAACCCAATTCTCCTTTGTCTCTCCTGAAGCCAGAATACAGCTGACTGCAATTGCAGATACCTGAGCAGAAGGAATACACAGCTGAGTTGTCTGAGCTGGCTTGTGCCAGTTCACTCATCTAAGAAAGAGAAGGATGAGCTCAACCGCTGAACTCTGTCTTTCTGGCTTTGTTGTTATTAAAGTTAAGGCAGCATGAGTAGGCTTACTGTGCTACAGGCATTTGACTCTCCTTTTGAATAACATGAGGTTTACTACATCAGGCCCTTCCACATCTCCAAATTAACAAAAAATAGGGCACTAATGGAAGACTGTGTCATGGGCAAAACAGACTAATTCTTGCCAATTAACACAAAGTGTTCATAAGGATTCAGGTAATCAGGAAAAACTCTGGAGATCAGCCATGTGCCAACTGCAGTGGTGAAAATACTACTTTGTTGGCCTCAGGTGGGTCCCTGCCCCAGTGTCGGTTGCCTGCAAACACAGTGCCTTGATGTCCCTGTCCTTCTTCCTACTTATTTTTCACTGAGTTCGGTGTGGGTATTTTTATTTCTTTTTTTTTTACCAAAGAAGGTTTCTATATAGGGTCAGTGTTTTCTCAAATTTACGCAAAAGAAGATTAGCTCTGTTTTTCCAAAGATCATTCAATGATCTTTTTCCGGTGTCTTCCTTCTGAGCTACTTGATTTTCTCAAAACTATGTTTTTTAAGATCACATTCTCTTGAAAACCTTTTCCTACAAACTAACTGAAAGACTGTCTTTTAGTTTTTGCTTTGTATCAAACATTTTTTTCAGCATATATGATCAAATTGATAACTTTCTGGCAGGGTCATTAACTGATCAGAAAATGTATCATCAAGGAATTGCCAATACTGAAATCTCCAAACTAGGTGCTAATAGCAACACTTTACCTTCTACTGGTATCCAATTTCTAATTTGACCAGCTGCTTTTTCCCTTGATGTTTTTAATTTTTTTTCCTGATTAGAGCTTCCATGTATTACATTTTATCAAATAAAATTAAGGCAAAAGTACTTGTCTTTCATATATTTTTGGCTGAATTTTTTACCAGAGGACCATATTCTTCTCCTTTTATTTCCCCCACACACACAGAGATTTCTAACAACTAATACTTTCTTTTGAATTTTTCAAAGAACTGATCTCTTTGTGAATAAGGTGCAATTTAGTTCAGGATAATCTGAATTCTCTCTCACGTAGGAAGTCTGTGAATATGCATATTCAACCTCTTATATGAAATGTTTGTTTGATTTACTCATAGTGCAGGGATGATATAGGCTGTTCAAATTTAATTACTATTTTTGTATTCTTTCATTGGAATATTTTGTTGTATCTGATGTTCCAGAGAACAGAAGACAAAGAATAGGGAACAGGGCAGGCTCAAGGCATACACTATTCACATGTAAGTGATGCATCACTTTGGTGTTCCTGCACATTAGTTTACTGTCACAGTCTCTTTCTGTAAATACTTTATTTTTCTCTTGTAATGCTGTCAGCATGCAGCATCAGAAGAACTCATTCTTCAATGTGTTGAGTCAGAGGGATAAATACAGCCTGATGGATCCAAATGTGACAGAGGGTCTGATGATGAAGGCAGACAAAATCTCTTGCTCTGAAAAATTTAAAAATCAATATTGCTCCCATGTATCATAATGCAATTACATAAAAGCAGAGAATGGTAGCATCATAACACTGACTAACACAAAAGTTATTATACAATGCTTATGAGTTGTGTTCAAAGCATCAGCTTATGAGGGATCAGAATTTCATACTTTGACTTTAATTCTTGGTAATAAAGATGAGTATCATCACCAGATGAACCCCAAATATGAGGTCTCCCATTGATGTTGCTAGTAACTGTAACATCCCTCTGTGCTGATGGTCTCTGGTTTAATGCAGTTCATTACAGCGAAACAGAAGACTAATTTTTTTTAAGCATTTGATAGAGCATTTATGTTGCCTTTTATATAACCTTCATTATCTCTGTCATTTGGGTTTTGGCTATGAGATAATTGTAAGAAAGAAGAAATTTCTTCTTTCCTTAGAAAACCATGCATCAGAGATGGCAGAGAAACCCCATGCTAACTGTATGAAAGTAGAGGTAGCAGCAGAATTACACATGTACTGTCACACCACCTGTACTTCTGTCTACTGGTTGAGCTGAAGTAGAATCACAGAATCATAGAATCATTAAGGTTGAAAATTACCTTTAAGAGTCCAACCATTAATGCTGTACTGCCAGGTCCATCACTAAACCATGTCCCTAAGGCCACATCTACACCACTTCCCTGGGCAGCCTGTTCCAGTGCTTGACAAGCCTTTCCATGAAGAAATTTTTCCTAATACCCAATCTAAACCTCTCCTGGCACAAGTTGAGGCCATTTCCTCTCATCCCATCACTTGTTAATATGGGTAACTGGTAGCAATAATTGTTAGGCAACCATGGCAAAACTTCAACAAATCTCTTACAGCCCCTAAACAAACATACCTCAATAAAAAAAATATAGTTTGGAAGTGAGTTAGAAGAAGAAAACAAACAGTATGAATTATTATGCAGAAAAAATCAGTGAGATCAGTATTACTTATACTGGAGTAAAACTCAAGGCAAATGTTAAATACTATATAAGTGGTTACCTCCACAGGCTGTTTGACCAAGGTTTCTCCTTCCCACTCACACACCCCTTTCCTTTTACTACACTGTCTCTCCTTTGTAGTTGCTCTTTTACCTTCTGTCTGGTGTAAGTTCAGTGGAACACAGCAGCAATCTTCTTTTCTGTCCTATTCCTGTCCTATTTTGCTAGAAATGATTGTTCCTTTTAAGTGCATAGTTTCTGATAATGTGTTTGATGGCTGCTGCTGGGCTTTTCACAGAGATATCAATAAGTGTTAAGAGAAGCATCACTCTTTTTCCTCTAAGTTTGTTATGAAAAGAACACTGAAATAAAATGTTATATAAAAAGTGTTATGAGGAAAAAATATTGTGAGTGTTCAATAATTTACAGGTTTTAACACGACTTTCTTCAAGCTCAAGGTGTTTTGTTGCACCTTGTATCAGCACCTTAATCTGTGAATCTATGGGTATGTGCAAATTTATGTGTACTCCAGAAAAGACTGCTGGATTAGAAGGAATTAATTGAAATGATACACAATAAATATCTCTTTTTCATCTTTAGCCATATTTCTTTTATATTCCTCATTAATGTAGCACCTAAGGATTTAGTCTGATACTGCAACTATGAGTTGCTTCAAAACTTTCACTGAATCAATAAAGAAAAAATACATTCTGTTTCTTCAGCTAATGCCAAAGGTGAATTTGGTACAGTGGAATTTATTTGATGCAATATTAGAAACTGAAAACAGGTTTGTGTATATTTATTGTGCTGATCCTTACCATAAATTTTGACAGAGAAAATAGAAGTACAAAATGGTTGCAAAGATCCTTGTTCAAAGAAAGCCCTATGTCTTGCCAATGTGTCATTTTACTGTGGGTCTTTAGGAGGCTGCAGATGGCACACATCCCAGAGATAGCTGTGTCTTGCTAGGTGGCTGTGCAGTGTCTCTGCAGCTTCCCTTGAATCATAAACAGAATTTATCACCATTTCCTATCCTGGAGGTAGGTCGTACATCAGGAAAGGTGTAAACCTGTACTATGGGGTTTCATCTCTTCCCAAGCGACAAAATCATTGGAAGACAGAAGGCAGGAGAAACTGAATCGTGAAGATTGCCAAAAGTGGCATCATGGTTCAGGCCACATTCCGAAGTTTAGGCCCAGAGCACTGATCTATTGAGTTGCCTACTACATACAAACATGTATTTGCGAACTGAACCTACTGTGGTTTCTTTCATCTTACCTTTCCATCCTTTCTTGACACCAAGATATGTTTTACTATGTCTGGATGCTCGGCTTACTTTGCTAGGTGGTGTCTTTAAAACAAATAGAGCTTGGGGACAGAGGCAGTTTTGCATCACCTTTTTTCTCTCTGAAGAATTCTCCTGCCTTGTGTCATAAGCCAGTTCCAGGTGTCAGCTGATGTGCTGCCCAGTCCTACCTGGGCTGTTACCCAACTAGGTTGCCCTACAATCCTCCAGAGCGGCCCTGTTATTATTATTAGACCAGTCAATACCTTCCTGTATCTGAACTTTATTCACAGAGGTTGCTTCAAATGCTATTTTTTTTTTATGAACAGTGCTGTCACACAAACCCTGCCTTCATCATTCCTCTGATTCCT
Source organism: Dendrocincla tyrannina (assembly GCA_035047865.1). Classification (NCBI taxonomy): domain Eukaryota; kingdom Metazoa; phylum Chordata; class Aves; order Passeriformes; family Dendrocolaptidae; genus Dendrocincla; species Dendrocincla tyrannina. Next base: position 55,042,012 of record JAWWMP010000116.1, on the reverse strand, counting down.
CATGGTACAGGCTTTCTTCCTGTCTTTAATGAGTGAAATTCCCACATCCTCTTTTCAAGACATCACTTGTGTCACTGCCTCCAAAGTGATGAGCTTTGTTTGCTGCCTCAGTCCTGAGACTCTCATCTGGTTCTTATAGCACCATAAGTCATTATTTCTCTTGTGTTAGAAAATACATCTCAGAAAACACAGCCACTCGAACTGCCTCAACTTGTCATCAGCAAGATGAACAGAATAAATTATTTCACAGAAAACAAATTATGCTCATGATGAAATATCACATCTATCTGGAAAGGTGATATGTGTGTTTTACAACAGAATGAAATCTTATTTGGGGCTCCTCCTGGCATTTGTAGAGCAAAATTTTCAAATTTCACAGGAAAGGACATCAATATCATGGTCATCTTCGTTGCTGCTGTAATTTATGATCTTAAGTGCTAGGCAAGCTGAACTGAATTTACTGTCTGTAATAAAAATAAAATTTAGGAAAACACACCTTAGAAAACATACATTCTGCTTCAGCAACAGGACCACAAGAGCAGAGAGAGGCCTATCAATTACCAGGACGTGGTTGCCATTGCAATGGCTGAGGAGTTGGAGATGCCTCTGACTTTTCAACTGTATTCCCCTGACACACCATGTTGGTGGCTTTGGGGGTTTACCAGACTTGCACATAACATTTCACGAGGGACAGAAACATGCTGTGGTCCTTAAATGCAGCATGGGAGCATTTTCCACAAAACAATCTCTGTCCTTTTAACCCTCATCTTTTAAAGTACTCTGCAAAACAGCTTTCACAAGTTGCTGGATGAGATTTGTGGAACTTAAATAACCAGCTACTAAAAATCATCCCCTCTGAGACATCAGTTGTATGGCTGATTTTAGGCTTCCATTGATCTCATGCCACCCATTTTCCTGCAGGCAGTCATTACCCCTCCCTGACCCCCTCACCCCCACTCCAGTTTACCTCGTCTTCTTTCTTTGTGCCTGCCTTGGGCACTCAGGTGTTCCCTTGCTCTTCACCACAGAGCACCTTTATTCCCATACTGATCTTGCTTTCATTTTACTGCTTCTGTTTCAAGTCTGGAGTGGCTTGGTGTGCCAGACAGCATCTCCATTTTTCTACCTGTAGAAAACGCTGCTACGGCACTGCAAAACTTGCTCAGATGTGGACTGAGACCATCACACCCACTGCAGTAACACTATTACTTCCCCTCTTACTTCCCCAAACCTGTGATTTTCACCCTTGCTTGCCATCTCACCAGCAGCCGGCAGGCTGTGCTGAGGGATCAGTTTTCTCCATCAGAAACACGCTGAGACTCGTTTGCAGAAGCTGTGTTGTCCCACCGGCACTACACAAACTTGTTTGTCTGGCCAAGAGTGACACCACTCTGCCACAGAGTAGAAAAAGGAAAGATACACTTTTCCCCATCAAAAATAACAGAGCAGTTTGTCACCATACACAGAGTTCCATGTACTGCCAAGGCTTCTGTCAGACGATTTTAAATATTCCCTAGTGACAACTAGGATATTTCTTGAGCACAGGAAGATAATACAGGAACTTTCTCACTGACATTAAGTACTTTTTTCCAGCAACAAGAAACATGACACAGTAATGTAAGAATAATGACGACCAAGATATTCCAATATACGCAGAGATGAACTAGAGTCAGATGCCAGGAATGGTGCCTTTGCCCTCTGAGTTGCGAGTGAACATGTTGACCCTTGAGCTCAGAGGGAATGTTAGGAAAGCCAGTGAAGCTCAGCAGTTCTTTTAAGCAGACAAAAATCAAATGTCCAATGCGCATGATGAGCAACTCATTTCTATTCTTATAAAACTTTGGAACCACTTATGTTTTGTACCACCACAAGAGGGTGTAAGTTAAAAGCAAGAGCAAAACAAGAGGCAGCCCAAGTCAATGAGGTGTGGGGTCAGAGCCAGCATAAAACCAGTGGACGTATGGTGCTCCAGCCCGAACCACTGCCTCCTTCCTGCCAGCATTCCCACAGCAAGCATGCCAGGAAGGATCCCAAGGAAACATAACTGTGGATTTTTTTGTAAAGTTTAGCTTTCAGGCCCAGAAACAAAATGTTTGGCCATGCATTAGGTACAGAAAGCAATAGCGCAGTCTGAGGTCACATGAAAGCTGTTCTCTCAGGTTGTCTTCACAATTCCCTGTGTTGCAGGGAGATAAAAGGGAACCATTGCTTGGTGAAAAGCAAAGGTAAAATTTTGTGGGAAGCTGAGTCAAGCTAATGTTCTGCTTCTAAAGGGAAAAAGTCACCCTCTTCCTTCCCACTTCTTCCTTCTGCTTCTTCCTACACAATCCAGCTGTCTCTCTTATCAGGAGTCTGTCAGGCACTGAACTTCTCCATAAGGCAATTTTATTCGTCATCACTGTAGACAAGTATCCAGCTTGCTGTGTCTGTTCCCTGCTGTCTGACTCAACTGAGCTGACAGGTACCAAATGATGAGCAGATTAGCCCGAGGCAAGCTGTGGGAGCATGTAGGGGACTGGAGGAACAGAGGGGACAGGGACATTCTTCCTTCAGAGAAGGAAAGTAATGTGAGCTCTTAGGACAGGCTCATTTCCCAGGAAACACACCTTCACCATGTTGCTGCTTGACTGGCCTATCCAGCTAGACTGAAAACCTTTTGACAAAGGTCCTAATATTCTTTTAATTGAAACAGGCTTCTCTGTGAACTAAAAAATCCAGGAATATCCCATGCCTGTCAGATGACACCAGAGTTCCTGAAGGATGACTACAGCAACCAATTAAAGAGAGTTAAATAGTTTTAAATTAATGAAATAAGTGCAGTTTCAAAAATTGCTTTGCCAACTGGTGGAAGGCATTCCTCGGTCAAACCTTTCATTGACTCTTTTTAGTTCCAGATTATAGAACTTAATAGTCATTTTAGTCCCATAGAGAAATTGCTTGTTTAAAGAACCAGCAAAACCTTATTTTATTGCATAGCAGTAAACTGAAAAATGTGCAGTGAAAAGGAGAAAAAAAGAAGGCTGAGAAAAGTGTTTTCTCATTTCAGTGTTTAATTGACAAGTGCAAATAAAAGGCTCTCATTCTGCAAGATGTGTGTATCATTCCATGAAAATCAATTCACACATGTGGGCAACAAGCAGTAAAAAGGCAGAGCTGAGTGCCAGCCTTGTGCTGGGAGTTTTAAACCAGTGAAGAAAAAAAGAAAAGACTCAGCAGGTGAAATACCAAACTGGGATTCCATATACCTTCCTGGTGCTGCAGGCCCTACCCCTGCCTAAAAGATACCCTTGCAAATATTCCTCCGTCCATGGTTTTTCCTCTCTACACAGAGGGTAATGGAATAGACACACCCATACTTCCCTTTGGCCAGTCCTCAGCACCACTGAAAGCTTTACACAAGAGCACTGCTATTAGTGTGCACATACCGCATTTCACCAGGTAAGGAATTTTGCTAAAAACTCATAAGTAAAATGACTTACCTGAATCTTGCTAGACTAGTGCTAGTTTCTCTTCACATGAGAGAGATGTGTTTCACATCATTTTTTTTATTATTATTTTTAGGTAGGGGAAGGTAAAACTGCCATAAGCAACTTCAAGAGTCAGAATAATTTGAGTAGATCTTAAAGCATCTTAGGACCATATCTTAGGACTCAGTTCCTAAGATATGGTATGATGACATCAGCTATTTTCCCTATAGAAATGTTGTACGCCTCCATCCTCAAAATGGGCTTCATGTGGACCAGATGGAGTACATAAGCCTGAGATACTGGTAATTACAATGCTTTCCCAAAGAAATGGATTTTCTCTATTAAAGGCTGAGTCATCTAAAATCAATCATTTCAAGGTCATACATCAAGGCTTCTGTATTACCAATGAATTACATGCATTTGTCATTTTTACATTGTTGCCCGCTTATAAACCACTCCCTTTGGATTTTTACCAGGAGAAAATAAATTAGAAAAATGTTCTTTTTTCCAGAGCAGACAGGTCTTGGAACCTGTCCCATAGCAAATTTCAAGGAATGTAATACTCTCTTCAACACCCTACAATCTTTTTTCAGTGTTGAAATGCTTAGCTTTTGGCAAGCTTAGCTGCCATTACCCTTATGCAAAGACAAGAATTTCAGTCTGATCTTAGCTCAGAGCTTTTCTATTCTATATTTTCCTTTTCCTTTTTTCACCTGAATTTTGTTTCAGTTCATAATGAAGCCAGTTCTTTTTTAAAAATGCAAGAATGTTGCAGCTTGAAGCAAACAAAAATGGGATAAATCTTCAAGCGTCGAGGAAATGCTCACTGACATCTTAAAATGTCTGCTGCTTTGAAATGCCCCACATAAAACAGGAAATTCCACTTTGGCTCTACTACTATAAGAAAATCACAGGCTTCCTGTTAACAGATAGACATGTCTCATATAAATGAAGGAAACCCAAGCTTTCATTACAATTGGTTACTTTTGTATGACTGAACAAGCAAAAGAGCAAAAAAAAGCCCAAACTCCAAACCCAAACCACATAACAAGGAGTTCCTCACATAGAAGTATGCTCACATGGACTTCTTTGTTAACTGAAGAGTTTTAAAAAAACAGGTTTTCATATTACATCTGTAATAGACATATAAGCATGTATGCACATAATTTTTCCAGGTTAGAAATAGGTTTAAATTCTGAATTTCTACAGAGTTTTAAATCAAATACCACATTTTTTCCATCCCCTTCCTTCCTTCGTTGGCCCAAAACAGCCTTTTTACTCAATACAAAGGTTTCCTCCAAAATTAAAAGTATTCGTAAAAAATAAAAAGGTAGCACATTATTTATTCCTATTAATTCCTGTTTCAGGTGAAACACCAGCATTGATTAAATCATCAGAACTAGATGCAGAAATGGTTCATAATCCCCACATGAAATCTCTCCCATCATAAGAAAGGAAATGACATCCCACCTCATTCTGGTGTCTTCTGAAATCTACACCAGAAAAACAGAGAGATTCAATTTCTAAAAAAGCTACCAGAGACAGGCTAGAGAAACAGTTGCAACCAAATACTGTTATTAGTAATTCCAAAATCTGCATTGCTGGACTTAATGCACCAATACCAAAAGGCTTCACTGACAGAAAAATAATTGTGCATGTGCACACATACTTTCTCCTGAAAAAGTACATGAAACAAGTCCCATAAGGCAGATTGTTAAAGGCTTCTGGACATTCACACACCAGGGATGCATAGCTCCCTACACTACGAGTTAATAGTACAGGTCTTCCAGATCCAAACCAACAAATACCAATTAATCCAAGCATCACTGAGCAGAGCACAGAATCATCCAAATTTCTCCTGCTGAGGTGGCTCCCCACTGCATCCACTAGCTGTAGCTGTCAGCTTGTGCATATGCTATCTTTGATTGTGCTTTTCACCTTGCTGTGCAGCCCCTTGTGATGAACTCAACGCCAAGTGAAAACTGTCATAATAATTAGCAATGCCAGAGAATTAATCCTGTTTTATTGCAATTTTCACTTCACATTTTCCACACTTTCTATTTGTTGTGGGTTTAAATAGTAGTCAGAGAGAATGGAATTAGGCTTCCAGCACTGTGCTTGCATAAAACATATATTTGTTTTCTTGAACATAGAAATTTGTTAAAATAGTAACTGGATTAAAGTAACCACATTCAAGAATTCTCTGTTCTTTTCTAAGAGAGTAAGCCCATTCTAAGAGATACAGCCCATTCTCAGCAGTTCCCTAAAAACTCAATAGTTCAACAATAAATATCTACTGACCTTCTGAAAGAGAGTAATTTAAAATCTATTTTAGGCTACGTAATCTGTCAGAACCACTAGTAGAGTTTGGGCAGTCCAAAGACATTTGTTTCTATTTTTGGAAAAGCTGTTTTGTATATGCTTATACAAGCACAGTGTGAAAAGAGCCAACACAACACGTACAGGCCACATAGTGCTTTCATTTGTATACTGCAAATCTACTTCAGCAAATGGAGTTGACTAGGACTTCGCTCACAACTGCAAGGCACTGACTTGTCTGACCCGGCTCAACAGGCCATTTAAGCATGTGCTTGTTTTCAAGATCTAAGTCACAATACTTTGGAGAAAAATGGGGTTTACATGCTTTGTTTAATGAAAAACTCGAACATGTGATAGGAAATGTACATGTAATTTGACTTCTGATATTTATCAGTTACTTAGAACCATGTAGTTCAAAATGAGGTGGACCAAGCAGATTAAATCCCTGCACTCCTAATTTTCAATGTGCTCTCAGCAGTTAATTATTAAATGGTGAAAGATTAAAACAAAAACAAAACAAAACAAAAAGAAATAAAAATAATAATTAAAAAAAACCCTAACTAACCAAAAAAAACCCCAGCCTTAAAATGGGCTTCATAATTACTCTAAACCAAATTGTGCCAGGTACTAAGCTTGCATAATGTCTGTCAAATTCTAGTTGGAATTAGTGAAGTAGTGAAATCACCGCTCTTATGACTATTTCCTGAAAACAAGCAGTTTTTAGCCATCCAGGGTTTTGTGTCTGCTTCCCCATTTAGGCATTGTCACCTACTTCTTGGTCTCAGCTAACATTTGTTCCTCACTAGCAGGCCAACCCAAACTATTATGTCCTGACCCAATATCAGTCCTTACCCTCAAATTCCTTTTATAACTGAGGCAGGGATGCTATACCAGGCATAGGCCTGCTTCTGCATTCAACCCATTTCCCTGACCCACTTCCATTAAACCCAGTATCAAAGGAGCCTACAACCTCCCTTCAGTCTCCCCTCTCTTATAGCTTGCCCTCTGCTCCTCAATTCTCAAACTCAGCATAGCCTTAGCTGCCATTTTTTGATTCACTGAGACATAATTCCATGTCTCTATTTTAAAAGAAAAGCTGCTGAGCGTTAAAAATGCAATATCAACAGTTGAACTAATCACTACACAGATGGAAAAGATTTCATATGTTCCCACTAACACTATTAACTTTTGTTTTCTCAGTCAAGCTATGATAAAACATATAATGTATAAAAACAGGTGACTAAGGCAGTATCTCCATAGTGTATTTTGCCTTAAAAGATAAACTGTGTTGAAAACTAATGACAAAGAATATCTTTATAAAACAGCCAACAGAAGTGCAGATTGTCATAGTTCCTGTAGTGGCATTAATTTGAAAATGGTGGGATAATTCTAGCTTTTCAAAATTCAGCACTCTGCAAAATTCCTCATATTTGCACACATGCAGAAGATGGGAAAGCAAAAAACTCAAACCTAATACTGAGGATCATGAAGCCAAAAAATTATGATCCTGCAGCAAACCCTCTTATCTTTATTTCCTCAAAGGGAAATCCTGAAACTTGATAGAAAACTTCTTTTCTGGCCCTAAATTGTACATATTTTCTTCATCTAAAACTCAAACTTAGAAAAACAGAGGAAAAAGTTATAGCAGATGTCTCAAGGTAGTCTCAGCTGTAGAGCCATTACTGTGATTTATAATGGAACAAAAAACAAAGAGGCATTCGAAGTCAACTTATAAACACTTGCATATGGGTGGGTTTGGTCCATGTGTGCCTATTTATATTAGGAAATTAAGCACATATAAATATATAAATAAAACATATATACAGTACATAGTCACATTCATATAGGTCATAAAATTACATATATCTACAAAAATATTTGCAGCTTTGTTTTATACATTCAGGACCACATTAAGGGTTTAGTTATTTAGCTTCTGCCCTGTGAACTTGATCACCTTCCTAAGTAGGACTCTGGGATGAACTTGTACCTTATATATTCCCAACTGTCAAAAAAAAGAAAGAAGAAACTAATCTTCCAATGAATTCTGCCAAGTCCATAAGAAAAGTTGAGAGTTGTCTCACTGAAGAGTACATTACATGTTAGCTAAAATCAAGAGACCTTCTCTTCTTCATGTAGAAAGGCAGTACCTTGGTCTGGACCATAAATAAATTTGAAACTCATAAAACATCAGGCAGAGCCCAGACTGGGCACCTGCTAGCTGTCTGTAGTATAAACTCATGCATAATTACTATTCTCTTTGTCTCAGTTTAAACTGGTAGAGTGGTGAAAATTAATGAATGAAGAGACAAAAATGGATACATCCGACCTCTTTAGAGGGTAAAAAGGTAAAGTACATCCTGTTGGTATCGGTTTAGCTTCATTTAAAGGTAAGTTACATGGTTAAAGCAATCCCAAGGGTCTCACATTTATATAGTACATATTACACAGTTCTGTGGCTTTCAGGAGCTGGACATACATCCTTTTCTTCTCCAAAGGCAAGAACATTTTTTTGCTGCTCCATTAAATAGTCTTCTTAGGTATGCAGCCAGGTCCGGGCATGCATTTTTAACTTAGGGCACTTGCCCTTTTGACATGAAATGAGTTTTGCAAGAGCAATCAAAACTTTAGAAAAGGGATTGTTTTCCTTCTGAAGAACACTTGCAAAAAACAAATCGCAAGATGCAGCAGCTTAGGCTGCCTGTACGTGAAGATCCATGGAGAAAATCTTGCCATGCACCATTGATCATATAGCACTTTCAGTGACTGGCTGTGGAGTCACCTCTTGCTCTTCACTATTCTCTGTGGACATATTCTGGACCTCCTGCTGCTGATAAATATCTTGGACCAGCATGATGTTTGTGCTCCTCCACTCTCTGTACTTCAGTGCTGTCAACTTTGGGTCCTCCAGCAACTGGTTAATTGTGGCCAAGTCATGTTCCTTACACTAGGAAGAGAACAAGTGGTTATTTCCCAAAGAAACTGTGAAGTTCATTGCCTAGAACAAAAACACTCTGGGAACATTAGAGAACCATGTCACAAGGAGTTAGCCTAGTATCCATCCTCCCAGGAAGCTTGTTCTTACTTTTAGAGCATAAGTCATCAAAGTATACAGCAAAAATTCATCCCAGCTGAAGGCAAGTTATGATTTCATCTAGATATTCTTTTTAATTGGATTCTTAACAAAATTTCATGAGAGAAGATTCATGTCAAAATTACATGTTGTTATGCTGTCTCACGAGTTAGTACTTGCACGAGACAGAATAGGATTTATTTCTGTAATTCACACCAGTTCTAACTTTCACAAAAAATACTTATTCCATGGCAACTTTATAAATGTCTGTTCTCTAAGCTAGACTGAACATAATTTTGGACATAATTTGTACACTGGCAATAGAGTGGCTAGAGCACATATGGCTGCCATCTACCACCAGCTACTACTAATAAATCTGGTAACTACTTTTAGGCAAGAGCAACTCAGACCATATATTGCAGACACCCTGGTTCTCTTCTAAGACATAAGCAGTCACTGATATAGGAACATAGACACCCTGTATGTCACCAAATTACAGGATGGTTGAGCTTGGAAGAGACCTCTGGAAGTCATTTGGTCCAACCCCCTTCCTGAAGCAGAGCCACCTACTACAGTAGGCAGCCTAGCACCATGTGCAGATGACTTTTGAATATCTCCAGGGATGGAGATTCAAAAGCCTCTCTGGACAACCTGTGCCAGTATTTGGTCACTCTCACAGTAAAAAAGTGTTTCTTGATACCCAGAGGAAACCTCCTGTGCTTCAGTTTGAACCCATCACTTCTGGCTTTGTCTGTGGACACCACTGAAAATAGCCTGGCTCTGTCCTCATTACACCCTCTTTTCATATATTGATGTTCGTTAGTGTTCTCACATGTTGTGACACTATGAACTACTTTGCTCTTCCAGACCTAATTGCCTGTCCATGCAGTGGACCACAGGATAAAGAAGTCCTAGTTAGCAGCTACAATTTCTCAATGGAGGCACCATGCCGCACTAACTAACCTTAACTGCTTTTGCCTGGCTCCATCCCTCCAGTCAGTGTGTAAAAGCAATGGAATAGTTCCAACCATCTTCTCTTGCTACCACCCATTCATCACACCTGAGGACACTGTGCTGGTGGCTGCCTTGAAAACAACTTGAAAATACTCCTACATGTTCATTTCACTTCCTGATAGTAGCAATCAGCTGTTTATAAACCCATATTGCTCTGCTACTCTAATGAACCTTCAACTGCTCTAATCTCTGTGTTGGCTTAGCTGCTTTTTAAACACAAAAGCTTGTTCAACTGTTCAGTGCCAGTCCTTGTAAGAAGACTTCTGTCATTGAAGCAGAAATATGTGCAGTTAGCCTAAGAGGAGAGGAGATAGGAAGGTAGAAGGGAAAGAATAGTATTTCCACTGGACAAACTTGGTGGCAAAAAGTCATGCCATGGAATTTTTCCCATAGCACTAAATCTATTTCCCACATTTGCTAAGACTATGATGCATTTGCACTCAGCTTCCCTCTCTTCCAAAGTATCCAAAGCATGTTTTGTTAATGATATATTGTGACAGCAACATTAATCTGTTGTTAAAGATATGGAGTCAAAAGTCTAAAGTTAAAATTGCACTGAAACTTGCATAAATCACTTCTTAAACTAAAAGGGTTTTAATTAAAGTAAGTACATATGGATCAGAAGCAAAAAAATCCTGATTTTTACATTTCCAGTAGATCATTTTCAATTATTTTATGTCTCATACTATGTGTTAAGAAAATTGACCTTAAAAGCACATAATTCCTCTGATATAAAGAATATGGCAATTTCCCACAGTAGACATTTGCCTTTCAGGCAGGCTAACTTACACACTGCTGTGTATAGAGCTCTGTTTGTGTCTATGAGAAAGTGTGCTACATTTGTCTTGCAAAACTCCAGTTTCTTAGGTTGAAAAAAGCAAAAACAAAAAAAAAATCAACATATTTTATACGTTATGAACACTCCAAAAACTACTTTTCCATATTAAATAAAAATGTTAGACAAGCCTCAGTCTATAAGCACTGTTAATCACAACTTATACATACTCCCATGCTAAATCAATGCTCATGTCTGGCAATAAAGCTTCCATTCAGCTCCATGCTGATGAAAGTGATTGTCCCACAGAATACAACTTTATTATTTACTAACTCATTCTTAGATTTATTAGTGAGGCTCCCATCAGGAAAAGCTTTGCAGAATGTTTCTGTATTTAGCTTCCTATCCTGTAAAATAGGCATACTTTTAAAACTAACTTTGTGTTATGTGATGGGCTCACTTTATTGCTGATGCAAATGAATACTGCTATAGTCACTGCCAGATCACTGAAGGCTCTCAAATACTGAGGAGAAACTTCACTGTGTCTCATATGGAGCCAGGGAGAATGTCTAAATTCCCAATCACCTTCTCAATTGTGTCTTTCCTGAATTTCAACACAAGCTGAGGTGCCAAAGCCAAGCCTCCCATTGTAACTAAGAATTAAACCAATGACTGTGCTGATAGGATAAGTTTTCAGAACCATAGAATCATAGAATGGTTAGGGTTAGAAAAGACCTCTAAGATCATCAAGACCAACCACTTTACATGGATTTCGCCAGCTTACAATGCTTGAAGCCAAATACGTGCATGTGAAACAAGGTATCCAATTTCTGTTTCTAGTGCATAAAAAAGAAACAAGTGAAGCCCGAGATTTGCATTTTTCTTTCCTCTCCTTACAATATAAATGGTGTAGTTAAGATTTCTGTTTCCCTCAGTACCATTCAGATGCAGGCTTTGAAATCTCATGACACTTGATATTGGCAAGTAAACAGCCTCATAAATTCCCATATTCCAGGCAGATTTACTGGCCTTTTCCATAGAATGTCTCCTGAACCCCTACACCCCTCCAGTTTGAGATATGTTTCCAACATAAAAGCAGGATGCTTTTGTTATTAAAAATATTTTAGTTACAGGAGGTCTTTACAATAACTTTGGCACATCCTGTACATTCTCTAATAATCACATAAGGAAAACTCTTTTTGGCTCAGGGTCATTTTCATGTCCTTTATCATCAAAGTACGTTGTCTACTTTTTCATTTTTAAGGCTCCCCTGTTAAGTGCATTCAGCTGAGCTCAGAAGTTTTCCAGCTAGCTAAGGAAAGCTTTCTTTATTAAGTTTTCCAAATAGGCTGGAAATTCTTCAAGAAGAGTCCCTTCTGAACTATTGCCTCTGCTTCCAGTTCAAATTGAACAATGAAACACAGATCAATGATCAGAATGAAGCAGAAAAAAATTTCAGAAACTTAACCAAATTCTCCAGGGTTTTCAGTAAATAGGTAATTAGAGTTTGGCTGAAGTCTATGCTGCTTTTTTTTTCAGGGAAACTTTCTTTCTCTCAGACTTTCCCCTGGCCAACTCTGCAAACTCACCTTTAATGTGCTGTTCAGCATTCGAATTTTGTGGAGTTTCTCATTAATGGAGGGATTTTTGCTGCGTTTGATAAATGATTTTCTAAGTTCCTTTTTCGTTGACAGACGACGATCACCAATGGGAGACAGGCTTGCTTGCTCTAATGACTTGTAAAGTCGCTCCATCTCATCATCATCACATTTTTCCTGGTCTGCAAAGAAAAGAATAAATTGGGTATGAGAACATGAATGTGGCAGCAGATAGCAGAAAAGTTATGTTCAGCCATCAGGAAGGCTCTCAGCAAAGTCAAAAAGTAGTGGTATTAGAGTTAAAACCAGGGGCAAATTTTGGGGTAATTTCTAGGTTAACAATGCATATGAGAAAGATGTACTTCCAAACTGAAATGTTTTTAAGAATCAGGTAATGATCCAAACAGATATGAACCTTTATCTCCACTAATAGAGTGTTGCTTTAATGCTCTGAATATATCAGACTTTGAACAACTGTAATTCTGTGTTTGAATGAAACCAACTTTGGTAGCATCTACACCCATTTGCTCTTCCCTACATGCTACACCCAGTAAATTACATGTCTACCTGCCAACTCACAGGTCAGATTCTATTTGCTGTGAAAATCCATCACCAGGTTTTGGTAATCATTGAAAACAGGTTTTTTTTTAAAAAAAATTGAGTGATTAAATAAAACATAGGAACATTTCAGGGGCACCAAGAGAAAGTCCATAGGAAACAGATTAAAGCAATAATGCTTGGGCCATCTAATGCCTAGCCCCTGAGTTTCACAGATTGCAGCAGAGAATTTGTCTGTAATGCCTCACAACAGAGCATTGATTATCTCCACTTTAATCATTCTGATGGCTCCCAAGCTGCAGGATCATCTTCCATGACAGTGAGGACACGAAAGGAAAAGCAAGCAAAGAGCTGAGAATAGCATAAAATAAGATGAAAATTGAAGCAAAGACATTTCTCAGAATAAAACAACTTAAAAATGAACAGATGGAAACCAAGATAGTACCAGGCATATGTAGGGCTGTTTTAGCAGAAGGCCATTTTCAGCAACAGACTGTGCAACTCACTTCTTGTCCTTTAGTCCACACTGCAAGCTTTTCTACTTCAGTGATCACTAAATTAAAAACTAAAAGTTACTTATGCTTTCAGGGTGCTAATGAATCCCTCAAGATCCACTGGAATAACATTTGGTTTTATTTCACTGGAGGTAGTATGTTGGTTCTCAGCTGCAGTCTTTCATATGCCCATTGAACTGGCTGGGCACTTTTTTCTTTTAATGAAATGTTAAACATATACTTTTCTAAATCATCTTTACAAGTCAGCAAATATTTTCTGAACAAAAGGAAGAAGTCCTTTTGCTCTCTCATGCTGCAGCCAAAAAGACTTATCCAACATGTCAGCATGCTTGGAAGGCTGTTCCTTATCTTTTCCATGTTTTACAAAGTACAGCTTCCTCCTACACCCCTGTTCTTTCTAAATATTTAGGTTACAAAAAAGGTTTATGATATGCTACAAATATTTGCCTTCACTCTGTTAGTGGACTATTCTTCACTACTGTGTTGTTATAAAAAGTGTACTGTAACTTGACAAGAACTAAATATAACTTCCAACATTGGTACATAGCTGGGGGAGGAAAAGGAGAACTGTTGTATATTTAACAAGCTGCAGGAAACAGAAAAAAAAAAGATGGAAGTGTAAGGCATAATACACGGCAGTAGTATTTCCTGAAAACTTACAGCTCATGCCATGAGGCTTGTAATTATAACTAGTTTCCTGCCTACTTTCTTGGGATGGAGCAGCTGTTTGCTTCATTAGCCAGCTCCTGAACAGGACTGGCTCAAATCTACTGTAGACATCACCCATCAGGACTGTACATAGTAACATTCTGACAGATAAATTGACCTTTATCAGCTATCCAAGAAAGAGTGTATAAGTAGGAAAAAAAGTGCTTCAATTCTGTCCAGCAACTTTTTAAATATAGTCAGTCCATGGGGGACATAAGGTCCCTTCTCGAGATACTTTTTGAGGCTAACTCACAAGGTTCCTCCATGTCCTAAAAGGGTTACAAATAGTATGCATGAAAAAACATCCTCACTGGACACTCTTTTTCCATTCTAAGTACTCTGATATCCTCCATACACTTGTGGGTGACTGTTAGGAGGATGGTAATACTCAGCACGGAAAAAGATGGAGCCAAAGTCAGAAAAGCCCAGCAAAAGGGTCCCCGAAGATGCACTTGACCACCAATGTGCACTCGCCTCCTTCAGTGTCTTTCAACACTGCAACCTTAAGCTCCTCTCTTATATCTTATTCTTTCACCATTCTCATACCCCAAAGGATTAATCAGGATCAGGTAATTTCAGAGGGAAAAGAATGTGTCAGATTCTTCAGATCAGCTGGGTAAAGGAAGTGACAGTAAAGCAACTACGTGGAATTCCAGAAAACTGTTGGAAAACAAGGGTCAGTGAAACATACAGATTGTGTAGAGCCAGGTATGAGTTATATAGTACTTTTGTCTCCATCTTTGATGAACTTCAACAATACTTAAAAAACCCCAAAATAATATCTTCATATTGTATTTTTGCATAGAAGCAGATACTGTTGGTATTGACAAAGGATATGTCTGCCAATAAACCTCTGTAAGTTGAGATCAGACTCTCTGTTACTTATCTCAGTGTCCTCTGTGCCCTGAGTTCCCCTGAGCCAAGCTCAGAAAGCAAAAGCCCACATTTTGCAGGCTTGAAACTGCCACTGAATCCACTAGCTTGATGTCATAAATTTGAAAGGGGGAGAGCTAATTGAGGAAGAGCAGAAGCATTATGCCTAGAGTTCAATTAACAAACCCAATAAAATGATCTGTGATAAGAAAATATATTTCTCCTCACTCACACGATGATGTATTACAGTATTTCACATGCCTCTTAATGCCACAAAAGTAAACTAAGAAAAAGAACTACCTGTAGTTTACTTGGTTGGTTTTCCCACAAAGCACCTGAGAGAAAATTGAGGTTGGATAATAGAAATAAAGCAAGGTGACTCAAGGCTTAAGCACAGACTGGAATTTTTCTCCCGATTCAAATATTCCTGGCACATTTTCCCAGAACTTGGTATTGCTTGCACCTGGAGTTGGAGTACTGACCTGCAGAGGAACAAGTTTCTAACAGAGGCACAGGAATTTACCAGCTCTGTATTTTAAGGCTGCAGTGATTTAAATTCTTCCTATGAAAGAAACCTCTGGTGTGTAGACCATATTACGGAATTGTTACAAAGAATTTGTTTTCCATCACAGAGTAAAAATATATGCAAAAAGCACACAGTAACACAAGCACATGCCCTGCTGTAAAAATGAACACATTGTCTGTGTAAGCCTCATAAAGATAAACGCAACACCCCTGCTCTGAGCTTTTTTTTAACTTTTGAGGGTTTATAATAATGGATATATTCCACTGGTAAAAAAAAAATCTTAATAATATGGACAGATTGGGCCCCACTAGCATTACTCTGGAGTGAGTCTTTCCAGCCGGGTCACACAGCTAACAGCAGGGACATTTAAAATCACTTCAGAATAAAATACTGCAAGTTATCTCTTCCACCAGCCACTCTACAAGCTAAGCACTTTCTGTCTCAGTCACGCAAGTTTGGATGCTGAAATGCTACTACAGCACTTCTTTATCTCATCCTATTTTAAAGATAAAATACATTCATTTTTCTCTCAGGACCTACCAAAGGATTAATGGTAAGGAACAAATAGCCTCATTGGAAGGATGTTACATACTGTGAGCATTTATGCTTGCGTACATGCAATCAGGGAGAGGATGTGCACCGTGCAGTTTTCCCTTCCCTTGGCAGTACTAACTATAAGCAATTCTGTTGATCAATGCCAATGAAAGGATCTATCTTCCTGGGAACCTGCACCATGCCCTTCACTCAAGCCTCACAGCTTACTAAAGCTTCAGAGCACTTCTGAAAAAATTCTGCAGAACTGTATATCTCTTTTAACTTTGTCAGACTCCACAATGAGGAAAGTGGAAAAGAGCAACCTATCAAAAATAAGACAGGTTGTCCTCAGTACAACTGGCCTCCTGAGCTGGTAGACAGGGACAGGAAGCCAAATAGCCTCCTGTAATCCAGGAGGAGGCAGTTAGTGACTTGCTGAGCCACTTAGACATGAGTCTATGGGACCCATCCTAGGGTGATGAGGGAGTTGGCAGAAAAGCTCGTCAAGCCACTCTCTATCATTTATCAGTCTTGGCTAACCTGGGAGGTCCCAGTTGACTGGAAGTTGGCCAACGTGATGCCTATCCCTGAGAAGGGCCAGAAGGAAGATCCAGGAAACTACAAGCCAGTCACCCTGACCTCGGTGACCACCAGCATTATGGAACAGATCATCGTGAGTGCGATGACACAGCACCTACAGGACAGCCGAGGGATCAGGCCCAGCCAGCATGGATTTAGAAGGGCCAGATCCAAGCTGGCCAAGCTCCTTCTGTGACCAGGTGACCCACCTGGTGAATGAGGGGAAGGCTGTAGATGTAGTCTACCGGGACTTCAGCAAAGTCTTGGACTCAATCTCCCATAGCACACTCCTGGAAAAGCTGGCAGCCCACTGCTTGGACAGGGGCATTCTCTGCTGGGTGGAGAACTAACTGGATGGCCAGTCCCAGAGAGTGTGCTGCAACCAGTTGGCAGCCAGTCACTAGTGGTTCACCCAGGGATCAATGTTGGGTGCTGTCCTGTTTAATATCCTCATTTGGACAAGGGGATTGAGTCTACTCTTAGCAAATTTGCAGATGTCAACAAGTTGGGAGGGAGTGTCGATCCGCTGAAGGGTAGGAGGGCTCTGCAGAGGGACCTGAACAGGCTGGATTCATGAGCTGAATCCAACAGTATGAGGTTCGACAAGACCAAGTGCCAGGTCCAGCACTTCAACCACAACAATCTGCTGCAGCACTGCAGCCTGGGGACAGTGACTGGACAACAGCAAGGCAGAAAGAGACCTGGGGGTTCCGATTGACAGGAATAGTGTGGCCAACAGGACCTGGGAAGTGATTCTTCCCCTCTACTTGGCACTGATGAGGCCCCACCTCGAGTGTTGTGTCCAGTTGTGCCCCCTCGATTTAGTAAGGATGTTGAGCTGCTGGAGCATGTCCAAAAAAGGGCAATGAGGCCTCGTGAAGGACCTGGAGTACAAGTCCTGTGAGGAGTGGCTGAGGGAGCTGGGGCTGTTTAGCCTGGAGAAGAGGACACTCAGGGGCTCTTTACACCTCCTACAGCTCTTTACAGCTACCTGAAAGGAGGTGGTAGCCAGGTGGGGCTTAGTCTCTTCTCCCAGGTAACCAGCAATAAGACAAGGGGACACAGTCTTAAGCTGCACCGGGGGGGGTTGGTTGCACATTGGGAAGAAGTTCTACCCAGAAAGAGTGATCGAGTATTGGAATGGGCTGCCCAGGAGGGTGGTGGAGTCACTGTCCCTGGAGGTGTTTAAGAAGGGACTGGACATGGCACTCCATGCCATGGTCTAGTTGACATGGTGGTATTTGTCATCGGTTGGACTTGATGATCGCAGTGGTCTTTTCCAACCTAGTTGATTCTCTGATTCTGTAACCAGTGATGACCTGAAGAAAAGGGAAGTTCTGCACTAAGTTTCATATTCAAGAGAAAGAAACCTTCTACATTGAGGTAGAAGTACTATTTCAGGCAAGGCACAACTTCTGACAAATTCTGATTCAGGGGAAGTAAAGTACAGTTTTGTGGCTTGATGCCACTTATCTGGAATTTCCATCCAATTAACAGGAGATATCACCGACAAGAACAAGCTGCCAGAGGTTCAGGGGGCCTGTTTTTCACCTCCTCAATTTTCAGCTTCAACCCTCCTGTCGGCCAACCTGCCACAGGTTGGAGACATTAAGGTATTAAGACTCCCCACTTTGGAGCAGCAATACAGGAACTTGTCTGAAATATCAACTTTAATGCACTTTAAGCCTACAGAAGTGAAACTATCCAGCACTTTTCAAAAAGCAGCTGTGAAAAATAAAGCTGATTGTTTCCCAATGATAAAGATATGGAGATGGGAAACGTTTGACAGAAAGAGTATTTTGCATTGAAAACTACCTCCAATAGAACATATCTTACTAAATATAAGCTGAAATGTAAATATTTGTTCTCCCATTCTGTACCTGAGATCTCACAGATCCCCAGTTGTGTATTAATCCCAGCGAAAAAAAAAAAATCTGATTCTTCCTCCTGTCCTTCCTACTCTTATGAGTTTCTTGCAGCTTTTCCAGCACCTCTGATTCTGCCAAAATTTTTTATGCCAATGTAACAGTACATACAAGCCCTCTGGGGAGAGTGGAGGGAAAAACTCATAAACTATTTTTTCCCTCACCTACCTACCTACTTACCGACCCCCTTTTCAATGGGAATTTGCTGTCACCTCAGGGAAATCTCATTTGCCACATAATTGTGGAACAGAAAATACAGGAAAAATTTTAATTAGGTGAGCATATCTTAGTCAAATTCCTCAATGACAAGTGTAGAACTAAAGGTAGGCAAGACTGGAAGAAAATAACAGGAGAAGTACATTGTCACTGCTATAGAGATGCTGTTCTCTATAGCAGTATAGTGAACTCAGCAATGAGGGATAGAATTTTAATAAACTGACTGAACTTGAAAAAACACAAATAAGTATCACTTTTTCAGAGAGTTCAGAAAACTGCAGCACAATAGTTTTCACCATGATTTCTAAAGGTTTTTATGAGAAACAAAATAATTATTCAAACACAGTTGTTTCTCTACAGTTGTTCTCTCTGTAGGCGTACCTCTTGGCTAGTCTCAGTCACAATCTAGCCATTTTCTGTAACTTTTTTTTGCAGGAGGAACAAAAGGGACAGAGCACACCAGAGGATCTGTTCTGTCTATTACTGGCACAGCCAGACTCCAGAGGGGAAGAGGATGTCAGTTCTGAGAACAGAAGGAATTGAACTCATCCAGCTCCTATTTAACCAACTCCTTCCCACAAAACCAACCCATATAAAACTCAAGTTGTATTTGAAAAGCTGTCCAGGTTTCTGAAAATATCGACACACACCAGATCTTCTACCAAGTACTGTGAGCTAAGGTAAAATAAACCAGAAGTGGTAAAATAGAAATTTCTTACCAAGATGCACTAACTTCACATGACCATAAAACACTCAGAAAATGCAAAGAAGAAGGACCTTATTGGTATTGTAGTAGATCCCTAAATAACTACAAACTGACATTCCTATTCTCTTACAGTAACTTTTTTGTTTCAGTGGTTTCCTTTCATTATCACATTTTTTGATGATAGTGGTGGTGATGATAATAGTCAGATACATTTTAATGTACTGGTTGCCAGAAGAAATAGAAAGGGTAGAGTTTAGCTGCAGAGCATGTCTAGCCATTCCAGAGGGGCAAGGCCAGCTTTTGGATACAGAGCTTGGAGTCAGATAGTTGTTTGCATTTTTGTATTTGCAACTGTTTCTTGTTTATCTTTCAGTTTCTTTGTGTCACAGGCATCTTAGAACCTTTCGTCACTGTGCATGTAGAAAGCTGCAACTCCAAAGTATTAAATATTCCCAAAAAGTAAATAGAATGATAATGCTGATCTCTTTTCAAAAGAGAAAACAGATAAACTCCTCTTCTTTGTATCTGTATATCATTCTTTGCTATGAAAAATTCTTTGCTGTGAAAAATCTTCCCAGTAATTGTTGCTGAGAATTAAGGCTGAGAATGTTCATAACACCATTAACAGTGGCTGGGAAGAGTGTTAAAAATATCATATTTTATAGCTCCTTTTACCAGACACAGTTGCTTAGGACAATTCATTAAGTAATTCTTATTAAAAGAATAATCCATTAATATTTTTGTTTAATCTGAGGCTTCTCTTACAGAGTTTCATCCATTTATGTCTGGAAATCTATTCTTTCATTGTTGAATTCATCACTAAAGTCTCTTCCCTGATTTTGTACTTTTTCATGGTAAGCTCATCCCACAAAATCACAGCTACTCTTTCTTTCTTCTAGGTACCATTTTTTCTTACACTGGACTTAATTTCTGACTTTTGCCAACAAAAGTGCTCTTCAGTTCTTAAAATTTTCACCTCAGCTCTAGGCTCTCATCAGCTACAATAAAAAATTCCACATGGGGTTTTACCATGCAGAATGTGTCCAGAAAGCAGAGGATATAACGAGGAGGGGGGCTTGTGGGGGGGGGCAGGGGGATTATCCTCAGAAGGAGAAGGAGAGAGTATGGACACATCTGTAGGATTTGTAGGGAGTGGGATCAAAGACCACATGGCTGTTCTGCTGACAGCAGGGCCATCTTTACACACAGGGAACATGTGCTTTTGGAACAAATGCCAACACAAGACAGACTTGTCTCCTTCTGCATGCGGTCTCATTACTCTGAAACATGTCAGAAAAGCACTATTCAGAAGCACTACAAAGCAAATAATACAGACTGCACTGAAGTATGCCTTCTCATTTTTCTTCAGATAACAAGGGTGTTCTTACTATTTATTGTAAATCATTAGATTTTGCAACTACATTTTACCCCACAACAGTGCACAGTATTTGTGCACATCCTTATCAACCAGCTGGAGTGGGAAATTCTTGGGGGGTAAGCCTCAGAACCAGAATTGCATCCTCTTTGGTAACTTTAATTTGAAACTGAACTGTTATTTCACATTAATCTTTTTTTTTCCCTTACCTCATTCTCAAACAAAAGTAGCTTAACCTCCTTTCAAATTATTTTCTTAATTTTTTCAGTTGTCATTGCAGGGGAGGATCCCACACAGCAACAGTCTCCATACCCTTCCCATAATATACAGACTGATGAAGGAAAGAAAAACCTATGTATGGTATGCATCTTACTTGCTCAACAATAGGTTACAGTGCAGACAATAACTAGTGAGTTTATGCAGTTTCCATAGTGACTCTCTTGGTGAAATTATCTGTTTGTGGAATTTCATCAGCTATCACCAGCGTGGTTAGGATGGAAGTGTTCTGTATTCTGCCATCAGAGTTGCCCATCAGCTAAGAAGTGAGCAACAGAATTCATTTCCCCAGGAAAAATTTTAGGCAAATTAATCCACTTTGCAAATGGCAGGAATATACCAAAGTGTGCCTTGGTTTACATTTTAATCCCATTTTTATTGGGCAGTATCATTGAGCCTATCAAACTATACTTTAAATGATTATGAATGTGTCATGCTAATTCTATGACCACCCATAAAAGCAATTTACAGTTACTTGGAAAAAGTTACCCTTACAGTTATAATGGAAAGCATTAACCTACACATTGTTTCAGGATTGCTGACAATACCAGAGTAACATATTCTAAGCAAAAGTTTAGATTTCTAAAGAGCAACCATTGAATCTTATTCAACAGAATCTATAAGCCACTATGCCATATGTGACCTACATTCCACATGAATGTCCCAAGTAATTTTTTCCAAGGCATTACTTCGTCAAATTTAACCCAGAATGTAAAATTACAGAAAGCTATATATTTACTCTGTCTCTGTGACATTTTCATTAGGGACCCCTTTTCTGCTAACCCTAGCTTTTTCACAACTTGCAAAGCCAGAACTTAGGGGAATTGGGTTCCACAGTAACTGTCAAAGCACAGCACTCTTTTCCTCCTCATAGAAATAGCACCTATACTCACTCTGGTTTTTAATTCTTACTGGTCTTCATTGTTACAGAATTTTCTAGCAGAGCAGCCTAGAAGACGAATAGTGAAGCTGAGCACAGAACCCTGAGTTAAGTTTCACTTTTGTTAAAAACTGTACTTTGCTCAATTTCCTTTCTCTCTCTCTTTTTTTTTTTTTTTTTTTAAATCAGAAACGCATGACAACATCAAGGGGGGGCAACTGTTGGTAGTTGTAAAACAATAGGGAGACTGACAGTGTAACTAGCATGCCCTCTGCTATCATTTTTCAATCAGTGTCAAGTTCACCTACAGAGAATACCCTGAGTTCCTTATGACTCCAGTGCTGTTTCTTTTCACCTTTGCATTACCTTCAGCCTAAGCTTTTAGATGAACCTTCGTTTTGCATTATGCTGAGGCAAACCTGCTCTTTCAGCAACAAAGTACTCACTTCAAGTCTTTACAAGGATTGGGAATCATGAGAAGATTTGATGCCCAAGAACATTGTTACTTCCTTATGTATTACGTCTCTAGGCAGCATAATTGTGTGCCAGGAACACCTCTTAGGTTTCAACTCCTCTTAACGCAGAACAAAGAAGCTTTGCTCAAAAGGCAGGAGATACTGACTTGCTGCACAGGAGAGTTATGAACAGTAACAATGACAAAAATCTGGAACTAGGCCAACTTTTTCATTTAGCAGTACATTTCACTAGGAGGATACCTGTGCAGACACCTATTTGCTTAAACAAAATCCAGTCTTAATGGATTTTTTTTGATTCAGGATTGCAGTTGTTTTCTCTTGATTACAATGAAACTTAATGAAACAAATAGGAAGTACGTACTTCAAGTAAATGCAACTGCTTTTATTTTTAAAATTATATTTACCTAACCACATGTTCCATTTTGCTTAGAGTGTCCATTCTGTGAGAAACTTTCTTAACATGTTGATTCAATCCTAACTAAGAAAAGAATCAGCATTCAAATAAAGACAGTTAATAAAATCATATCTATGTTAGATTTATATCCAGAGGCTATGATCTAACATACTGGTAAAATTTGAGAAAAGTTGTAAAGATACCTGCCAACCAGATACTAGGCTATATATTTAATGTGCAATAAAGTAAATGTTTGCTAAAAATGAAGTGCCACTGGAAAACTCTTCAGTGAAGAACATGGGAAGGGAAGGGAAGGGAAGGGAAGGGAAGGGAAGGGAAGGGAAGGGAAGGGAAGGGAAGGGAAGGGAAGGG
>JAWWMP010000116.1:54963877-55011340 GCA_035047865.1 Dendrocincla tyrannina | reverse complement strand
CTTTCTGGATATATATATATATATTGTGGTTAAGAACTGTTATCCTTTTATATATATATTTCTTCCTAATTAAAGTTTTTTTTTTCTAAATTCAAAGGAGAGGGATTATTCCTTGGTTAGCATAATATCTTAGTTTCTCCTGAACTAAGACAGTGGCAGAGACAGTCATGCCGTTATTTCTTGCAACTATCTGTGTAGCAGGCGAAAACATTTTCTCAATTTTTTTTTTCAAGGCGGATTAAATGAAGTGACAATCATTGATGAAATAAGACACAGAAAAAGGGAGGCAGTATGTTGCTGGTTCCTGATCCCAGAATCTGGCTGTAAACATTGGGCAAGATGATAGATTAAGAGAATAGTTCGGATTGGGAGAGACCTTTAAAGGTCATACAGTCCAACTTCCCTGCAGTGAGCAGGGATATCTTCAGCTAGACCAAGTTGCTCAGAGGCCTGTCTAGCCTGACCTTGAATGTTTCCTGGGATTGGGCGTCTACCACCTCTCTGGGAAACCTGTTTCAGTGCTTTGTCACCCTCACTGTGAGCAATTACTTCTTTATATCTTATAAATATATATTTAAAACCATTACCCTTTGACCTGTTGCAAAAGGCTCTACTAAAAAGTTTGTCCCCATTTTTCTTAGAGGCCCCCTTTGAGTACTATAAGGCCACAACAATCAGCTTCTTTTGCTTAATCTCTCAGCACACACCTTTACAGGAGCAAGTACTTGCCCCAGCAAGTGCAGGGTGACTGCACACATCCCCACCTGACTGAGCTGGGGACGTGCGAGTTTGCAAAGACAAAGCTGGAGCTTAGTAAGGACAAAATCAGTGGGCACCAAGGGCCACCAGAACAGAGGCTGCCCCTATAGTCTCCATGTGATCCAGGACTCCACACTGCTTTTCCCTTTCCTGGCCTCACACACAGTTTCTGCTGTGCAGGAGCAGCTGACACCAACTGTGCAGCCCTCTGCCCTACCAGGACTGGGTTGCTTATGTTCTGGGACTTCTTTGTTAGAGCTGGCACCACGAGAAAGAAGAGCGTTAGAATGGTCTTTGGGCAATCACCTGTGATTATTTCATCTTTTAATTAAATTAATACCTGCACACTTTATTTTTGTCATTTGTGTCATTTGGAGGTTTTAGTAAACACAAAGTAAGGGCAATAAAATTGTAAGAAAGAATTTTATACATGAAAGATAACTTTCTAACATATTAACAAAGAGATTAAATACTTTTTCTCCCTGTACTGTTTGCAGAACCATAGGGATTTTGAATAGCATAGCCACTATTCTGTTTTTTGGAAACATGTGCTGGCGCATCTAAACATATCAAATTCTAAGACTATTAATGCCTTTTTGAGGAACTCTTAGTAAAAAGCTTATTGTTTCTACAGCTCCCCTTTCAGGCACGCAGAAGAACTAAAAAAGAATCAACAGCTGTTTCTGATACTCTAAATAGGCAAATGAGGTAGGGGGGTTGTTAAAAATACATAGAAAGTGCATGGATATACAAGAAATGTCATAGCAAGAGCCAAGACTTCTGAGGAATTATGGTGTGTGATACAGAGGGGAAAACCAGGTCAACAGGAACAGAAGTGACTGTGGGTACTGACAGAGTCTTTCAGAAACATATCAATGCTCCTGCAAAGGTACATCCACCCAGGCACATCCGTGGGTGCTGTACCCACACTCAAGGCAGCTGATGGATCTCCTGTGACGAAACATGCATGAAAAGACAGGGAGGTGTTTGACAACAGAATTAGAAAGCTTTTTTCTGAAGGGGAGATGAGGCACTAACTTTTAAAGCTGAAGAAATCTTGGCTATGTTACTTTATTGCAGGGTAATTAGATAACCTGCTGCAGAGGTTACTGAGTGAATTATTGTGTATCTTTTGGTCTTTTTTTTAAATAAAGATTAGTGGACTGGCTCATTTTGTATTGTTTAATAATTCTCGATTCAGCCAGTACAAACAATACCACATTTTTTGAGGCTTAAAAAAATTGTTTTCATGTGAAATATTTGGGTCATCCTCATTTTCCATCAAACTCTTCCCTTGTGAAAACATGGACAACAAACGTATTTGCACACTTCCTCACTGAGTAAAATTACCTTGCAGTTCTTCCTACACAGCTTGATACTTAATATAGCCCTTTATTCTAAACTGGTTTGATACAAAATTGAGTTCAAAGAGGACACAGGCCTTTTGGAGGAATTAGACAGTGTGGGAATTAACAAGTTTCCTAACAAGAAACAACCATGAACTGAAAGCAAAGAAATTGATGAGCACTGCTGAATCTCCAGAAATCAGCTGTATCTGTGTTTACCAGCCCCAAAGCTACTTTTAATAGATGAGCATAAGTGGAGCCAAAGAATAAACAGAGCCAGATCAAACTAATCAGTAATGGAATTATGTGTCCCAAGCCTGGACATAAACCATAATCTTGAATTCTCGGAAGAAGCAGAAGCGATGCAGAGGGGAACATTTCAGAGCTTAGACAAAACAGGTTGCATCACTTGAATGTTCATGCTACTGTAAATATCAGTTTCTTCTCTGTGATGACAGCTGCTTCACAACCTGAGGAGTTCTAAAAAGGGCACTGGATACCAATGCTCTAAAAATGGAGGGTCAAGAGCTTGACTGATGGCATATATTCCTCAAGTTAGAGTCCATCTCTGGTTTGGTAACATAATGCTACCCAAAACACTTCTCTTTTCAAACCAGGTCCCAGAACACTTGTCTTCATGAGCAGTTTTTCCAACTGCTCTGACAGGAGACTTGCTTTGTCCTCTGCCCAGGTTTGTGATTTGAGTGCAGGTATATGCCCACCGAAGAGTTTTATCAGGCCAGTGTGGAAATTAAGAGAATAAATAAATTGTTTAGGAACTTTTAAAGTTACTTGTTCCATAATAAACTCGTGTGCTTGGCTCTGAAGGGAATCATAGGCTTCAGAATAACACTACCACTCCCTTGATCCCCTACATTGCTGTTGTTGAAACCTCCAGGAATGGAGGAGACATTAGCAATGGCTCTACAGTGCACAAAGTGTTTCCAAGCCTGCAAGCTCCTCTGCTGTAGCACAACTCCTGCAATGTAAGTCACAGGCTGGAAACCCAGAATAACACAGCAGTTTGTTTTCACATTTGGTAGGCTTAGCAAGCCAGCAAACTGCCAGAAAGTAGTTATACAACTCTCACAAGATCACCAAATGTCCCTCAATCACACTGTTTCTCACCACCTTTTCTTTTTCTGTGATTACTCAATGTGGTTTCTCTGAGTTCAGATAGTAGACAGACCCAGGATGGCAGTTTGAAAGAAAGAAAATAGCTGTCAAAAATTCAGACAAACAAATACTGCGAAGAACACAATGTAGGTATACACGGAAACCAGTTAGAAGCATACCTTCCTCATTCTTCCCATTTGATGCCTGAGGATCTACAGCCATCCCCAGCTTACTTAGCCACCTATATTTGAAACAGAGAGAATATAGAGTCAGGGACACTTGCATGCTCTTCAGGAAGTTTTGCTCCTTTCAGATGTGCTCCACATGTATTTTCATTAGCCTGAAGACTAACTGTCATATTTTCTATTTCTTAGGTTCTCTTCTAGAAAGGCACAAGTTACCTGAATACTAATATTCCCTATATTAAGCAGGATTAGTTGCCTAGGCTGTCTCCTTTCCCTGATCCTGAAACAAAATCGCTACTGATGACCAAGGAGTTACAATCATGGAAGCTAAAGTAAAAGTTTTTGTGCTACAACAGCATGTCACAGTGATTTAGTCTAGGTGTTGAGGTGTCATCTTTCACCTCAGATGAAGCAAAAGGCATGGGAGCCATAGAAGATGATGTCAGCTGGCCTAGCCAAAACTATTGCAGCACAATCCAAGAATCTGAGTCACTTAAAATCAGACTTTTTGATGATAATATACTGAGTTCTTCAACTTCCTGTGTACTTTTAGGTTTAGTAAGTCTCACTCCTGTGTTGTTTTAAGCTACTAGCAAGGGGTTTTTTTTCATTATCTTCCTAGGTGGCTGCATTTTTCTAGACCTAGAAACATCCCCTAGATATACTTTTGGCATATTTTGTTTGTAGATCGTTCAGATCCATACAGGTTTTAAGAAACTGGCAACTAAAAAAGCTCAAGCCTTTCAGATTAAAACTCAAGGCCCGAATAGGGAGTGTATAAAGGGCAGGAATTAAGATTCATTACTGGGATAAACAAAAAATTGATTTATCTTGGTTCTAATAAATGGAAAATTTGCTAGTAAGATCAGTGTCGAAGTAACTGCATTTTTAGACTGCAGTATGAAAAATAGAGCCACTTAATTCGGAAAAGCAATGTGTCATTTGTGTAAGAGTGGTTTATTGACGCTTTTCTGACAACTAATGAGAACAGAATGTTTTTTAAATGAAAACTCACCTTAACAAAAGAAAAAATTTGCTAAAAAGGTTCTAGGACTTCCTTAATGACAAGGAAAGACAGGTCACTAATACCTATATATGACTGGTCAGCTAAATATATTCAGCTAGTCAGCATGCCTTTACTTTTCATGTGTGCATGACAATAGCAAATACATGTTAAATTAATGAAGAAAATGACAGTATTAATAAATTCACCATTGATTTAATAAATATATATATATGCATATGTAGATATATTCATGAGGAGTTACAAAATGTCATGATCCATCAAGCATTGACGCATGCCAGTAACTCGACATACACAAATGCTCCAGTGAGTTCAGCAGAGCCACTCACATATGTATTTACTGGACTGGAGCCAAGAGAACAGATGTCTTTTAGTCTGTTTTGACATATGGGTGAGTATGTGTGTACTTCATGTATTAAATGGCATGTATTTTACACTTTGCAAAGGAAAACATCATCAGTAACAACAGTGAGAAACTAGTAGAGCACAGTGCAAGTTGCTTTAACACTAGGCAACTAGCTTTAAGCAAAGATGAAATTTACTCAAGAAGTGGAGTTTGAAGAAAATCATTCTGGAAGCATAAGGTCTGGGATACCTGTGCAGGTTTCAATCACTCACTCACATGAGACTAAACATTTCTCACATGAGAATTTCCAGCTGGGCTACAAACAGGATGTTAGCATTCACTCATGTCCTCCATTAGCTCAAATTTTCCTTCTCCATACATCTTTCCATCTCTTCTTGCTTAACCAGGGTTATTCTCTCTACAGAGATATTCCTGTCCAACAGTGCCTGATTCTTAGTCATCTTCATCCTATCTGCCTCAAGAACTGTCACTCCATTCAGGAGCTCTGGTAGGAAATGGAGAAATACAGGAATGGATGTTCTCTACCCACCAGAATGCTCTGTGCTGCTCAAAGTTGCAAAGGGCAGCACATTCTTTCCATGTGTATTAACCTATATGCATCTATAGAGTACAGATTTATTAATACTTATCTATGCCCATGCAGTACTGCAGTGGTGTACATTTCTGTATCTAGAGGCCTTTCAGAAGGTAACGTGTTCTCTCAACCTCTCTCTTTTTTTAGTGTGGTAAACATATGTGAGGTCTTCTGTTTATACAGGGAAAGAATAGTCAATGACTTATGGGGAGTCTCACAAACATCACCAACCATGATGCCGTGATTAAAGTCCTGACCTGATTATCATATTTAAATTGTACCATTTTGTGTCCAGTATTTGGCCATTTAATGCAAGAGCATTGTGAACAGACTGTAGTCTGAAGTAAAAAAGACAAAGATACAGGATATATCTTAATCAGCCAAAACTGGATGAGTAGAAGATAATATATTTCTGATAGCATGATGGTTTCTAAAATGGCAGTATTCGTATGCATTTTTATGTCTTGCATTAAAAACTATCTGGTGGTTGTTCTTCTGCACATTTGTGGAAAGAAATTTCTGATCTGTGATGAGGGTCATCTAACTGCAAAAAAAGTTTGACACTAAAGTAAATGCTTACTTATGTTAAAGAAACAGCCCTTCCTATCCCTTTAACCCTCCTTTAACTGACGTGCTAGTCTGAAAGCAGATGTTATTATATTATAGCCCTAGACCACTTCTGGGACAAAACTGAAATTTGCACAAATTTACTCAAAAACTGTATTAAGCTCTCACTTCTCCCTAGGTGATGAACTCACTATCAGATCTTAACACCTCTCTAACAGAAAGGGATTTTACCAGCAAATGTTGGGAAGATTAGTATCGAAATTGGGCTAATTATGTGATTCTGATTTCAGCAATCATTAGTGAACAAATAGCAGTGGTTTTCATCCATTCAATGATCAGAAAACAAAACAGACTCAGTAATACCCCAAATAACTTAGTCAATAGCCATTTGACAGTGAAAGAATGAACTTTCAAAGGGTGTTCTCAGGCATGAGACAGGATGAAACATGACCAGTCACTCCTACTTACGTGTTCATTTCCAGAACATTTTCTGCTGCAAAATAAAATGTCTTGATCTGTGGGTGGCTGATCTTAATAGCACTTTAGGAAAAGAAAAACAGAAGAGATATGAAGAAAATTGGTTTACATAAGAAAGAAAAAATAATAACTGAATGAATTATTTAAAATATATATTCACTCCACTGTATTAGGCTGGATTAGTTTATCCATCCATACAGCTCTCTCCTTAAAACTCTAGTGTATTTTTAGCTCATTTCCTAGGCCACACATTATTCAGAGAGTATAAATCATAGGAACTAAAAAGGAAGGAATAAAGAATAAAACAAAGACTTCCATTATTTCATTACATAATTCTGTTGCATTCCTAAACTTCAAATACTGTGTATAGTTTTACTTCCTCCAGCTCTAAAATGTGAAACAAACCTGAAAAAGGTTCAGAGGAAGCACCAGCAGTGACCCAAGGCATCGAACAGCTTCCATGAGTGATCTATCAGGTTAAGACCCCACAGCATGGAAAACTGATGGCTGAAGGAAGGACATGTGACACAGTAAAATCACAAGTGCCACACAGTAGGTGAACAGTGACTGACTCTTCACTGACTTTTCCAAGTCAAGTTTTAAGAGGTACTAAAGAGGCAAAGAGATGGCAGGTCCCCTGAGTACTTCCAATAATTAATCTGCTGGTTTCAGCCCCCAAGTATGCTTTAATTGAACATCCACCATTAATGGTTTTCAGAGCCTTTTTTTCCTAAAACATGATGTCCAGTCCTGAGACTTTGTGTCTTCCCTCTTTTGTACCTCATTAGGACACTCGACCTCATGGAAGAACACACACAAACGGTTTGGTTGGGCCCTAGCTGACCCAGCTGTCAATCTCACAGTTTTCCTAACTTACGCTATCCCAAAAAAGTGATGAGAACGTTCCCCTCCCAGTCATTGAGAGCCAACAGCCACAGAAGTGAAAGACAATCTTTTCTCATGGTTCAGTACTATGTGACTCAATCTTTCCTTGTGAAAAAAACAAAATGGAACACCCCATATTCAAAACAGCTGTCCCCTTTCCTTGGAGGAGTCCAGCCCACAGTTAACCTCAAGAACACCTACAGCTAATTGCAGCATGAGACCTGAACAGAAGAATGAAGGCTTTCTCTCAAGGGGCACAGTAAAAACCATGCTGAGCTTTGTAACTTTGAACAAAGCAACACCCCTTGAAACCTTTGAAGTGTGCTCAGAAGCAGCTGGAAGTCAGTTATGCATATGGAGTTTGGAGACAATATTTTCCAAAGCACACCCTGCTAAACAAAGTTCTTATTCCTCACATAACCAAAGGCTTCAAGTACAGCCCAAGCTCAGTTGCACTACAGAAGACTAAAGAATTGTCCCAACTTGGAGGAAAGCAGCATTACATGCACCACTGCTGACCTCCTCAACTAAGAGGAGGTATCTGAGTCAGAATACAGCTTGGTCATAACCGGTGAACGAAAAGAAGGAGGAAAAAAAAAAGCAGTTGGCACACTGATGTATTTTTTTTATTATTTGCAGTTTTAACAAAGCACATCTGGCAGAGATTTTTCAAAAATATTTTTGCAATATGGTTTTCTTTCAGTAGCTCAATTAATATCTCATTATTTATACAACACAAAAGAACTCCCCACAGCTTCATTGTCAAAGACTGCTGAGAATCATTCCCTGCAACGCAGTAAAAATCATGCAAAACTGAGAACAAGAGATAAACTTACTGCTTTTTTTTGCATTCAACTGCTCGATCCACACTGAAGTCTGGAAGTCTGATAAATCCTTCTGCTTTTTCAGCCTTCAATTAAACAAAAATAAAAAATCACCACATCAACCAGCTAGCAAACTAGAAAACTCCAGTGCTGAATAATATTTAACATGCAAGTGCTTGTTTTTGACAGCTTTTTATACTGTGAAAATATATGCTCATCACCATGGGGACAGATTAACACCCGATGAAATATTCCTATACCAGCTATATTTGTGCAAATCCTGGATGCTAGAAACCCACCACTCCTGTCGGTGCAAGTGGCAGAGTGTGTGCATAGGTTTTGGTGATTTATAAGGATGAATAAGGGTTATATTATCTCTTCGGTTCTGGGTGTTACATACAATCACAGGAGTGTTTGTTCCATGTTACAGTATGTATGTGAGTCACTCAGATATGTAACAGCACCACAAAAAATGATCCACATATAGCTGAAAAATACAATTCAAAAGCCACCCAAACGGATACTAAGTAGAGATGGAGGATGCTGTTGCCTGCATAACTGCAGCATTGACCACTTTGCAGTGTCACCTGTATATGCCTGTACATGAGCAAGGCACAGGCACTACAGGCTCCTTTCACCCCATAAGGTGAAACAGTGCACGGGGATGATTCCATGCAGCTGAAATCTGTTGTTAAATGCTGCAAACCAGTCTCAGATGGCTTTGGCCACCCAGCTATCACTCCCCTCAGAAATTTTCAGGCATGGTACAAGAGGTAACAAAAGCCAGGCAGACATTTACAGTACTGTTTATACCCAGTCAGCCCTTTCTGGTTGCAAAAATGTTTGCTGAGCAGTGACATCCTATTCTTGGTCAGCAGGACTCTCTGAGAGTCGCTGCAGCAAAACTGAAGTGATCAATAAGCCTCAAATTCCTGTTCTTGCTGTCTGAAATTGAAACATCTGAAGTGAAAACATCTTCCTTTACTACATCTATCAACATACACCTGGTCATCTGCAATAAGACTAGGACTCCTTCTAAGATGAGCAATATATAATGTAGATGAAACTCTCTAGCATGTAATGTCAGGAAAAAATGTACTTTCCAAAACACAGAAAATGTTCATTCCACGTTTTTGTTGCTCCCAGCCTTTATCCTTCGGCACATTAAGATTCTAAAAGCATACACTGAGTTAAAGCAGGTAAAATATATACAACAATTACAAAGGCAGAGGATAAATGAAGATGACTGACAGCATCTCATCTCATTATGCATAAATATGACAAGACTATAAAAAGATGCTCATCAAGACAAATATTTGGGCTTTAATTCTTGGAAGTATGAATCTCCAAGAACTGAAATATGGATACAGAATGGATATTTCAGTGGGTGGCTTCCCCGCACCTCTGCATATCTCTTTTTTTTGTATAAAATAAATCATGGCATAACCACCATTCCTGTAATTTACATGTATTAAACATTCACATGAGAGGTTTATATTTTGCATCATCACCAGTAAATGGTTTGCTGCTTCAGAACACATTAAAAAAAAAAAAAGAAAAAGGCATCAGTGGAAGGACTTTTTGGTTTTGTGGTTTTTTTTTTTTTTAAGTACCAGAGAAACAGTGATGTTTTTCCACTCTTAAGCTGAAAAAAACCTTGATTTTGCAACATTTGTGTAAAAGCATCCTTATTTGATATTGTGGAATTTCAACTCTTTCTGACTATATTTGCATCTGTAAAAGTCATTTCGAGACTGGCTTGGGAAGCTTTTGTTTCCATTCCAGTGGTTGGCTTTTCATGAGACTAAACTCATTGAGATAAAACTGACTAAAGGCAAATACAAAGAACATAATATCCTGCAATTCTGTACCAAAACCAGTGGTCACTTACTGGATTGGGTGCACCAAGAACACTGAAATTCCTGTTTGGTTCCCAAGACCAGTCTAAGAACACCAGAGATCAATATGAAAAAAACAGTCCATGAGGTATCAAAGTCACTATTGCACACACTGGTGGGTGGGGAGTTTATACAATGCCAGTTGTTTCTCTGCAGTATGAATCAATAAACCCAATTTAAGAAAAAGTTATCCACAAGATCCTGTGTGAAGGACTATACCCAGGTACCTTCTTACCCACACAACAATAAATTCATGGCCTGAGTTGGGTAAAGCATCAGGTGGGTGAGTGGGTGACTCGGGTTTGGAGCAGGTTGGTCCTTCTTAAATGTCAAGAGTACAATCACAGCTCAGGCAGTTGTACTTTTAGGTGCAGTAGCCATTGGTCTAGGTTCCACCTCATAAACACCTTAGAATACTGCACAAATACTCATTAGGGGATTAAGTCCATGATATGCAATTAGATAAGTCACTGTCTCTACTGTCAACGTGTAAAAGTGATTGAGAATTTATATTTTGTATTTGACTACTGAATTATCAGGACCCTGTAAGCACTTCTCTGGAATGATCCTACTCATGAAGGTATGGAACGTGGGCTTGAACCACTGACTTAATCTATTAGTAATTCAGATAGACTCCTCTACCTAAATTAAGGAGTACTCTCTAAATTACTAATGAAAATAGGTCTCTAGGCTTTGATTTCAACATTTTAATTTTGACAGTTTTTCAACAGAGAAACCTTCAATTTCTTATGCAGTATTTGTCATGTTTCAGTTGGTAAAAGATTATGGTCTTACTTATGCATCCTCTTTCAGTGCATTCAGATTTTATACTAATTCTGTCTGTGATTTCACATTTGCTCATTTATAAGAAAAGTTTATGTTTCATTTTATGTATGAGGGAAAAGAAAGAGGATAACGGTGTGAATCTTTTTAATGCACTATCTGTACACCTTTCAAATGTGCCATCTATGTAATAGAAAAGAGGGATTTGATGGGTATGTAGTTCCCTAATTATCAATGGAAAAAAGGAAGGAAAAAAAAAAGGAAAAGAAGTCACAGTAGTAAAACCTTATGAGTGTTATTAGAGTCAGCAAATAGAATTTCAAATAAACCCTAGGAACAGAACATGTGAAAGTCATCTTTTCAGTCATTCTTGGGATAAAACTGACATTTTAAAACATTAAAAGCATATAGAAATCATTAATGCTTTCTTTTCTCCAAAATGTTATCTTTAATGTGACTTTAGCATGCTATTGTTTAACTCACACAATTCACTCAAGATTCCTTCAGATTCTGATGAAAAAGCTGTAAAATAGCCCTAAAAAACTCAGACAAAAAGATTCTTGACCTGTTTTCTACTTAATCAGGATGTTTAAAAGAATAAGCTGTTATCTCTTGTGGTTTTTATGAATGCTAGCCTAGCATAAAAATCTATACTTCTGCTACACTAAATTGTAGAAAAACAATTTCAATAATAACAACAGTCTCTGGAAATGCTTGGGGCAAAAAGAAAGTAACCATTTTTCCTCAGAAAAAGCTTTGTACTAAAAAAAAAAAAATTATTTATGAAACATAATACATGAATCCAATGAAAGAGGCTAACTTCCTTTTCAGTGTGCCTCAATATATTATCTAAATGTTGTGGCTTTAGGAGATTTAGTAAGTCATTTAAAGTGAGTCTAATGTTGCAGAAAGATTTTTAAAAATAGTACTGCAACATGAAATATCTTGTTATTGTAGAACGGCTTCAATCTGCAAATCAGAGTACTCCTCATGGCTTCATCAGTGCTTCAGCACTGCCCCCAGAACACCCTGTGGATATTGTAGAAGGAGTTCAGTCCTCAAGCCTCTTCAGTTGTTTTTCTCTCTGCCAAGTACACCAATGAGGCAACCTATAGAACTGTGAAAAATTTGTTTAAGATGTTGGACCAGAGGTCCCCAAAGCTCTCAGTACAATCAGCCAACATCAATTACTTTTTCTCACCTACATAAGCAGCTACTACAGCTCAAAGGTAAAACATTTTTGTTTTAAAAGACTGCAATTACACATCTTCCCTCAAAGCTGTTGGAGGGGGGACCAATTTAAATGCAGCAAATTGGGCAGGGGAACAAAACCAAAACAACCCAATATAAAGATAAATAGTGACAGTAGATCACAGCCTGCATCCCTTTAATTTTATATGGTTTTTTTTTTTTCAGCTGAATCCCCTTGACAACCATCTTTAACACTTCTGCAAAAATCTATTTCAACTATATTTGGGAAACTAATGGAACTAAGGACCCAGCAGACAGAGAGTCTTTTCTCCCATTCAAGCCAACACTGTTCAACACAGCCAAAACAAGCATAAGGAGTTGGAAACCTGGGATTACATGTGACAATCCCCCCATTCACCCTGCTTCCTATAGGACTACTGATGCCCTCTGAGGTTTCAGTATGAGAACTAAAACTGCTAAAGGGTTTTACAGGATCACACACTGTCCTCTTTAAACACTTTTCTTCAAGACAGCTGCCTACGGAGAGCAGCACTCAAGGAACCAAACACTAATGAAAAGCAGTTGTCCCAGAAGTGTGGTAATCCTGAATGCACCCAGAAATTCTGACTGCTCAGATCCATTTTCTGACATTTTCTGTCTTACCATTGCAAAACCAATCTCTCTGTGTTTCCTTCTAGACCAAACAGCTTCCTCTCCCCAGACTGGGAGTGCATCCTCCTGCAAATCAAAGTTTACCTGCCTCATATTTCATAGAAAGAGGAAGGGTGTGTGGGAAGAGGTTCCAGGGCAATCTATTAAAGTCTGCTGAGACCACTGGGTCCTAACTTCACTGCTTGCCGTACCTCAGCTGACTCATCAAAAGCTTATTCAGATTTGCCTGTGTTCTCTAGTCTTCTGTCAGTGAAGAAGCTAGGCTCTCAGGGTGTCTGATCTGCTATTGCTGACCTGCCTCACAATTTTGTTATTTTTTGTCTTTTGAGCTGTGGCATTCACAAAGTATTTTATGTTAAATTGAAGGAAACATCATCTGCAAATGTCACAAGTGTCCTATATCGCACACCGCAATCTGTCTCAAGTGAAAGACCCAAAACCAGAGGAGCTTGAAGGCAAATTAAACCAGGGTAACAGAAACATCCAGAGCTTCACAGGCACCTGAAGACAAAGTTCACCCAGAACATGATGTCAGCTGAGGTTATCTACCCAGATCCAGGATAATGCATGTTCCCACACAAATTCCATACACTCCCTCTTTTCCTCATCTCCATTCGAAAAATAAGTCCAACACTCTGTTGCTACGCTACAGCTGCCAGTGTCTGGTTTTCACACGGTCACAAATAAAACACACTCCTTTCTCACAAGAGCAAAACTAGTCAGAGCTACAGGCAGCCACCGTGCCCTGGTTCATTTGACCTCAGTCTCACTCTTTCACCACCACCTTTTGCTTCACCCTCTGTAAGAGGGCCAGTAACACGAAGCCTCAGGCACGTGAGAAGCAGAACTCCTCTTTCAACAGCACTCCAAACTTTAGATTACCATCTTAATATGACCCATTGCAACTGAGTATTAACTTCACTGAAGACAGTGGCAGACAGGCAGTATTAATGCCAGGGCAGAGACTTAAATATCAAGCAAGCAGGTGAACATGTCACTGCTATTTCTC
This sequence comes from Dendrocincla tyrannina, assembly GCA_035047865.1. Lineage (NCBI taxonomy): Eukaryota > Metazoa > Chordata > Aves > Passeriformes > Dendrocolaptidae > Dendrocincla > Dendrocincla tyrannina. The sequence goes on along the minus strand of JAWWMP010000116.1, from coordinate 54,997,663 downwards.
CTTCATCCATGTAGGGGTGAAAATATCTGTGAAAATACCTCAGGTCTAACGGATCTCAGATCTCTGGGCACACCTCTGGTCTCACAAATTTAGGAAAGCAGGCCTTAGCAAGGGATACCACCCCTTCTCCCCAAACCCCATAGTTACTCATATTCTGCAAACATTGCCTGAGTCTACAGTTACACAGAGGCTGCACTGTAAGTTGTCCAAAGAAATCTGGAGTTTTCAGCATAAAACAGTGCATGAGAGTTGGCAGAAGTTGAAAGCAAAGAGGCACTACCAGCTAGCATGTTTAAAGAACAGCTGTAATAGGTGAGAACCCAGGGCTGACACAAGTCAACAGTATTTTGAAGCCATATGAACTCTCTGGAGCAAATGAAATAAATTGAAAAGAGATCAACACTTGTTCTTAAGCCGTGTTCATTTGGGGGCAGTCAGTGGCAGTCAGAAATCAGGCATGGACTAAAAGGATGGGTGCTGTCTAGGAGCACTGGGGCCAGCCTGGATCCCTAGAGCGGCATTTAGCCAGGCCACAACAACTGAAGGAAGTGAAGGGCTTTGCACATCTCCCCCACAACCTTTCTCTTCCCAAAAGGCAAACTTTGCCTAGTTATGCCTTTTTTTTCATTTGCTCCCTGCTTGATTACTCCTCAGAATTATTCCTTTCTAATACTACCCATGTCCAAAAGACACATCAGCCAGCTAGCTCACCTGTCTTAAAACTGCTTGGCCAGAAGAACAACTGCAAACACAGATTTCTAACAGCTAATATTAATGAGGGTTTGTGAGGTATTAATGCTGCTGATCAGTACATCTGCCAGGCCATGTCTTTCAAGCAGAGATATTGTAAGCATTGTGGGGGAAAAAAGCCTTTTTAAACTTTATTTTTTTACTACTTTTCTTATTTCTTTTCTTTCTTTCATGCATGTATTTGACTTGGCCCTGAAAGCTATTTATATCAGACTACCACAACATAATAAAAAAAAACAGCTCAAGATCAGCAGAGTTGCTTTCACTTTTCCCAAAAAGGTATAGCTCATATCATCATTAAGTATCAAAGTTTTTATTCTGGTAGAAAAGCAAACAAAAAAAAAATCAAACAACCTGCACACACCCCCCCCAAAAAAAAAAAAACACACAGAAAATAATAGCTTTATACCCACAGCTGCAATGTGAAATACTCTTCACATGAGTAAAGCTTTTTTTAAGGTTAAAGAGATTTTTTAAATGGCTTAAACTATTTTATTTGTTCTCTGAAACAGTTTGCAGGACTTTTAATGGGGATTACTGCAATAGAAATAAACAAGTGGAAATATTCCAGACAGCCTTTGATATTTTTTAATGCCCTAATAATTAATAAGGGTTTCTTTAATCTTTCATCCTTTGCTGGGCCAGGGACATGCCAAATTCCAGAGCAGCTCATTTGCATTTAGGGTAACTGATGTCCGTCCACAGTTCCACACTGCAACTGCTAAGTTTCAACCTGTGTTTTTGCTGGCATCCTCTAATCCTCTGCATACTCCAGTTCTGGACTCTGCCACTCCATCATTTGAATGTGATGGGAGTTTTTTAGAGGTAGCAGTATAAGAGGGCAAAGAGAAGGGAATAATTATGTCTAAATCTTCCTAGAATGGGCAAGACACATTCTCTGCCCAATCAAACAAGCCTGAAGTAAAGCCAGCTGTACAGTAGCACTTGAAGGGAAGAAATGAAAAAAAAAAAAAAAAGAAAGAAAAATTAAACAAAGAAAAGAGGAAAGAAAATTTTAAAAAGAAAAATAAAAATAGAGAAAAAAAGGAACCAAGAAGACGAATATACAGAAAAATCTCCATGTGGAAGGGGATGGAGAGAAAAACAGGAGGGACATTTCTGAAAATTAAATTAATCAAAAATGAAGAAGCATTCCTGTTTTGAGTCTTGATAGCAAGTGTCTGGAAACTGCCCAACCAGGGAAGATCTTTCTCAAATTCAAATGCCCTCAGAGCCTTCAAAGAGCAGCTTTTTACAGGGCAGAACTGACAGTAAGTTAACATTTCACAAGTAGTTGCTGAACTAGAAAACACAGTTTTCTGCATATTTCAGGTTCACATAGACACTTCCCAGATCACAAGAAATGTCAGTCTGAGAACTAAACTGTTATTTATACTCCTTCAGGGTGCACCTAGTGACCCCAGCTTCCCTTCTTTCAGTCCCAGCAGATGCTGTTTGTCTGGCACCCAGAGCTGGATGTATGCTGTACTCACCAGCTGACTGCTGTACCAATACAGCGATGATTCCTTTAGCACACACCAGAACTTTTTCCATTTGTTTCCAATGAAAGCTCCTTTTTCCTTCTTTTTGTAGAGCCATCCTTGACAATCAGCTTGCCCCAGCTCTTTGCATGATATCCTCCGTCGGCTCATTATAAAGAACCCTGTGCCATTAAAAATACAGTGTTCTGCTTGCTTAAAAGTGCATTACCAGCTGCCAATGAAAGATATCAGCCTTACTTAGCAATCTCAGTAAGTCATCCAAGCATATCTTAAAATACACTTAGAAGTCATTCAGTTTTATAATGGCTGTGACAGTAACACACATTCTTTTGAAAGGCATGCTGATGTTCAGAATTCAAATAGTAAGCTATAGATAATGCAGATACTAATTAATGCTAAGATAACCATACACAAGATGTTGTAAATTAAAAATACATCCTTTGATCCTTTTAAGAGAAGCATGCATATATTTTCCTTCACACAGCTGCACTGAAAAGAACACATCTATTTAAGTCAGCTAGAGAAAACTATTATGCCAAGTACATGAAAACCGCTAGTGTGTCTGTCTCTGCAGGCAGCTGATTTTACCTCACTGGTTTCCAGCTTTGATTCAATTAACATACCACAAGGATTTAATCCAAAGGAACAGTCCGTTGTCATTTTTCTCAGAATCGGTGCAAGAATCAGTGGAGTTAAAAAGCAGCCTTCTACCAGCTGAGTAGCAGTACAGAATCCTCACCCTCACAAGAATAAGACGTACTGAGAAAATAACAGAGGAATCCAGGAGAGAAGAGGAAAAACAATCTCTCTTTACCTTGACTTTTCTTTTTTGCCTTCTGACGCAAAGGAACCTGTAAGAAATGCAGGAAGGAAAGAAAAGAGGAAATTTCAGATTGTGGTGCAACATTTGTGTAGAAAGGGGAGGGGGAAGATAGAGAAGGACGTGGTGGTGATGCTGGTGGTATATGCAGGATGGAAACACATAACCCACTCACTGCTGAAGGGATGTTAGTAGCTGAAGCATAAAACGTGGTAATTAAAATTGATGTATATCTAGTTGAGCAAGAGCTAGCGTAACTCTGTTATGCATGCGTCTATCTACTAGTGCTTCCTGTTCTGCACCCACAGGCAGCTTCTTCTTTGCTGTGTTTGCCTGAATTGTATTCTGTGTTTTGAAGTTAAAAAATAGAAGTTTAAACTCCAGCATTTTAATGCTTCATTGCACTCCATGAGGCGGATTTACTAACATGGAGTGACTGGAACCCATGCCAAATGACTGATTGTCATTTAACTCATTCTATGAAATCCTGAAAAAAAAAAATGGTTTTTGGTTTTTCTCTTTTTAATTTAGTGCAGAGCCTGTGCTTTTCCCAATGTAAGAGTTTCACAATATTTCTTAACAAAAAAAAAAAAAAAAATCACACAACATATAAGGAAGTTTAAAAATAACACAATTGAATTATATTTACTCATTTGCAGTCTATATATTTCTAGATGTCCTGCATAAACACATAGAAAATGAAACTAAACCAGAAGACCACAGACCAAAAAAAGGATGTTACTGAGCATGGAAGATCTGGCTTTTGGAGTAAATTGTTCTCGGGCAGGCTCATTAGTTGTGTGACAGTGGACAAAACACTTGATTTCTCTTTCCATCTCTAGTGCAGGAACTAAAGCATTCACCTTTTTCTATTTTTAGGAAGGTTTTGAAACCTCCGGATGACAAATGCTCGATAAAGTGACGTATGATTTAATATGCTGGACACAACGTTGCTATGCAAAGCCAGTAGCTACCTGATCCGCTGCAGAGCTACGCTATGAACATCCCTAATGTAGCCCCTCTGCCTTTCCAGCTTCCCGGGAAAACAAACCCCATTGCATATTATTCTCAAAAAATTTGGTGGCTCTTCTCACAAGCAAATTAAAGGTGAGTAAAGCTAGACCATCTGCAAACAGGAATAGAAACGATGACTGCCATCAGTCAACCTTCTCTAAGCAGCGATCTTTGCAGCATGTATCAGAGTGCAGAACCATGTATCGCTGTCCTGTGCTTATTTGGTGCCTTATTGAGATGACCTGAACAACAAGCTTGTTGGAAGCTTTACCAGGAATGAATACTCCTATACTCCTGCTTAGACTTTGTATATTCTTTTTTTCCTTTTTCCATTCTTTCTCTTTTTTTTTTAATTCTACCACTGCCTTTTCTCTCTCAGACTATTCTCCATGACAACACACAAAGAAAAGTAATAAGAGAACACATCAGCTATATTAGAGTCTCTGCTATTTCTCCATTCGATACTGGCCACCCTTTGTGTCTTCATTCTAAAGAAAGCAATGCCATGGTTAGGACACATGGAAATAATATATGGCCTCAGGAAATGAATGGGTCACACAGACAAACTAATTACTTTCCCTTAGAGCAATCCAAAAAGATATTGAGAAAACCAAATATGAATCGGCTGTCCTTCCACAAAAACACTGTAGTAAGACAACATCATACTATAGTGGGGTTATTTCATCTTTAACCAACATAAAGTCATACAAGAGCTGAAACAGGATGTGGCTCTCTCTACACAACTGAGGAAAAAGCAAATTTTCCACTAATCTTGTTGACGGTCTAAAGCAAAATAACATGGTCTATAACTCATCTGTCAAGAAAGTGTTAATATCCATATTACGTAAATCATCTGTTAAGGCCTCCTTTATATCAAACTGCGGAAAAAACTGATTACATAGTAAAAACTTTTGTCAGCTAAAAGAATTTATTAATTTACATTCATTATTCAATGGCAATGATGGTATCCTGCTACAAGTTCATAGGGGTGATGAACCTTCTTTCCTTCGTACTTTGTGGGAAGGGTTGTGATATTAATGGTGGAAGGAAGGGCAGTTTTCCCAGTTGGCACTGTATTTAGTTTGCCTGAATAAAACTAGAGATAAATCTATAACAAAATCACTGTTGAATGAAACTGTTTTAATTAAGATACATTTCTAGTTGTCTTTCCCAGTATTCCTGAAACTGTAGAAAATATTCAACCAATTAATACTAACTTTGGAATTTGTCAACTTTTAAATGTGTTTTAGTGCTGTTGAGAAACCCAGCTCCATCCTATTAAAAAAAAAAAGAAATATCTGTTTTGCTCTGCAGAAGAGAAAGCTCTAATCCCCAACTGCAGCAATAAAGTCTGGCATGATTCACAAAATTGCCTTCCCAAGTTTTGTTGATTTAGAAACAAATAAAAACAACCTCTTTCTCCAAAGCACAGTGTTTGGAGTCAGATAGATATTTTATGAAATAAACAAAGAGTTTTAAGTAAAACTATTTTCATCTCAAACTAATAGGAAACCTGCATTTAAATGAATCTACCACAAAATTCATAAAATGCCTCACCAGCAGAGTTTGGATTCAATTTTCCATGAGAATACAACACATTAGCAAATCTCCAGTGGCAAACTTTTCCTCAAGAAGTAAATTAAAGTTTTGCTCCTCTGAAACCTGGACTATAAAATTCTTTTGTTTTGAGTGAACCTAGGTTGAACATTGATTAAGAGATACTTTCAAGTTTCACTCTTATAAACATCCTTACCAGTGCAAAACAGAGAGAAAACTGTTGAAAGCAGAGTTATTGTAAATAAAATCAATGGTAGCGACCAGGGTTATAAGAGCAGTTTAAGATGTGAATGTACTGTAACTGGCAGACATAGTCACTGGAACAAGCTGAAACTAATGGTTTTGCTCCTGACAATGGTAGATGATTTTCTATAAAACTTAGTTTCCCAAAGGGAAATTATTTATTTCATTATCACAGGTTCAGCTCAAAAACAAACCGAGAACATCAAATCTATTTCTATCTTGCCTTGTTACCAGGGAAAATCTGAGAACAATAATTCACAGAAAGCTCTTGAATAATTGAAAAACATACATTTTTGTGCAAGGTTGACAATAGACGTCAGCTTTTAATCTTTTTTGGTAGATCTTTGTTTTCCTGAGGGCTAAACATGATGGGATAGTGATTCTTCAGAATAACAGAAACTTCAACCTTGCTATCTATTACTCCTCCACTTGGCAAATACACCTGTGAGCCAGTAGCAAAGGAACCTGTACAACTGCACATTGTTCACAGCCACTTCTCTGCCAGGCAAGCTCCAGCGATGAGCAAAACAGGAGAAGTGACAATTTCAGCAGATTTCCGGTCAGTTTAGAGGTCCTATTTTTCCACAGAAGAGCAGTATGATTGAGCTTGAAGGGACTTCAGGAGGTCATCTAATTCCATCCCGCCACCTGTAACTGGTTTTCCAGGACTGTGTCTAGAAAGCTTTTGTATATCACCAAGGATGGAGATTCCGCAGTCTCTCCAGGCAAGAGATTTCATTTCATCCTTAGAACAGAACTGGGAAAACCTCACTTGGCCGGGCCTATAGGCAAGATCTTGTTTAGATACTGATGCTGTTCACATATGTTATTCTGTTATGCCACTCATAGTCTTGTAAGATTAGAAGGATACAATGTCAACATATGACCTCTTCAGCTGATTAATAACTCCGGAGTAATTTCAGTTATACTTACGGGAACATTGCCATCAGCTTCCATGGGTGGCTTCAAAGCTTAGTGGAAAAGCTGTAAAAAGAGAAAGTTTTATGTACTTAAGCTCTGTATTGTATTTTCATGTAAAATAAATCTTGGCAGAAGAGTAAAAAGTAGTTTTAACACCTTTTGTCTTGCCAAATCTACCCTCTGACTCCTCCCACCCCCTCAAGAAAACCCCCACTTTTCCAAAGACAATGCTACATTATGTGAAATTTTGCTCATTTAAAAATCATCGGGAGGTAAGTAACACTACCTCAAAGCTATACAAGCTTTTCTATGAAATTAACATAATAAAGCTCATGGATGTGGCTGGAGGGTTGCTGTTTTTTTGCTTGGTTGTGATGGGGTTTGGAGTTGGGTGGGGTTGGATTTTCTGCAGGTGAAATGTAGAGAGAATAAATAAATAAAACTTGGGGTGAATTATTTTTGTTCATTGTGGGTTTTACTCTGAAAGAAATCTATAGGATTTTGATTTCTGCTCTTGTCGAGTAATTCCCAGTGTTTTCTAGGAATGCAAATTAGGTAACACTCTGGTTCTTCTGAATGGGATAAGACCTCATACTGGACTACTCATTTTACAATGCATTGCAATTTTACTTCCTGGAGACCAAAATCTGTCCAGTCCAGCAGTAGACACTAGAATTTATTTTCAAGAGATACACTGAGTTAGTAGTTATTCATCTCGGTGACAGATCAGGTGATTTCATTTCTTCAATACAAGCACTAGTCAACTCCCTGTGTCATTTTCCTTTGGCTGGCAGAATGGACAGGTGATGAATTGGTGCACGATGAAGGAAAACATACCAATATTTTATTGCCAGCAAAGTTCCTATAAACTTCACCCCTCTGCCTGTGAAAGAATCATTGAGGGATATGGGAGAAGATACAAGACCCTGCTGAAGCAAGCAAGGAAAGATTTCCACAAATAGAACCACACTTCAGAAGAATTTCCAAAAAGAATTCTAAAACTAGTTATTTAAATATGTGCTACTCCTCATACATAATATTTGGTTTAGTTTGAAAATAAAATCTGAGAGCATAAAATAAAAACCCACCTACTGGCTGCCAGCAATTTCAAACCAAAAGTAGAAAGGCAAACAAATACGTATTTTTCTGGCTCCCAGTCATTTCTGTTCAAAAATAGAAAGAAGCACTTTCTATAAGTGGCTCAAGTTGAAGTAATGTCATGATGAGGAGACATGTTATGGCCAATAATTTCAAGGATGTTTAGAAATCACAGCTAGTATAAACAAGCAGAGGAAACACCTTTAGTTACACAAACACATTAACATTGAGCCTCAAACACAGAACCAGAAAGCAAGGGAATAACAGACCATATTATAGTAATTATTGTGACATGTCACCTTTTTCCTGTCATTTCTTAATTTCACGTTGCCTTGGGTTTTGGGAGGAACTGCACAGCTTTGAACCAAACACAGTACCAGGAGCAAGAGGAGAAGCATTAGTTAACTGGCAAGGAAACATTTCCGTCTGTGTGCTTTGTGCCAAAGGAGCCGAAATGGACTTCAGCAAACCCTTCTCAGTGACTTTAACTCAAACTTTTGTTTAGTTTCCAGCTAAGCAGTATTTGAGCCAACATCCAGTTTTCAAAAGAAGTTTTGACTTCTGCCTCATTCTAGTTGAGTATAATTTATTATTCCCTGAGTAATGAAAGACATTAAAAAAATCACATGTTCACTGCAGAAATAATTCTCAAACACTTAACCTGAATTTATTTCTCCTAAGTAAACCCAAACTGAGTGAGACTAGTTAGCCAGTGAAATGGCATTAAGATTTTTATATCCACTCCAGTGTATTCAACTGTTGCAAAACAAACATTTCAGAAGAGCATAACCTGTTTATCTCTTCACTACAGTGAAATAAATGATTCTGTTGATTTTTATGCAGGTGCACTGTGGGAAAACTATCTATCCTTTCTAAACAGTCAGGTAAATTAGGAGAAGGAGCTGGATAAATACGGTCACTCAAATAGAGCTAGTTGATACCCACCTTACTGCATAGTCCAGCATGAATCTGCAGGGCTGTCCCTGGGAACCACAACGCCCCATCCCAAATATTCCCCTCACACAGGCTATAGTGCCCCTTACCTTCCCTCTGTGCAGTGATAGGTGGTCACAATGTGGCAGACCAGGAGCCTGCTCAGGGCTGGCAGTTCTGCCAGCAGAAGGGCTTCTCACCCCACATGTGTATCCTTGTCCTGACTTGGGTGGACACTGAATTTGAAGTGGAGTGTCACCCCCGAAGGTGGGTATGGGATTCTAGCCCTTTTCCTAAAACTCTCCACTTGCAACAAGATAAATTCTAGGAACAGAAGGAGAGGAAAACACTCCAGCCCACATATTAAGGCACCCGCATGGAAAATGTGCAACAGGATTGCGGTCTGCTGTAGTGAATGTTCAATTTGCTACAACTGAAAAGTGGAACAAACCAAAGAGACAAAATAAAACAAGGCACAGTTAAAACTTTCCCACTTCAAAGGGCTTCATAAACAATAAACCAAACTTGAATCTCTCATTTTCTGAAAGACAAAACACAATGGATCTACTGGATAAAAGCAAAGGGATAGAATTTACCTTATCAGTTTGTAAACCATATCCACATTTCTTTGGCTTTTTTTAGGGGTGCCCATACAACTCATTTAATTTCAGTCTAAATTGAATACAGTATGTCAAATATGGCTTCAGCTAAAACATTTCTAAATCAAGGTTTTGAGAGCTTTTTTAGTTTGATTTAACAACTGAATGAATATCAGTGTGCATAGCTTTATTAGTCTCACTTCGCTCCTGCTCTTTGAAGAGGAGTAATAAGGAAGTAAGTATATGAGTAATAGCTGATGCAACAAATGTGGAAACACAGCAAGTATCTTACAAGAAATATCTTGCAACTGTAGATATATGTACTCCATCTGACTACATCATCTCTTCTGAAATATAAAGAAATAACTCTGCAAAGATCAAAGGTAATTTAAAAGGGTGGAAAAAGGAAAAGGAAAAAAACCCACAAAACACTGAGGTTCCAATGATTCTAGTTGCAAAAATCAATCTTAGCTCATTAATAATATTCCTCTTGGGGAAGTCAAAATCCACAAGGCCTGATGCTCTCTCTTACCAATTACAGGCTACAGTGAGTACGTCAATCCTCAATGATAGTGGTGTAAGCCTGCCAGACATGCCTTCCAGGCATCCCGCAGATGACATCCAGAGTGGACATATGCCTTCCTGCTTCTGAGCAAAATATTTCAGATATGCAACATGACTCAAACTATTTGTGTTGCCGAAGCATCCAAAATGTGCATAGCTAAGTTCCTATTCAGATGGCATTGACACAGACTACTCAAAAAGAAAATTGCTGCTTACTAAGCACCAAGCCAGGGCTGGAGACAACATGGAAAATAAACTTTGAACCTTCTGTTTACATTTCTCACACTGATCACCAGCTTTAACCTCTGTCCTGGTTTTTATTTGGCTGCCTGCAACAATCTGCACTTCAATGGGCAATGAATTGACAGGTAATATGAAACTACTGATAGTGTTACAGAAGTTTTCCATAAAAAATCAATGATTACTTAATCACATATCTCGGCAGACATTAGGAATTGCATTGCCCCAATTTAGAGCAGCGCTTGAAGCACTGTCCTGTGGCAAGGAGACAGCCTTACATAATAGTCCTAAATTATCACATTACCTCTAACTGGAGTTCCTGCAACAATGCAGAGGGAAAATAATCACAGGGATAGCAAAGGACATAATTGTCCTTTGGCTTACTAGAGATCAATTTAATCTGACAGAACCTTACCATTAACCACTAATTAGTCAGATCTAGTCAGTTACTTAACCGGTTAATCAGCTATCTAAATCAACTGTCTAACTTGTACAAGGAGTTTCTTGATCTGCAGATTTTCTCTCACTTACTGGCTCACCAGAAAAGATGGATATTAAGTTGGAGTTTTGCCTTGGGGCAATGGCAGACAGACATTAAGGCACAAAAGTTCGTGGACCATCCTAACCTGGATAATATGTCCCACACACCCTGGTCCCCACGTTTCCAAATTGCAGATGAAAGTACAGATTCAACATTAGTATCAGAAAAAGCAAGTCCTTTAAAATATACCTTCAGCTATGGTCACAAAGGATAATTTTAAGTCTGTTGAACAAATGTTACACTTTGAAAAGAGAAAAGGATTCTTTTCACAAGTTTAACAGCAAGAAATGGCTTTTTTCCTACCTAATACCATTATATTGTGGAATATCATTGGTTTTAACCTTATTTTCAAATGCATTTGGAATTCTTCAATCCCCTCTCCTGCAAGCAATTCAAAAAAATAACTTCTGACTCTGTTTGGGAGAAGGCCAGGAGAAACTGGAACAAAGTTCTCTGCTCCTGTGTTGGAGACAGAAAAGGTCTGGAGACATCACCCTGCTTGAATCATGGCCAGGTCCCGTCAAATCCAGATGGAAAGCCTGAGAGCGGCAGCTTATATGTGCTGACAGCTCTGAGCAAGCAGTTGCAGGAGTCAATGCTCACATGTCTTTGGGAGGAGAGGGGCTGGAAAGAAAGAATAGGTTCAGCAGAAGACATGTGCTCCGGCTGCCTCAGTGGCCTCACAGACCAAAATGAGAAATCAAAATGGCATACTAAATGAAGTGTATCTGCCCCAAACTCCTTATAGTGTGGAACTAAATTCCTAGTGCTGCTATGTTTGAAAGCCAGGGAAGAGTTTGCAGAAACACTGAGCATGGTGCTGGAATTCCTACTGCCTCCTGGCTGTGATTTTATTTTTTTTTCCCCCTGCTGTGGCAGGCAATAAAAGCAGGCAAAGTTAAGTTTGGTTCCAGAAATGGATGAAGTGTTAGTGCAGTTAAGGTGTAAGTAAACACTTCAGGACTAAAGAAGCCCTGGTGTTCTGCTCTCTTCCAAAAATACAAAAGTTTTTGCTGTCCTGGAAGATGAAACACAGAGGGAATCACAAGAAAAAAAAATAACATAAAGCCTACGGCCCCTCCTGAGACAACCATCTAAGCAGTTTCTCTTGAAGGAAGCCCCTTGCAAAAAGATACAGACGAGGAGAGAAGGACCATCATTCCCTTCTCTATTTTTTCAGATCAGTTGTTCAGGAAAGACAATTTTAAGGGTCCACTATAAGGTCGAGCCCGTAAAGAAAGAACAAGGGTATGTTTCGTCCCAGCACAAAGGTACAGAACTGCTGCACTGCTCACAAAGTGGATTGTTGCAATGACAGAAACCTGGGACATCCTCACTGGAGGGCAGTTCTGGCAAATATTTGCTGTCACAGTATTGCAGAAGGTTTATGCATCCAATGGAAGGTAAAAATTGAAAAAATTGTGAGTTTAGAGGGCAATGTTCAGAGGGAAAAAAAGAAGGAGAAAAGGTGTTATTATCAAAATGAATCAGATTTCTTAAAATAAGACTAACAACAAAAATTTCTGCCAGATAGAGCTGACAGGGGTAGGCTGTCTGGCACACCCCAGCTTTCAGCCCTGCCCTGTGCCGCTTCAAGAACATGCTGACTTCAGGGTGCTTTGTCACAACACAGTGGCATTTTCCTTTTGGAGAATTTTTCTTTTGTACCACCCAGTGGTCATTGAGATGACCACTGGGTGGTACATTGGGAGGTATGAGTCCTCAAGGCCAGGAATAGCCTCCCCATAGCCCCACAGCACTGCCAGGCTGCCCTGGGAGAGATCAGTCCCTACCCACACATTGCCGAAGACTTCTGGCGGGCAGGGACAATTTGATTTAACGCAGCAAAGTCAAGGTTAGAGCAGAAGCCAATCAGTCCTTCCTGTGTTCACAGGTGTTCTCCAGGGCACTGCAGATGGCATTTTCTCCTCTGTCCAAAAAACCTATTTACCTAAGCAATATTTCCTGAGCTGTCACCCTGATGAGTGATGTAATAAGGAAATTCAGTCCTGTTGCAACTGACAAAACTGCAATGTAATATATCAGAACAACAGGAGCACGCTTTTGGCTCCTGCCTTTGAGAGCAAAAGGCCATCAAGAATTGTTACTGTTTGCACTCTGTGAAGCTTAGATGTGAGTCTACTTTCTTCCAATCAGGCAATGTCCATTTTACCAACAGCACTGTACAACAGACCAGCATTCACACTTCCAGGGAAATGTCAAGAAAACAGCCTTCAAAAAATAAAGCAAAATCATTATGCTGATTATTATGAGGATGAAACATGAAAGAATTAGTTGGGGTACTCGCTTCTTCTTCCATCAGTGACTTCCACTCCACATTCACAAATTCTTAAGAAAGTGAAGTCTTGAGTTCTGTTGTGTTCTTCATTAAAAGAGGCATTGAAGAGTTTATCTTCCTTCCACCCACTGCAGCACACAAAGTACATGCACTGAAACATTACCTGTGCAATAGAGCCATTTCAGTGGCGAGAGGTATAACAAAGACAAACTGCCCTGGCAGGTTTCACCACAAGAGGGTGGAACTGCCTTCTGCACTGCAGGGCAGTTTGGTCAGCCATACAGGTTTGCATGTGGTCTTTTCCCTGTGGCTGAAAGATATTTCCCTAGCAACAAGGGAATAGAGAAAATTGGACTGTTCACTTCATAGCTTCTCCAGAGGAATTTAGCCATAACCCATTCCTCAATTCCATATCCAAGTCTGTGTACTCATATAGAACATAGAATTTCTCCAAGGTACAGGACAGACAGGCCAGGAAGCTGGGCAGGTAACTGGGAGCCTGGTGCTGTTCTCAGTATGTCTGAGTCAGACCAGATATGGACACCTGAGAGACAAAAAAAAATCACCTACATGATGAAAGCTTAAAGATATGATGAAAAGGTATTCTTAGAAACACTTTGCCCTGGAATTCAGTTTAATTATCAATGGTTTGCTTGCTTCTAGGCTATTTGAACAGTAGATTTGATTTTCTTTTAAATAGATTAATTCTCATTTTAAATTTCTACCAGCCATATTTACTTTTACTTATGTTTGCAACAAACAAGAGAAGAAAGCCTACTTTGCCACATAGAAAGAGCATAGTAAGAAATACCTGCTAGAAAATAGCTCCTCACCAGAGTGGAAAGGGGGTCTTGTCCAAGGTGGGCAGCCTAACAAGTTGGTTGGCCCTGAGAGCTGCAGCAAAACTTAAAAAATACTCCTATGATTGGTTGAAAATGATTGCTGCACTACATATCTGCAGCCTTCAGCGCCTCTAAGCATTCAAGATTTACTACGGTTCCTGCTTCTTAAACCTTATAACCTTTGCCAGAACATCTGCACAAAGAAATATATCATTAGAGATGACTATTTGCTACTCCTGCAAATGCAGATCTGAATACATCAGACACTTTTTTCTTGAATATTATAAAAATGAATACTTTTCTGTGCTCCTTTTCTGTGGTGTTGCACTCACTGTAGAAAAAGTCTGAAAGGAAAGCAGTGAGCCTTTTTCTAAAGGAAAAATCAATATGGTGAAACTATTTACATAGAACTAAAACATGAACTTGTTCTTTCACAGGAACCATGTCCAGATTTTCCCAGAAGATCTAAATTTCTTATGTCATAAGCTGTATTTCACCAAACTTTTGCCCTTAAATTCCACCATATTATGGTTCTCAGAAGACTCTACACAAAGTTAATCTATGTCTGTCTCTCATTTTTCTTCTGAGGGTAGACTTCCTTCTGTTTTTCTTCTAAAAAGTTCCCAGCTGTTTATGTCCTTTTATATTTAGATGAACGTATTCCAACAAGGAGCACCTCCATTTTTTATAATAATTGTTATATGCAGTAAAAGCAAATAGTCAAAATAAATGTTAGACTTCTTGGTGTTAAAAAAGCAGTAATCAAGACAAAATAAAATTAATGTTATCACCTATTTAATGGCAATGTATGTCTCATAATAATTGCAGTCTCAATAACTACTTTTGTGATCTTCTTTAAATAAATTATTTTAACTTGTTACTTCAGTGTTCCCTCTCATGCCATGTGCCATTTTGACAACAGGAACGCCATGATAGTAAAAACAATTAGTGAGAGGTCAATGCTTTGAGAAAAGCAACCCCATGCTTGGTATTTCCCATTGCAACAGAGCTTTCATTTATACCAGTTAAAGAGTCTGAGGCTAGCAGAAGGATTTGAAATGCCTGTAATTTAAATTGTCCCAGTTTAAATCAACTCACTTGAGGACACAACTTTCAAGACTTTTTCTGACACTGAAACAAATAGATGATCTCTCAGGCTTTACTCAAATAAGTGCCAAAATGCATCCTCTTTCTGTTGTTCTCATGCCTTCTGACTTGGTATTGCAAATTAATGCATCTCTTTTGCAAGAATTCTCAAGCACAAGAAGGTTATAATACTCTTGTTAATGTCTTGGAAAAGACTGGAAAGATTGAAAGAGCATTGACAAATTTGGAAACAACTCCTCTAGGCACATCACTGGCAGAACTCAAATGAATTTCCACCACATGCTGGGTGATGCTGCCTTTTAGATATGCAGGCATGACCAAAATCATCTCAGTGTGAATGCAGCAGACTAAGGGGAACACCTGAACACAGAAGTCCTATTCAATACCAGGAAGCATTTTGCCTTTCTGGGTGAGAGCTATTACTGCCCACCTTTTTATTTTTTTTAATTTCAGTAATGAATAAAAAACTTGAGGAGAGTCTAAATGTGAACACAATAGACATCATGCTTAAATGACTTTAACATGCCAATATGACAATCTTTTATACCCCATCAGCTAATAAGAGATTTCTTACGTGAAGTCATTAACACCACGACTATGACCACAGATTCCTTATCTTCATGTTATCATTAATTCTACTTCGTATTTCTCTTCCAGAATCTCAGATAAATCAATTTTTTTCACTAAAAAAAAAATAAATTGTTCTCCACAGAGATTTTAAAATAAGATACATAACAAAATTTGTTAGAAAGTATGACATATGATTTCTTTTCTTACCATGAAAGAAAAGTGAAAGAGAACTTTTAATATGAAAATATAAATTAGATAAACTGACAGCTAAATTATTATTTAGAGAAAAATATCTTTTCTGTTGCATTTGTTTACAATATTAATTCCTTCCTTGCATTAATATTTCTTTTTGCTGAAACCTTTAGCCCAGCATAGGATGACAAAAACATTAAGTGGAATCAAGCCATAGTATCATGCTGTTTGACATAAACTTTAATATGTCCTGATTTTAAATATTTGTTTACAAATTACATTACAGTCCTCAAATTTAAATTTTATAACCTATATACAATTAATCACTAATATAAAATTCACCCAAATTCATAAGAAGGCAGGCACAAGAAATCCACTTCTCATGGACAGACTTTTGACCATCAATCTGTGATCTGTTGAGATCAAGGAGGAAGAAAAAAAATCCAAGCTATTCCAAACCACTCCAGAGGAGGACTCACTCTGGATATGCTTGTGTTGTTGGCTTTTCTTAAATGCCTACCATTCCACAGTTTAAGGTCCAATTCTTAGCAAAAGAAAGTGACCTGACCATGGTAAAAGGATAAAAGTATGCTGAAAGGTTGAATTCAAGGTAGCCACGGCTGAAACTCCACAGAGCTTTACAAGTCAGGCCAGAAGGTTGAGCAGCTGTTCAAACTGGATGTCAGTCAAGTTTTCAGCACATTTCATAATGTGTTGCATGTGCAACAATATGTTCATACTGTGTCACGCCATTAAAAGTGAAAGAAGGGGAAGCAGCAGCAGAGGAAAGATACAGCCTCTAATTGAGCACCCATTGTCCCTGCACATCCAGAGGCAGCAATATAGAACCCAAATATATTATGTGATACAGTCCAAAGTTGCGTTATGGCCCAAAAGTGGGAGCAAAATAGCTCAACATGCTAAGTAGCTGTCTCTAAAGTTGTACCAAGGTTTCCATCAGGAGGCAAACAGGCTAGAATACAACCACTACCTGAAAGTGTATCTCATCAGAAATAATTAAAGTGGAGGAACTGGAAAAAGCCCGACAGACTCAGCAATTACCAGTACAAGACCAAGATATCTTTTCTGTGCCTGTAGGAATCCAAGACCAGAATCAAATTGCTGTGATTCACCACAGTTCTAGGATTTTATCTTCACAATGCATCTTTGCTGGAATTGCAGTTTATGCTGGGCACAGACAATACATCCAGAAGACAGAAAACCGCTGGAGGATCTTGCTTACCCCTGCAATGGTAGGACTATACGGCAATTCAGAATACGGATTCAATCTTCATCTCAGTAGGAGGAAAAGTACTGGTAGTAGCGTTCTGGTAGTACACTTGGCCACAATTCACAAGATTCCAGATAGAGATATAGACAATATGTATAGGCTATATGTATAGACAATACAAAATTCACAGCTGAAAAGAGTCATTCCAGTGCACTACATTGGTAGTAAATAAATAAGTAAATAGATAAATAAATAAATAAAATGGTTTCTGTTTCTCCATTGCAGTCCTATTCCCTTCCCTCCCAATTCTCCATTTTGTTATACAGAGAGACATTAAACAACCAGTGTGGGAAAGGTTGTTTCTTACTAAACACAAACATCTTCACACTGTTGCTTTCTGAGAAAATCTGACTATTTGACACGATCTCCTTTCTCCTTGCACTTTGCAAAATCCACACAAATCATTTGAAGACTGTATTAGGGAGCTAGAGAAAATTTAAACACATAAGCAAATTACTGTGTGTCAGCTGAGACACATTAACTATGAAAGAGCTTTAAGGTAAACTGAATTGCCTAGCAATTGGCTTTGCTTTAGATTAAGAGAAAATAAGCACAATTAATATGACTCAGTTGGTAAGATATTTTGATGGTGTTTGTACCCAGAAGCTGCTCCTGAAAGAACCTTATAGACTTAGATGCACCACAGAATAAGAGCACGAGTTCTCCTGAGACCATGCACAAAGGAACAAGGATAACAAAAGAGCTACGCGATGCAACAAAGCAGGGAAATATGCAAAGTGGTTTGCAGCATTATACCCAAAATATTGTTGAAGAAACTTTTCTGAAGTATTAGCAACAGGGATTGCAGTATGCTTATTTCCATTATAATGGCCCATGTGTCAGATACTGTAGGAAGAGGGAAGAAAAGGTAACCAGTCCTGGCAGGTTCCAGTTTAAGACAGGATGCATCAGGAGGATGTAGACAGGATTCAGATGGACTCCAAGATAACAGTGAGACAGCAACCATCAGGATCATATATTGGGTCTCAGCATGCCTGACGACAGACATTGTCAAGGTATGTGTTAGTCCCATAGCAAGTGGCTATGAAAAATAATGAGAGACAATAAATTCAAATGCTTGTAAAACTAAGAGAGGGATCCCAGGGAGAGAAGGATCCCAGGGAGTTGAAAATGACAGTTAGGGTTTAGTATGCTTAAAGCTACTCAGAAGTGTAAATAAATAAGATGGAAGAATCATTAAAGAACCAGAGCAAGAAAATTAAACTTGCAGGGACTGAAGTTGAACAATGCTGGTTTGATCCAACTAAAGGCTGAGCCATGACATATCAGAGAGACAGGTCAACCTCCACATTTTGTAAAAAAAAAAAAAAAAAATATATATACCGCTGTGTGCTTAGGTGTAGATCTGTCCTTCATATAAGAATAAGCCATGCTGATACCTGTGAATAAAATCACTTGGACAAAAGGTGCAGAAGAGAAATGGATCAGAGGACAGTATTATTTATTAGATCATAAAGAGTATTTTGAGGTATATCACAATCTCCTGAAAGGTATTTTGTAAGTGTTCTCAGTAAACAGGTGGAGAACCTTTGGCAGACAGAATCACAGATGGTAACATCTTCAGAAGAGATTTTCACATAAAATTGAAGGTAAGTACCAGATTAAAAAGATGGCAGAATACAGAGGGGTTTGTCCACTGATTGTATTTAATAAAAGAAATAGAAACATGCTAGCTAAGAAAGACTAGAGAAGGTTCTGGAGAAAAGCAAGGTAGGAAAATCAAAGGAAGATGAGCTCTACTCAGATGAGTAAGCCATATCAGCAGAAGACGCAGTTCAAGAAGTAGTAGGTGAGACAAGGTTATACTATTATGCTGATTTGGGGGGGGTTCCCCCCTTGAAAGCACTCCACAAGACCTGTTTGGAGAGAAAGGAGACAAGACCATGGGGACAACTGAAAGCATATGCACAGAGAAAGCATGACTCAGCTAAGCCAGAGGCAGGGGATAGAGTTAGAGGAGGACAGACACAGTCTATTCACAGGACTTATGCCATAGATGCCCCACAGCAAAAGCAAAAGAAAAAGACACTGGAGGACAGCCAGACTGTAACTTGATGATAGGAAAGAGAAGTGAGCAATTAAAGACTAGAGAAGGCTGCAAAAGGGAAATATTTTTAGAAATATATGCTGCTAAGGTGTAAACACAGTGCACACATTTTGATGAGCTATGTCTTTAGTTGCATGTTCTCCTTCTCAGACAAATTCTTAAGGGAAAAAAATGTGGCTTTGCTGCAGGTGAGAAGGAAACTGAGATGCAGAAAGCGATAATAAATATAGTTTCACATGCAACATTACCTAAGTGCCCATCTCCCTGTCTAGTGATTGTGTAACACACAGCATGATTTTATCAGCATTAAGTGATGCATCAGGAAGGACATTTTCTCCAGACACCAAAACAGTACTAGCCACACTGGCCTGTAAATAGCACTATGTGAGTTAGTAGGTTGTTGAGTGATTCCTTGAAGACACTTCTGTGCACAAAATAGTGAAACTATTCAACATGTCATTTAGCAACAGCCTTTTCTGTGGGTTACTGCTCCCACCTCAGGATCCAACACCAACTGAGAATCTGATAGGACCTGCTCATGACAAGCTGGCTAGCAGCAGGCTGAAAATGCATACCATTTAAACAAGCAAGTCCACAATATTGTTGTCTGTACAGTACCTTACTGCAGCATTTTTTATCCAAACCAGTCCTCATCCTACTAACGCACAACCAAGTCACTATTAATTTAGATTAACCATGGGGAAGTCTGTAAGGGATATATTTGGGGGACAAAGGGAAACTTCTAGAATTAACAGGGACAAAACAGAGAGCATCTTAAAAAATGAGGAGTAGCCCTTCAGTCTGCGTTGGCTCAATGCCTTCCCTGGTCATCTTCCAGGGACAGCACAGAGCTGATAGAGTAGATACCATGCTGAGCTTTCAACCCCCAGCTGCTGTACCTGCTCAAGGATATACACTCAAACAAGTGAGATGCAAATGTGGAGTTCTGGCTACTAGATAGCCCTGCAAGAAGTCAAGTCTCCCAGGACGCATAGGGACAAGTAGTAAACAGTTTGCACAAAAAGTTCATATGAACATTAGCAGGCTGGCATTAATGGCTTTGCCATTTCTAACGTGAAACAGAGCTTTCTATCAGTCTATGATGAAAAAGGGTCAGCAGTGAGGCAGGTTGCTCAGCAAAGTCAAGGTAATGCTTCATTTGAAAGCAGACAGCTTCACCATCCCTGACCAACGGCACACAGCCTCCACATCCCACAGGACGTCCACCTGGTCACAAGGGGTGCAGCTCTGTCACCCACAGTCAACGCTGAGAGACGGGCACTCCTTCCCAGTGAGGCAGTTTTTGCCTCTAGAAAGTTTCACCACAGGGAGTGGCACAGAAAGGCCATTCCGTAAGAAGTTACAAAACAACTTCTCTCTCCTTTTTGTTGCAAACCATTGAACATTGGCATAACTGGCAGACAGGAAAATCCTGCCAAACTGAACTGAAGTTCCTGCACAGGGATAATAAACGTTCCAAGAAATCCAACTGATACAATTAAGCTCCATAAAGAAAGATATTACCCTACACTCCAAAAAGAACTTGTTGAAAACAAGTAGGTAAGTGAATGATTAAAGAAGCTGCTAATTTCTATTTTCCCCAGAGGCATATTTTGTTGAGGAAAACTCAAATCCAGGGATAAAGTCAGGGGTTTGAGTTTTGTCTTTCTGTGCAAGGGACAGGAAATTTTAACTCCAGCTGTCCTTTTGTTCACAGTATATGTAAGCCCATTCACGTAGTCCTTTTGCTATGCCTTTACTCATTAAATTTCATGTGTATGAGAAAAACATTAAAATTAATGTATTGCAAAATTCTTTTCACATTGAAAACAGAAATTATTCTGCTCAGTGCTGGCACCACAGCACATTGCAGTCTACTCCCATATTGCACCTTAAATTTTGTGTACATGACAATAGATTTGCAGGGTTTTTTTCTAGAAACCTAAAATTGATGAAGGAAATGCTTCAATTTTCATATGACATATTTTTCTTCACAAATATCTGATTTACATGAAACAGTTATGGTTAGACTGTCATTGTGTCCTTTGATGGATCTTAAAACATAACTATTCAACTTTTTCAGAAGAGAATTATTCATATATATGTTGTCCTTTGTCCTCAACAAACAAACACATTCTTTCTAATTATTTCATTATTTTTTAGTTATCTGTTTGCATTTTTCAACTTAAGCAGAGGTGGAGGGGGGAGGGGGAAACATGAGATCTTTTACACAGGCCTTTAAAAACAGGCAATTACTTGCCAGAGCTAACTTCCTTTATTGTACCAAATGAACATTGTTTCTCATCAGCTAAAACTATATTGCCTTTTAGAAAGAAAATAAAAATAGATGTGACTAGACAGAAATAACTAACATTTGTCACTTAAGCAAAAAGAAATAAGCCACAATCTTACCAGCAAGGAATTCTGACAAACAGCCACGCTTGTCCCGTCAGTTCTATCTACCTTGCAAGACAGAGAGGAAACTCTTACAGAAAGCAGTTGCAATTCTGAAATTGCCCAAGAGGAAACTGATGTCTCTTTTACAAGCCATGACTACACAAACCACAAGTCAGGCTTCAAAGTAAGTGCTAAAAGCCATGCCTGCTAGAACTGTTAATGCTAGAACCAAGCCATGTAGAAATGGGGTAGGGGATGAAAATAAAATATTAGAAATATTCCCAAATAGGTGGGTTTCAATTCTTTTTTTGTTTGTTTCACCAAAGAAAATTGGTTTAAAAAATGTGCTATCAAATGTTCCTGAGAAGGAGCTGACAGTGCATTGCAAGAGACAGAAGAAAGCATACTACAGGTACCTGGTAATGAATGGCACTCTCCAAGCCTCAGTGCAGCCTTTGTTACTAAAACATTCTTCAGAGCACCCCTTCAGAGTCAGTCTCCTGGGAGCCTCCAGAGTTCAATCCTGGCCCCCAAGGTGTGGGAGAACTCAGGGCTGCCTGAAACCAGACACACTAAGGCCAGGACACCCTTTGGACAAAAGGAAGGACAGGGCATGAAGTGCTGCCAGTTTGTGTTTTCTCAGTCACCTGCAAGATGTATCCTGGGAAATCCCATCCAAACAGGGATGACAACAAGATTTGCAGACCATCACATAAGTCTAATGATTTCAAATCAACCATTCTTAGTTGCCACATTTCCTTTTTAACTAACTGATGCGGGGGTAAGCCAAAATTAATAACTCTATTAAAAATATGGGACAGATGCTCTGTAAGTTACATTTTTACTAGGCATGGGGAATGAACAAAATTAAGAGTCAGAATCCTGTAGTTTTTGATAATTTCTGGCTTATCTATTCAACAGCTTCAGCCACAGGTATGTGGACTTCAAGAACAAATAAACAACTACTGCACAAACATCTAAATAACTTGTCATTGCTCTGTCTACAGCACTTTACTTATTTCATAGATTACATTAGTCATAAAGAGAGAGCATGTACTCTATTAAATTTCATCCTTCTTCTAAGTGATAGGGATTGCTAAAAATAAGGCAGATCATTGCATGCTTTGAAGTGAGTTTTTACTTTTTGACTCAGTGGAATATTACAGATCAGTTTTCTCAAAGCAGGATAGAGGGATTCTGCTGCGTAGGAATTCTCCTGTATTTCTTCAGGTCTGTCTCCCAGCAAAATTCTAGGGTCAAAAGTCTGGTGAAAGAGGCAATGCTTTACTACTCATGACACTGAAATTGCAGTGCCACCTGTAGGACACACAGAAAAAAACTAATTTGGGCCTTGGTGGTGCCATGAATGCCAGTTGTTATAATTAGAGGGCTCTCTAGTAATCTTGACAGAAGTGTAGGAATATAAAAACAGCTGACTCATACCAGTCTCCCGGGAGTAACTTGAAAGCTTTTTTCACACAGAGCAACATGTGTTGTTTTAAGTACTTCGGCATGCCCAGAAGTGGGTATCTTTCTACAAAGATGAATCTTTTGTGCAAAGAGGATGTGCCAGTACAATGCATTCATAGTTCATCCACCTCAAGCTTGTGCCAGTGTAGACAGGGGAGATCTGCCACATACCAGCCACTTCCAGCCAAGACAGACATCACCCCTGAACAGCTGAATGTAGGTAAAGTTTCCATGATGGCTGCACTTTCTCTTTTTTTTTTTTTAAATTCATCACTTTCAATTTAGTCTTTAGCTATGGACATGTAACCCAATGCATGACACAGAAGCACCTGTATATACTCCAGAATATACTAATATAATAATAATATTTTTGTTGCTTTCTCTTTTTTCTCCCTCTTTAGAAGGAAAGTAATTTTCCTCTTTTCTAACCAATAGCTAAAGCAATGTCTGTAAAGTTTTCTCTCCAATTTCAAGATGCACAGTAAGGCAAAAATAAGTATATGTACCTTAGTTGCTAAATTTCCATTAATAAATTTGAAGTGGAAAGTACTCAACTGATTTACTTAATAGTTCTATTGCTGCAAATGAACTTAGAAAGAGGAGGTGTACAACATGTTCAAAGGTAGCTTCTGCTTAGTGTTTAACTGTGGTCATATCTCAGTTTAAAAGAAAACCAAGATGTCTATCAAGGAAAGTGAGGAACCCTTGTGGACTAGGAAGAGGTAGCCTCTCCCCAAAAACCACCACAATCTTTGCAATTAAGAGACTTTAATCAGAAAATGTAGAGAAAAAGGATAACGGTTCTCTACCACAAACATATATATGTATAACCAGAAGAAAAAAAAAACAAAAACATACAGAACAAACAGCAACACCGTAACCATAACTTTCAAACAAATCAAGTTCTATCTGTGCCCCTTCAGCGCATTTATATTTACAGACAGAGCGAGGCAATGCCATTCCTCAGGAAGCAGCAGCTGTGATGACTCACTCATGGGCTCTGGAGAGGTAAAGACGGAGGGTAGGGAGAGGCACTGATTCTGAAATCTCACGTGGGAATGGCAGCCACAAGGATGGCATGAAACCTTTCCGGGGGCAGCGCAAGGAGTTTCTACCATCCTTTGTCCAAAAGTGTTGGGGCGGAGGGGGGCAGTTAGCGACAAAACCTGCAGGTGTCGTCGCGCCCTCAGTGAGTCTGTAGCAAATCCAGGCAGTGGCAACCGTTCTCTCCAAAGAATGGCACAGGGCATGTGGAGTTGGGGGATGAGCCAGGGGAACACCCTGCAAATGCTTCCACCAGCCCAGAAAACAGTGGCTGGCACACAAAGCAGCCAGAGAAGTGTGGCAAAAACCTGGAAATGTCTCTCCCCCTCACCTCTCCCCAGTCCTCTCCCCAGCCATCACATTGGAATGCAAAGCTATCAGCCATGCCTTTGTTTAGCCTGTAGACAGGTAGCTGGCTCTGGATGCAGGTAGTTGGAGGCTGGGCTTCAACAAGCCATCTGTCTTGGCCTCCACCTCCCAGTCCACAGTGTTGGTAAGCAACAGAAAAAAAAAAAAAAACCAAAAAAAAACCAAAACAAAACAAAACAAAACAAAAAGATTTTGAAACTATAACAA
Organism: Dendrocincla tyrannina; assembly: GCA_035047865.1. NCBI lineage: Eukaryota > Metazoa > Chordata > Aves > Passeriformes > Dendrocolaptidae > Dendrocincla > Dendrocincla tyrannina. The sequence goes on along the minus strand of JAWWMP010000116.1, from coordinate 54,973,025 downwards.
ATCAAAAAGAGAACAAAATGTTCAGACAAATAAGGAAATGAATAATATAATGGATTTAAGAATGCTTTTGTTTAGACCAATGGCAGGGTTTTGTGGGACATTATGAAACATAACCATCATCAACAAACAATAGAAAGAATCTGGAAGACTAAAGAGCAAAGAGTGGAAAGAATAGTCAAGACCTGCCACAGGAAAAAAAGAAAATGTAGGAAGATGGATTTTAATACAAACAATGCTTTGTAGTGTGGCATAACTGATAAGGGATTCAACATAAATATTTTAGATTATCATTTATATATAGGGAAAACAACTCTTTTTCAGTCATATAAAACAAAAAAGGAAAGAACAAGTGAAAGGTGGAAAAATGAAGAAAAGGAAGTGGGTTCAAGCACAGTATTTGAAAATCACTGCTTCAGTGAACTGAGTGTGGAAATTGGTGCAGAATTGAAAATACTCTGTCAAACAGAGAAAATAGTGATTTTCTATGTGCAGAGGGCAGTAAATGATGTACTTTCCAGGATCATTAAGTTGAAACATTCATGGCAAATTTCATGGCATAAGAAAATTATTCTCTTAGTTTTATTACCTTCTTATTGCCACACCAGTGGCAAAGAGTAAGAGACCTTCACTAATTTTTGAGGTAGATGCTGCACATCACAGGAATAAAAATTGCAGTAGGATAAATGATGAAGAGAGTTAAAAAATATAGTTATATAATTGTGCAAATACAGGCTGTAGAGATTAGTAGTCTTCCAGCCAGGAAGGTATGGGAGGTTGGAAGAGGGGAGAGATTTCCAAAGCGTCTTCCTGCCAGCATGGCTACAAGTACACAAGGGGGAGGAACGACAAACCTCCAGGAATTTCCAATTCCCATTTATCTGGCAAGCTCCCTGTGAGGAAGTAAAGGACTGTTGGAAGCAGAATAATGAGAATAATATATACCAGGAACATAAGGGCAGCTCTCAGAGATGAGAGAGACTTGGTGAAGCAGGCAGGTTAAACTAGTTTCCCTTTGTGCTCCTACAGCAGATTTCAAATCCATTGAAGCTGGGAATTAGAGAGCAGAAAACATATCTGCCTGGTTAAAAATTCAATACATAGCATCTGAATTTTCTCCTTGAATTGAGCAACAGTTGTCACAGGAAAAAAAATCATCATGCAGTTCACAGCTTTTTACAATAACATCCCTTTAGACACTGGGTTTTTTTCTTCAAAAATGCTCTGTGAGTGTTTATTTCTTACCAGACAGGAAATTAAGGTATCATCTGAACTTTCCTTTGCCTACTCAGCCAACTAAGTAACCGATGAATATACCAAAAGGTATGGGAAAGCCACCGAGAGCAGATAACATATCACTTACCAACAAACCCTATTGGTTGCAAGACTCCTGCCACAGGCTGTAGAGACCACAAGTAGGATGAGATGAGTCTCTGTCAATCAGTATGACTCATACTTGCCAAACCCATCTGGTACATGCAAACCAGTTGTTGCTGGCACTTAACATTTATGATTAAAAGCTACTGACTTCCACTACCATAAGGTTTTCCTTCTAAGCAGTAAAGATGTTCCAGTGCCCTCTATGAGGTCTCTTTTCTATTTTACTTGTTTCACTTAATGAAGTGATCTGAAAGTGAGACCATTAACCAGTCCTTGAACACTCTGAGAGAACAGTGGGGTTTTATACACATCACTTCAGTTTTGTATTTCTCTCTCCCTCCCTCAAATCAAGTCAATCTTGTGGGAGTGTTATTGGCAAAGGGGGGAAATCAGCTGTATATTTACCTCTACCATTTGGCTAAATCCTAGTGTGAGGCTTTGAGAATAAAATGCTGATGGACAACATGAGACTGAGACTGACCACCTCTGAGCAGAGAATGAGTACTCAAAGGCTCCAGCCCTGACTCTGACCCTGACTTACCACTTGACTTTGAACCGACCTGTTCCACAGCTTTACTTCCACACTTTTTAAAGGAGGTACATGGTAATTACATACACTGGAGGAATTTTATGAAAATTTAATAATTCTTTCCTCTAAAGTGTTCAGAGTTTCCCAGATTAACTCCTTCTCAAGAGCTATCTTTATAGGACAACATTATCAGAAAAGAAAAACACCTCTCCAAGTGGCCAGAAAATTGCTTAAACATCTTGAAAACAATGATCAAAGTCAAGCATTAAACTAGTTTTATTAAAGCACTATACTATTCAAGAACTTTAATATCTGTACAGAACCCTCAATCTCACTCTTTGCTTCAAAGTTGTTTCTTGCACAACCTTATGTCACTGCTTTAAAAAGCCTTCATCAGTTTCAGTCACATTAACACTACCTCTGCTTGTTGTGACTGCATATGTTTAAAATGCCTGCCAGAAAGCCTGCAACATCTTCCCGTTGTAAATGTTGGCATGGACAATTTCATCACTAACACAGTGAAAGAAACTGAGTGCTCAACATGCACTGAGAATGTGGTGGGCTTGCAAGACAGCCAGAAGGCTACAGAGATAGAATCACTGCCAGGAGATCGAGGGACATGATTATATACCTCTGCTTGGTTTGAAGCACATCTAAATGCCCTATCCAGTCTGGGGCATATCCCCCCCTCCTCAATATAGGAAAGGTGACAAACGGAAACAAGCTCATCAGTAGACACTAAGATGTTTGGAGTTGGTTGGTTCTGTGAGAAGAAGCTGAGGAAGTGGGGCATTTCCAGATTGGAGCACAGACAGTTTCAGGGACCTTCTAGCAGCAGCCCTCCACCACCTATGAGGGGGTCAGCAAGACAAGAGAGATGGGCTCTTCCCAGTGGCACACAGCAAAAGGATGAGACACAACTGGCAGAAGTTGAAACAGAAGAGCTTTAGCCTGAATATAAAGAAAATTTTATTCCCATGAAGACAATGGTACCAGTCACCCCGAGAGGTAGTACAGTATCTGTCCTTGGAAGTTTACAAGACTGGATGGGACAAAGCCCTGAGTGAGCTGGTCTGAGCTCACAGCTGAGCCTGCTGTGCGCAGGAGGCTGGACTGAGACCTCCTGCCTGGGTGGAGCAGTGAACCTGTCATTATCTGTTAGATCCAAACCTACCTCTGACCAGCAAATCATCCACAAACCTGTAGTGAGTATATTAAAAAGTCTTCTCAGAAGTAGATAGATGCATATATTTTCAAAAAGCAGGAAATGTATGAACACAAACATGAGTTTAGGACAACCTGTGTACGTATGCAAAAATCTATGTTAAAATCCAACCATAAGATACCACTGTTAGCAATATAATAATTAACTAAGACTATGCCATTTCAAAAAATATGCTCCTTAAGAAGTTTTCTGTTCTCACAATGCAAACATCCTCCTAACATCCCTCTCCTTCATTCATAAATTTCAGCTGTTGTCCCAAATTATCAAACTGAAAGTTTTTTAAGTATATTTTTTCACACAGGGAAAAAGGTATATGGCTTTTATCCAAGTATTTGGTGTTTAAAAAATTATTTGAGAAAAAGGGATGTTGTTAGATGCAACATTTTTCTTTAGAAGAAAAAATTTAACCAGGAAAAATAAACCTACAGTATGCCCATTTTCTGCATGCTCATTCAACAATTTCTATCTCAAATGCAAGGTCATTTAGCAAAAACAAAATTAAAAAGGAAAAATCTACTGTATTTATTGAAAATGAAAATATCTTAATGTGCTTGGAAGTCTTCTAGGAGAAAACCACCCACATTATTTTCACAAATCTCAAATTTACTTTTTCAAATATTTCTAAGGTTGTGCTCTGAGATTCCTAAGGTTAGCCCATTTACTGGCTTATAAAGAACCCAAAACAGGGATCCCCCTTTTCAGCTGTAAGATAAGCAAATAAAAAGTCAATGCAGCCATTGACTTATGCTATCAAATTCAACAATTCATCTGCAATTCATCAATAAACTTTAATCGATTTGTATTGTTATAGGGAGTGCATTGAATTCAAATACGTTTTAAGGTTACACGAGTTCCATTTAAATTCAAACACTGGCATGATACAGCCATCTGAAATGCAGCCTTCAAAAATATGCAACTGGCAAAAAGTCATTTTTGAAATATTGATAAGAAAAGCCTATGTTTCCGTTGTTTGGGGGTTTTTTGATGTTCGCACATTTATTTATCAAATAATGCTTTTTCAAATGATAGTATCATTAGGTATATGCACATCATCTGTATTCATTTAGATTAATTAAATTTGCCCAAACACATTCTCTCCTAGTTTGTTTGCTTTGTGGTCATCCTTGGGCTGAGGGAAGATGACTGTTGAGCTCTCACAGCTCCGAGAGGCAAAGGAGTCACACTAACAAGTTCACCAGGAAGAGCACTGACCTCAGCTGCATGTTTGCCATTTCTCAACAGTGTTTTCTGCTGAGGTTGCAAAGCATCCTGCTACTGCTACTTCCTCTTTCTCTCTCTTCCTCCCCCACAGCATTCGTCCCAGACACGCAACAAGTCTACCATGGTGAGGATGGTGAAGGCTGCTCTCTAGTCATCCTTTCTGCCCAGCTATGATTTTTACCCTTATTCCACTCACCCAGCTTAGTTGCATTTTTCATCCTCAGCAATCAGCCATAATAAGATAAGAGAAGGGAATAAAAGCATTTTGAAATACATCTTACTAAATATTTGAGTCACTGGTCTAGCAGTTAAAATCTCTCTGTCTCTTTTGAATAGGTTCTTCTGTACCTAAGCACTAGTCTTCAAGAAAAGTATTTGGGACTTGCACTACTTTTTTACTTCCTTTTTTACTGAGTAATTTTTTAATAGGTTCACATGTACCTCAACAAGGCACTTCACCTTAGTAAAAGCTGAAGTTGGGAAACCTCCAAACATCATAAGACAGCTCAGTGTTAAGCTTATTGTGTACATGAGATGTGCAAATGTTATTACTAGACTGCACCCTGACTAAACAAAACCATACAAAACCCTAAGAACTTGTGTGACACATCTACCAACACTTCTATTTTGCTAATGACAACAATTCTGTACAAACTTCCCATGCAGGCACACTGAGGATATCCCTGGGTTCTCCTTTGTAGTAAGGACTGATTGCTTAACCAGCTCTCAGGGAGCCTTCCAAACAATCCTTTGTTAAAAAGACAGTGTTATCTATGGTATTGTCAACTCCAATTTTCAAGCTCATCACTACAAACAGAAATTTATTTTCTTTTTATACCAGCACTGACCAGTCTTTGGGCAAGCACCTCTGCAAGCACCCTGGCTAAACAGGAGGCTCTTGCAGAAACTCAGGATAAAAAAGAGAGTTTATGAACTTTGGAAGAAGGGACAGGTAACTCAGAAAAACTACAAGGATGTCTTTAGGCTCATGTAGAGAGAAAATTAGAAAGGCGAAAGCTCAGCTGGAACTCAGTTTGACCAGTGCTCTGAAGGATAATACAAAAAGGTTTTATAAATGCATTATTAACAAAAAGAGGGCCTAAGAAAATCCATCTTTTATTGGACACGAAGGTGACCATTGTGACCAAGAATGACAAAAAGGCTGAGATAAAGCCTTCTTTGCCTCAGTCTTTAAAAAAAGGTCAGTTATTCTCAGGGCAACCAGCCCACTAAGCTGGTAGACAGGGATGGGGAGCAAAAAAATCCCTGTGAGCCAGGAGGAAGTAGTTAGTGACCTTCTGTTCCACTTAGACACAAGTCCATGGGGCCAGATGGGATTCACCCAACAGTAGTGAGGGTTCTGGTGGAAGGACTCATCAAGCCATTTTCCATCATATATAATTAGTCCTGGCTAACCAGGGAGGCCCCAGATGACTGGAGGTTAACAAATGTGATGCCTAGGAAAAAGATTAGAAGGAGGTTCCAGGGAACTATAGGCTTGTCAGCCTGACCTTGGTACCTGGTACCACAGCAGGTCATGGAGTAGATCATCTTGAGTATGAAAATGGATACGGAACAACCAGGGGATCAGGTCCAGCCAGCATAGGTTTAGTGAAAGGCAGGTCCTGCTTGACCAACTTGATTTCCTTTTATGACCAGGTGATTCAACTAGTGGATAAAGAAAAGACTCTGGCTGCAGCCTACCCAGACTTCAGTAAAGCCTTTGATACTGTCTGCCTCAGGATTCTCCTGAGAAACTGGCAGCCCATGGCTTGGACAGGTGCTCTCTTCACTGGGTTAAAAACTGGCTGGAAGGCAGGGCCAAGAAAGTGGTGGTGAATGGAGTTACATCCAGCTGGATGTGGTCACAAGTGGGGTTCCCCAAGGCCCAGTACTGTTTAATATCTTTACTGATAATCTAGGTGACGGGATCAAGTGCACCCTCAGTCAGTTCATGGGCAACAGTAAGTTGTGTGGGAGTGTTGATCTGCAGAAAGGTAAGAAGGCTCTGCAGAGGGATTTGGACAAGCTGGATCAAGGACCTGAGGCCAATAATATGAGGTTCAGTAAGGTGAAGGGCTGGGTCCTGACTGCTGGGTCACAGCAATCTCATGCAGCACAGTGGGCTTGGGAAAGTGTGACAGCCCAGTGGAAAAGGAACTGGGGGTGTTGGTCAGCTGGCTGAAAATGAACCAGCAGTGTGCCCAGGTGGCCAAGAAGGCCAATGACATCCTGACCTGTGTTAAAAACAGTGGCTAGCAGGAGTGGGGAAGTGATTGTTGCTCTGTATTCAGCACTGGTGAGGCCTCACCTTGAGTACCATGTCCAGTTCTGGGCCACTCACCACAAGAATGACAGTGTACTAGAGTATGTCCAGAGAAGGGCAACGGAGCTGGTGAAGGGTCTGGAGTACAAATCTTGTGAGGAGTAGCTGAGGGAGCTGAGGTTGTTTTGAGTCGAGAAAAGGAGGCTCAGGGAAGACCTTATCACTCTCTACAAGTACCTGAAAGGAGATTGTAGCAAGGTGGCCTCTTCCCTCAGTGAGCCAACAACAGGACAAGAGGAAATGGGTTCAAGTTATGCCATGGAAGGGGCAGGTTGGACATCAGGAGGAACTTCTTCTTTGGAAGGGTAGTTAAGCATTGAAGCACTGCCCAGGGAGACTGCGATGTCAACGTCCCTGGAGATGTTCAAGAAGTCACTGGAAGCAGCACAATTCTTTGGTGTAGTTCACAAGATGGTGTTTGGTTGAAGGTTGGATTTGATGATCTTGGAGGTCCTTTCCAACATACATGATTTTAAAATTTTATTCAATGAAAGCACCAAGGTTCAAGCTGTTGGAAACAAAGGAGGTGAAAAGCCCTTCCATGTCCTCCACCTCTGTGGCCAGTATGGTTCAGTGATGTTACCACACATGTCCTTTGACACTTCAAGCAGGGCTCTGAGCTCCCCAACCCCACTACTACTCCTACACATTTGTTCCACCACTATAAACACTGCTGAAACCCAAACAACTTGCTGTGCAAGGCTTTGAACTTAGCAGCACAGCAACAATCTCTTTATGCTCAGGTATTCTAAGTTCCGACAGTTCCCATAATAAAGGACTTCCTTGTCTGTTCAGAAAAAGAGATGGAGGGGAACAAAGGTGAATGCTTATGGAAAGAGTGAAAAAGGGAAGTGGGAAGGTAAGAGAAGATGTGATTAGACAAGTCAGTGGTACAGATTCCTGTTTTGCTACACGTTTTCTCCAAGAGCCTGCGCCAGTTTCTTGCTGCAAATTTCAAAGGTCCTTTGAAACTGAGAACAGCATCATATCTCTTGAGGAGCTCTCCACAGCTTCCGGGGTAGTCTCTGCTTACCAGGATAACTGTCCACCTGGTCATCCAATTTCAGGTCTCTAAGGATCTCTATATGTTGTCTCCAGTGTCATCGCTTTGAAGGAACTCCCTTCCTGTGCTACAGGGTGCTACACCATCTGTAACCACAGCTGTGACACCCCTGGTGTTTTCCACAGTCAGAAACTACCAAGTTATCCTAAGGTATCCTAAGGGCATTCTCACTTGCCTTAATCCTGGGAACAACACCCCTCCACCTGCCCTGTGCCACCTCCCTGCTACCACTGAGCCTTGTCCCAAATACTCAGGTCAACATTGTTCCCTGACACAGACGGGGTATGGGCAAGCCACTTCCCACAGCAAGACTAAACAAGTGAGGTTGTAGATGGAGCACAAGGCTGAGAGGCCCAATGCAAAACTTCACAGCACCAGCAGGATCTCCAGAATTAAAGAAAGGTCTCTTGGATATTGCAAGATAATTATAGAAAATAACACATGCCAATTTCATCCCCAACACTTTCTGGAGAGCTTGGCCCAAGGCTGCTACAGAAAAAGAAGTATGGATAATCTGGGTGTCCCAAGGGGATTCAGAGATGAAGCACCTGCATCTTCAACAACAAGCTGAAGAAAATTGATCTCATGCATTATTAGTTTTTCTTAATTACTTAATTGCATGCCAGATTTTGAGAGAAAATAAAAGTGGCATTTTTATTCAGTGCTTCAAGTTGTGTCAGAGTAAAGGTAAAGTGGCCAACAGTACATACTGAAACAGAGCACAGGAACAGAGACAACATCAAGTGAGGCCTCCATGAGGAATTCTGCTATTCCAATCTGGGTACATCCTGAAGAAAAATTTGCAGAGCTTCATTGTAGGCAATATTTCTCAACAGCCTACCCTTCCATAAACTTTTATCTTTTCTTTTTAATCCCATTAATATATTCAGAAAAATGAAATCCACGCTAACTCACAGAATTTAATAATGCAGTATGTGAAAAAGTACTTTTCTTAAAGTACTTTTTTTAAATTTACTGCCACGTTTGTTGGGGTTTTTTGTTTAATTTTTTTGGGGGGAGGGGGTTAATTAGGGCTTTTTGTTTGATTGCTTTGTTTTAATAAGTGATGCATACTAGTTTTTCTGTGGAAAAAATGGGTATTCGGTGCCTTCTTGTTACCATCACTGTGCCAGTCGTAACTTTCACATTACCTCTCAAACCTCTTTTTGAATCTGAGGAGCTCCAGTGCATTGAAACTCATTCCCCTTTTCCATACCTTGTTTCTGAACTCCACTTCCTGTCATTTAATTAGTTGATAGCCCACAAAAGACCTTGTCCTAGTTACAGGGGCCGGGACCAGTTTATCACTGTGTGGGTGTAAGCAAAACTGTGTATTCTACACCCTCTGTGTCATTTCTGATGGACTGTTAATAATGGATCATTTGCAGCAGCTGCCCAGGGCACACC
>JAWWMP010000116.1:54917991-54963777 GCA_035047865.1 Dendrocincla tyrannina | reverse complement strand
TGGGTGTGAAAGAACCCCGAGAGATAGGGGAGTGTTCCTGTCTTCACACCAATGACTCCGCTGTGATAACTCCCCTCCAGGGAGGCATGAGTATCTTCACACCCAGCCTGAGGTAATGGACCATAATGGACCAGCACAATAGGCAGCCGAAACAACCTAGACCATCAAAACTTCCAAAAATATCCCATGACTCACACAGTTAAATCACCCATTGTGAAATTTCCCACCCTGGGGAGAGGTACTGGGCATTTCCACCTGAACCTGAGCATGTGTAACCTCCGGGTTTTGGGACTTCTGGTATCACTCATCAGATCCAGAGGAGGACCAGAACCTCAATAGGACTGTGACTGCCACTCTCAACAAGACTGCAACCATCATCCTCACCAGCAGATTTTCTTTTCCTTTTACTTTGCACCCCAGGGGGCCACATGGTGCTCAGCACAGGGGCTAATGAACAGCATTCTGTTCTGGTCCCAGGGCACTGGGTTATACATCTGAGTTTTGTGGGTTAAAATCCATTTGTCTCTGTATCATTGTATTTATTGTAATCTTTTAAAGTAAATTGTAACTCTGACTTGTAATCTCTCTGGAGTCAGGTTCAGTTCTCCGGCTGGTTTACCTTTAAACCAGCACAGACTTGTAGCTGCCTAGCTGTCACAAGTCTTTAGCCCTGCCAAAGTTTGCTGGAAATCCACCTCTGCTGCCCTGATACAGACATGGGCAAGCAGTGCAGTAAGCTCACAACTAGAGTAAATTATGCAGTGACAAGGATCTGACATGCACACAAGTATTGTAAATGAGTATCAGGAGTCCGATCTCATAGATGGATTAGCAGTGCACTCGTGGAACACACATGGTTAATTTTATTCAAAGGACTCATTTTATATAAAAGTCATGGCAAGATCAGTCTGCCATGTGAAATACAGAAAGGTAAGTGGGGTTAATGTGGATATTTGCTTCAGAAGTGCACTCCTTACCTGAATTATCACACCTATAGCACAACATTCCCTATCACCTGGATGCATGTTCAGTTCAGGTTGGTTCATAAATCCAAAGAATGCTGAGTTTCTGAAGAGTGACATCTCTAACCCCCAAAAGACAAAGTCAGTATTAGTCTCCCTTGATACCTGTGAATCCACCCAGTTACTAGTTTACTTCTTATTTTCTTTGGTATCCAGTAACTAATTCAGCTAATAAATTACATGCCATAGTATTGACTTTAGCATTTCCTTTTCCAAGTTCCTTTAGAATTCTTCATGAATAATGCCAGGTGCTGTGGATATACAAGATATTTTTTACTTATTTACTAATTTGTTTTAAAATACACTGTTGCAGCAGTTCACTTGGAAAGAGTTCCTTAGATGTCCTCCAAAAAAAAAAAAGTTCTCGTCTAGAACCATTTAGTACAAGGGCTCATGCAATAGTATTTCTTATGGTCTTGTCAGCTTCTCCTGCTTCTTTTAAAACTCAAACAGTATCAAAATCTTTCTCTGGTTTCTGCTTCTAATGGTCTTACGGATTTTGGTGTGACACCCCGCCCAGTTCATTTTTTATGACTTCACCAATCAAACAAAAAAGACTAACTATCAGAACTTCTGATCTTTTGCATTTTTCTATTGGATATGACACCCATTTTTTTGACAAACATTTTTATAGACTGTTGCAATTTACTGTTGACATATACCACTTTTTTCATTTTAATATTGGTACATTTTAAATCTTCCTTGATTCGTTTTTACTAACGGCATGATTAAACAGCCTTGATGGCATTTCCAACAGCTTATCCTTTTAGCTGCTCCTCTTCTCTCAACACACATCCTCACATCATTTAGGTCCACTTTTTAAAGTTGCTCTATTTGATTTCTTAACTACCAGATTGAAGCTGAATTTCACAGAATCACAGAATATTCTGAGTTGGAAGGGATCCACAAGGATCATCGAGTCCAACCCTTAGCCCTGCACAGGACCATTGCCAGGAGTCACACCACATGCCTGAGAGTCTCATCCAAATGCATCTTGAACTCTGTCAGGCTTGGTGCTGTGACCACTTCCCTGGAGAGCCTGTGCCAGTGCCACCCAACCTCTGGGTGAAGAACCCTTTTCTGATATCTCACCTAAACTTCCCCTGACACAATTTCAGGTCACTCCCTCGAGTCCTGTCACTGCTCACCACAGAGAAGAGATCAGTGCCTGCCCTTCCTCTTCCCTTCAAGTGAAGTTGTAACTGCAATGAGGTCTCCCCTTAGTCTCCTCCAGGTTGAACAAACTAAGTGACTTCAGCCACTCCTCATATGGCTTTCCCTCAAGGCCCTTCACCATCTTTGTTGTCCTCCTATGGGCACTCTCTAAAAGCTTAGTATCTTTTTTATATTGCAGTGCCCAAAACTACACACAATATTCAAGGTGAGGCTGCATCAGAGCAGAGCAGACCAGGAAATTTGAAGTCTCCGTGGTTCCTACACTTGTTTAAATTACTCAGGATGAAAGATATAAGGCTTTCTTTGGCATTCCTCCTAAACTTTGACATTTGGAATGAAAATTTTATCCAGGATTTTTTTGTTGTTGTTTTGGGGTTTCTTATAAACACTTCTTATTAAAGAATCTTTAATAAGATTCTTTAATAAGATTTTTTATAACTGAAAAGTCTTTGTCCATCCTCAGAAGGAAAATCCCTATAGATTAAGTACTGATGTTAGATTTCTCAGAAATCCTGAGCTAGAAGATTAACAGTGATAAGAAAAGCAACAATAAAAATTTCACCTCAAAGCCAGGGCAGAGGCCAGGGAGGCTGCAGGTGGTAACAGGACACTGCTGTCCTGTGCTCTGGGGCTGGTGACACCTGGCAGGAGAGAACAAGGGTCAGGCTCTGCTGGGATGCAGCACCATGCCCCAGCCATATGCAGAACAGCTGCTCCCCTCTCCTGCTAGGAAAACCTGCTTGTTTAGTAAATACTAGGTATGCAAGCACACATTAAACATACATTTGTCCAGCAGTGAATCTACAAAAGCCTTTCCCTCCCACCCCATAGACTGTCTGCCAGAAACACTCAACTGTAGCAATTCAGGGTTTCTCTATAGACTAACCCCACATAAAAAATCAGAACTAGAGCATGACCCAGCCTCCACAGGCCACAGTGTGTTTAACTATTAACTACTCATTGGACCACAGTAGATTTCTTTCAGCAGCACTCTTCATTATCCTGCCACTGCATTAGGTTTAGATGAAGTGCTGGTTTAAAGAGCAGAACCTGACAGCTGGCAGAGTGCTCTCCTCCAGCAGAGGTGAGAAGGGATCCAGGCTTGCCTGTAAGACTCAGGTTTCAGTGGGAGACTACCTGGAACTTCTTATCCTCTGAGTCAAGGAGAGTAATAAGACATCTAGTTTCTGTGCATGACTCCATGAACTCTATCGAACCAAAGCATGGTAAAATTCAGTTATGCTGGAACAACATTCATTTGCATAAAATATTAGAGAGTACAGTTATACAAGGTATTCAAGAAAGTTATAACAAATTTTTACTCCCATGAACAGTAGTAAAATTAAATATTTGAGTGTCCTTTCCCAATCCTGCCTTATCACATATTTCTCCCCTTTCGAAGAAATGCAAAGGAACATTACATATAGCTAAAAAGCTTTAGGGAACTATGTAGAAAGACGTTTTAGGATAAATCATAGAAATCTAACTCTACCAAAATCCATAGGTGATAACAGCTTAATTTCAACGATTACACCCAGCAGAGGCTCCCCCTCCTGCAGCTGTCTATCCAGCCTTCTGCTGCAGAAAGTGACAACAGTATGGATATCTTGTCCCCAGAGAGACCATGCTTTGTACACACGCAATGAAGTGGGTAGTGGAAACACTCCAAAACACAAACCCTGAGTCTCTCTTTACACAACATTTCACATATCACAAGTTCAAACCACTTCCTTCCCCCTTCTCCAGTGAGGAAAACTTCACATTCTAATCCAGAAGAATTCAATGAATAAGATTGAGACACTGACCATTCTCTTACCACAAAAAGATAGTGGAATCACTCCAAACAGATCAGAGTGATGACTAAGAACCTTAAAAGAAAATTTAAACTCATTCTGGGCAGAGAAACATCCAACTGAATGATTTTCCCAGGCCTAATTTGCAGACTTACTTTTTTCATGTTCTTCACTAAATACAGTTCAGATGCATATGCTGCAGGCACAGGAACGCCATTAAGCAGAGGTCATTTCAAGGACTGAATAAGTGGCAGTGACAACCGCCATGTACTACAGTTATCCGCAGCCACTGAATAGCTGGGAGATTGGCATGAGGGAAGATAGGCCAGCTGCAGAACAGCACTGGTTTACAATTCAAGGGCTTTCTGTTCCCCCATTTGCTTTGCAGTGTTGCATAAACTTGGTTTACCTCTGTCTCGGTTCCTCAAATCATCCAAGGAAAGCAACTCCTGTTTTCTCCTGCAGATGGAAGTGTTGTGAAGAGCATATGTAAATCCACAAAACACTAGGAAACTTCACTCCCAGATGTGGGGATTGCAGTCCCCAGATACCACACAAAACAAGTACTTGTTACTAAATGCCAGTTGAGATCAGTCTACCTCATTAACTGCAGTAGTTGGCCTTTCAACCAGAGGAAATAAAAATATGCAAAGACTGCCATTTGCTGACCATCGTCTCATGATTTTAAGTCCACGAAGGTGATGACAATGCCATAGCTACAACGACACAAAAGTCAGCTCTTGGAGCAAGAACAGGAGGTACCCTCCCACAGAAACACTTCTGGTCCAGGTGCTACCAGCACTCCAGTTCTCAGGACCTGCCACGCAACAGCATTAGTGCTAACACAACATTGAAAGTCATTTTCCTCAGGGTTATATGCAGTGTCTGCTTATGATCTCTGACAGCAGTGCCTAAGGACAGAACTAAACTCTTTAAATCTACCCTTTCTTCTCCCACAGTTCCTACACCAAGCCTCCAGTTTCCAGGCACTTAAAGAACAACCTTCTCATATTTTCTTTGTAGAGGAGGTAACAAAGCTGAACCTGTGTGTTCAGTTGAAGTTTCACAACATGCAGTCTCAAGGAAACTCTTCCTTTTATCCCTGCTATTTAGAAGTTTCAGACATTGATAGGTAGTAAGGGACTTAATTTATATAATGCTCTCCCTTCTCCTCTTCTTCCCTTACATCGTCCAAGCTGATGAAGCAGAGGACATAGGCAGAGCTCCAAGAAGTCTGCATTAGGAAGAGCAGTGATTCTTGCTACATTCTCACCAGTTGTGCTACAAACCTCCCAGACCTGAGCCGGAGAGTGAGTGCCAGACTTTCCCTACCACGTGGGAGTGCTCCACATGAGTCAATTGCACCTCTGCTCAGTAAGTCTCTTCAGAGAGACAGAAAGAAAAGACAACTCCAGACAAACACACACGGTCACTTTGCTTTCTTTCTTCTTTCTAGTGACACCCCCTTTTCTTATTCTTTGGTTTCAAGGATTGCATTTTACCTGCTGTGCTGACTCCAGTTCCAGGAACATCTGGCTCTGAGAAGTGACCAGTTATTCAGGGCAGATACTTTTTCCAAGCCTCCATCAGCCCGGCTGCAGCCGAGTCCGAGTTGCAAGTGTGACAACTGAGCAGGGAGAGAAGCTCTGGGAGCTTGCTCTGGCGTAGGCTAGGGGTGGGAGGACTGGAAGTGGACTGACGTAACAATGCCTGTATAAGGCCTGGTGACAACTAGCAGTTGTCTCAGTGGTTTTACAAGTATCAGTTGTATTTACTCTAGCTGAAGAGTTGCTATCTGCAATAGAAATTAAGGTTTCCTATGGCTGCTTCTCAATTCAGCATTCATGAAACAGCCAACACCCGTGGTCAGGATCAAGGCCTCATCATGGTAGATACTAGGTAGATAAAGAAGATGACATCATCCCACCCCAAAGACTTGGCAGAGATAAAGAGGCAGTAAGACGACGACAATGTTTCTGGAAAGGGAAAAAACAAATCCAACCATGCCCCCTCTTGGCCTATATCAAAATAATGATTATGTGTAAAGACCTGATTGTATGCATACACATAAATAAAATTCAAGACTCATACTCAGCACCAGGAAGTTGTTTAGCTAAAGTCTGCAAGCTCCTGCCTGTAATAATCCTGTCTTCTGATTAGAGCCAAGAAAAGGGTTTAACATTTTTCCTCTGCTCTAATCTAATACTATTTGTAAATGTGTTTCTCCTCTCTCCTATCTTTCCAGTTTGCTTTATTTATGTAGACATGCCAGTGTGGTAAATTTCAGACCTATAATTTGTGGCTTCCTGACATGAGGATGGTTCTGAAGTAGTTCGTTTGTGGCTGTTTGTCCAACTAAATATTTACACATATATACACTGTGCATAGCTTTTACTTATGTGCATGAGCAAGGGCTCTGCATGCTTCACATAACTTTTCAGAGTCTACATGTGTTTCCGATCATGACAACACACTGAAAATATGCACCTACAAAACACATTTTAAATGTATTTATACAAAAGAGTATGTGCTTACCCTTGAGGTGTTTTCTATATATAGAAAAGCTGAACATCAGGCTTCCTGTTCTCATTCTTTCTCTTCAAGTTCTTCTCTTGTTATTCATTGTACCCAGGTTTCCTTTACAACTCAGCTATACATTATTTTTCAATGGCATGGAATCAGTCAAACCCGAATTTTGATAATACACATGCACATGATAAAGCATGACACTATTCCCTAAGGAGACATCTGGACTTTCACATTTCAGTTCGTTCTACAACAACAATGGTGTAGGAATGAGCATTGTTCTCCTGCTTAGTGTCTGCTGAGAGACCACAGCTTACAAGCCTTCAAGGTATAAAAGAACAATATAGTTATAAAATACTATCAATGCTCATTGTCATTATATTGAACATATACATACTTCAAGTCTCCTTTCTTGAAAAAACTAATAAATTCAATCTTGTCTACCAAAATGGTTTTAAACAGTGATTTAACTGCGAAGTCCTTTTTATTTGGTTGTTTCAGCTTGTGGAAGAGGCCAAACAAGCCATTCTAAGTTTTATTCCTGATGGCAAACTCAAAGGTATTTGTAAGAACTTTCACACCTGAACCTTGCAATAAGCTACATGTAGTATAAAAAGTCAATCATCCTGTTGTACCCAAACAGGAAACACAAAGAGCCATGGCTAGTCCTTGATTGCCTCACGCTTTTGAAAGTATTCACTCTTATAAGAATTTGCAACATTAGAGTTAAATATTATTTTCTATACCACGACCTTTCTTTTCCCAAGGCCAAGATGCAAGAAGGCAGGCAGGCTGCAGCAGCCCTGAGACCTGTGCTCACAACTTTACAGTTCCCAGTTACTCACCTCTGAGGTGGCCTTCCTCTTCTGAGGAAATACAGATATGACCACAGCCTGAAGATAGTAACATATTAAACCAGATGAGATTTCACAAAATTACTCTGCATGTTCTATAGCCTTTGGCTAATCTTATAAACTTGAGCAGTCCTAAAAATCAACAATGCTACATAAATGTAGTCACACACAGATAAATGCTTGTAGGACCAGGGCCTAAATGAAGTAGATTCTACAGACCTCACTATTGCTTGGATTTACAGAATATGACCCATTTGACTTACATACGTTCCATTTTCATCATCATTATCTTGAATGGATTTTTATTTATGCACGACTGGACAGTTCTGTGTTTTGTATGAATACTAGCAGTAATCCACAGAGGACAATAAAACATCTTTTTCCCACTGCAAAAGCTTGTCAGGGAGCAGAGGCATGCACAGCTCAGCCAGGCAGTTAAATGCCATAAATAAAACAAATAGGAAACCATGGAAGCAAGCATTTTTTAAAGGACTTGTACATCAAGCTGTTATACATGATCTGCTTGGTGCAGTTACAAACAAGTCAATTTGTACCATTTGGAATATTTTCACAATCTACTTGAGATAAGAAAAAAAGAGAGGGCTGAGAGGACTAGAAAATACAACCAGGGTTAGTCATCACTGACAGAGTAGTTACTGTGGTGCTCTCCTACAGCAGAGTCATACAGACAAAAGCCTGATGGCCCCAGCAGTCAGACTGCAAGCACCAGCTGCTCACACAGTGACATTTGAAAAAAAGGTTAAATAACACAGCAACAAAACATTGTCAGAAATTCCAGATAATAATGAGGGCTGGCTTTTTGCAAGGATCCATTTGAAATAAATCTAGAGAACATGAAAGGAGAGTAAGCTATATAAATAATACATGTTTCTGTAGTAATCATCTGCATGCTCACACAGGAGTTCCCATCTTGGCCAAAACCAGGAGAGACTGATGTAGGATTTGATGTAGGGTTACCAACAGAAGATGCTGCAGTTTGCAGAAAAGCACCAAATCTCTCCAGCTGTACCTCTCATGCCCCACTATGCTCTGTGGAGGGGACAGGGTGTGGAGGCTCTATCAGGCATGCACCAAACAGTATTGCATCCAAGAGAAAGACCTTTCCCCTACAGTTCTTATGACCAGTGCCACAGATACAAATGCCCCGGGGCACCAGTGCTGGGAATTCACTTGGTGCCAGTCTTGGAGGAGTGAGGATCAGTGGTGGTACCACACTGTGCCTGCTTTCACCTCACATAATGATAGTGCTGTGTGGATGGACTCTGCAGACATCAAACTTTCTCTGGTTTGGGGTATCCTTCTCTTTGCTATGAACTACAATCCTCCTCATGGATCTTCAGCAACATCCAGTGTTCCTGGCACAGCCTGATAATCAGACAGGCACCCCAGCTCCTACAGCCATGGTCTATTCCTTACCATAGCAAAGAGGAGGCATCATTCCTCCTCCTTCTCCATCCTTGTGAGCAGGACCTGGAGCTGCTGCAGCCCTTTCTTGTAGTGGTGGAAGTCCAGTGGAGAACCACAGACAATAATAGGACAACCAGTTCACTCAGGATCTCTCTTATAGCCTGTTGGTCCCAAAACATGCTCTGGACTACAACCTCTCTCACCCATAAGCTATCTCTTCCAGAAGAGAATGCTGGGCCCAGGACATGCTGATAGGATCATTGGGAAGAGCAAAGTGCTGACAAGAACCAGGACATGCAATATTTGGGAGGGAAAGGCTTGACCACCTCCTGAAAGCACAAGTGTTTCTGACAAGGTTCCCTGTGCTGGCTGTGTGTGCTCTAGAGCCAGTCAGATGCCATAGAGGCAGAAACTGAAGGTAAAAATAAAGAATTAGCCCACAGTCTCATGTCTTAAGCCATTTGGGATAAGGGTTTTGTTTTCCAAAATATTTTTCATGGTTCAGTCCTGTTTAAAGCCTGGAATAGAAACTCAGAATAAGCCACTTCTTCTGTTCATTCTGATGATAGTTTCTCAGGAGAATAAATGGATTTTTATTAGAAAAGGAATTGAAATAAAACATTTTTTAAAGAACGTTAAGTGGCGCCTGATAGTCTACAATCTGTCAAGTTAAGCAAACAAAGATGGGGGAAACCCTACCTTGTAAATAAGGCAATTACAAACCTAGTTTCTGCACTCTGGAATGAAGCCAGGATCTAAGCGTGAAGGATTGAGAGGAAAATCTGTTGTAAATTCCTTCAAGTGAAAGTCCCTATTTAAAAGGCATAGAATACCAGTTTTTGGAAAGGTCATGAAGTCACAGCAGCTTTTTTTCAAAGCACAATTCTAAATGTCAATTTGACCTCTTTTTAAAAAGGCAGAGACAGACATAGCTGCATTTGGAGTGTAACCCTTACACTAGAAAGACAACAGCAATGATTAATAATAGGTTTTGCACTGAACTTTGTGTAGACAGACATGAAAAAAATTAAATACCTTCAGTGGGCATCATAACCTCAACGATTGTGAAAATTTATTGTTGCATATCCTCAGTTTAAAGAAAAAAAAGAAGAAGAGAAATATAACTCTCATATAAGCATTAAGTGAAAAGTTGCACATAAGCTGCAGCACTACAGTTTTCACTTGAGCCTAGTTTTACCCACTTTATAAGAAAGGGGACTTGCTGTGTGGACAGGGAAATATGGCAACAGCAGGTTCATGTGCCTTGACTAAAATTTGTAAGTCTAAGCTCTTTGAGAAGGTTTTCAGCAAAGGTCAAACATGACTCTGAAAGACAGAGCTGACAAGCCATGTCATTCCATCTCTGATAAATACTATATGAGTAGTTTAAACAGAATTCAATACATGGGTGTATGCATATACCCACAGACATACACACATGTAAATACTTATATAAAGCTCAGGCAAATTCCACTGAAACTAGGAAATCAGACTGGAAAATCCACTTACATTACACCTTTGCATTTTATTCATAAATTAAGAAGTTTGTGAGTGTTGTGACTAACTGGCAGGCGGTAATGTTTACCATGGGGTAAACTATTGCTTCTGATTTTTAATTGAAGGTTAACTTTGGCACACTCCACTATAAACAAGTCCTGGCACTGAAAACAAAGAGACAAGGAATCATTTCATAAATGTATTCCCATAGTCCATCAAACATTCACCACCTACATTGCCCAAATATATTGTCAAAGGTGATAAACACACATATATCAATAATAATAGTCTGATATTCTGCCCCATTCCTCATCACAGAGGTTCTCAATCTTGCTTTCCAAGGGAAGCAATACCATAGTGTGCAACTGCATTCAAGAACATGAAAGATCTGGCTATAATTCTCAAAAGTCTTCCTGTACAAATATAGCATAACACTCTACCTTGATCCTAGCCTCCACTTCTGTTCACCTTACACATAATGGCACACACATACACAAGTAACTATGAAGTAGATACAGAATGACCTCACAACACTTCACACGCCTCCTACACATGAGCAGAAGGCCTCATGGCAAAAAACCCAGTCACTTGCTGTTACTCCCAGTCAGAATGCTGGCAGATCAGACACACACACACACAAAAAAATATATAAAAAATAAAAATAAAAAAAATAATTACTACAAGGAAAGGTCTTAGCAGAAAAGTGAGGGCAAATTCTACCGTGATGCTAGGACAATTAGGTAGATTCAAAGATTGACCCACTGGAAAGTGCTGCCACATTTCAGGCAGCACATATATGAGCATCCCCAGCTTACTTAGAGTTATACTGTGGCTCAAGCAGACATGAAGAGACACAAACACCTCATTTGTAGCTTTATGTATACTTTGAAAAACAGAGGTTATTAGTGATTGTTTTTTAGCTTATCAGGCTGTTACTCTCTTGCATTGCTACTTTTCTATGTATATTATTCCCTCCCAAAAAATTAAAACACAACACCCTTAATCACAGGTTGTTCCTACTAATAAATTACCTATTTAATATGTTTATATAGGCTCTTTTCCACAGTACGAGTCATGTTGAAATTGACCTAATTAAAATATTTCCATTTATTTGCATGACTAATCAGTACTTATCAGTAACGTGGCACTTTATATCTTCAAAGCACTTTAACTGCATATAAATGGATTATCTGAAAACTTACCCAAGAATATATCTTGAAATCTGATGCACAGACTCAGCTATTGGTTTCTAAAATAACTACTGACTTCACATGTGCACTGAATCACAGTGAGGGTAATAGTGACAGGTCTGAGGAAGCATATGTGTTACTTCTGGAAAGAATAAACAGTCCACAAAAGAGATAAAGACAGCAGACCAGACACTATTCCATGATGACATGGAAAAGCAGATGGCTTAGTCCTCTGAGTGGTAGGAAAGGACTATCCCACTTCCCACCATGCTTTTTGCTGAAGAGAGCTGTTGCACTCTTGTGCAAATGAAGTCCCACATCCCCAAAATTGCTTGCAAGAGACTTGCCGCCGTTCTTTCACTTCCTCCTCTTTGGAGTTTTCTACATACTTTAATGCCAAAATATTCAGGGAAACTGGTGCTGCTTTCTTGGAGACTGACCACTGATGATTTGCACTGTGTGAGAAATTAATTTCTTGGTAAAATGCCACCTGTGTACCTACCCACAAAGCTCATAACCCTGGGCCACCCATTGCCTGAAAGATGAAGGCGCGTACTTTTTTCTTCACAGTTTAACAGAAAACTTCTGTACAGAAACAAGCTACTTCCATAAGCATTGAGCTAACCTGCCTGTCTGCAAGATACTTTCCTTTTTAAAAATTAAGGAGTATATTAGAAATGGCAGGGGGGTAGGGAGGTGTCTTTCAATTCTACCATCCCAAGGGAAGCAGGTTTAATAGGTCTGTTATTTTCATTTTCAAAGGCTAAACTATCTTTTAGATCTATCAAAATGTTTTCTCTTAAAGACTCGGTTGCATCTCTAATACTTTCCTTTTATTAAGGGGAAAAACCCCATAGTTCTTCACAATAAATAGCTATGTTTTTCCAATGTTCTGCAAGTATCTCTGCAATTGTAATTGCAGAAGATGATAATTTTCTTCTACATAATTCTACAGAATTGCAAAATTAATCATTCTGTATGTTATTACTCCCTGTCCTTTTCTACTGTGTGGTGCCACTGAACTGAATCTTCTCACGCAATTCATTGGATTGTTTCATTCTCCCTTAAACATCAGAATTTCACTACAGTTATGGTTAAATGTGTATGGTGGCTTTTATTCAGAAGGGCCTGAGAGCTCTTGATGAACTCTACCAGGATGCAATTACATACAGCCTACTCACATCTCTGCAAATTCATAAGGTTGTAAAGAGACATCAAGAAATCATTAAGTCTGTCCCTCCCAGCAGGATCAATTATACTCCGGCTATTCCTACAGAGGCTGCCTAACCTGTTCTTAAAGACATCAAATAATGAAGGTTCCACAACTCCCTTCAGCATCTTAAACCAGTGCTTAACTCTTTTTGACTTTTTTTTTTTTACCAAATTCAAGCTCTCTGCTGTAATTTAAATCTGTTCCCTCTTGTCCTAAAAAATCTGTCCTATTCTTACATAAATCTTTAATGTTTTTTCTTTAGACACCAATGCAGTCACCTTTTCTTAAGACTATGCAACATAATTTGATTTTCTATTTCCTTAAAGGTCAATGTTTTCTAAGCTAAGGGGCTGTTTCCCCCTCCTTGGAACTACCTGTACTTCTGGTTATTGCAAGCACTGCCAGCCTTAAAGTGACAGTCATCAAAAGGAATGGAAGTGCCCCCCTAGCACACTCAATGAGAGGCCCTCTTGAAGAATCTACTGAGAGCAAGAGTACCAACCCTTTTTTTGTGTTCTGTGTTGGTTAGAAATACAAGTCATTTGCCATCAGTTCCCAGGCAGCTAATTTCTCATACTGACACAGCAACAGTTTGGTATAGACTCAGAAGAAGATTTGAATGCCTGCTGGTTGTGACCCTCTTCAGCTTCGGAGGGAAAAAAAACAAAAAAACAAAAGCAAACAAACAAACAACAAAAAAGAAAGAAAAGTCAGGACCACAAGATACGAGCAAAGACTTTCTGCTTTGCTTTTCCCACTCTGTTGCTCTTTAGACCCATTGAACTATACTATTAAGTACAATAGAGGCCAACTAAGTCCCCAGTCCTGCATGTTCAGGACTCACTACTGCAAAACATGGCCTGCTATTAAAAAAAAAAATATATATAAATCAATCCTATTGTTTAAATAGGTAAGACAGACATAATAAAGGGGTAGATCATAAAAAAACCACTTCTTCACCAATGTCAATATAAACAAAATATCCCACTGAAAAATATACATCCTATACGTGGAAAACTAAAAATGAAGCTGCAGGGAGTGTGTGAGGGTATCTGCAAAGCTACTGCTCCCCCCCACAACCCTGTCACCTGCCTGTCTCACTCATTAGCTGGGAGTTTTTCCAGCATTAAACAGCCCTTCACTGCCATTGAGCTTCAGTTGGTAAACATGTAAATTGGGTATGAAGTTTATAACATGGCCAGCACAAGAGAAAAATTGAGTTACAATTTTTTGGCTGGTGACTGAGGCACCAAATCTCACAGTTCACCTCCTGATTTCAAAGGGGAAGCAGGAGACACAGAAGCCATCCAGTCTGAAGAATCCCCAGCCCTAGCACAACTCCCAAGTCTTCCCCATGAAGCACTGCTTCAAATATGGCTTATAACAAGCAAATTGAGCCTAAAAATTTTATAAAGCATTGTTACTTTAAAATAAAAACACTTTATAACCTATTCATATATAATGTATTTTCAGTACTCTGAATATAGTTTTAACTTACCACAAATTTAGAGATCTCTGAGGAAAATCATAAAGTTTGCATATATGAACCAATAGGTCTCCCCCACACAGATACTCCTTTCTGTCTTCCTTTTCCTCCCCCACCCAAGCCCTGAATACAGGAAGAGAGATCACCAGCTGCCTGCTGAAGAAAACAACCACCAAATAGTGTGCATCATTCAGATGGCTTGGATGATTCAGTTTTTCCATGTGAACTTCACTAAGTGGCACACAAACGGTGCTTTGTGCATTTCTGAATCAAACATGTATTTAATAGTCCAAGTACATAACACAATTTCTACTTGAAGAGCAACTTTTCATCTTAAATACAGTAGTGTGTCTGTTACCTTAAAATGGCTCCAGTTCTCAAACCTATCGATAATTACATCTACCTTTGTCTATGTACTGCAGCCTCCCCAGCTTCTAAAAATCCATTTTATACTGTTCTCAAAGGTTGCACCAAACAGAGCAGTGAAAAGAGGATCTAGTGAAAAGTTCATAATTTTGAAAGCCACCTGACATGATGTGCACTGGTTTTAGAGTGGGAGGGCTGGGAAGGAACAGAAAAGCCCAATGTTGCAAAAAAATCTGCTCTCCCAAAATGCAACAGCACAATAAGCAGCAGCTTGATCATAAGTGTCCCACAGTTACTTGCAGCTCATTGTCTGGAAATGTGTAAAGAATAATATTAAAAGTTTCCAGACAGTTGGCTAAATTAAAAAAAAACTCACACAATACAAAAGACATACACATTTACTTGGTGTATTTTATGTTCAACACTGCTCAAAGATAAAATATTAGTGCCTGGTTTTACTTTTCTAATTTCCTTGGCCTTTACTCATTTGTCCAAATGTTCACTTGAATCCTCTTCATCAACAAGATCCCAGTTTCATTTCACCCCTTCAGTCATAAATTAGAAACAGCTCTAATAAGCCAATCAGATTTGATACAAAAAGTAGAAAGAAGGATCAGACCTAGTGCTGCATTGGACTGAACCTCTTCACAGCCCTGTTCACTTAGCAGGAAAAATGTTTATCTTCGAGTACAAATGCAGCACAAGCATATTGAATGCGACATTGCCTTTTACAGGCACACAAGCATGATAATGCGGAAACTGCCCCAAGGTTCTCAGCAAGAGCGCCTTGAGCAAAGGGAGAAGATGGCAACCGACTAAAGGAACTGGTCATCACTGGAAAGGCGCTCAAGACCTAGAGAAAAACAACACAAACGCTGCTTGTCCTGGTGCTTTGAGCAACGGAAGTAAGCCTTTAGGGTCACCTAAGTGTGCCACTTTCCAGTAGGGCAACACCTGGGATTTGGTCTTAGGGGTGCTAGCTAGGCAGGAGTACTGAAAAGCAACCAGAAGAACCATGTTTTCACAGTATTTCTTCTTCCACTAATGGACTTGTATGGCTTTTTTGTGACTTTATAACTGAATTCCACTTCACATTAGCATGTAGACATGTTGCACATAAAGAGTTTGTATCAAACTAGTCAGGCTGATGCAGCTCTCACCTTACAGCTCCTGCCCTAAGTGAACACTGCCAGAGTCCGCCACCCTCACCAGGATATCTCCTCTCACAGCCAGCTGCATGAGCAGCAAACACTGTGAGATCAGAGTGTGCCTGAAATCATCTGTATTTTGAAAACACATCAAATACTTCATTGCAAACTAGATGAAAAATTCACATTTGCAGGAATGACCTGTAGGAGATGTCTCATGCTTTGGTTGCCATGGGTGGATCAGGTTTTCTGAACTTCAAATTTCGGCTGATGTTTGTTTTCATTCCCTGCCATTTCTTGATAGCACTGGGAGTACTTCTCATCACACCTCCCCATCACACTCCCCCTCTTTGGTCAACTACTGGGAAGATGAGTCAGGATATCAAAACCTGAGCCTCTTCCACATCCTCCTAGAGGCCTTATTCCCCACATACAGACTACATCCATTCCAAGCACCGCAGCCAGCTCCAGTCAGTAGCAGGTCAAATGCACTTCTTGTGGGCAGGTTCATCGACGTGTGAGCACCCCGGGGTGTCTACCTCACTGCCTCTCCCAGACAGCCCCAGCTTACTCGTCCACATTTAATAAAGGCCTCTGTGCAGCACTAGGTGAAACTTGCCTGTGCCATACTAGGAGTTCATGTGCTGCCAAACCTCTTTGGTTTTTAAATAATGGTTCTCTCATATTACCTCTGCGCCAACACTGTGCAACACATCATCCCTGCACAATGCTCCCACACTTCCAGAGGAAGACAAAGGTTGCAAATCAAAGAACAACTCATGTATCTTGTCACATTAGCCTTTTATTCCCTTTTTTTGGGTTTTTTTAGTTTTCCAGTCTCAGATGCATTTGCTATTCAAGTATACCCTTAAGCTATTTCTAACCTACAGGTCATTGGGACCACAGCCACGGCAATCAAGTGCAGGTTATTGACCACAACAGATGTCCCCCAGGTTTATGACCCAGCATACCAGAACAGGCTCTCCCCTCTCCCTCTGCTAATGCAGAGTGAGTCTCACCTGGCTCCCAGGTCACAAAAAAAGCCACACTGGGGGAGGAAGGAAATCCCCTCCTTGACTACAGGGCAGCAGGAAGCCATCAGTAAAAATCCTTCCCGTCCCTGAGAGAAAGCCACAGAGTTGCCCAAGCGAGAGCAGGAGAGGAGGCTGTGGAGCTCACCAGTGGCCGGCTGCTTCAAGGGTTAATGTCCAGCCCCATGGGTAGCATGCTGTGGAAAACAATTAGGTCCACTTGATCCTAAACATTTGTACTTCCTTTATTACTTCTAAAAACATACATGAACAATTACTCATCTCTTCTTCAAACAAAACCTTTCTAAACATGTATTTTGAGAGCTGAATCAGAGGCCTGTCACTCCTCTCCTGAGGAGGAGGAAAGGAAGAAAGGGGATGCTGCTTTAGTTGCTGGGTTCCTCCTTGTTTTCTTGTCCCACCATCCCACCTAGCCACTGCACAGACAGCAAGAGAGGGCAGGCAGGGAAGGGCAGAAGGCCCCTGTGGTAGGTCTGCATCCACCTTTCCATTACAACCTGCAAATTCAGTCTCATAAAACTCAGAGTGAGGAATAAAAATGGACCTTTCTGCCCATCCAGCAACAAGAAGCCAATGTGTCTGGACCTAGAAGGCCAAGGACTGCTTGGGGTGGTCTAAGCAGCAGAGTCTAAGCCAACAGCTTACTAAGCAGAGAGGAATTCTTATAAGAATCAAGAGCTTGGAAATACTGTCCTGTGGGCAGCACTATTTTTACTGGAAAGCTCAGGCCAAAACTATCTCGGACATCAAAACAAATTAGATTATGCTATAAATATTAAAGGCTTTATAGCTGTTTGTGCAATAAATTCCTGCAAAGTCCCTTGGCCTTAGGGTAGGGAGAAGAAGGTCAAAGAGGAAGAGGGGCATAGGGAAAGGGAAATAATTAATTATGGCTATGGTATTTTGTTCTCATCCTACTCAGAGCAACTTATACCAACTACCCACCAGAAACAGTCAAGAACTATGCCAGATAATATTAAGACTTCTGCATGTTCAACGGGACATTCACTGGGCTTGAGGAATAATCTTAGCAAAAGCTGCATTGCACCTAAGAAAACCTTTGGTCAAGACCTGTGGAGACACATTTATACACCACAGCTGCTCTGCAAGAATCTACAATACCTGAACTACGGCCCTTGCTTCCTACTATCATGTAATAAAATCAAACAAATCACCCAAGATACAGCCACTAAAGTTTGGCTAGTGTTTCATCTGTGTGAAAATCCTTAGTTTCATTATTATTCATTATCATTCAAAAAGTTGTTATTCACAAGGTAGAAGTGTTTCTTCTTTTTGGGGGTTTTGTTTGTTCGGGTTTTGGTTTTTACAGTTTACAGATTAAAATTTTATGGCTCATTTGTTACTACTAGGAATTATTAACATTTCACTGGAAATATGGGAGGATCTCATTAGAAACATTTGTACTGAAAACAGCTGACAGGGGATGGAAAACACATTAATAAGTAGCACTGAGACACGTGATTACTTGGGGGAAAAACCCCACAATAAATACATGTATCAGTTTAGACTATGGCATTTTCTATGCCTCTCAATAAATATTGTCTGAACAAAAAAAGTCTTTAAGCAAAGGTCACAAGGGTCTGCTCAGCTCTTTACCTGCAAAGGCATTCCCAGAGCACGTACAAGCACAGCCCACTGCTCCATCAGGACCTAGTCAGGTTTGCTCCACAGGTACATTTCATTGGTTCCTACTTTGGCCCATTTTTACTGAAGGAGGGCTACACTTACAGAGCATGGAGAAGGGACAACAACCAACCAATCAAAACACAAAAATCAAAAAAGCCCAAGGAACTAAGCCACTTTGCTGAAGCTGGCGTGGTAAACTGGACTGGGCTGTCCTCTGATTCCTTGGCTGCTGCCTAGCTGCCAAACTGCCACCACCCATAGATGCATAGTGACATTCATCCTCACCAAAATCCAGGGAACAAACAGAAACCACAATCTTAAATTGACCCCAAGGATTCTCCCTATAAATCAGCACTCTCTGGCACTTGTTTTATGCTTAATTCCTCTGTCTCCATACCCAGTCAATCAATCATGTTAATTGCATAAGAAAATATATCTTTGTCTTCTACCCCACAAAAAATATTGGGTTAACTCCATAAACACTTAAGGGAGAAAGTCAGTGGCTTACATCATCCTGAACAACTGAGGTGGCCACACAGGGAGGTTTGAAAAGAAATGTTTACATCTATTCTATGTCACGCTAAAACAAACACATTTCTCACACTGGCAAGAACTGGACGACACCCAAAGATGTGAACTTTTTTTCTTCACTGAATACATAATCCTCATTTTCCTCCTACTGGCAAAGTAAGCGCAACAGACAACTCCTGCCTGTTTCATATAAGTAATACTGGTCCAGCAATATTGGTTTTAATTTGACCTTTTGGACTAAGACCAGAGTAACCCAAACTAAGCCTTCGGACACTGCATGAGGCCACGAGGGAATGACAATCTCACCAGCAGTTACTATCACAAAAGACAAAATTGATGTTTAGGGACTTGCCAGAGCTAGGTCTGCATTGTGCAGGGGTTACTATTTTAAACAGATGCTGCAGCAGCAGCATGGGAAGCAGAATTTGGTGAAATTACATATTGATAGCAGTTCTTGACTGCTTTTGTCATACACAGAGCTCAAGTGCCATGTGTGTAATTAAATATAACTACTTTGAATGACTGCCCTTGTTTCAAATTCTAGCATCATACAAATGTAGCAGTGTGCATGAAGCACTTGTGTGCGTTGCTTTCTTTGCAGAGTTACTGCCACGCAGCTGAAACACTGTTTGACGCAACACAGACCCATACATTTAGCTTAGCCCAGTCCCTCTTTCTTCATTCTACAAGCTGAGTCTTTTTGGTGTGCTTTTTCTACATTTTAGTGTAAGTCAATGGCTTTCTTGAGAGTTCTTGTCCATTATAAAAACTTTACATACTGCAAGGTGACAAAACCCCTCATATGTGATGGCCACAAAGAGCAGGTGCTCCATCACCACAGCATGTGCAAACAAAAACTCAGGCTACATAGAAGAAAGAAGCTACAGCTGCACAGCAGGACAAAGATTACTCCAAAGGACCCAACATTTCTTTTCAATTGTACACGAGCATTTCTAATTGTACACTCTGAGACGGTGCACTAGGATGTACGGTGGAAGCTGGAGGAAGAAGTATTTATTTAAGAACAGAAAACACAAGCACAAGCCAGCACCCAACCCTCCTCCAAGACATCAATCCTGCTGGCAAAGGCATTTCTGAGTATGCACGCACACAAGAGCCTTGCTGCCCATCATGTGTAAGATATTCCCAAAACTGACGGATGAATGCAGAGGAACTCCTAGGGAAGTAAAAAAAGGTTTGAGCTGAATTCATCATCGAGGTCTAAGTTAAAAACTGATGAGGGGTTTAACTTGGCCTATTCAGGAGGTGGCTGCAGGTATAGAGCAGTTTGTGAAGACTGTCTGCTGGCAATGTAATAAAAGAGGACATAAGATTTGGACAGAAGAAATATTTATGCCAGAAGAAAATTCTTTATCCTTTCCAACTATAAAACTAGTCTTCACCATCTGTTTCCTCATTTGGCTAAGTTTTGGATTTTTAATTTTTTTTCCTCTTCCTGTTCAATGAGCACCCAGCTTATGGAGTATGTTGTTTATAAAACAAGCCCGGCTTATGAGGAGGAAAAGGTTATCAGTTCATTGATTAGCTTAAAATTAGTATAATACTCACAGTACCCTGTCCACCTCTGTTGGTTGGTCATCCAGAATTCAAACACTCATTAATTTAATTATCCATAATAATAGAGGAAACACATTGCTTGAAGAATTGCCGTGAACTCTGCCTCAACAAGCCATTACTATTCACTGTTATGTCTTATTTCCTCTTGCACATAGCTATCTAAAATAGTATTTTCTTGTAATGGTTATGTAAGGGAATACCAAAGGTATTGGCTTGCAAATACTCTACAGACTAAAACAGAAGCCTGTTCACTATTTCTGAACTGCACATTCTTCACTACACATATATACAAAAGTACTAAATATTCTTTTCCATTTTTGTGAGGTTTATAATATTTTCCATTTTACTGTGTTGTTTTGTCACTGTGACAGAGAATACAGTGTACTGTGGAGTACTGTACCATGGCAGGATATCTGAATATGCATGCTGTACTCATTAGGGAAGTCAACCTAGGCATAGTTTTTGATAGAACAGATACATGTACCTTCAATACCAAGAGATGAGCCAAGTTTCTGCATAATAGCAGTCTCTAACTTGTTACCTACATTTTTCTCAGGTTAAGTCAGAAAGATATTGGCTGGGATTTTATTCCTAGATCTGTGGGACTCTTTTAACCCCTAAACTATAGAGCACTCTCTATACTCACTGTACACAATAAGAAGTTAAGCATGATGCTTCCCCATTCATTTTTAAACTATGGAACACAGGATACTGAAGATGAGAAAAATTTCCATTTTAGAAGTCTTGTTTAGACAACATCTTTGATTAGTTCAGTAACTGTGATTTACTTTAAAACAGTTCAGCCAGTTTGAGGTTGGACTATACTACATCACAGTGCCTACAGCATGGCAGTTCCAGCCCTCTTATTGGAGGCACGACCAAACTGTTCTAGGTATGGTCTACTAACACAGCAGTAGTGTTTGGTGATGTCTCTAGTACAGACTGCCATCTCAGGGAATAGAGAAGAGTGGCACAAGACAGACATATTACAATCTGCTTTGATCAGAAAGGTCCAAACAATGCTCTCACCTAAATCACCAGTCACAATCAAATATAATGAATTGAGAACTGAATTAAATGCCCTGTCTCTCTCTGTGGGGCTGTAGCACAAGCTTGTTGCAGCAGAATGGTCACACCTTCATAGCCAGAATTTTAGTGAGTTTTTAACACTCATGTTATTACATGTGAATCCTGCCTCAGTCTAAAGTGCAAACTAGTATTTACCTCCCCTCTTTCCTCACCAATAATTAAATATAAATCCTTCTTTTCAGCAAGACGAAAGGAGTAAAGGCTGTTGGTAATGTATCATCTACAAAAACAGTTAGTCTTATAATTAGCAGGGAATACAAAAACTTTTCATTTGACTAAGCTGTGCCCAGTACTGCAATACAGGAAAGGTCAAACAGTATCTGTTTAAGTGTAAAAAATATATACAACTATATTTAACATTTAAATTACTTTAAACACAACTGTTTGCATACTAACAATCTTATGTACATTTCATTTTAAGCAATACTTCTTTAATATCCTCCTCTTTTGTTAAACAAGTTTTATTTTTCTCCCAAAATACCCAATGCTACTTTAAAATTCTGGAGGGGTAAAGATTTGAGCTATATAGAAAATAGCAAGGTGTCTTACAATTGTAGTGTATGATAGCACATTTTTCATAAAAACAACACATCATTCAGAAACTGAACCATTGTAAAAGTTCTCACAAGTCCAACAGGACTGTCTTTAAAAGGTTACTTTGGTTAACAGCAAATCATTCTTAAACAATTAAGGAAAAAAAAATATATATTCTTTTACCACCTCTACAGATGCATTTCCTTGGCATGTTGCAGCAATCCATATACCTTTACAGATAAGCACTGCAGTTGTTCCGTGCTCTTTATTTCTACTGTGATTTCAATAAAATAGATTACATATCAGGTTGGATTGATTTATAATTAAATTAGTCCAACTTCCTAAAATCTCTGAATAAGAGAACTCTCTTCCTAAGACTTCATAGAATCTCTGGATATCAGAGAAAGAATGGCAATACTATTACTTCTTCACAAGGTTGATCTCATGCTTGCAACAGCACCACTAAGTCGCGTAAACCCACTGTTTCTCTACTTATCTTTCTCAGTCAGGAGAGTAACGCAACTTGTGCTGAGCTCTGCATACTCTGACACCCAGCCAGTCGCACCAGCCTCTGAGCATTCAGACAACTGAAGCGCCACTGGACTTCACGGTAACGCAATTCTTTCCTCTGAGTCATTATGCACATTCCAGGTCATGTGTGGCCTCTATCTCACTGAAATTTTACTTATTACCATGGGAATAAATGCCTTCAGCTTTAGGCCAGGAAGAGGAACTTGATCTTTATCTTTCTTCCCTCTTGGCACTATGAAACCCTCTGATCCATCAAAAAATCACAAACAAAAAGGCAAAACTGTAAAGTTTTCCAGGAAAAGAACACCGCATTAGTCACCGTGCGTCAATTAAGCAGAAAAATAGAAAAAGTCTGACCAACGAGCAAAGGCACTTGGTAACAGCGCTGTGGACAATAGTCAATGGGTCAACAATTTCAGTCTTGTGATCCAACTGACCAACAGCGAGGGCTCTGCAGAGGAGGGTTTTGTGGATGATGTAACCGATGACTTTTTAGCACCTTCCTCTTGAAAAGGAATTGTTGCACTGTTGTGGAGGTCTGTATTCATAAAACACCGGCTACCTCGAATATAATCCGTTCCCCTCACTAACTGCTTGTCAGACACTGGCCTGGAGAGGGGGTGCTGCATGGAGGGGCTTTCTTCAATGATTGGGGGTATCCTTTCATTACTGAAGTACCTGCAGAGGACATCTTCACCTGTACAAACAGGAGGAGGAAAACCAATTATTGATGACATCAAAATCCTCAATTAACATTTTCTATTTTTGTAAAAAATATTCTGGTTACACTTCAAATTACCTAGATTTTTGTTATTTTTTCATAACACACCTCCACATAAGCAGTTATCAATAGATTCGTAGCTTTTTGCATTTTTTTTTTAAGTAACACAAATAACAAAATAAATCCATACACAGAGAAGATACCATTTGACTGTTAAATTACAGATTCACACACACCAAAAATGCTAGTACAGACTACTGTCATGCAAAACATTATCATGGGTGAGACCTAACAAACCTTCTTGTAACATGCTATTCAAAATGCTGAAGAGACTAGAGGTGAATTCATGTTTTTCTCAATGTAACTCATGAGTAACTTAAAACCTACAAGTATTACTCTGGACAAAAGAAATTCATTTTGAAGGTGAAGATGTAAGTGCTTCCCTCCCCGGTTTTGACCAGTGATTTGTGATGCTTTCTCTGTTTTCACTCTTACCTAGACAGCTGACTATGGCAGCTGCTGCTAAAGACATCCCTACTGGACTAGAAAGGCCTTTGATTGTCATTCAATATAGCTTACATACAAGCCTGCAGCACTTATGTACATTTCAAGTATTAAAAAGTCAACACAAAACCAAAAGCAAAACCAAACAAAAAAACCATACACACAAAAACCAGGCCTGCCACCTGGTGATCGCTCTGTTAGACTCCATACTTAGCTTGCTTCTAACATCCCTCCAGGTTTATGTTTCCTATTGAATTCTGTTTTTGCATTAAAATAGAATTCAGATTCTATTTTACCTAGAATTACACATTAGATTTCATAATTGATTTCAAGGATAAACTATTCATCCTTATTTCCCACTCTAACAGGATTCAAATAGCCTTTCAGGTGCAAAAGAGTGTAGGAAGAGAAGAACAGTGTGGGAAATAAAAAAAGCCACCTAACTTAACCCTCATCATTATGAGCTTCCGTCTCTCTCCCATTCAGTGGTGTCTGCAGAATATGTTGTTTTCTAACGGCAGTTGCAGTAAAAAGCAACTTCTAAAAGACCCTACATTTCACATTTTGAGAACAAGCTTTCTTCTGCAACAATCTCCACAGTGAGTAAACAGAAAAATTTATCAAAAAAGTAGTTTTACAACCAATATTAAATTCAGAAGAAAGGGAAAGAGGTGTGTATAAAAGCAATACTTGTCTATAAAGAGACAAGTACAGATCTGCTCCAGTCATTCTAGGCTCACAAGAATTCCAAGACAGGAAAAAGTTTAAGTCCCAGCACTGAACAGCCGTATAAATTTCACAACAACCATCTGGCATTCCTGCTAAAACCAACAACTGTCACCTTAGATCCGTTCAGTAACATGCAAACCATAACCTTCTGTTCCTAATTTAAACACTTTCACACAGTTCACCCCAAGGACATTTTGGAGAAGAAAGGAAGAGGGGGGATGAGACCTAAAACCTTGCCTTTTCTCCCTTGTCCTCGTGGCCTAGAGAAGGGTTCTGCAGCTCCTATCCAGCTTCCATCAGCAGGCATTGACAATGGACGAGGTTTTCCTAGAGGCAACACAGAAGGTTATGAGGAATTACAAAAGGTTAAGAAGACCAATTTTTAAATTGATACTCATCACAACTAAACAAAGGGAGAGATATATCAATAAGGAGTCCAAACTGCGGGAAAAAATATTTGAAGATACTTCCACTGGTGATACGTAAGAAATAAATGCTTTGAGATTGAACAGCTTTGATTGAACACACTCTCTCTTTTACAGCAGTACTTGACATAACGTTATAACCAAAACAGACATGGAAATGGCCACATGTAGCAGCAGAGCCCAGATAAATGATACGCATTAAAGAAATAACAGCATTTAAGTGAAATTATTTCAGATGTGGAATTTCATTTACATTTACCATTGGTACAGAAGGCCCTTAATATCCATCAAGTCTAATAAGCAGTTTTCTAACACAAATCACTTCAAACTGACCAAAGAGCTTATCATAACAGCGATACTGAGAGAGCAATGAACTCACCATAGGACTGTGTTTTTTCCCTCATCTTGGCTGGCAGGACATTTACTTCCAGAGGATACCCAGGCAACTGATCTGAATCAGCAATAGTAAACCTTCGCCTTCGACTCTCCTGATCCAGAAAAGAATTGGGAGACTCGGCCCCCTTGGACCCAGGTAATGGCTGACTGCGTTTGTTGCCTCCTCCATACATAAAACTCCCCTTTTCATCTCTGAAAGGACACGTCACTTCAGTTAGTAGCTTAAAAGAGTTTAATGCTACAGACATGAGCAGGTTTGAACATATTTCCAGCACCCAAGCATGCTCATGACAACCGGCATTGTGCTGCAAATAAGCTCCAAAAAAAAAAAAAAAGTGGCAAGTCAGGTGATGGAAGACTTCATTAGATTTACCAAAGAGAAAAGAAAGCTACCTGCCTCATGCTAATTCACTGTTAATGAGCCAGGAATTTAACACAGAGATGTTTAGAAGTTCCACTTCTGCAAAAGATTTTGATAAATAAGACCTTTCTGCCCTGAGGGCATCAAAGCCTGCTCAGTATGCAGCTGTGAATTGGGAGTGCTACATAAATATATCCATCTCTGTGTAATGGCAACACCTATCGCCTCCATCTAAGGAACTGTGCTTTTCAGTCACTGTAGGAGTCCAGTAACTGTCACTGAATATTTACCACCTTCTCCCTCCCTCCTTGAGAGTTTCAATAATAGATTCACAGTGTATATATATATACACACATATATGTGTATATATACACACAAATACATACATGTATCTATGTATATATGATTTTGATGAAATCCTGCAGGAACTCCCTTCCCAGAGGTATCTCTCATTCCGAAGGCCAAAGACAGCCATTTTTAGAACCTGTACTTGTAAGCACTTTTGGAAGAGAAACTACCCTCAAAGTTAAGACTTGTCTGAGTTGTTTTCCCCCCCCCTTCCCTGTACATGCTACAATCTTATTTCTTGAAGCAACCATTAGCCAAGTCAGGTGTAAAAGTACCCAGCTGACTGTCTAAGCACATATATACCGCAGTACTCACAGCAGCCCCCAGCCAACATATACCGCTTTTCCAGCCCTTCACCAAGAACAATGCTACAGCTCAGTGAATGGGAAGGAGCTATTTATGGAAATTCAGAGACTGAAAATTGGACTGAAGTGTTACACCACACCTGTATGTGTGTGGACAGCTCTCCTACACCACCACCATGTGGAGACTGTGCCACAGGGAGGGAAACAAAACACTGCTCTCTGACTCCCAGTGTGGACCAGAGAAAATCCCTGCCAGGAAGGGAAGGGAAGTGGATGATGGCAGGGGTAGGGGAAAGTAACAACTACACATGCACCAGAGTTTCAAGAGACAAGCAAAACATGAAGAGGTCAAAATAAATAGCCAAACAGAAGGCAAAAGAATCACCCTTTCTTCTCCTCCTGCCTGCCACAACTTCCCATATTTGACTTTTTTAAAAGTCAAAGTCAAGTCCCCTTTCCACTCATCATCCAGTACAAGTTTTACAGCTCACACTGTCAACTTCCTTCCTTGCCATTAGGGATTCAGGTCTAAAGGCATCTGAAGCTTGTTATAATTTCGTGCTTCTTTAGGAAAGATAAACAAATTGAGCACATGCACACATAAATCATCAATGTGCTTGAAATTTAAAGAAAATACTAAGATATTCATCTGCTAAATCTATATACTTGTTATTACACCAAAAGATTTGAGTGTTTGGGGTTTTTTTACAAGAACTGAGTATGTGTAACCATAAAACCAGGGAGAGAGCAGGTCAAGGTAGGTCCAGCTTCAGTAAAGAGATCCTCTCAGTTCTTCCCAAAGACTGCAGTAATATAACCTGTCTCTGCGGCAGCCCTTACGTGACAGGAGGCAAACACCCTCCCACATGCCCTGCAGAAAAAGGTCAGAGTTTCTGTGCTCAGCTATCTACACATAACCTAAAGTGTCAGGGCAAGCCAGGAAGCACACCTGCCTTTCATGTCTTGCCTGAAAACTCTTTTTCCAATCATCTTCCCAGATCAGCTGGCAGGGTTCTTGCATGAGTCAACATGGACTTGAGAACGAACAACAGTGAGCCTTACTATACACACCATCCCCCCACCGCCACCTGTTGTGTACATATTTTTATAGCTTACACCACAGCATAAAAAAAAAATTGATGTAATGAATCTCCCTTCCCTTCAGTGGAAACATTGCTGTTTTAAACAATTTGCAAGTTTAACAATTTAACATGATAGGCATCATTTAACGTGACGTTCTTTTTTATCCTAAATCCCACAACAGTTATTCAGCCTGCTACAACAAAAACGAACAGTGAAAAAGGGTACGGACGAAAATGACTTCTTGCAATGTTGAATCTAAACAATACCAGAGATGACATCCATTCATGTTTTGGGAACAACTCTGATGGATGTGGCACACAATCTTTTACTAATAAAATCTATTACAATCCTGGTAGTTTATGCATTTAAGTATAAGTTGAAGCAATCCGATTCATCCAGGCATCTGGAAGAACATCTGAGATTTAGTTTCCTCAAGCTAATCTGCACAGAGCTCTAGCAGCAAGCCAGCTCAGAAACAAGTGTAATGAAGAAGTCTTTTGTTCAGTAGTGCATGCTTATTTTCATACCGAGGAGAATATGGAAAAGCTGGTGGAGGGGGTATGAACAGATCCAAAATGGCTGGCTTCTCTTTCTTCACTGAGGTATCCACGGTGCTTTCTGGTGACTGAACTGAAGTTGGTGGAGGACTGGTCTGAAATATTAGAAAGCTATCAAATATCTGAGCATTCATTTATCATTCACAGAAAGATAATTTAATAATCAATAGTACCATTTTCATCCCCTAGTGAACTATTATCTTTATGCTGTATGAACACACTAAAAACACTTAGAAATTACATTTTCCTCCACCCCCAGTTCTGGCTAGCTTTGCAGTCCCTCCTACAGAAGTCCTATCATGCGTAATGCATTGCTCAAGAATATTTTGCTCTTTCCAGTTCTACTCTTCCTGTAAATTCCATAGGCAAAAAAAGCAACTGAGACAAAACCCCTTGTTCTATTTTTAGATACATTAAAAGAATCCAATCTGTTAAAAAAGGATATGATTAGCAAACCTTGCAAAGCCAGCTCACGCTGCCTTTATTCCATACAGTCCAATGCCTGGGGCATAAACTGGAATATAGTAAAGTTCACCATAAACTGGATCAACAGATATAACTACTTTCAGGGAAGCAAAGAAAAAAACAGATTTGGCATTGCTCATCTTTGTGGCTCACTTCTACATTCTCAGCATCTTGCCAGGATACCGTCTGCCTCTAGGAGAGAAAAGTCTTCAAAGACCCTTTAACCTTTGTCAGGCAAGAGAACTGCACTCTCCCCTTTTTGTCAAGGACATGTCCAGGCTTTCACTCTGTCCAGTTAGTTAATGGCATCCCTGCATAAGCATCTGCCTTTTACTGGTCAGTATGCAGAAACCCAGAACTGTCAACAGCCTTCTCCAATCACTCATTCTCCCAAGAAAACACCACTTGGCATAGCCTATATGCCAGCCCACCACAGTTCTTCACATTGGTAGCACGTGTCAGCCATGAAGCCAGAAAAACAAGACACTGGCATTGGTAAAAGGAAGGATAAAAAAAAGTAGTCATCTTGTGCCCAATTTGAAATCTGCCTTCATCAAGACTTGTGATAGCCATTGGCATTTCACAGGTTCATAAATTACCGTCTCAGCTGTAGAGAGACCAGTATCAGAACAGGGGTAGGAATGGGAACTGTTCCTGATCACATTCATTTCAGGTAATCACATTAAATTCACTTTGGTTCTTTCCTCCTGTAAGCATTAAGCCCTAAGCTACCTAATGCAACAAGCCCTTCCTCAACATGGTTACATAAGAATTATTAACATCACTTTCTCTGTCTGCTCAGTACCCAATCTGTGAATTGCCCAACAACCAAATCTTATTTAAACAAGTAGTTTAAATGACTTCTTGAAAAACACTCTTTCCTATTCCTCACCAGACTAAAAAGAGGACAAATACATGGAATAACCTAGGTTATTTCAGCAAAAATGTATTACTGTGCTAAATAGAGAAAGCATTTATTGCCCCATGCTGGTGAATTCCATACATATCAGCAGCTTCAGTGGTTTTTCCTCAGATAAGTTCTCCCAGTGGCACAGACTGATTAAAATGTTCAGCACACTTAGTCCTTTTGTGTACCAAAAGGGCATTATCTGGTACTAAGGAAAAAGAAGAAAGGGTGGGGGGTGGAGGCGGGGGAAAGGCAAGAACATTTTCCCTTTTATCTAGGAACCAGAAGAGGACAACCATTTTACGTAACCTTCCTTGACCTATACGTCAGCTACTTGAGTAGCTGAGAGGATTTCTGGGATTTCGCTTTTTTTCAAGCTGCAACCAAGGCATTCCTATCCTGAGATCAGAGTGGAGCTGGCAGCCTCTCACCTGCACCAAGGGTGGTTTCCAGCGCAGGTTCTTTAATGGAGCAGGAGTGAAATGGAAAGAGCCAGTAGGACGTTTCTTCAGCAGCAGCCTAACTCCAGCAGGATTCTCTCGCAACTTTGCCACCAGATTTTTTAGCTGCCATCCAACCTGGAAGAGAATAAAGACATCCTTTATTTAACATTTATTTTCTGAAAGCAAACAAATGAGAAAAACCCAAATCCCCCAAGTCAGACTGTTTGTTTTAGCATGAACCTAGAAGAGATAAAAGAGATCCAAAAAAGCCAGAACTAAGAAAATAATTGGAAAGCTGCTTTTTGGCATGGTTCTTCATTTTGCTTCCATGAAAGTTCTCCACTTAAGCTGTAAACTGAAATATCAAGCAATACTACTTATACCTCAGTTCTGGTCCTAGAAGGATGCATGGACGTGCTCAGATTAACACAGGGATTTACAGTAAAATACTTTTGTCATGTTTCTTTCTCCCATTTAAAGGTATTGCTTACCTCTGCTAAACAAAAATGTACTAATTATATTCAAGTTCCCAGATGCAAATGATTTGACAACCATTTGCAAAAGATTGGCATTTTTTAAAAGCTGTTTTTATCTGCATTTCAGTGGCCTGTAAGATGGCATTTTAAAACAGGCCTTAAATAAAACTTTTAAATTATGCATATAGCATTTAAAGATGAAATACTATATATTTATTTTATCAAAATATTGCAAATAATTAAATTTGTCTTGAAAATAAAATGTTAAAAAGCCTCATATTTCATCAGGAAAACACCAGAACTGCCTCTTGAGCCCATCCCTTCAGCACCTGTGGGGAGCAAGCTTTGCAGAACAAGTATAAGGGAAGGTTGGTAACACTGTTAGTTACTAACCACAGTTTGCTGATTAACTTGGATCACTTCATCGCCAGCATGAATCTTCTGAGAGCGATCAGCAGGTGACTACAAAGAGGAAAACAAGAGTCATGTGCTTCAGCAGGTTTTCTTCCCTCTCATAATAAACCCTGCCAAGCTAAGTCAAAGGTTGCATCAGCAATGCTCTCCAATATAGATAATTTTCACATCTGCTGATGACTTGAGATATGCAAATAAAGTCATCAAATTATTTATTTACAGGTCAGATTGTACTTAAGTCTTCACTGTCCTTTTGCCTCCAGTTGGTACTATAGTTTTAGACAGTAGTGGGAGGACTGAGGAGGGTTTCTGCCCTAACACAGCAACTATCTTAAACAGCTTTCAAATAAATGCATACTGACTAAAAAAAAAAAAAAAAAATCATTAAGACTTGGAATGTACAGAACAAAGGACGAAAAATCCCCCAATCCCCAAGACAGATCCACTGCACTTTGCCTTTTTGTTTCCCAATGTAAATAAAAGCTTCCAACTTTAATGTCAAACTACCTGCCTGCATCATCAGGATTAGTAGATAAAAACATATGTTTGCGCACATCAGGTGTGCATAGACAAGTACTTTTCAAATATCTAATAATAATACACCTTAAAATACCAGTTTTCAGAACAAAGCCTAAGTTCTGGGGAACCATTAGCAAGGAAGAGCTAAGTGTGTCAATATTTACATTTATCAAGAGCTGATGCAATGCACCAGCTATTGCCGCAGCTATTATAAACAATCTCACTGCTATAACACACCAGTTCTGACCAGCCTTGACAACACCCAAAGCAACAGGCATACTACTTTGGTATATATTGCACCTTGGTCACAGGACAACTCCCCTCATTCTCCCCACCCCATGAGTAACCATCTGGCAGCACACTAGCTCTTCCTAGTGACTCCAGCACCAAGCACTGGGATTAAGGACTCCCTTTTGCACCTCATCACATCTTTAGAGCTCAAGTAATGTTCTTACAAGAAAGAACTAAGAATAAACAGTGCAACAAGGAAAGAAAACGTGGGGGAACTTATGGGAGGTTCCAGCTACCATGAGTAACCCCATTCCTTCATTGTCTTCTTGCTTCCTCAGAGGAAATGCCTCTGTTGAAGGCTGCATATATGAGTCAACCAAGATCATGAAAAAATGCTGGGCCAAAGTCAAGCTTGTGAAAAAACAAAGCTCATTTCAAGCTGTTCTTTGGGTGACCAACAGCTCATCGGAGGGAGGGTGGGGGACCCTTGCACAGAGAACTCCTGTAAGTGACAGGTCACAGTGCAGACACTGTGATCACATGGTGAAAACAGAGGAAAGATCCACGTTTAGATCTATGCCAACATGATGCAGGAAGTCACATGTAATATGGCACAACTCAGGAATCCTCTTGACCGGGTGGTACCAAGTGGACTTCCCCAGTCTTTTCACTGTTCAGTATTGTCAATTTCGGGGTGCAACTCACCGCATTCTCACACAACAGCTTCTAGGGATAACTACTAAAATACCATTCCCAACCTGTGAGGAAAACTGAGCTAAGACCCAGCCGGGGTCACCTAAACAATACTACACCACCATAAGGAAACGAGTTGCTTGCAGATCTCAGTCACTTTTCAAGTTCTGTTGCTCCAAGGAACGAGTCAGTGTTGACAAAAAGAAGCAGACATTTAGATCAACACTCAGAGCTACAGAAAGAATACAGCCTCCAAAATAAGGTCTACATGCAAAGGCAGCTTGTCAGCAGTCAACATTACATTCTTTCACATTTATCAGATGTTTAAATTGCTGTCAAAGTGGACTTGGTCTTTGTGGCAGATCCTGTACAGAGTTATGCCATGACAATAGCATAAAATCTTTCACTCTGCTCTCTGATCTGCAAGCACAGATTTCCACCCTCTCCTCCTGGCCCCTGGACTTGGCAGGGGTAACAACTAGAACCACTGGTTCTTTCCTATTCACAAAAAAAAGTGTCACTGCAAAAGCCAAGTTTCTCCACTTCTTTTTCTTTCAGTCACTGCTCCTGTACAGCAGCATGTTGACAACACCATAGCATCACCTGCCAGCCTCAGCTGCTGGCTGGAGGTCTACTCCTTCCATGACTGCCCAGAAGTTTTCATTGAAGTCTCTGCTACAAAGGACTCACAGTGTACAAATGAAACAAGCAACCACTTGCAGCAAAAAGTAGTTGCCTATCATGCCAACTATTTCCTTCCAGCTGACGACTCTTAAAAGGTCTTATTTGTTCATAGTCTTTTTAACTTTGCAAGGTAATTTTGTCCCAGAACAGCTCATTGATTTCATTACTCATTAGTGAATTTAGCACACTACCACATAATTGTTCCCATTAGAGCAGATTGCCTTGACCAGCAAATATATTCAAGACTTTGTTAAGCAAGATACCATAAGGGCTCAGAACAGCAGATACAGTAACTTATTAAAGTAATTATTTTAATGCCAAGCATTTGAACTAACTCATACTTGCAGAAACTGGTTTAATTTAACTAACAGTGAAACATACAGACACAAAATATTTACAAATTGTGGATAAACAAATTATGCATCACACAGTATTCAAAGCAGTAACACCATGCAAGTCATAAGTAAACCAACAAAAAAGCAGTAGTCAAAGTAATGCAGTCAAAGCTACTGTCCAGACAGCCTGAGTTAATCTACATTTACTTCACTTACATTTTCTGTAGTTCCAGTAATTACATGCAATCCATCATAAGTTGATTTTATGTACATTCCCTAAATATAAGGGAAAAATGAAAAACAAGTTTAGAGGCAAAACTAACCACATAACTTATCTGATCAAACAACTGCTGGCAACAGAATCAAAACATTATTAAAACCAGTTAAAAATTCATATGTTCCCTAGAAAAGTGTGTCGTCTAATATTACATTACTCTAAACTTCTTTACGGATTACTTTTACTATAATTAATTGTAATATTTATAGTGACTTAAACCACCAAATATATGGAATGTAGTTTAGAAACACTGTCTGGTTGGTAATACCAAACATTGCTGGGTTTGCTGCCTTGTCGGTCTTTGGCTTCAAATAAAACTTTGCTTCCTTACTCCCTAGTCTGCACCAGAGAATTACAGGTT
This sequence comes from Dendrocincla tyrannina, assembly GCA_035047865.1. Taxonomy (NCBI): domain Eukaryota; kingdom Metazoa; phylum Chordata; class Aves; order Passeriformes; family Dendrocolaptidae; genus Dendrocincla; species Dendrocincla tyrannina. The sequence continues at coordinate 54,929,882 of JAWWMP010000116.1, read as the reverse complement.
TCACTAGGTGGCCACTAGTTCTCTCCATACAAAGCTCACTTACACAGATGGGCTACAAACAGTGCCAACATGTGCTTTCTACAGCTTCTCTTGGCAAGTCAACACACAGACGGCCACTCAACCACAATGCTTACATAAGCAATAAAAGCTACAGCTGAGTATCTGTGGCTCTGTCTGTTAATGCCAAGTGTGAATACACTTACAAACTCAGATGAACTGGGTGTTGGCCCTAAAAACACCAAAATAAAAATCACAAACAGGCTATTAATAATAATTACACAGATTCCCCATAAGAGGTAACCAGTATGTTGGTTTCATCATTTATGAACAAAGACATATCTACTTTTCGTATCTACATCTAGTTAGAAGCATTCACACTGAGCAGTACAGAACTGGATGATATTCAGAAGCTTAGCCTCCTGAAGTTGCCACACTCACTTAAAAGTACAAGGAAAAACAAAACATTTTTTTGATCCTTCCTATCCAGCCAATTCCTTCCTTGTTTGCCGGTCAGTTTCCAATTGTGTGCATCTACCTCCTCGTTTCTTACTTAGTCCAGGCTAGACTGACTTTGCTTTACTGTAGCTTGTGCATTAACAAAGAGGTCCTCATAATTTCAAAAATGCATGACTGAGTTGGTCAAATCCACTGGTCTATGTAAAACTGCATAGCACAGCAAGACTGTGCACCTTTCTCTGTAAATGTTCATCTCTTCTGCCTTCAGGGCCAGGGATGAACACAAATGCACTTAAGAATTGAAATTCCGTCCAACTCATTCTAACATGTCTGTTCCCCAGACAGACAACCCACTGAGATTCCAAACTAAGCACCTCATAACCAGCGCTCAGCTGACCAGAATCCACTGAATGAACAAGAGTCAGTAATGTTACATGGCCGCTGAACATTTAAAAATTTAAATATTCCTCCTAATAGCCAGCATCAAAAATTTTCATACTGTTCTCAATCTTGCTCTAAAAACATAAAAATGCATCTTTTAAAACACAAGCATCATTTCTCATCACCTTCTCCCTCCCACAGTTCCCCTCAGAAAAACAACCAGTTAAGGTAACCTGCAAAAAATATAACTGCTAATTTCACAAGCTTTTGTAAATTCTCCAACATCACGGTTAAGACACAAATCTTCAAAAACTTAGCATTAAAAATTGTATTTGGGATCAAACCTATTAATGTGCATACCTGTCTTTGGCAGCCACTCCAGCATACCACCTGACAATTACCCTTTGGACTTCTTCACCATGCCTCTTTCTTTTCTCCAGAAGTTATTACTGGGTTTGAAATATCTTACTATACCTACACACCTGCAGCGGCTCACAAGACTACCTATTGAGCACTGGGGGACATCAGGACACTCCAGAATCAGTTCTTACCAGGCCTTCCCCAGGTTTAATGTTGGTTAAATGAACCTCCTCCAGACATGCACACTGACTCATCAATGGATCTGCAGTTGATCGGATGGCTTTATCACAAATGCCATTTAAAGTCTTGGCCTGCAATGAGGACATAAAAAATCAGTTAGGAAAATTCTCTACTGGCTTCTTCCTCTTCCAGTTTTCAAAAGATGTAAAGGAAATGAGTTCTAAAACCGCTGAAATAGCAGATTCATTTGTACAGACCTATTCCACACCATGTTTATATTCTTACTGTAACACAGTACAAACAACTTGTTTCCATTAGTGCCACCTCACCATTGCTAACAGATGCTGACATATCGTCTGTCTAAAAATATAAACACACAAAGTATAACAAAAAATTGGGTACAGGGCTTGTTGACTTTACCCAAAATACAATCCATTAAAATATTGAAACATTTTGATGATTCTTTGTGGGAACAATTGACAGCTTTTTATGTTGCTCTTTATTTCTGCTATGAGAATAAAATTGGCCATGTGTCACAAAAAGCAATGCGCTAGTCACTGACTTATCCTCACAAAGCTTTACAGTAAAAGGTAGGACATCTAGCACTTAAGTGTTTCAGCAGGACTCCTTTCCACTGTGCCTCTGAACTGACCTCTTCTGGAATGCTTACATAGGCAAGGTTCATATTTCCTTTTGACTGAAACATAACTGATCCTAAGCCAACATTATAACTAAAGGCTAATTCTGACCTTGGAGTGCATGTCAGTAAAGCTAGAGGCAGAATGGCTTTGCCTTGTAGAACATTTAACTATCAGAAGGGCTAATTAAACATGGGGGGGGGGCAGGAAAATAAAAAAAAGCAGTCAAAAAACCTGTGCCCTCTCTACACTCACAAATTTCATCTGCGATCGTCCCACAATGTGGTTTCTGTCTTGATGTTAACTGAAGCTATGCTGAAACTCAAAGTCTGTTACAAAAGCTTAAAGCAGACAGGACAGAGGTTTAGTACAGTACAATAGTTATTTATAAACACTTTGGGAATCAGCAAGCCACCTTTAACAAAAGGTTTGAATCCTTCAGTCAAAGTAGGCATATGTAATTATAGAACGGGGAGAGCTATGTCGTAGGAAGACATTGGTTTGGATTATAGTCGTCCCTGGAAACAATAGTTTCAATGTTTTCTGTTATGTTTTACGTCAGATTTGTAGAGCAGCAATAAAATAAATCAAAACAATGTTTAAGTGTGAATGCGAGGAACTGCTCAAACAAGGGAATTCCAAACAACAATACCTACCTCCAGAGTGGGTGTGCACAAATGGAAAAAGAAAGATGCAGAAAACTCCCTTTTATGTGGTCTCATTATTTACAGACAAAATTATTTTTAGTTATTTTGCTACTAAATTCCTAAGCATCTATGATCTACCGGAAGGCCTTATCAAAGAGCACAGCCTGGTTCATGTCAAAAGCAGGAAGCGATGATTAACTGTTACAAAATATAAAAAGCATTCCATTACACTCCATGTTTAGTCACAAGGCTGCTTCAAACAACCCTGAAAACTCAAGCTCAAGTACAAACAGAACTTCAGTTCTGTGGCAGGGCAGTTCTTTTACAAGGAGCAGCATAATAAGGCATAGCATCTGTTTATTAAGTTACTAAGTGCACTTCACAGGCATAATTGGTTTATTTAGCCTATGATTGTTCAAAGTACTAGTCGTCCCTTGAAAATCCAAGGTCTAAATTCTCTTGGAAAAAGAGATGTGCAATGAAATTACAAGGAATACTTGACTCCATGCTATTACACACACTACCCTTTTGTTCAAATTTCATTGATTTCCTCTACAGTGAAGAATATTCACAAAACAACCCACAGTAATTTTTACTTGTATGATATGCTTTTACATTTGGGACTGCAAAGTTGTCGTCAATACAGTCAGCATAGAAGCAACTGAAATAAATGTGAATGCAAACAGCTGATTTTCAACAGAAACATAAACTTACCACAGTCTGGACTTTATCTTCCATGTCAGCCACAGTGCAATCCTAAAAATAAAACAAAAACAACCCCCATATATTAACCAATAAAGATGCAAGCAAATAATCTCTGAAAACATAGCAAAACTGCCATTTTAACCTTGAATACAGTTATTCATGCTGCAGGGATTAATCAGATTAGTTTCACCCAGTAGGGCTTAAATGGACTGTTAAGCAAGTATTTTCTGGCCCTGGTAGAAACCAATAATAAACCTTGGGATTCAATTACAGCAGTCAACTCTTCCAGAGAAGCAGAAGCCTACATAATAAAATTACACTTTCAGACGGCCAGGCAGATGAGTTTGCCTTATACTGATAAACCCCAACTCAGGTACTCCTAGACACCTGATGTCCCAGACATCAAAATGTATCTAAAACATATCGTTAGAAACAGAATGCAAAGTGACTTTTTAAAAAAATATGGTAGCGATGACATTCCTGAAAGGCAGAGGACTGCACACAAGGTATTATTTACAGAGCCTACGCTCGAAAGTCTTTGAACTGAAACAAGTTCGTGTAACAAACTACAGAAGTCATCGTTTTCTGCAAGAAGAGCTGAACTGGAGAATAGTATTATTCTCAGATTAAAAACATTAAACAGCAAGTAAATAATAAAACAAGAATTACAGTATCTACAAGGTAAAAATCCACAAACCCCAAGCATTTTAACAAGCCTAAATTCCAGGATATTTGCCTTTGACCTCTGTATTGGGTTTGCACGGCAAGATTTTGGTAACAGGGATGCAACAGGTGTGGCTTCTGAAAGAAGCTGCTAGAAGCTTCCCCTGTGCCCAATAGAACCAGTGCCAGCAGCCTTCCAGATGGACTTGTCACTAGCAAAGGCTGAGCCCATCAGCAATGATGGGAGCACCTCTGAGATAACAGATTTAGGAAGAGGGGAAAACCTTCAAATGCAGACCAGTTATTTAAAAAACTAACCCTCTTTCTGGTAAAGCTCAAGAAAATATAAGTAGCCTTTAAACTACAGTCACTTCAGATACAGCCAGCAATTAAATTGGGGAGGGCAACAACAAAACCCTCCCACGACTCACAAAACCAGACAACTGAAACTGAACTTCACAGACCCTCAAAATCTAAAGTAAACTCTCATTCCCAGATCTGCCTTTCATTAACACTCAGCACACAGCAAGAACCTTACTTCTCCAAACACCACCTTTCCTTCCCTTTTGGAAAGCTAAAAGGAAAGTAAATCAGCTGACCTTCTGAACAGTAGTAGTGAGGTCCAAGCAGAGCTGAATGATTCTGTTCTTCATTGATGAAAAGTCAGCAATACCTGTAAATGGGGTCCTGCAACAAAAGAAAATTCCCCATAGATCAAAGGGACCAGCCTTCTCCTATCCTACCTTATCAGCGAGGAAGAGCACACGAGAGTACACACTGCAACTCTTGACATTCAAACAGGTGTGAAGATATGGTTTACAACATAAGTATTCCTGACTGCATAGTCCTGCTCCATTCTTGAACCAAAATCTGGGAAATGTCTATTTCTGTGATAAGCAAGTTTAGAGAGCAGACCTAGAAGAAATAGTCAGTTTTCTAAACTACAGTTCTCCCTACTTGCAAGCTCAAGTCACACTGTGTTGTAAAAATCACACACATGGGTTTGTTAGTGAGTAGACCTCTAACTTTCTGACTGGGCAAGGCAAAAAAAAAATCCCCTGAAAGAAGAAAAATGGATTTTCACTTCTTACACACAGAGATACAGTGAGATTTAAAAATCATTACAGGTAGGGCATCTTTAGAGCCTGTAGAGTACTACCTCAGACAGCTGCAAAAGCTAGAAGAGGGGTCAAAAAGTAACCACAGAAGGTTCGAAAAAGGACAAGCCAGCAATTTTCCTGACAGTGAGTTACAGAATAAATTATGGGTGAGCTGCCAGCAACAGGGTGAGAGGAGAGGACCAGGTGAGAAGCACAAGCAGTTAACACCACTGCCTGACACAGACCAATGCCTTGCTTGAGAGCAGGGATACTGAAGGATAAAAGTGCTCCTTGCTGCCACCCCTGTGAATTTCTCCTCCTCAGGAAAGCTAGCAAGAGGTTTGAGAACCTATGTTCATCGGTTATCATGCCAGCACCTGACTGGCTGCAGCTGCCACAAAACAGCTTCGGCTCATTCCAGGCCCAAAAAAAAGAACTAAATAAGGGAAAAAAAAAAGAGAGAAAGGAAAAAACAGAAAACAAAACAGGCAGAAAGAGAATCTCTCCTACTGCTCAGTTTTCAAATCACATAGCTAAAGCTATGATTTTAGCAGAATATTTAAAATTCTTTCAGAAAAGGACCTGCCAATGACAAGTAATTTAGCAGGTGGAAGTGGAAAAGAGGAAGTCACATGTATGAGAAACTGACGTAAAAGGGAAGACTCCTACTCTTGTAAATACCTGTTTGTATGCAATGTTAATAGTTTTTCTGGGTTTAGCAAGAATAGATACCCTAGATTAAATATGTCTATTAGAGGCCTTCTGGCAACACAAAAATTGAGGAACCGAGATCATGATCTTGACATCCAAGCATCTAGGAATTGCCCTACAAGGAGAAGCAATTCATTAGAACAGCAAAAAAAATGCAATGATTTTTTTCTTACCTGTCCAACCACGCAAGCAAGGCTTTAGCAGCACCAATAAGTTCTACCACAGAAGTAAGGAATTCATTGGGGGGCTTGCGAGAGGTATTTCCATCATAATTTGAACTTTTCCTACGGCTGCTGATGTAATTTTGCAGATTGTTGGATGATGCTCGCAGCTTGAGAACCAGGTTCTTCATATTGTCTGTTTCAAGACCATAGTTCTGCAAGGAATATTATTAAGCTTGATACATATCTCCATTGAGATCCCCTACTTATTACACCACAAGTTACAAGCTCATATAGGATGAAAAGTCTAAGGATTCACACAATTTTCTTCTGGTTTCTTGGCAAAAATATCTCCTAAGATTTGTTCTATACTAAAGAATGTTTTTGTGGGTGCTAAACCCCCTCAGTTTCTGACATTAAGATTTGAAGACACTTCAGTCAGAATGAAGTCCCAATGTCCTAACAGATGTTACTTTCTTGATAATAACAGGATTGTGCTGTTTTTTATTTTTGTTTAAGGACAGCAACACTGTTTTTTTAAATTAAAATGTTTTCTATACTATGGTACATAAACACTGAAGTAACATTTCATTCACAACTAAAGATAAGCTAAATCTGGTAAGAGATAAAAACATCGACAGGAAACAAATGTAATTTTGCAATCAAAAGCTTGAGTAAATATTTAGATCACAAGTTTTCAGTAATTGTGCTCTTTGACTACAGCAATGCAATTATTTGCAAGTTTAAAGACTGCATTAACACTATACATAGTAATTTAAACCATTTTTAGACATCATATTTTTCATTCAACATCATCTTTACAAAAACTTACAAGACCTAAAAATTCTGTGGTCTTGCCTATAACTTCAACTTTATAAATTCATATACAAACAAGCCATGTTCCATAAGAATAAAACCCAATTGTTTTAAGCAACACATTGATCATCTCATTCCAAACACATCAGAAATGCTTCTCTTCTGGAGGCAACTCAATTTTGTAATCAAGAATTTCTTCTTTCCACTGCTAGTGTGTAAATGTGTGAATTATGCAGCAATATGTACCTATCTTTGCTTCTGAGTTGTTCCAACCCCCAGGCAAGGCTTAGCTCTTTCAGAATGAAAATTCCTACTTTTCTTCAGATAAAGCAGAAAAACAAAATCAAACACAACAAAAAACCAACCCCACCAGAACAAAGCAAACACCCCAAAATACAAAGAAGTTCTGCCTTCCTCTATTCTTTCACTGCGGCAAATTCTTGCAACTAACCTCCAAGTTCCATAGCTTAGGCAGCTGTACTATCTACTCTTTCTCCTTTGGCACTCAAAACCCTAAAACAACTAAAGCAAAATTTCATTCCATTCAACTCCTAGATTCCAGGGCTTCCACTCGGGATCACAGCACCACACAGGCTGAAGGGGAGCTCTGAAGGTCTCAGACCAACCTCCTGCTCACAGCATGCTCAGCTGTGAGTTCCAACCAGCTTGTTCAGGATTTTATCCTGTCAGGTTTTGAAAACCTCCAAGGACAGAGGCTGTACAACCTTTCTGGGCAACATGATCCTGGATCTGACTGCCTTCAGAGTAAGCAAATGCTTGCTAATATTCAGTCTGAACCACTTGTTTCAACTTCTGCCCAAAGTCTCTCATCTTCCTGCCATACAAGTCAAGCTCTGTCATCTAGACAACTGTGTTCTCCAGCGTGGTAGGTGCTGGAGATCTGCTGCTGCGCCTCCCTGGAGCAGCCTCCTCCCCAGGTTGAAGAAGTCCCAGTCCCTCAGCCTCTCATCATGGGCAAATACTACAGCCCTGACCAACCTGATGGGCATTCACTGAGCTTGCTCTGGTTTCTCTATATCTTTCCTGTACTTAGGGGCAGGGGCCATATTCAGACTATGGAGTGACTAGTAAAGTGTGATAATCACTTCTCTCCCTCTCCCATTAATTCAGACCAGGATGCTGCTAGGGTACACTTCTGGCTTGTGGCTTCATGGTCAAGTACCTGTGAAAAACCCATGAATATTTTAGATTAAGTAATTTACAAAAGATGAGACAATCTTTGACCCAAAGAAACACACCAGTGTATGGAGAGGTTTTAGCTACATGGTTACCTTTAAAATACTACTACGTCCTATGGATAAGATCCCAGTGGGTATAAGTTACACAAGTGCCTCCCTCCTCCACCCTAAGGCACTTGGCAAGGAAGTACGGCCAGGAGTAGGGGTTGAAAGGATATGTGCAATTTAAAAAAATGTCACTGTTGCAACTGCAAAGGATATCCTCAAATTTTTCAGGATCACAGAAAGGGAAAGATCTGGATTACTAAACAACTTGAAAGTACTTGCACACTGTCATATGTGAATTTACCACCTTTTAACAGAAAAAAAAAAAAAAAAAAAAAAAAACAAACCACAAGAGCATCATTCTGGTGTATTTCTTGCAGTTAGTTTTCTCCTCACAGAATGTTGCTTATTAGTCTATTGTTGAAGGAATACTTTTTCACAAACAGGTTTGGATGTGGGGCAAGTTCCTATGACCACAAGAAAGTAGTCACATATCAGAAATCCCCGCCTTAAAGAGGAGAATTAGAGGACGTTGACCCTCTCCTTCCTTAAAGGGACAGAAAATATTAAATACTTTTTCTGTACAGTGGTATAACTACCTAATAATTCTGATCAGAACTTGAGTCTTCATATAATTAAAGTCTTTCTATCATTTAGATGCAGAAATTGTGTCAACCATCTGCAGGTATTTGAGATTAGAGATGGCACCTCTATTTAAGAGGACACATGCTGATACAGCACATAAGATTTTGGTTTTGGCCCTAAAACATTCACATAGTCCTTATCATACTTCTTATTCAAATTCCTTATTTACACAGTGTGTGAGTCTGGTGTGACTTTTCCAGATCAGGTAGTTTTAAAATAAATCTGTCAAGTAGTTCTCAGTTTTGAAGCAGACTTCATCAACACAGGTGTTGTCTCCAGAGAAGCAGGGGCTGCAGCTCATAACTGCAACTGGTCTCCCCAAGAGACTATCGAGTCCACATCACAGCCAAGCTCTAACACTCGCTGCTCTAAGGACTTATATAACTTCACCCATAGAGTCTACAGAGTGCATCAGTAACACCTAAAGCAGCAGTCTGTGCTCTAGGAAAGGTCCTGGCTAAGAACTATGACTATGCAGCACAACAGGGAGCATGCAGCTCTTCAGCATCAGGAGACCAAATTACCCAACTATGGATCAGCACTGATGGATGAACTCTCCCAGAACAATGTGCCATCACCACCCAAGCCACCTCTGCTCCAGGGACAAGCCAGTCTCCTCACTTGTCTGTCATAATACATAAAGTATTCTGCCACTTCACCATACAGCAATGCTTCTATCTGAGCTGACACTCTCTTGACCACCTCATACATCACCAACTATTTCTGCTCTTTTTCTGCTCCTTCACTTGCAGTGTACAGTGTGTTGGAAGCTCTGGTTTGGGGATCTAAACCATTCAAAGAAATCTAATCCCTTTTTACCATATTGTGCTCTCAGTTGGTTTAGCTCCCTGAAGTAGCTCACTTCAGGGTCAGGTGAGTGCAAGCACAAAAGATCACTAATCAGAGAACAGGAGGGAGTGGAAGCAGCAGGTGATTGGGATTAATTTAACTTTTCATGGAACTGTAGCCCCAGTCCAAGACAGATAGGAATGTTGATATTGTGGCAGCACACCAAACAGCCTGCAAAGTGACACAAAGTTGAAGCACAAAGCTCAGCAGGCTTTCATTGAAACATTTCTACAGGATTGAGTCTACAATAGTTAACAAAGTTTTATTTAAGCAACCAAAAGGTTTTAGATGTTGCCCACAAACCAAAGAACAGGTTACACATTCTTATCGCTCCTGATTTAAATTATCAAACTTGCTTTAATCAAAACACAGGCTGAAGCCATCGGTCGAGAGCACCTGATGTCAAACATTCCCAGGTTATTACTCATTAACCTGGAGAGCCACATGCAGGGCTGGAGCGAGAGGCAGCACCCACATGTACACGGGAGAGAACATGTGCACAAAAGCACACTTTCTAAACTCCACCACATTTAATGAGGAAGAGTAATCTGACCAAGTTAATTGGTCAAAGCCAGGCAGCCAACATTAAATAAATAATGATAAAAAAATGTAGCTAATCAACAGCAAAAGGGCACAGCAGTTGTGTCAGAGCTGATTTGAGCTGATGCAGAGCCCTGCCACTGCCCAGGGACAGCATCCCCCACCCTTTCACAGCCATGTTTACATGCCATAATGTGATGAGCTGGATCTGCCTGTTGATCCAACTGAAAACGTCTTCGGGGGGGGGGGGACAAAAAAAAAACCAACAACAGATTGAATGCCTGCTCACAAATTGACACAACTCATTGCATGCCTATACAAACACTAGAGTTAATGCCAGGTACTATCGTAGTCTTTTCCTTTTAACAAAAATGCATCCTAAAGAATCCTTCAGAGTAACAAATTTCCTAATAAACAGCACTAAATTTGAAACCTCTAGAAAACTGAAGTCTCATGAGGCAGTGCACAGATATGCTCTGACAAGGATTAGGCACTAAAGTCATCCTGCATGCATGTTATGATACTGCATTTTGTCACACTGTGAATATGCCAGCAGAACATTACTACTAGTGAAATTATCAAAGGCACACCTATGTACTTTTTGGTTTATGGGTTTTTCCATTCCTTTCTTAAGGGTTTTTTTTTAATTGCATAAAACTAATATCTCTTAATTCTAACCTCAAGAAAAAGCCACTGCTTTTTTGCTTTGAAACTCTCCCATCACACAGTGTAGGTAAAGATTCAAAAGTCAAATACAAAAAACACATTAAAAGTGAAAATATTTGCATAGTTTCCTATTAATGAATAAAGAAAAGTGTAAGCATTAAGTCCCAAAAAGCTTGTTTTCTGGATTTCTCTCACTGCTTTCATGGTTTGAAAAACATAGGTAGTTTGTTCCCCCCCCTTCCCCAAATACTTCAGACTCAACTAAGAAATGTCTTTCTTCCATCCTTTTCCCCCCCCAAGCAAACACTGTCAACAGAAAGATGGAGGCACTCAAATTGATGGGTTTTTCCCTGCTCTGGGGAATTCAGGTCCTTTGATATATCCTCTAAATTCCTCAAATAAGTCTTCAACACCTGTTCAGAAAACTCTGTTAGACCAGCTCCAGAGCAACAGAAATGTGTGCTCATAGGAAACCTTCATTTTATTATCCAAGTCCACACTCTCCTGCCACCTCTTCCAGATGCTGTGCATGCGACCATTGCTATGAGATGAGAGAACGCGGCTTCATCACCAAAGCAGCAGGGAAATATGCATTAATTTATCTTTCACACCATAACTTCCAGATGTATTTTCAGCTTGGCACTGCAAAAGAGTACTCAATTCCTACAAAAACAAAATAAAAAAGTGGGTGCATTTGGTGTTCTTTCTCAAGCAAAGGACTACCTTCACACTGTATTTCTGTGACTGATCTACTGAGGCTGGAACAAAGGTCTGTATGGTGAATGCTTGAAAACAATTACTGAAGGAGAAAGATGTTCCAAAGACAGCTGCCTCACTGCTTTTAGAGCCACACGTGCTCTTCTGACATGAGGGAACCAAAGCACTGCTCTGAAGGAAACTTAGCTGGAAAACTGCCAATGAAAAATGATAAAAAGGGAAATTCTTGAGAACTCCAGTTCTGGGGAACCACCAAAACCCCTTCTCAGCCCTTCTCCGCCAAGAAAAGCAACTTTCAAAGTGTGACCTCAGACTGGACCAGCAGTGCCACATTTCCACAGTGTGAGTTAATACCATAGTAGGGGTGCTGGGGGACAAAAAAAAAAAAAAAAAAAAGAAAAAATACCTACTC
>JAWWMP010000116.1:54907165-54917891 GCA_035047865.1 Dendrocincla tyrannina | reverse complement strand
TGAATACCATAGTAGGGGTGCGGGGGGAAAAAAAAAAAAAAAAAAAAAAGAAAAAATATATAATCAAAAAATTGATTTGTTTCCAAGACCCCAAAAGTTTGAGAAATGCCACCATATGTAAACACAAAACATCCACTAAGTGATTCACATTCCCATTTTCAAAGAACTAACACAGGCGGAATCAGGAAACATTTATTCTTGCACAAACACAAGAGGAGGCAAACCAAAAAGCTGGCTGTCTCTAGAATTTACTGTTCCCTTGAAAAGAAAATCAACAGTGCTTTTACACAATTGCAAAATCTCAAGGGAAGGGGCATCAAGAAGGTGGCAAAGGGTAAACCTAAAACATGGGAATTCTTCCTCCACTTCTTAACAAGGGAACAAGGACATTTCAGCTGTAATATCCAATATCTGTCTAATGCATTAACTTGAGTTACATCTCACAAAGGATTTCCAGAAATGGGTCTGAGGTCAAAACTTTTGTCTACAAAGGAAATTAGAAGGAAATTGTAGGAGATAAAACCCAGCTTTAAGTTCTGGCAGTTGTCCAGCTTTGTTCACTTTATTCTAATATTTTTAAAAGAAGAGAGAGGTACCTTCAGGGACTGCCACATAGATTACTTCAGTCAGGAGTGTATACAGCCTACAGTACATTTACTAACTCACTGGACCCCCTTACTTGTCCAACAGACTATCCCTTCCCACACCACAAACTGCATTTCAGCCTTATTATATTCTTCTATTAGATTTTCAAGTTAGATGTTAAAAATTTTTGACGATCAAGTAGGTGAAGGAAATAAAATGTTTTTCAAATATAAGATCAACTCTTTGGGAAACATTTCAGCTTGCATGAAGAGATTTCATTAAATATGCTTCTTTCAGTACAGGCTATCCAGTTTTATCCTGGGCATGAATTAGGAACAATCCCTAGCACCTCTCTGAAGCAAATAAAGCACATATCACACAGGCAATAAAGACTCTCCATTTTAAGAAGAGTATGCTTGGTGCTGCCAGCCTTGCCTAATAAAGGGAAGATGGGCCAAGGAATCACTAAGCAAGCTTTCCAACCCTTCTCCCTGATGTAATTATATATACCTCTGGTGCTCATTGACTGCATTACATCAAACATGCCTTCAAAACTGTGTCCAAACTACAGCTTTTAAATAAAGCCTGAAATAGCAAAACAATCCAAAATATATTTATCCTTTACAAAGCATGTTTGTTTTACAAGTATCTGCAGTTATACACCAGGGGTAAGACACGGGAACAGCTTAAGTTTCAAATCCAATGAGTATAGACTAGTACTAGAATGTAACTAAGGTAGCAAAACATCCTTCATTTCAAGAATTAATTTCTGTTCACTTGATACCGAATTGCCCTAAACCTGGTTCAACTGATGCAAGGAACTTCTAGCTCCTGTCATTTCAACAGTAAGCCTTCTATTTTCTAAGACACACTCACCCTACTTTAGCAATTTTAATTGTTCTGTTCACTAACAGAAGCCACAAGATCTAGCAATGCCACGCAGGCAACTTCTTCCTTTGGAAGTACAATCAAATGAAGTAAAGTTTCCTCTTATCAGGAAAAATTTAAAGAGCTATCAATACAAAACTTGCAAGAATTAAACAAATTCTTATTGTTTTCTTTTATTGTGAAGTGAAACAGAAAGAAGAGGACAAAGGTATTCTAGTTTTATCTCTCTTGCCTTGGTTATTCACGAAAAAAAATCACTTTAAGAAATTCTTTGCATGTCTGTTCACCACTTAACTAACCAATGCACACAGGAGATCCACGGCCTCTAGAACCAGTTCCTGGTGTCCAATCCGTGAGATACCCAAGTCTTCAAGGTCCTGGTGGGAAATCTGTAACAGCTGTTCACCATTTATCTTCTCCCGTTCAAACTTATGGACATACTGCTGCAGGCAATCATCCAGGCCTACCAAAACACAAAGAGAGACAGGGACATCAAAACCAAACAAAACAAAAAGAAGAAATTTTTTCCACACTGCAAAAGTCAGAAATTGCAAGATCACACAATATACAACATGAACTTATGAAAGAAACTTGCAGTGTGACTAAGGTTGTACCACAGAGGCATAGAAACTGAGCACAGAAGTTATACGGATCTTTGAATCACCTATGTCAATGCACAACCTTGCCTGATCCTTGTGATCAAGCTCAGCAATGAAGAATGTGCCTTTGGTGCCTGCACAGGCAAAGAGACCAAGGGGCATGCACAGAGTCAGCTGTCAAGGTAACATAAAACCCTGAAGGGCATCCAAGGCAACAACAACAAAAAATAACTGACAAAGAGAAAGTCCAAGTCATGGCAAGAACAAAGATCTTGCCCAAAACCTAGTCAAACAAGCAAAGCAACAGAAGCACAAAATGAGGAGAAGGCAAATTAAAAAAAATCAAAGGCAAAGCAATCAAAATTATGTTTGGCTCAAGTCTCATTATTCCATTGATTTATGAGACCCTGCAGCTTCCTGAAGCAGCCACTCCTTACCCTGGCTAAGGATCAACAACACATATCAACAAGAAATCTAATTCATTTTTCTATCTACAAGTATTTTTAAAACAGTTTAGAGTATTTTGTTCCAGCAATATCCCCCCAAATCCTCACTTTAAAATGTGATTCTATAATCCTGTTCTCTACAGTAGGTTTTCCCCAGTGATTACAGGATGGGTTTCTGGTTTTCATCTTATTTAACTAAATTTCATGTGTTAATCCTGTTTACTTGTGTATTCTGCTCATTTCCTCTGTTGTTACAGATCCTGTGAGCAGCAACAGTCTGGGAGGAAAATCTGGACGGATGTGTTATTTTAAAGATGATGCAGTGCTCCTGATGCTCTGTTCCCCTTCAATATATTGGCTAGAGCAAAAGGAACAAACCCAATTAGATCTGTTTTAGAGAAACACACTGTATTCATTGAAAACAGTTGACTTGAGGAAAAATTCAGACACATTTGACATCTACCTTGTATCATCCACAATAGCTACATTATTTCACCATTACATTTAAAAAAAAGTTTGTCCCTTTAGCTGTAAAAAGGATGTTTATCCACTAGGCTGGTTCAAAAGGAAACCATTGAGATGGACAGGATATCAAACGCAGCAGATGAGAAACATGAACAGCATCCTGAACTACAAAGAAATGAGAGCCAAAAGACCAGCACTTCAGTTCCACTCATGGAGCTGCAGTGGCAGCCTGGAAAACAAGCACTCCCAGCACAGTCTAGCACCAAGAAAACATTTGACGCAGATCACAAGGGGGATTCTAAGAGTCACATGAAATGTATTCACTTCATAACAGCGGCACAAGCACTCTCCTGGTCACAGTACTCCCAAAGGCACAGGCTGACTTAACGCACATCACTTGCCTTTTCAACTTCACCCAGAAGTTACTAAGGACAGACACCCTTTCACATGAGTCCAGCAAGCTTAATTACTTGAGTAAATAAACATCTGGCTGGGCAAGCTTGACTCCTCTCTGTGCAGACCTACCAGTGCACCCAGCTTGATTTTTAAGCATGAATGGGAAAACTCACTTGCAAGATCAGCAGTCTCCCAGAGCTACAGTTGTTTGAGGTGCACTCTTGTTTCTTCCCATCTGTCTTGGCAAAGCTGCATAAATTTTGAAAACTGACTCCACTGTTCTCTTTCACACAGGCACCAAATTCTCCCTTAGGCTATACAAACTCTTTTCTCAGGAAAAATAACAAAAAATATCTGGCCTACATTGTTTAACAATTTATTTTTTCAAAACAAATTCTCAACCAAGGCTATATACAGTCCACATATTTGGCATTCCCAATTTTTATTGCTGCCTTGCAGACCACTGTTTCCCATCATTTGCCCTTGTAAGCCCATAGTTTCCATTACAAATTATACAAACACTTAAAATAAAACACTTCATTCAGCATGCAGTGAAGTTTTCATTTTTTATGTTTTTTTGATGCAGTGTGGCTTTTGCCTACTATCCTGTGTGTTGACTCAACTTTGTAGAACTTTATTCTCTGCTAAAACATGGGAGACTCAAGTGTATATATCCTCCCCTAGAAACACAACTATGGCTTTCAGCTTGCCTGTGCTTTTTTAGTTCATGTTTGCCTATTCATGAAGGTCTATTAGAACTTGAACAGTTACGCCTAAAATATTTTTTTTAAAGTAGCAGTCCTTAAAAGCAATACTTTTACATTCACACCACAGAACTATATTTCATGAAATAAAATATTACAAAATTGCACAAATGTTGACTCAAAATAGCCAACATGGTGGCAGAGCTGCTCAGCCAGACATATATTTAAGTGACCAAACTATGCAAAGCAGGAAGTGAAGACAGACCCACAAACTCGTGCTCACTGATGGTTTAAGATGAGCTTAGTAACATAGTAACATTAGCACTGCAATTATTTTTACTAAGAGACATATGATAAAACAATAAATATTTTAATTGACATTGCAACCACATTTATAGTCTATTGTTTAATTTTCCATCACATGAATGAAAAATTTAAACATCATATGCAAATCAAATTCCAAGAGGGAAGGGAGAAAGGAAGAAAAAGGACTCATAACCCAGTTCAAGAAATGTTTTAAATATTTAAGTAAAGTTTTAAAAGTCAGCATTCAAATGTCACTAGTAATCTAAATGAGCTGCTCGTTTTTTCTTTCTTCCAGGCACCTGTGTTCTTTCCATGTATTTTCATCGAGAACTTCAGAACCTCATGGACTTGGTATTGCCCATTAGCACTGTCTGGATATTTTTGAGAAACTTAGATGAATTAGAGATTATAAAAAGCAAGTCTACACCATTTAGAAAGACACTTTTTTACTTGCCAGGTCATTTTCAACAGTGCAATATTAGCAGGTTCAGGCAAGAAAGCTTTCTCTATCTGTGAAAAAAATACAATTAGGACTCTAACATTGAAAAGAGATATATATATATATATTTATCTCCTCTACCCACTGAAGAGCCTTTCTGAAAGCTAAACTATTAATTTTATTCTCAAAGTGTGTTTGAAAAGCATTTATCTCAATTGCAAGTGCAATTGAGATAAATGCTTTTCAAAAATAGTTTTAAAAATATTTATAATATAAATATCTTTATATTATTTTTTGCACATACATCAAAACCATGAATGAAAAAAGGTCCTTCCTACTTACATAATTGTTAGGAGAATAAGGAAAGGTGGAAATAGAAATAGCAATTGCAGAATGTTACTCAGGTTTTACGATTCTAGTTGCAGTGATTTTTTTGGGAGGGAGAGCAAGCGAGAGACTAGCCTAGTTAGAGTTACTCGTATTGTGGAAACCCTTCCGAGGAACAGCAGTGTAACTTGAACAAAAACTCTCCCAAATTTTGGCAGGTGTAGAGATGTGCAATAGATCCTCAGAACTGTCTAGACTTTTCTGTCTAAAATAACCACTATGCAAAGCACCCCAGAAGACATTCAATACCTCACATTCATGCAAAAACATTAGGACAGAGCTTACACTTACAGATTTGCGCTGATACCAATCTCGGTCTGTTTCCAAGATTAAGAAAGTTACTTCATATAAGAAAGGAGGGCAAAAAAGAAACAACTTTGAGGGAGTTAAGGGGGAGGCTTGGGTCTAAGCCATAACTATCAGTTTACTATTCAGAGAGAATTAACATTTTTATTGTTGAGAGATTTCAGTCATTCAGCAATGACATGTCTGACACTCCAAGAACTAGAGATGTGTGTTTTATGAGTAGAGTTGTTTCATTCTTTTTTGCTCTACTTCTGTGTTGGACACTACCAAATAACTTGCCTACCATAAAGCTACAGTTAACTAATGTATTACAGCCACAGGTCAAAAAATAGCTGATTCACCTCTTTTCCCTTTCCACCATCCCACCCTTCTTCACTCTCTTCTCTTGTGATACCACAGAGTTTACACAGAGGCCATATGATTCTAACATAGGTGGGGAGAGAGAGGAGCCAGAAAGCAAGGAAAATAGGGCAAGGAACTGAGGAAGGGCTGGGAGGGGAAATTGGAATGGGACAGGATTACTTTCCATTCATTCAGAAACTTGAACAGATTCTCAGGATAGCTCATAAAATGCCAAAAGTTGACACAAGGAAGCAGAAGGAACACAAGCCACTTGAACAGAGGAAGAACTCTTAAGTACAAGACCTTTCCCTTCACACAGCACTACCATGGGGATCATCGCTCACTGTCAAAGACATAAAGCCTTATTATTATGATCATGTACTCTCCTCTCTGTTGGGTGTCTCCAACAGGCAGCATCTGGTGTCTCAGGGCAGAACCAAGGTACAACTACAACTCTCATCCCATTGTGGGGCTCCCTTAGACCTTGGATAGCTGGTTAGGTGGAACTGCCGAAGTCTTTTTTGCCTCCTCACCTTAAAACTGATGTTTCCACCTAACCAAGTCACTCATTCCGGTCTACTCTTCAGAGTCTATTCAGTAGCCACTTTTAGTATTCAAAGATTCCTTGCACACATCAACTTCAATCCATCCCTCGCAAGCTTTGAAAGATCATCAGTTCTATGAGAATCTTTGGCATACCCCCCAGTTTGTGCCGTTATACTATCATTTATATTTCACATAATTTTATAACTGCTATTGTAATAGTTTTCTCCCATCATTTCCTCTATTTCCAGGACTGGAAAAAATTAATCAAAGAAAAAGCAGGAGGGAATCAAGGCAGTAAATGAACACTACAAAGAGAAAATAACTGCTTCGTAAGCAGATGAATCAGCCCCTGAGAAGGAAAATAAAAGTAAGGGAAGAGAGTCTGCAAGACAGCTGTGAAAAGCTAAAGCAGCCCAGTAGGACAGGTAGAGGGTGAAAAAAATAAATTGAAGAGCTCAAGGAAAAGAAAACAAATACACAGTTTTCTTTAATATAGAATGCAGTGGGAAGGTTGTTACACCGTAACATCTCAGATGCCATTTTCCTTCTGCAGTATTACAGTGAGAACCAGGGATGACTTCAACCAAGGAATTCAAAGTCCTTTAAGAAGACAATATAAAAATAAATCTAGAACAGTCAGTGGAAACTTATTTCAGTAATAATTTGAGCCTAGGTTAGAACTGACTTTCTAGGATCCACATGCCTGATTGCTTCTTAGTGCTCATGAATGTTTTAGCACTTACCTGTCCAAAGGTTTTCAAGACAAAAGTTCAGTTATCAATTGGTGTGAACCACTTTTTGGGGCCAGGAAAGAGCTCAAAGGTCTTAAGTTCGCCAAAAGAAAGAAAAAGCCTTCGAGAGAACTTTGTATTATTATTTAGTACAAAGGTAGAAAAACTTCTTCATTCTGTTGTTTACTCCTAAGTAATTTCACAGTTACTCATAACACTGACATCATCTGAAGTATCAATCACTTAAAAAAAAAAATTGAGGAGCAAAAGCTGCTTATTATCAGCATCAAAAAATGCCTCCTGCCTAAACCAGTCTGTTCATAAAGTAAATTCTCCTCATGTAGTCAACTGTAAGCAATTCTTCTACCTTTTTCCTAAGCATCTGCATCCTAATTAAGCAGGCACAGCCTGTTGCCTCACCAGGCATTAGGTATAGCTTTGCCGAGGACAGGCATTGCCTAGAACAGCCAGAACGGTACACAAGTTTCTTGTTTGTCTCCCCCCTCACACATGGATGGTACCAGACAAATTGTGGGGCTCTGCCTGCCAGCAGGGATGTGAAGGACAGATCTCTCATTAAGGTCACAGCAGGACAGAGGAAAATGGTGAAGCCTTCAGCCTTGATAATGAGTGCTTTACTGTCCCCTCCGTAATCCCCTCTGACTGACAGTTGTACAGAAAGGCTTTTGCAGCATGTTTCTATTTTCAGTATTTCCAACTAATATATTTAGCTTGGAAAAACAGCCTACATACACACGCATTCATGTTACCTCAAAATAAATCCATTCATTCCATTCAAATCCATCCATAAATCCCTTAGCTTTTTTTTTTTAACACAAAACTGAAAGCTTTGCCCTGTAATACAAGAACTCATAAGAAAATTTGTCTTGTAAACCATCCTGACCAGAAGGGCTACAGGCACTGTGTTTAGCCTTTAGTTGCTCAGTGCAAATACAAGCTCAGACTGACAGGTCTTGTGTTATGCTACACTTTTTATCAGTACTCCCTACAAAGCTATTGATTGAGACCATTCTGGCAGTACTCATTTTCTTGGTCCAGACAGTAAATCTGAGGACAACCATAAGCTTTAGCATTTTATTATCACAAAATATGTGCAGGAAGAGTCAAAATAGCTTGCTGAATCCTTCCAATACTCCAAAAGTTTTGTAAAGCAAGGTCTCTCTCTACAAAAGCCAGAAAAACTCATTTTCCTCAAAAAACATTTTCAGGAAACTAAACAGAAATGGAATAAGAGAAGAAAACACTTTGAGGAGGAAAAGGACACAAAAAGTAAAATATACCAGTGAAACAAAAAAATCTACTTTGTTACATGTGCACCAATTTGAAGGCAGGTGTCAGAACACACATGCAGTCATGTTTTTCACCAGCAGAACTGGACTGGACATCTGTGTAAAACTCTGGGGCCTTGCGGCACACCCTAGGCCATAACCCCTTGTGGCTTTGCTGCCACCACACTTGCTGGTATCACTCACTTCTCTGAGAGAACATGACAGGTTCCACCTGTGAACATTCTGGCCATTAAGTATCATTTGGCTTCTAGGGTTGAAATTTTGACTCACCTGAGAAAAAGGGAAGACAGGAGTCTTCCCTTTGTCCCCCTTGTTCAGGAGTTATCACTCAGTACCAGGCAGCCAGACTCCCCAGCCACTCATCTTGAGAAAAAACAGGTTTCCAAGAACGAAGAATAGGAGCCACAAACAGGGTCTCATATTCAAGACCTCAAATACCTGGCAGCATATCTGGCTGGCAGCATTTCAGCTGTAACTCTTTGCTAATCCCAGACACCACCATAACAGGACTGCTGACCAGAGAAAGATTAAGGATGAAAAAAGAAGAAAACTGATGCACATCATTTTTTTCCTGCTGACTTTGATATACATTCTCTGTACACATCAAGGATTAAGTTCCACGTGATGTAGTAGCTTCAGACAAAGCAACACTCAGGCTTTGGTTTTCTCTTTTAAGAATCAACTACAATACACATTGACCACCTATGCATTGTGAAACTCATCTTTCCATGCTTTAACAGATTTTGTTTGGCAAACTAAATGAATGAGATGGAAGCAAAGCATATCCATATGTTCTGTACAGATAGACCTGGCACTCCAAGTTTCAACAGCATATACTACGAAAGTCAACATTCAGCACATTATTAGAATAAAGAACACACCTGCTGAAGGCAGAAAAACCCAAACAACTTCCTAGCCAATACCACAGGATGTCTTCAGGCACACTTCTGACAACATCCTGCCCATCTACACAGTAAAACCAACATCCTACTTTGTGGCAAGGTGCAACTTGTGTTCATCTGCTGGGTGCAGTATAAGTAAGACAATAGAAACCAAAAAAAATGGCAGTGGCAGTATGTTGTAGCTGTAATGAGGCACTTTCATTTAGTCGACATTTATCGCTTCAGTATCACTTAAGAATGAGTATAAACTCCAAACTGAAACAAGAAAACATTACTTTGCCCAATATACTCATATATGCAAAGGTGTGTCTATTTATGTGTCGGTTACATTTAAAAAAGTGGTAATTAAATGGCTCTCAACTGACACCGCAGTACCTTCGCAAACATAACCCAGATCTTATTCCTTCTAACCCTAACTTTTTACTATTTTATCTAGCAATCAATTTATTCCATTAAAAAATTATTTTAAACCCACAGAGCTTGTCACAGCATATTTATTAGATTACTGCAATGGCAGTAAAAAAAATGTACATTTAATTTTTTTCTCTAAAATATTGTTCTTGAACTAATTAATGCAAACTCTTCTGACAGTCTTTAAGTCAAGTGAACACAACCTAGTCACAACCTAATAAAATAATTTGCCTGGTGAAGACATAACTGTCAGTGTCAGCAAATACAGAGCCTTTAGCACATAAAAGAATAATCACTCCATGTGACTTTGAAGTCACATACATGCATTACAAGAGGCAAGAAAGACAATTAAATGACTGTGCTGAGAAATAGATGTCACAGGACTTAAAAGGTCTAGAAACACTGTCAGCTTCTTACTATACCCCAAAAAACTCTTCTTCAATTGCTTACAACCGATATCATGACTAATTAAAAGAGGTTGCTGAAACAGAGAATCAACAAAAGTTAGTTATTTTATTACACCAGAGTAGAGTGGCTTCATTAATTCCACCCAAGGAACGAATGCACAAGGGTTCCACATCCACCAGCATATACTAACTTGTCCTACAGGCTATTAGTGACATAACGCATGATCCTTATGTACTGTGACAAAATTCTGACAATGCAACTTTCACCCAAGTTTCAGTGTGGGGAATCTGCTCCACCCTGGCCTTGAAAACTGCACTCCTCTTGGATACTCACATGTTGTTTTCCAACAGCTCAAAGAACCAGTAAATATTTTCCAACAGTAAACAAAAGCAAGTGGTAAAATCAAAAGCAAAAAGGGGGGAAAAACCAGATGATTCCAGTACTCATTTTTCTCAGCCTACCAAGGCTTTCCTTCACACTGATGCCTAAGGTTTGGGGTGAATTTTGTGGATTTTTGGGATTTTAGAGGTATAAGTTTCTTGCTCACATATTAAG
>JAWWMP010000116.1:54886891-54907065 GCA_035047865.1 Dendrocincla tyrannina | reverse complement strand
ACCGGGAAAATTAGAAATAATGATTGGTTATGGGTATCTCATATGTTAATTGTGTAAAAGGGTATAAAAATGGTAACGCTACTGAGCTCTGGGTCTTCGTTCTTCGTTGACCCACGTGTGTTTAGTGGGGCCCAGCAGGGACACGGCATCTCCGATCTCCTGAATAAAGGTACTGTCTATCTTTCTCCAATTGATGTTTGTCTGAGTGCCTATTTTCCAGGATTTCAGGCAACAACACTATGTACACTTAAAGACATGCTGGCCAATACCTTTTAAATTGTGCTCAAATAGGAATTTGCAGCTTCTGTAGTCATGATAGGTCTGCTTACTGAAAAATTGTTTGTTTCATTGATGCAAATAACAGCTTTGCTTAGGCACAGAAGAGTTTTGGCAGGAATGAAAGCATAGTGGTATCCAGACACTGAAAGCTGCAGCTGAGTAGAATCTACACACAAGACCTTTGTCCCTCCCTCCATACAGTGGTAGGCTTTGTAGGGAATCAATCCACTTCACCACGTGCTCTCTCCCACACAGAGCACATGGGACGACTACTTCAGAAATGAACCACCAGTGTGCATACCGTAGCATTTGTCTCTTCTGCAGCTAGGTGGCAACAGGAACTGAGGTGGGAGAACAACCATCCTTTCATCTTCAGGCTGGTCCAGCACTCTGACTCAGTCTCTTAGTAAGGAGGCCACATGCAAGAGGACAACCCGACCTCAAAACATTCCTTTCATTGGATCCCAGATGACACAAGAAGATGCAGTTGGTTACTGCCAACTCATTTTTACCCAAAACTAAAGCAAAGCTTCCCCACACCAGAGAAATATTTGCTCCAATCACTTAATGTCAACATCTTGACAGCCGAAGGCAAGCCACACAGATGACCCTGTGCCTCAGCCACTGCAATAGGACCTTTAGAAGCTCAACATCGGCAGCAGCTTCAGTTAGTAAAATGAGCTGTAAATTAGGAAAATATGTAGGAGGACGCAAATGAGTCTGCCAACTCTGCTGTGGAATTACTGCAGAAGACTAGGGCAGAAAGATGCAAGGGGATGGGGAATACACAGCAGAAAATGGCACAACTACAGCCAGGAGAGCTCCTCTGTCCGAGACCAGACTTGTACCTTGTGAGATCCCCCCACATCGTTGCTCACTATATTGGCCGCAGACTCCTCTTACAGATGTGTATTTCCTCACACCCATTAACAGCTCCAAAGAGAAGCCCAAAAGAAATCTTATTGCTGCTACTAGCAGATACAGATGTTTTCACTAAATCAATGCAACCACAGAGGAAATGCATTTCCCAGAATTTTCCAACTCTCACAACCATGCTGAATTTGTTTTGTGGCTTTTTATACCACTATTCTAACACACACATTCAACGGGAGAACTTTTACAAAACAAGCTCTTAAAACTACCATTTTGCTTTCAGAAGTATAATAGCACTGAACATAAAATAGTCCCAATGTTAGCTGTGGAGTCAGTCACAAGATTACAAGGACCAGATTTTTTTTTTTAGGGAAACTATTTAATTTTGTTTTATTGTTTAAGTGAAATACATATCATAACTTAATCTATAGCAGGACTATGAAATTGTTTCAGTTCCCAGAGGCAAAAACTCTGGAAGCTGTGGAAATTACAGAATTTGGACAGTCTGTAAATCACAATGCATAGCTGAAGAGCACCTCTTCAATCTCATTTTTCCCCACTATCAATCCCACTTCTCTTTCCAACATCCCTGCTACCCTTCTTACTCCTCTCAGAATCACAGAAGGGGTAAGGCTGGAAGGGACCACAGTGGGATCTGATCCAACCTCCCTGCACCTGCACCATACTACCTGCACCTTGCCAGAAAACCTTCCAAGTCCTCAGCAAAAGTGGTGACGCAGCAAAAGAGAGCAAAACTACAGATAGTGGGGCAGCGCCATTGCATGCTCTGTGTCTGAGCATATTCTGGGAAGCATGTCAATGCACTAGAACAACACTGCAAATATCAGGCTAGACAAGCTCCATGTTCTGGGCCAACATACATCATCCCTAACACACCCATGTACAACCTGGCAGCAAATGACAGCCTGCAAGGCACAGGTTAAGGCACAGGTTTTGGAATACGTATCATAGAGGTGCCACATATGAGGAACCAGTCACAGGATTGCATTTGACACCAGGGACTTAATGAATATAAGAAGGCACGTTAATGGGCGATGGGACTCTGGACAAAAGACAGTGAATGCCACAAAACAGAGGACAGAGAGGAATATAGTGTGGTGTGGGACAGAGGGTTGCACAGCTAGCATGTTAATACATGGTCCTACACAGACAGGTTAGCTGAGCAAACCTATTTGATCCTCCAAATATTTGTTTGGAGAGAATGACACACAACACAGATGGAGAAGGTCTCTACAGTGTCAATACTTGAGATAACAGTGAAATCCTTCCTGCACAACACTGCTCTTGCCATCTCCCCTGATACAAAATATTCAAGACACACCAAATGCATTTACAGCCTAAGTGTTCAAAACTGGCTATGCTGTCATGGACAACTTAATGAGCCATTTCCCTTATAAAGTCTTGGAATTCCAATTGTAATGTTAATGCATTCAGAGTAACATGCAGCTTACACCAGCACCATCACAAGACAAAACTTCAAGGTGTCAGAAATTCAAAGGTGTCTGAAAGAGGAAGTGCTTCTCTTTCACAGAGAGTTAACCTCAGTAGAATAGTCACCGGTATTTCCACCTATATTATCTTTTGCCTACTGACACTTCAAAGAAAAACTTCTTCAGCTCATTATTTTCATGCATTTAACTATTCTCTTTGTCTACATGGCATCACTGATTTCTTATGAATAATCAATTTCTCCTTGTACTGAGATTTTTGTATGCCACTATACAATTGGGTGGGGTTTTTTTGTTTGGTTGGTATGATTTTGTATGGGTTTTTGGTTTGGAGTTTTTTTTTTCTTTTAAGAACAACATTACCTTTAAAGCTTGTTTTAGCAAAATATCATCTTTTCTCTACGTTAACTTTTTTACTAGGGTTGGCTTTCATACCAAACTAATCAACTGAAAAAAAAAAAAATCACCATTCCCATGCTTGTCTCAGTTAATAACACAAATTCAATAGCTGAAAGGACAAGAACCAGTAGATAGAGGAAACCCTTAGAAGAGGCACAACCTGGCAGATACCTTCTAAAACCCAATAAGACATTAATGGAGAAAAAGTGTTAGGCCAGGGGCTGATCTACCTTGTAAGTACCATATTTCTCCTGCATCCCAAAAACTACTATTCTCTATGTCAGTTATGCCAAACTTCACACCAGCCAACCCACAGCTGTACAATAGCCAAGGGCAAGGAGTCTCTAAATTGGAGTTTAAATAAGGCTGAATGGATAACATTTGATAAAGTGGTACATAACCATTTAACAGCTCAAATTCCAAGAGAATATTAAGCGGACAATCTCCCCTTAAGGCTTTGAGTTCCGTATTTGCAAAACAGATGCACCAAGGGATGAAAATCCCATAAATGGTTTGCATTCTTAATGTCTGACACAATTTAGTCCTTTGGGAACTCACTACATGTGTACGTGCGTGTATGTGGAATACTGCAGGCAATTTTTCACAATAAGGCCCTGATCCTGAACCTGTAACAATACTTGAAACACCAAAAATAACCTACTGTCCTGATGCTGCATTAAGAGCAGTGACCACGATGTCACCTATTAACTTTTGCACCACTCTGACAGCTTTCTGGTTCCTGCTTCCAGGCAAATCCAGTTGTTCTTCCCCACTCTTCTTCGTTGCCCTCTTCATAAATAAATAAAAAAAACCCCTATAGATATTTCTTGTACACTTGCATTGATGACTCAGAGCATATTGCAGTTTTCTGAATGTAAAACCTGCTTTAGCTTCCCCCAAGTACTTAATCACAAGGATATGTCTATTTAGTTGAATGCTAGCAACAGGAGATAACCCTTCAATACAATGTCCCCAAACTGGGTTAGGAAGGCATATGAGAGAAAGTGCAAGAGCAGGGGAGAGATGACTGCACTTAAAATAGTAGTTAATCACAAAGAATTAAATCAATCCAGAATTCTCTGAAACAGCTGAAACACAGGCTAGAAACATATGGATGCAAATGCTGTCCTAAAATCAATGTTTGAAATAATTCTGACACCCACTGTTTGAAACCAATATGCTCCACTCTATTTCTAGGGTCACCTGAAAATTCATTTCTTATTTTTCCTCTTCTTACTGCTCCACTACTTACATTTCAAATAGCATGAAGTTTGGGGTTCTTTTTTTAAAAAAAAAAAGAGCATCCTCTCAATGCTCAGATTTTTTTTTTTTTTGCAAGACAGTAACAAGAGCGTAAGTAATGAGAAGCAGTAAATTCAAGGTTCTGTGTGAAACTGGGTGCCTTACATCTCTGTGACTAACATAATACCTGAAGAATGGTGTAGAAAAAAGAATTAAGTTATATTTCATGAGCTCTGTAAAATTTTTAAAGCTTTTCTGGTCCCTGAAATACTGATTTGGAAGAAGCCTAGCCACTTTATCCTAACATTTGTGCTACTTTTTAAAAATGTGATCTGATAGGTATAAAGGCTGTTTGAAACTGAAAGGCACAGAAACTTAGAAGAAGAAGTTTGGCCACTAATAAAAAGATATTACATCCAATCCAGAAATATCATGTTTTATTTAAATGAGGGCAGTTGTTTGTTTCGACCAATTTAAAAATTGCCTGAGCAGTCTCTCTCCTTGATGAATACTGTATCTCAAGTATTACAGAACCTTATTTCCAAGCTACCTAAAGAGATCAAATAACCTCTTCAAGTCCTCACCTCGGACTTCTGCAAGTGTATCTGCCTTGTGGTTACTAATGTGTGGCAACCTCCAGTCAGTGAACAAATTTTCAAACATCCATATCATAAGAAATTGCTCACTGTGCCCGAGTATGTATTTAGAAACAAATTCAGAAGTACTACTTCAGTGTGATACTTTGCAAGGAAAGAGTGAATATAAGATCAGGTTGATCCTCTTTAACCCCTGAGAGTACTCCTATTTGTTAACCATGCGGAGATGGACTTTTAAGACGGTGATTTATGAAAGCTTGTTTGATCACTCTTCATCTTTATTCTCTCACAGGCAATGTACTGACCTTATTTACACCCAAGTTAATCATTAGGCCTTACAGAGGGCTGGGAGTGGTGGGCGAAGGGAAGGGGTGTGGAGGAGGAAGAAGCAAGGTTTCTTTGCTAAATTGAAGACATTAGTGATATTTAGAAGTTATTAAAATGGCAAAGAAAGTGTCTCACACAGATAATCTCTCTTTTCTCAGACTTAGCTTCATAGTCCCAAACCCAGATTGCTACTGAGAGAATGACACCTTCACCATGTTCTCTCTACTAAAACTTCCAGAAAACCCACCAACTCCTGCAGTGTCCCTCGTGCAAGAAGGACAAAAAGAAAGAAGAAAACTGTAAGAAGAAAACTGTGAAGTAACAACTTATTTGCAAACTGTCATCACAGAAGCCACCAGGCAGTCCTGTCTTCTGCTTAGCAGTAGCTGGAAAAGAATGGGGGCTCCCCATCCAAGAGCTATTGCAATTAAAAAAAAACTGCCAGGAAACAGCAAGGCCATGACCAATGGCCACTTGGGAAATACCACCTGGGAAAGATCACATTAACAGGAAAATACCAGTAATAAAGGGAAATACAGCCACCAGAGGAAAGACTATGAGAAATTACTACTGAAAGTTTTCATTGGAGACATTTACCCAACAGAGACCATTTAACCGACCTTTAAACAGTCATGCTGCTTCAACTGCAGCAAGAATAAATTATTTTTTTAATTGTTTTCTTCTCTTAGTATTTATTTCAAATTGACAAAAGTACCAAAATCCCAAAAGCAAGCAATCCTCAGATGGGCATCATGAGTATATAATAAACAGGGCAACAGAAGTCTTGTGATCCTGAAGTTATTTTCTCTAGATATCCCATTCCATTCATGTGAAATATGACAGGCATTTATTTTACCTCCAATGTTTTCAATTCAGACAGAAATAAAACTGTCATCAACTGCTTGGTCTGCAGACACTAAACTTTAACTACTATTTGCCCTCTCAGGCACACACACTAATCCTGCTAGAAGATGCTGGAATGAGAGCCACAGAAACCAAAACCAAGTATTTACTTGCAGACCAGAGCTGACTGCAGCAGCTCAATCCCTCTTCCTAGAAGGGGAACTGGTCAAGCCTAGGGAGCTGATAGCCAAAGGGGACAGGGCAGACCCCCATCCACCTCAACACTACCTCCAGCACAGGAAGCCTTTAGAGATGACTGCATGGCAAAACTTCCTGGCAAAGCAAAACTCAACTGGAAAAAACAACCAACCCATTCCACTTGGAGACAAAAAGTAAACCTTCAGCCCATTTTATCCGGAGCTGGATCTTCCATTAGCCCATACACCTCATCACCAAGCCTCTGCCCATCTGCTTCACTGTTGAAAAGAACTTCACAGCAGCACTCTTCTGAAGGAATAAAATGGAATTAAGTATGAGCACAGAATCTAATCACATGCAATATTAATGTTAATCACACTACTTAACTGACTACAGGCAACACAAAAGCACTGTCCCCTTCAAAACATGCCTCCTAAGGTGACTGTCTCTGTGGCCTATCAACTGTAACAGGTTATGGCCCTTCCATGAGGAAAATAGATCAACGTCTTTGCAGCAAGAGTAATTTTTATACTCATTATTGGTCTTTGCTGGCCCTAAAAATAAATACCATCCTTCAACAGGTCAAGCACAAAGTTATTTCATTTTCCAAAAGCATTAACAGTACACTTTACGTTACTTGTTTTTGTGTCTAGCACACAAAGCCTGTGTGCCTGATTAACTATATGCTTAATTCGAAGTAACAACCCCCTGCCCCAGGGCCATCACGCAATTAACAGCTTGCTTTTAAAAGTTACAAGGTCTCTGTGGTTGAAGGAGGAGTTCATTAGTCACAAGATCTCCTTTTCTTGAACTCCAGCAATTAACACTCTGTTGCTTGTTCCCACAGTGGAAACAAGAAGAAATATTACAAAACTACTAGCCTCTTGGCTCCCAAGAAGCAATGGGGTGATCCCTTTAATCGAGTTTGGCTGCCTTCTCGCACCACCATGTGGAACTGTTTTGGCTGATTGCAGCAAGGTCCATTATCCACAGCTGCCTCTCCTTTGTGTATGCACCCTTGCAAACTCTGTGATCACTGTTACACCCATGAGCTAGTCAGGGAAGAGCCTGCTCTAAGGCAAGAGGTGATGTAGTTGCCAGATAGCCAGCCTTTAGGATGACAACCTCCTACACTATTATGAAACATGGATGCCTAGCACCTTAGAGTCTGACAGTCACCAGGGAGGAATACATACATACATACACCAGCCATCAGCATATCATCACCTGCTAATGACATTAATATGTCACAGCAAGCTGAATGACATTAACAGAAAAATGCTGATGGTGCATCTTTCTATCATGGACAGATATCCAGGAGTCATTACTCCACTCTCCTAGGAGACACTGCCATTACTTGGGTATATTCATTACTTAAGGTTAAAAAGTCCCACAACATTTGCATCAGGAATTCAATCTTCTTACAGGTTACTGTTTGCATTGGCTTATATACCAATCAGGGTCCCTTCCGTGTGCCACGATCTACAAGGAGCCTCAAGACCAAATAACAGAAATTCCAAATCCTGTCCAAAGGAGTTCAACACAGAGAGAGAACAACATAAAACAGGGAATGACACTCAACCCTATCAGACAGGCAACCATTTCACTGCACTGGTCATTGCCCTTCACCTGGAAAGGGCTACAGAGGCAGATGCCATCACAACTGACAGCTCTGGAGAATTTCACAGCAATGTGAAAAGGATTAAGCTTAAAGGTGTTCAAATAAAGTAGCCTTTGTGTTCCAAACAACAGGAGAGGGAAGATGTGCAGGGCAAGGCTGGGAGAAAGCGGGGCCACAAAGACTTCTGAGAGCAAGAGCAGTCAGCATACATTTGAGGCAATAAAGGTGGCAGCAGAGAGGTGGGAAAGAAGACTGATAAGATTAACATACCTAGCTAGGAAAAACACCAAAACACACACAACAGTACACAAATAATGTTGTCCCAGGGACAGGAGACACCTGCCATGAGGCACCCAATAAAACAGGCATTTTAAGGCATATCACAACTGAGTCAAAAAAACAAAGTTTGTCAACTCAGCAGTCAAACACCAAATCTTTCAGCTTCTCCATAATTTTATTATCACTTTAAACATCTAAAGCAAGTGCTTCAAACAATTAGTTGCCTGACACATTTTCATAATTCCACATGACCTTTCAGTCCTAGTTATGATGCTACTTCCTGAAATAGCAGAGACCTATTCAAGTTCCAGTGCAACACCCCAACCATAACAAAGCCAAAGGCACCTTTAAATCATCAGAGGCAAAGCTGACCGAGGGCTCTGTTTGAATCATACACAAGTCCAAAATACCATCAACCTGACCAGCAGCCCTACCTTCTTCCTAGACACAAAGTAGAACAGAAGAGGGCAGGGAAGAGCCCTACATGTACCTCAGCCACTCCATTTTACATCTGCATTTTTGTGATGAATAAGAGGCAAAAGTACAAGCAGATAATCTACACTCCTAATAGGATGGCATCAAGATCTTTCTGACCCTTTGCTGAAGCTCCAAGCAAGTCTCCCTTATACTTTTAAGCCACAGCAAAGCACTATCAGATATTTGTAGAGAAGTCAGTCCTTTTGATTGATGGCTATTTGCTTCTTCCTCACAGCTAAATTGGGGGTTGTTTGGTTTGGTTTTGACTTGTTACAGAATACAATTTTTGGTGCAGCTTCCAGCTTGCATGATTTCTAGGTGCCAGAAGCATTTCTAAGTGCCCTGCATACAACGCTAACAAAGCTGCCAAGGGATGCTGCAGGTAAAATGAAAACAGTTTAAATCTTAACAGAAAACTAGTTTTCAGAAGTTAACATATATTTTGAAAACACCTGATCACAGGGAAGAATATTAAAGAGCAGAATATATTTCAGTAACGCCACAAGAGATAATTAACTACGTTTCCAACTATCATTAGTTGGAACACTCTCTTAACCCTTGGAAAATTGAGAATGATGTTGGACAATAAAACTACATGCATTATGCTCAATTATACATGTGTTAGAAACCACACAGTGCATTCAGTATTCTGTAGCAACCAAGCCATATTAATTTGAGCAAACCTGTAAGGGTACACGCAACTTGACAATTTTGGAAATTATTACTTCTGTGAATGACAGCTCAACAAAAGTTGCCAGGCATGCCTAGCACAGGACTGCCTCTACTGAGAGCTGGAATTCCTCTCCAGATATATCACCTTGAGAAGACAGTACTAATTGTACTACATTAAAAGCTGACACACAGTGTTGCTAGTGGTCCCATGGCCAAATCCTGTTGTCCAATTGTCAATTGCCTTGTTTGAAGAGATAGTTTTATAAAGATGCTAACTAGCTTAGAACCTAGGCATAACGATGTGGTGTAAGAAGGCAAAATATTAAACAGCTTCCAAAAATATTCAAGACTAGCTTTGCAGCAACATCAATGGAAAACACAATTTTCCACTTGTTTTCCCACGATGGCTAGCACCATAAGATAGGAGGGAGTTTCTGCTGTAAAAAGAATCCAAAGTAGCCCCAGAATACTGCAACAAGTGTTTCTAAATATACCACCAAGATCTAAAAAGTATCAGCTGCCTCTGATTCTACTGCAATTGTTAGATGCTGCCTTTTCATGTAATACTACGTGGTGCTGCTCATCTTTCTACACAGCACTACAAGGCGGCCTGCTGACTGAAGACACTGCACTGAAACTACACAAAACGGAGAGGACAGAAGTCATCGGTTCTCATCACACTGGCATCTGTTATTACTCTCATATAATATTGTAAGAACTATGTTAAAATATACACAATTTTTCATCAGATGATGAACAGCACAAGATGTAGTTACAGCTCTGCAGCATACAGATGACACTGCTTACATTCAACAACTCTTGTATATCAGATGCCTATTGACTAATAGTATTTCAGCAGCCTTAAACACAGCAATGATCTTTTTTCTCAAACAAGTATTTTTAACAGACATATTTGATATGACTTCCCGCACCCCAGCAGTTCTCAGGTGACTGTTGGAAAAAGGAGAATCCAGTCAATACAACACTGAACCACAGCCTGAAAATTTTCTTTCTGTGCTGCAGACAGCACGGAATGGACTCAGCTGGAGACTGACATGCTTGAAGTGCCAGGATACTCAACAGAGACATACTCAGCACTCAATGGAGGCCAGAGCATAATTCAACTCACCCTGAAACAGACAGAGAACACAAGATCTGCTGAGCCATTCTCTATGCTCCAGTGACTATAACAGGAGTACAGACATCTAAATTAACCAGGTCTTAATCCCCATTTGAATGTCATCCACTGCATGACCAGTGGCAAATCATTTTCTTTCAACATACGCCCCACAGTGCAGAACCATAAATGGACACTTGAAATAGCCCAAACAAATGTTTTGGGACTTTATAAGCAATGCAACTGCATTAGGGGATGAAAATAGCCAAGACAATCATACTACTAAATTTCCTACTACATAGATACCCAACTTCAGGTTAGTTGGACCTGTACTGCACAAGGTAGGTACGCCCCAAATTTCTCACAATGCTAACAAACTCCCTATCTTTATTTCTAAAATACTTAACTGAGAGGTGTGCTGAAAGGATAAAGACTATGTCACACCAGGGACCTTGTGATAATGATGCATTAAGTTTAAATCATGACAAGAATTGCACAGGGCACCAAAAGAACACTTCATCAACCTCTAGTAGCTTTGTTTCTCAAGGCTCTACTCCAGTCATCTCTTGATGTTTTAAAATCCAAATACAAGTACAGCTAGCCAGAATCCTACCAGTCAGCATCACTCTGGTATACATACTCTCATAAAGCAGTAAGGAACAAAACATTTAGTAAGCATGAAACTATCATAAGAGCAAGCACAAAATTAGATCACCCCCAATATTCAGTGCCCACTGCCAGCAAGTACCTACTATGTAAGCACAGCACATCCATCTCAATCCATTTTAATACTCCAGCTTTGGCACTGCTACATCAAACCCACATCTACCCTCACAAATAAGCAATGAAAACTCATTCGCAGTCAAATGTTGCTCCAGGATTATCCTTAAATTATAATCATAACAAAGGGTAAAATACATTCTTAAAATACAGTAAGGTTTTGTTTGGGTTCTTTTTCTAATGCAGTGATGCCTAAAATGTTATGAAGAGATAAAACCAAAACCAACAAGAAATAAAAATGTTATTGGCAGGCTTGATTTCCAAGTTCTTGTTTCAATCACACATAGATTTATTTATCTAATATTATTGTCTGAAACAGTGTAAAGTATGATAGTTAAAAGAAAATATAAAGGATTGTTTTGAAATACAAGTAAACCACGACAATACTTTTGTGTTGACACAAACATTTCACAAGAGGTGAAACATACACCCTCTGGTAAATACAGCCCAAGTCCAAATACTACATTAAATACTACAAACTTTGAAGAAAAAAAATACAAACACAGAATTTATAGCATAGTTATCTTTTGTCTCCTCTTTCTTCCAAAGTTTTCATTACAGCTTGCCTTAGGAATGCTAACAACTACTAAACGTAATGTTTTGCCATAATACTTTTAAAATTCTGTTTGGTGAAACTAACAGAATACAAACAGAATCCTGCACCTTGCAAAGAATGCGTGAGTGAAGTAGGGAATACATATCATGACTAGAATTATTGGGGGAGGAAAAAAAAACAATAAAAAGCTCATGTCAGAGTAGGTATCTGCATTTCATTAGGTTCCCACTTTTCCTCTGCAATACTCTTCAGGCACATCTCCATCCCCAAGTCCCTGCACATGTTTTTCAGGCCACAATCTTCAGGCACCTCTGAACTTGTTCTTAGAACCCTCCTTATTCAGGGCAAGTCCTACATAGTGGGGGGTGGGGAAAGGAAAATAAGTCCTGGTCCCTTATTTTTTGCTTCTCCCTCCCCACACCCATGGCCAAGCAAGTCTTCTCAGCAGTGCAGCACTAAGATACCTGACCAGGTAGAGTTCTGCCTTCTGCCACAGTGGGATAGCAGCCAACTCCAAATTAAATTCTCAAGGCACTGAAGTTATGATACTGCTGTCCCAATGAAAGACTGGTAGATTTTCATTCTTCTATTTACATGTGCACCTGTCACCCAAGGGCTGCCTTTTGGCCATTGCAGCATGGACACAGCTATTCCACAATGATAGTTCAGGAGGAGTTAAAAAAGCACTGCCAAGACCCACAGTTCAGAACAAAGTATCTTTGGCAGGCAATAGCAGTAATACAACAGAGAGCAGAAATACTCTCTTATTAGACAGGGTCTTTTACAAGCTACAAAAGCTAGAATGCCCAACAGAAGTCCTTCAGCTAGTCTGCCTCATTGGCCCACTGCAATATATTCAAACAAGGCAAAACCTTGAGCCCTTTCCTTCTTTTCTGGCTTGGAAATAACACCTGTACCAGACAAACTATCTTTTATTTAGTAACAAAATGGGCATATTGCAGACCTTTTCATAAAGCATTCACCCAGCAATCTTCACTTCAAGTGAACAAGACTCTGTGAAATTAAGATAATGATAAAAGGATGGCAACCTAAGCAGCATTCATTTTGCACACACAAGACAGAGGCATCAGGATGATTAGCCTAGAAGCATGTACCAACACTTGCTTTAGCAGAAGCCTTAGTCCTTAATGAGTACCAATTAAGTTCTTCCCTTTGATTAAGGAGCAAGATAAGATCACTTTTATGCCACAGAGCTTTGATTGCAACAGCACACCATACACTTTGCTTAGCTACACCTAACTACTAGTATAAGCAACAGTCCCAAAAAAAGACTGCCATTACAGTGACAGAGAATACTCTTCATATTAAAGAGTATATCAGAGAAGCACACATAAGAAGCTACTATAACACAATAGTGATGCAGTATTCAGCCAGATGCTGCATGAATGACTGCAGACCAAAGTGGAAGGTCAGTGATCTGATCCCACCAAATCAAACACAAATACTTGGTTTTGTCCAGCATGTGAGATGTTTGATGAAAATTAGCTACCTTTCATATCATATGTATCTATTTTAATAAGTAATGAATGTTTAAAGCCAGTGAAGAGGATAAGGCTGATTCAGTGTACCCCCCGCAGATCCTCCAAGCTGTGAAATGTTATTGCTTTTACTCTGAAAAGATGGAGGCAGGCACATGGAAACCCAAAGGCAACTTTCTCATGCAGAGGAAGCATGACCCTGGGTTCTGAATGATAGACTCCAAAGTCAACTCAAGCTGGTAATGAGAGCCAAAATGACGAAAGGACTGTATACCACATCTAACATCAGTCAGAGATCCACGAACAGTCAAACAGCATTTTTATTTTAATTTCCTATCTCTTACTGCTGCCCTTGAAGAAAAACACAAAAATCTTGAGCAATCCCATGAACACAGGCAGTTGAGTGCTGAAGAACTACCATAAATATGTGAGAAGTTGTGATAGAGGCATCAGTTCAATTAAAGCTTCTCCACTCTCCTTTCCTCTTCTCAGCTGTGCCTTGCAATCATCAGTACCCCACTAACTCCTCCTTTTGTCAGCACTTACATATTTGGGGTATGTGGAAGACAGAGGGAGGAGACACTGCAGAAACACCACCCCTCTATGGAGGAAAGACCTGACTGTGCAACACCATTAGGAAAATATAAGGAACAAATTCAGAGCCCTATCATCCCTTCTATGGAAAAAGATACAGTAGTAATCAACTTTTTCTGCTTAATTCACAGAGGCACTCTTTACACTTATTCATTAACATGCCTTCTGTGTGAAGCTTCCCTATCAGTGATAATCTTCTAAGATGATACAACAAACTGAAAATTGAGCAGTCTTGTTACCTCTTCTGCAATTCCTTAACTTTCACTAGTCATCATCTGTTTGACATCCTTCTAAAGAACTCCATGACTTAAAGCAGGCAATCCAGAAACTGAGATTTAAGAAACCCAAAGGAACAAACAAATGTTACCCCAAAAAAACCCACATACTTCTGAATACTTGATAACAGGCTGTATACACACATCACTCATAACTGCAATTCATCCAGTATCGGGTGTTGGGTAACAGCTTTTTGCTTGGGTCTTTTACTTCAGAAAACAAAACATCATGACAAATTTCAACATACTTTTTATCCAGTGCCTTGTACTGTTTCTTCCCCTAGCTCTTTGCAGTGTGCTAAACATCAGAAAAACGGAGAGGCATGATTCTCTTTTAAGAAGATTGACATGCTAAAAACATGGGGTCCCAGGCAGAAGTGCAAGGAACAAACACATAACAGGAGTTTTGAAAATCTGAAGCAATACACACAATATTTCATCAAAAATGAAGCTTTTCCTATAGATGTCTCCAACAACAGAAACAAATTACTTCCTGTCTCTCAAGGAAAGGAGGAGGAAAGGAGGAAAGAAAGCAACCTACCCACTTGCCAATCTCTGCACCTTTGACTAAGCCTTTAGAAGAAATTTCTCTTCATGAGCATACCACCTTCCAGCTTTTGCTGCTTAATCCTGAGCAAGCATCTCCGCTCTGAACACTGCTACCTATATTTAGGTACTACCTAAATACATCTTGCATACCTAAACTTTATATATAATAATATAGTGAGACTCTGATAAAAGTTTCAATTAATATTCCACTCGTGCTCATTGTGATTTTAGCACATAAAATGTTGTTTTCCCAGACATTATGATGACAGCATTCAACTTTTAGACTTTTGATGTTTGTTTAAAGTAGTTTGAACAGCAAGTTAATGGCAAATAAACAGAGCTGAATGTGAACATGAAAAATCAAGGGGGGGGGAAACACCACAGCCCACAAGCAGCTCAAGAAAGTGCAACACAGCAAAAAAAAAGAAAACGATCTAAACATGTGAACACAGAGGCCAATTTTGATTTATGTTTTCATATGCATTAGCTGATCTTAACAACAGTGCATGAATAATTTTAAGACGTGCAGTGGTAAAAACTTGTTGTGCAAGTTTTTACTTTGTTTCAGCCCAAAAATAAATATAAATAGATATATGTAGTCTATTCACCTTTTGCTAGTAGAACATTATGGACCAGACAGATTCAGAATTTCAGCTCAGATCTGCAGAGTGGTTATTTAATAGTATTTTCTGTTCTATCTAACTAATACTCATATAGAGTATTTTTTAAGTAACCAAGTAAACAGATGAAAGATTCTTCTGTTGTCCCAGTTATGGGCAGTTCTCCCTGTTGTTTCTCACTGAAAGCAAAATACTCGTCTTAAAAAAATAACCAGGGATTTCTTAGTGTTAGGTTTGCCCAAATATTTGAACCCAACAGCATTAATTTGAGAGGGCCTAAAAAGAAAAGGAAGGGTAAAAAATAACTCCAGTGCTAAGCATCATCCATAATTATTTCTATGGTTTGCAGCTCCCAGCACACACAGTTAACATGACTGACCTTGCTGAAATCTCGCTGGGTAAGCAAGATAGCTCTAAAAAAAGAACACCAGGCCCTCAAGATTAATTGCTAACTATTAATAAATTAGCATATTTCTCCCTCTTCTCCCAGGCATACCTATAAATGTAGATCTCCAGCAGCTTTACCAGGAATGGAAATCTGTGTATTTCATGATATAATAGACGCAGGAATAAGTAATGTCCATGAACTACTAAGAAAGGGAATAACTGAACCTGGAGTGCAATAAGGAGGCCAAAGCCTCGTGATCTCCAGCCAGCTGAGTCTACAGCCACAGCGACAAAGGCCAGGCTGTAATGGAGCCTCATGACAACGGAGGCTTCTAACCACAAGCGCATCAAACTGTTTTTACCGTGTAAAATTTGGCTTGAAGTCACAACTCACGTAAGTATGTGAGGCCTGGGGGCAGGGGGAAGAGACAGATCAGGCTACAGCAAACAAAGAGGAAAGCACAGGGGTGCTCTAATAACTCCGTGACATTTCTCACACAAGAGCTCTATGCCAAACACAGCTTTCCTCTTCCTCCCATCTTTTGAGGAATGACTTTAGCTGAAGGGTTTCCAGTGGCCAAGGGACTCAGACCTGAAAAAGTTTCTCCCCATCATCAGATCACTGTCTCCTTCAAATTGCTGCTATGCCAGTAAAATTAACACACTTTTGCACAGTGTACTGCAGATGTGCTACAATTTCCATGGCTACTTACCTGCCCCCACAACACCCTGAATAACTCCAGGAATACCTCTTGAGGAGCTCTGGAGGAAATCAGGCTTGGGGGTACATGACAAGAGTGCTGCAAGATGCAGGTGAGGACTTTGCACCCCCGAGCATCTTGGACTGCACAGAAGCAAGACCACAGGTCAACTGAGACACCATCAAGATGTTTGTTTATACAACAAGGATCAACTTGAAAAAATTAAAACAAAGCAAACAAAACAAGAACAAAAAACAAATGTGAAAACCCAAACACGTCTTCTCAGTACAGTCAGGAAAACAGTAAAGACAATATTGTTCAGAGAGTATAAACCCAGCCACAAGTAAATCCACACAGCATCCACATAAGCCAAATATGTACCTTTCCAAGGCCGAATACGGCTCCTAAATACTATCTGAATTTCTTGCGCTGTAAGAGAAACCTAAAACTACACCATCACTTCTTCCAAACAGAAATCGAGGTGGTGCTTTTTAAAAAAATATCAGATACAGTTTTTAAACATTGATGATGTAACTGAAAAGTTATCACATCCTTGGTCAAAGCTTGATAAATGCTTCATGTATACAGAAAATTGCTAGCACTAAAACCACAACTCTTCCTCTGCAGCTTCAGTTTAACTAGACCTGCTCTTATTAGTTACATAGCCCGCTAGTGACAGTACAGTGCACTGTGCCAGAAAAAACACCCTTGTTCACAAAGAAAAGCAGCATTCTAGTCTGAGTTAGCAAGAGAAGACAAGCAACTGCGTTTTGTATCAGCTTTTGTTGGTAACAATGAACAGAGCACTTTTCAGTGAAAACCTGACTATAACTATCTAAAAATATTTACATTCTGCTTTCTAATTCTGGATGGGTTCTGTTTTAAAGTCTACATAAATGCTACTTAAAGTATTTACCTAGGAGTGAACAGCTCAAAATCACAGAGTAAAACTCTTCAGAATAAGAGTTAACTTGTTTTAAAAAAAGTTCATTCAAAACCACTCAAAAAAAAAAAAAAAAAAGTAAGTTGGCCAAAAGCAAATAAGCTACACAGAATTGGTCATACAGCCTACTTTAGGATTCTGCTTTTAGAAGCTTGTTTCAGAAATGGGGCGAGTTTCCATACTTTTTCTGATTTGGAAAAATTATTAAAAAAATAATTTATTGAAGTTCGATTGTAAAAAGATTTGGAAGGGAGGGAAAAACCAAATATTCTGTTTCACATTGAACATTAAAATGGATTAAATGAGACCACTTATTTTCACCACTCTTTACGTTTCTCCAGGATATTTTTTAGTGCTGTAGGATAAGCAAGAATCGTTATCTGCAAAACCAATCTCCCTACTGGCATCTCCCACTGGTTATTTATGTCGTGCTCCTAGAACACATCTCCATGGCACCACAGCACTAACTACTGGCAGCGGATAACACCAGCCAAATACTTTATCCTAGAGTTTGACCAGTTTAGTGAAGATGACAGCATCACTCTTCAGAGATGGCACACGCAAGAAAGCAAATGGCATAAGCTCCCCTTCAATCACTTGTTCTATAAAACTAACCTTAGTCTAATATTCATAAGGTAAAATATAGAATATCAGTCTTGGTCAAACATAAAATCCAGCGGTTGTGAACTACACAGTAAAAAACTACTGCAGATTAAAAATAACCTATGAAACATTGTGCTAATAAGGCTGTTGCGTAGCTATTAAAGTGGCTATTTTAATGTGCAGAGATGAAAGTATAATCAAAGAAAAATTTTCCACATCTCATTTCTTTATTACAGTCTTGTCAGATAGGGAGTTACATAAAATGACTCTGTCCACCAAAGAGGTCAAAAGCTTACCTAGAAACTGAAAAGCAGCAGCACAAACAAAAGTCACCAGCAGTCATGTATTCCTTTACATTTCAAAGGACACGTGTTTGCATTAGTCAGAAGTCCCACCTCCAAACTACAGCCAGCCCTCAAATTATTCTGCATAACACTAATTGAGGGTCCAGCTGAAGAGTTACCTGTTCAAGGAACCTGCGAGTAAAATAAATTATGCAAGAAAGGAAGCCAAGCATGCTTAAGTATAATAAAGGCTTTTAGATTGATTAGCAGGCTTACTCTTTAAGCTGGCAAGCTAACCAACTTTCAGCACCCAAGAGAAAAAACACAATGAGGGAAAAGCTTTAGATAAATATTGCACATGCCAGAGCAAAAAGCTTATTTCATTGGAACAATGCACTTCTGTTTAAATCAATACCAAGCATAAAAAAAAAAAAAAAAAGAGATCTTTCTCTAGAAGTTATTTATATGTTAACACATAACTTCACAGCACGTTTGTGTGGAATTCTCTCCTCACAAAGGCTGCTTGGACGGTCCCTCCCTGGCAGCGGCTCCTTCACGCACATGTTCACGCTCAGGAGGGCTGGGAGTATCCATCTCTCGCTGTCTGAAGACATGAGCCTGCTCTCCAAACATGCCTCAGTTTGGAGCCGCACTACTGCCAAGTGCTGACCACAGGCACGCACTCCAATCAGCATTATGGTCCTGAGACACAGCTGTAATGGCTGCTGCAACCAAATGCCGCTTCTAATCCGGGGAAACTTTCACCTCTGAAAACATTCCTAACTTCTCATCAACTCCAACTCCCGCGAAGCCTGTGAAAAGACTTTATGTAACAGAAGAGGACCACGCTAAAACGTGGCCCTACAAGAAAAAGAGGCTTAGAAGTCATAAATCCCTCACCCAGCCCTTAGCTCTATTTCCTCTTCGATTCATTCCCCGTGGAGCGGGAACTGCGACAGCAATACCCCCGATCGGCGTTCGGAAAGCACCCGCAGGGTCCAGCCGGAGCTGACAACGCGAGGTTCGATCTGCCTTCACAGAAACACCGACAGCACCCAGCGCTGCCCGAATCCCCTCGGCAGGAGCGAACACCGCGGCCCCCGGGACTGCGGCTGCACACGGCCGTCCCGCCGAGGCTGTCGCAGCTCTGTCAACACCGTGGGCAAACCTCGAAGCAGAGGAGGAAGCTTGGGCAGGCGGGGGAGGGAGAGACACAAGCATGCACAAGAGAGATGCGGGGTGGGAGGGATGCATAGACGGACAGATGGACCAAGGGGCCGCTATGTCACTCCCCGGGCGGGAGCCCAGCGTTTTAGTCCCTCCAGCGTTAAACGGGATTCAGGATTCAGAATTCCGGCTTACTTGAGCTAGTTTATAAAGTTTCTGCTCAACTTACAGACCTGAAGTTTTTTTCCGACCCGTGAGCGGGTTTCGCTTGAGACGCTGAAAAGTTGAGGAAAGTGCGACTTTTCCGACATAAATGCCCGGGGAGTGATCCCACGACCCTACCTGCCCGAGGGAGCGCATTCTCAGCCCCCTCCCCACGCCGGCAGCGGGAGGAGCGGGCCGAGCCACCGCAGAGACCCCAAGTCGCTGCAAAGCTCACCTCCCTCTTTCTCCGCGTCAAAAAGAAAAGAAAAAAAAAAAGAACAAGAACCCCAAACAAACGAAGCCAAACCCAAGCCAGCAGCAGAAGCGCAAGGCGGGGCGCGCACAGGTTCGGGTCCGCGGCGGGAGGGCGCGAATGAGCGGCCGGTCCCAGGCACAGGCCGGGCTGTCCCGGCGCTCCACGGGGCTCCGCCGGGGCAGCAGGCTCGGAGGCAGCGGGGCACCCCCGAGCCCGCAAAGTTCTTACCCTTAGATAGCCTCTTACCCTTAGTCCAGTCCACCACTTGCTTCGGGCTCCACCGGGTCACCGGCTCCATGGCGGGCTCGGCCGCTCCCGCAGCAGCGCCGCTCCGGCCGCGCTCCCGGCCCCGCTCAGCCTCCCA
>JAWWMP010000116.1:54847176-54886805 GCA_035047865.1 Dendrocincla tyrannina | reverse complement strand
ATCCCGCGGCGCCGCTCCGGGCCGCCCCCTGCCCGGCCCGGCCCCTCCCGCCCTCCGCCGCCCCGCCCCCGAGGGGCCGTGCCCTCGCCCGGCCCGGGGCTTGGGAAAGCGCCCAGCACAAAGTTCCTGGCGTTCCCGCTCCGGCAGGTCGGCAGGGGCGGCGGTCCGGGAGCCGCCCGGCATCGTGTCCCGGGAGCGGCGGCCGGGCCGGGCGCTCCGGTGCCGGCTCGGTGTGAGTCACAACCCCGTGGCAGCTCCAGCTGCCGACTGCCTTCAGCTGCGCTTGGCCCCGCACTGGCGTTTGGCTCCTTTGTTCCTGAATCCCTCTCTTAAAAGCGGCCTTGGGTGTGGAGGCCGGTTCACCCTCAGAGATTACTTCTGTCCTGCTGCTCTTGCTTGGGAGCTGCCTTAAGACATCGGCTGTATCTCAGGCTCGCTCCCCTCAAGGGAAATGTGTCACTTTGTGTCCTGGCCGCCTCCTGCAGCCCATATGAGCCTCCACTGAG
Organism: Dendrocincla tyrannina; assembly: GCA_035047865.1. NCBI lineage: Eukaryota > Metazoa > Chordata > Aves > Passeriformes > Dendrocolaptidae > Dendrocincla > Dendrocincla tyrannina. Next base: position 54,886,299 of record JAWWMP010000116.1, on the reverse strand, counting down.
TGCCTGCCCCTGCTCAGAGGGTGCAGGGCTGACTCCCAGAGCTGTGTGCCCAGCACACCGACCTCCCCCGGTCTGTACAACTGAGCGTGTAACTCACCCTACAACCACTTTAACAAAGCAGCAAGGAGATGTGGAGAAACCAGTTCTTATTGTGTCTATCACAATACTATCTGGTTCAGCAGCAAATTCCAGCCTGAAGCCCTTTGGTAACATGCACGAAGGTCTCACTGCTCCTCTTCCTCTGTGGGAAAGAGCAGAGTAAACTGTGCTGTGACAGTAAGACTGTGAAATTTTAACTTGACAATATTAGAGACTGAGTAAGCAGCTGGGATTTCAGACTGTCCAGTATCCCACTGTTTTCTTCATCTCCCATCTCTATCCATCTGTTATCCCTAGTCATGGACTTGAAATGTAAGCTTTTAGGGGCAGGGACTGTCAATTCTGTGCGCGGCTGTGCAGCACCCAGCTGTGCAGTGCCCAGCTTTCCCATCACAGCACAAACAGCTGCCTTCTGACATGCACTGCTGCAGACCCTTCCACAGAGCCAGGAACAGTTCTAGTTCTAGTTTTGGGAAGCAGTAGTTTAAGAAAATAGTCTTTTCGCACGTATACCTGTAAAACAGTAATTTATTCATTCTTTTTGTTACATGGTGGTTGAACGTGTATTTTTAGTTCTTTATTATAAGGTCAACACATTCTAGCTAATTTTCTTGTTTGCCTTTTAGTTTGCAAAATATTAAGCCTGTCAGTTAACCTCTCTGCCTATCTGAAAGATTAAAATGCAGTTCTTCACAACTTTACTATCGGTGCACCAACAAAAGGTTTCCTGATTCTCCATTGAATCGTGCTCTTCATGCTTAAAGAACAACAAAACAGCAGATCTCTCCCCTCGAAGAGGCCTGAGTAAACAGATGGGCCTTGCTATGTGCCCTGCTAATGGTTTCACAAGGGTTAATGTAACAACGCTTCAGCCTTAACTACACAGATGCTTCCCTGTGTTGCAGGCAGGAAAGCAAATGTCTCTCCCCGCTGGTGTTTGGAGCACTCATCTGCTGTCATCCTTCTCTGACACACATCTTGGGCCAGTTCCTCTGGCTGATTTGGATCAGATAAGCACCATATTTGGTGAGTAAGGCATGCCAAGATGATCCCTTGCTAGCAGATTGCCAGTCCAACGAATCTGTTATTAACTCCTAATATTTTGTGTAATTTTTTGTAATTTTTTAAGCAAGACAACACTGCAGTGACTCTGTTCTTTCATTATATTATGTCCCCCAACACCAACTGCTTTACAGGCTACTCTGGACACATAAAACAGGGCTGGCGGGGGAAGGCACCGTGCCTCTGGTTTCTCAGAGGGATTTGTAGCCACATTGCTTACCTGTGCAATTCCTTTCAAGCCCAGATTGCAACTGCCTTTGAGTTGATTTTTCTCATGATTGCATAGTCTCAAACTCTTCATTGTTTGAGATGAGATTAACTGGTAGTCAATTGGCATGATGCAATTAGAAGGTCTGTTTATAGAATATTTTTGTTAAAAATACTCATTACCAAAACCAATAAAACAAACAAACAAACAAAAAAAATCACAGCTCTGTCTCATTTCTGGCAATGCCAAACGCTGTTCCTTTGCAAGTCTTCAGGTACTCAATGTGTTACTTCATGAGTTTTGAGCCAGTGTCAACTACTACTAGGAAAGATGTCCATTCTCTTTCCCTGCTTGCAGGCTCATGTGCAGTTCATTGCTGTGCCAAAAACCAGACTACTAGCTTGCCAGAAGTGCACAGTTTTTGTTTTGTTACAATTTTCCAGTGGTAAAAGGAATTTGATTTGAGAAGGAGATTCAGACCAATTGTTTGTTGATTTCCTATTTTGTTCATTTTCTTTCATTTTATTTCCTCTTTCAGGCCGGGTTTTCAAAGGGCTATCAGGCTAGTTTGCATGGGCAGCCTGACAACATGGAGCTTACCATGGACCAGGATCATGATTTCGCAGTCACAGACACAGCACTGTGTACTCTCCTATCACCCCAGTGGAATGACAAAATAGTCATAAATCCACAGCCACACCCCTGTCAAGCTGGTAGAGGAAGCTACAAAGTGTTTGTCACCTTCAGGTTTCTGTCAAAAAGGAGAGCAGGTGATTCTTTATAACAGAGAGTCTGCTGGAATGTTATGCTTTTAACAAAAAAATAAAAGAAGTATATTTGAATCATTGGAAAGGCTTAGCTTCATTTCAGTAGCTATGTTGGGACTGGTCTGGCTTAACACTACCTTTATCATTTTATCTAAACATAGTCTGGTTGACCCTGCCTCAGGCCATAGTTTTCAGTACCAAATCTGTATGCCACCAGCCACCAGCCTAGATCCAAGTTTTGCGTGACAGATAGATTGTCACATTCTTGACATAGTAACCGAAGTGGACAAAAAGAATGGTATTCAAATTTTAAACTAGCATGTGGGTGAGAGACAGTGGTTGATCTAGCACAAAGACCTGCTGATACAGCGCGAACACACCAAAATTCCTTGAACAGTTTTAGTGAGCTTGGACTGGGTTCTCTTTACATCACATTGCTGCTTGTGTCTCCTGGCTGCTCCATGGCAGTCTGCCTATTGCCAGACTTGCTACCACGCACCAGAGATCTCTCCCATGGCATTGTACAGATTTGCACAGGTGGCAGCAGCCATGCACAGCTGTGGATCTCCCTGCCTGCGGGGACACAGGTTTCAGTCTTAAGCCCCTTTCTCTAAGAGAGGTAACTGGTGCTACTCATCTTCAGAGGGATGAATAAACAAGTGTTTAGCCAAAGGTCACATACCACGTTCAAAAAGTGTGGTTTTTGTTCAGGGCCACAAAAAGTTATTTTTATTACTGAATAAATTTTTTTAGAGGGCTCAGCATATTGCAGTTTGTATTTCTGAGAGGAAGGGATGTTTATGCTGTTTGGCAAAGCATTGTCTAAGAAAGTTTTAAGTTACATTACATTACATTTTCACTACATCATTCATGAAAGACTTAAGATTTATTTATTTAATATTGACAGAGTAAAGCTGTAAAATTTCACAAATTTAAAGTATCAGGAACAAAAGCCAGTATATGGGTAGAAAATCCACTGTTTGCCTCTATTGACAATCCACAGATGAGCAATTAGACCATTATCCCTGACCCTTTGTTATTGGTAATGCTTCAGAGTCCATCAGTACTACTTCCACTACAAAAAAATTTAAGATTTACATATGACTTTTCAAGCATTACCTTAGTCGTACACCACAGACCACAGCAGTCAGTAGGACTTTTTGCATAATAGCAAGGGAATTTTACCATACATAACTGGAAGTCATAGCTTCCCAGTAAGGTCAGTGGGTATTAAAGTTCTTTGGAAAATTGCAACAGGTAACTTAACTGAGTCAGAGTGAGTCAGGTTCAGAACAGGGTTTGGTTCTATAAGCATGTAATTAAAAAACATCACACTGATGGAAAACTGTTGTTGCACAAGAATCAACATTCTGCTTCTCTCTCCTTGATACTGGTATTGTTAGTGATGGACCTCTTTTATACGGGACAGCCTGGGAGATCTTGGTATAGCCTGATGAAAGAAGTAAGTCTGCCTAGTCCTATTTTGAATACAGTGTATTCAAAGAGAGTATTTTTCAGCTGGATCAGTTAAGGAGGATAGCCTGGGGACATCTTCCTGCCTTGAGCACTTACTTTGGAAAAACAATGTACTAGCCATGCCTTCTCTGTGTGCTACAGACTGACCAAGGTGTAATGTCATTTGATGTAATACTCTCATGAATTCAGAATGATTTTGATAAAACAATTAAATTTCCACTTCAGGAAAACAAAAACAGTAATTTCAGATCAGACCAAGTATATATGAAGTCTTGCCCTAAATTAAATACCGGTTGCCAAGAAAAGGAAATGTGAGAAATGTGTGAATTCAGGCCCCAGGGTTTACGTTAATTCCCTTGGTGACCTGGATCAAATATTTCAATCTGTGTATTTCCATCTTGTCACCAGGCAAGGGTCAATAATCTTGTATCGGTGGGAAATGCCCTGTTTTTATTTACCCAATATATTCTTTCATTTAAATAAGTGAAATAGCTATAGCAATAAAAATAAATTGCTAACTCCAGTTAATTAAAATATTTCTAAGTCTTGGAATATTTTTAGGTAGAAAGGAGTAAGAAAAAAGTAGATAAAGAGACAGATGTAAAGTGGTTCTAATGATTTAGCTAAATTCCTTTAACTTCACATGTATCTACAGCTGGCCGTAATACAACACATATTAAATAAAGAGGGCTATGTTGATGGCTGGTTTATCAGTAACCAAAGTTATGCTAGGAAGACCTACATATATGGCGCTATTTATAATGTCTCCTGTAGATTTATTATTTTCCCCGTAATAACATTCCTGCACCAGTTATTTCCTGGGGATAGAGCTGTTTTGAGTCCTGTACTTGGATTGTCCCTGTTTTCTTTCATTCAGCTTTAAAATTACCTACACAGAGTTCCTAGTTGAGTGAGAGCTGTCACTGCCTGCTGCTATCAGTGTGTGTACATATATATATGTCTACATATAAATATGTGTATGTATATATGTACACTGATGACACTGTGCTAAACTGAGATAGACCATAAGCAGAAAGGTCTTCTGAAGTTTTTCCTCAAAGCAAAATACTATAAACTCTAATAACTACATTTTTTTTCTTCAAGAATGCAGAAATAGGACCTTAATTGCCATATACTGGCATTTTAAACCCACTAGATGATTTTATTAAGTGACTCTCAAATCACTGCACAGAAATAATTTCCTGCACTGCACCTTGTGCTGAGGTAGCATGTTTTAGAAAAGGATCACAAACCTGTTTTGCAAAATATAAATTAATAAAAAATATATTGTATAATTAATAGAAATTAGGTTATAAATTTATTTTGGCCTACCTCAGCTCCCTTTACCTGGCTAGGAAACTATCGGACTCTCAGGTAAACAAAGCACAAAAGTGATTTGTGTAAAATTGCAAAACTCACCAATATTAATGTATGAAGTGAAACCTAAATGACAGCATTTGAGTATACAGAAATAGGGAAATTATTCTACATGATCCTCATTTCCCTGACCAAATGGCACACGAGGAAAGATAAGTCTTGAACATACTCCATCAGTCAGTTTGGTTCATCAGATACAGGAGATTTATGTTCCCAAATGGAAAACAAACAACTGCTGGGAGTTCAGCACTAGCAAGAAGTTTATGCTGCCAGAGCAGGGAAGGCACTTTGCAAAATTAGCAGGACCATCATCTGCCCTGCCAGCTGTGGGTGTTTGTCCAGAAGTCAATTATCACAGGCACACAGGAGCAGAGTCAGACCCAGTGTTGCCTGATGCCTGGAAGGGCAAAGGGAGCGAGGTGTGGTGCAGCGCAGGTGAAGCAGACATGGCACAGCCAAGTTCATGAATCAGGAGCAGGATGCCGAAATACAATTTAGCTCCCTTAAATCACCACACTGCTCCAGGCTGCAAAGTGTGATGAGAGAGGCTTCCATGGCAGGTGGTACAGGAGGAGAAGGGGCACTGGAATAGGCAGGGTGTCCTCACCACTCCTGAAGCCACATAAGGACGGGGGAAACCCCCTCCTCCTGCTGAAGGGGTACATGTGGGCTAAGGCAGGGAGGACCATATCTCATATATCAGGGGTAGAGTCCTCACAGTCTATCTCACATTTGCCTGGAAAGTTGCTCAAAATAAGGTCTAAGAGATATGAATTTATGGTAGGAAAACCACAGTTACTCCTACACAGACAATGCAGATAGACTTTTGTATATCATATTTAAAGACCCTGATTCAAGAAACCTATGTTCTGCCTAAATCACGCTTACTCTTCCTCCCCATCTTACTTAAGTCTTCAGCCATCAGGAAGCAACAGCCAAACTGATTTGAAGCCGTGCTGGCTGAATGTGCACATGCAGCCATGGAACCACAAACAAGAAACATTTTTCTTTAAAAGCTATGTGGCCTTAACAAGAAGGCAGAATTTATTGCTTCCTTTTGCAATCCTCTTCTTGCTTCTTCTTTTTAAAGGATGTTAGATATAAAAATATTTTAATTCAGCATTTTTTCTTAAAGGCCTACATTTATCTGCAGACTTTGAAATGTAAGAAAGGTGCAATAACCTGCTAGAGATTTACTTGTAAATAGAAGTTATTTTTTGGAAGGCAAAAAGAGTAATAGGAAATACACAATTCATTTGAATATCTGCTTAGCTTTAAAAATAATATCTCAAATCTGAGCAGAAAGTTCGATTTTTTAATTTTTTTTTCATTAGTTATCATGTATTTAAAACTTTTCAGTAGAATTGTCATCAGTATCACAACTGGTTACTGTAGTTAAGAAAACCCACCTAACCAGGAATGAAAGACCCCAGTAACTTAAGCAGCAGTTTCTCAAGAAAGCTGAAAAGCAATCTACTCTTGTAGTATCTTCTATAGAATTCTCAAATCTTCAGATCTTGAAACACACTGCAAACATTAATAAGCAGTCTCATAAAATACCTGTGGTCTTGTGGTTGAGACAACCCAACACAAAAGAAAGAGGTTCAAAGCCTTGCTCTGTCATAGCCCAGCTCATGCAATACTAAGAAAGACTCTGATTCTGAAGTGCTTTATGATTAGGCATGAAAGTAATTCTTCTACATTTAGTGGAAAGAACATGCTTAAATGTTTTCAGATTAAGGGGATTTAAGGATACCTTTGGTCTCAAGGTCCAAATACCCCCCCTGCAGCTGTTAATAGTCTCATCCCAAACTGTCTATTGGAGGACCTGAGGAGATTCCAAAAATAATTCCATATACTCCTTTGCAGAGGGAAGATCTGTGGCAGAGGATCTGTTGGAAGAAACAGAGCAAGGGTAGGAGGGAGAGCAATAATATCATAAAACATGACTGTTTAACTACTGCCACAGCTGTTTTGTCACACGTCTGCCCAGGTGCTCAGTCTAACCTTTTAGACCAAAGGCTTTTCTGTATTCAGGTGTTAACTTTGTTCACTTCGGTGTGGCACATGGAGCTTCTGAATTAATAGACATATTCAGAGTAGGTCTGATCAAACCAGTTGGGTGAAAATGTTAGGGCTTCATCCACCAACTGGGCGAGCCACAGCCTCACCCAGGTTATGGGGCATCCCAGTTCAGCTCCCTGCTCTGACCCACAGAATTTCGACTTGCTTCCTGGGGCCGTTTACAGCTATAGGTTTCACCTCCCCAGTCTAGCCCTAGCAATATTTAATAAAGGACTGGCTCAGCTAGTTCTTCCAAAGCTTTCTAGAGTTCGTGGCTTATACCCTTTATGTGGACAGCTTCCTTCATGTGTTGTCTATGCAATCTGAGGAGAAAGCACAAGCCTCTGTAGCCCTTGCCCTTATGGAAGGTGCTGTTGGTACTGGTAAAGTGCTGCTATTATAAAACACAGCTAGAAAACAAAATAGTAAATCATACTCAACAATATGCTTTGAAAATTACAGCTTTTTAATCATTATTGCTGAGAAGTATATGCTTATCATTCCTTCACTGAGGAGAAGCATTGAAATATTTTCTGTGTATTCATCAAAAGCTTTTTCCTTTAATAAATTACTACATTATGTATAATGCTTCCTTAGACTGTATATTGCTCTTACTTCTGTAGAGTTGACTCATTGGTTGTGTTAAGCCTGGGATACAAAGTGAAGCCCCAGGGTAGAGAAGCTCTGAGGAATGGAGAGGAAAAAGGGGTCATTTAATCCCCTGAAAATACGGCTTTGCAGAGACCAAAGACTAGGTCTGTCCTTTGAATCAGTGATTGCTCTGACAGCAATAAAAGTTACAAACAAATGTTGGTACCACAAGTGTTGGAAGACCTTATAAATCATATGAGAAAGGTTAAAGCAATTATCTGAAGTACAATAGTCCTTCTTGAAACATACTGATCTTCAAAAACAAGTTTACGGCCTCCCTTCTGGCCAATAATTTTCATAACAGAAGTCTAACAAAATCCTTTAGAAACTGCATCCTGTAAGTATTCTTTGTCTCCACTGCAAGGATAATTATGTTTCCTTTCCCCCACTTTCACGACTGTTTCCTCAAAATTTGATAATTTAATTGGAAAGTGTAGCTACAAGCAAGGAGTTCACCAGACAGGAATTGCAAGTTTCTGCAAGAATCATGCTTACAGGGGTCTTTTAGTAAAAGAGAACTTTGGTCACCTCTTCCTCAGTAACAGCATCCTATACAAGAAAGTAGAAGATTTGAGAAAAGTATAAAAAAAATTCAGGGGCAAATGAAGACTTGAACATAACAAAAAAGAAAAGAAATCATGAAAACAGATTTAAAACGGCAGATTCAATGGACAGAAATTAGGCCAATACATCAAATATACACTGTTTGTTGTTGATGCCTGAGGCCACAAAATTGTTTGGAGTCTTTGGCTTTCTGTGTGTACAAGATGACATCAAAAACCAGACAATGCGCTGATGTTTGTTCTTCGAACACAGCCACTGGATGAGTGAGGTTGTTGTTTTTAGGTATTTAGTGTTTCACTGGAAGTCTGGCACCTCTCAGATGCTCCTTGAAAGAGAAACAGCACTACAAGGATCCAGTGTGAGTTCAAAATCCTCATTTAGCTCTCAACTGTCTATCCCTCACACACAGACAGAGCCGTATTTGCAATTTATTAGTTTAAGTCCTGCTTTTTTTACGGTGATTTTGGTTTAGTTTATGAAGCTATATATTTTTCATGGTCATGGGAAGATATAGAGACCAGAAGCTCTAACTGAGCAAAGCAGAGGGAGGTATGGTGTGCTGAGCACATCAGCAGTGGTGGTCTTGAGCACAGGTTCATGTCAAAGCTGTTTTCACTACACAGCCTTGCCAAAGCACCACAGCCCTGCTGTGTACGACAATTATTTGTAAGGACCTCTGCTTGTGTATTCTGAAAATGACATAACATTTCAAGAAAGCAGAGGGGAATTGGCCCGGCCACTGGGAGATGCTTGTTTTAATACCAAATACCATGTGAGCATCTGAACATCAATACTCAAAAGAAATCCAAGAGGAAGACTGATCTCACCTATGGTCAGCCTTTCTTCATGGCTCCCCTATCTTTCTGAAATCCAGGGGAGAGATCACTAGTTAAAATCACCGGATTGCAAATGTGTTCTTTTGGGAGGGGAGTGGAATGATTTCCTCCTCCACTGGTTTATATGCAAAGTTCCTGTCAAACATTAGCAAAATTTGTTCACTTAAGAACTTCCAATGTTCTTGAAATACTTCTCTTTAATTTACAGCTTGGTTTGGGACACTTTCTGATGGTTTCAAGCGAGGACTAAAGGGATTTTGATAAAAATTTTTGCAAGAAGAAAGCAAAACCAGTGTTCCTCTAAGCTCGTGTGTTGTTTATTTTGCCCTCCATGGCTGCAAATGGAAAGAGTGGGCAGATACGTCGAAGGTGAACACCTTCAGTTCCCATGGGGCCAAATCAGGGGTAATTTTAACCATGACCAAAAAAAGACATTACAAGATTTAAACACCAGAAGTGGAAAGGGCATATTTCCAGGCAGGATTCCCATCATCTTTCTGGGGTGAATTCTGGCTATGGAGGCTAGGAGCAGCTTCTCCACTTACTGACCCTTTGCGTGGTTACGATTTGCCCTATAAAGGCCTAATTGACACTGAAATGAATAGATTCTTAATTTACTGCCTACAGCAGGTTTGTATGAAGCCTGCCTTCTTTGGGTCCCTGACAATTTCCTCTGCAGTGTGTGCGTCAAAACAGAAACCTCTTCTTAAAAAGGTGAACATGTATACTGCACATGAAAGCAACCAACAGAAACCTTTTTCCCTGAAAAAGCAGGGGAGAGCCAGGCAGCACTGTGCATCTTTTGTTTATGTTCTGAAAGGAGCCAAATTCAATGGAAAAATAAAACACATATCTCAAAGGCTTCGTGACTCCCTTTTCATTCAGTGTTGCTGTACTGAAAAATTCTTTTATGTAGCAATATTTGAGTATCTTTTGACAAAATTCTAGCTTTATTGCAATTGATTGCTCTGGTTTTACTGCATTATTATATGTTTGGTATCTCAAACTGTAGTTAAGGCTTCTTAATGTTTTTGAACAAAATATGTTTAGAAATGGACCATTTGCCTGGTGAGGCTTGAGTCTTTTTCTATCTCTATCTGTAATTACCTACTAATAGACAGAGTTTCAAGTGCTGTGTGTTTGGATGTTTATGACTATGCCCTCTGTTTCCTGATAGTTGAATCATGGAGTTTTCCCACTAATTTTCTTGTTTTGAAGACCTATGCTTTAAAATAATAATAAAAAAAAAACTAAATGTGATCCAGACCAACACAAGTCTGCCAATTTTGTTGAAGCTGCTGATTCAACAAGGTCTTTCAGCATTTGTAAATTTGTAGGCATGACAGATGGAGCTATTTTTGAAACAGTACCACTAGTCATATGTTTAAAGTTACACTTGTGTTTAAGTACTTTGGGAAACCAAACTTTAATGCTGTGGGTTAAACTGAGATGACTCATTTAAGTGAAAAGATCACATATGTGAAAAAATATTCCCACTTCCTGATAAGTCAAACAGCTGTTTTTATTAAAATTCCAAAGATAAGCTTCTCCTAGTTGACTGAACCATTGTAAGTCAGGAAGCAAAAACCTCAGTAATACCAATATGAGATGTAAGAGGATTCAACCCCATAAGCAGCAATAAAAAATGACCAATGTAAATAAGAGATATCTTATTAACTTCTTCAGGAAAGTCTCTCTCATGGCTGATTAAAGAATTTAGCTAACTTCAGGTGAACAAACAATTCTGAAAATGTAGGTTCATGGCTTTAAGTGATGCAGAAGGCCAAGCAAAAAGTACAGATGCCAGATAATTTGCCTATAAGTCCATGAATTCTGTAAACATAGTGTAGTGTTGGGTGTGAAGTGTTAAACAACCTGAAATCTTCATCAGCAGTTTGTCCATTGGCAGGTAAATTTTGCAGATGAACCTTAGATAGTGAATTATGTTACTCCTAATTTCAAGGTCCTCCTCTATGTGTTATCTTCTCTGCTACTTCAGTGTGAAGAAAGGTAAAGTCTTTAACCATCTTTAACTATTAAGCAGCTGGCACAACTTGCATGAACAATTCTTAGTACAGCATTTGAGAATGTTTACAAAATTGATAAGGCTCAAGTGATCATTTCATTCTTTTTCTATATAAAATATTTCAGAAACAAAAACAGGTAATAAATTCTCAGCTCTTTCTGACTGCATGTTTTTTCCATGAATGCCATTTACAACAGGTAGCTCTTCCTAACGTAGCTGCAGGATGAAAAAGTGCAGGTGAACAACAGCAACAACAACTGAAAAAAAAAAGAACAACCACCAAAACAAACAAAGAAAAAAATCTCCCTGTTTAAGTAATACTGTCTTCCTCTGCCAAGTAAACCAAAGTCTCTAATGATTGTAATTTGGGGCTATTTTTCACAAATCTCCCTAAAAACCAAAAGTTCATGAATGTCTCCATGGAGCTAGTAGGATTTTGCATTTAATTTATCCTTTTTTTTTATGGCAGCAGAACAATGGCATTTCATTTGTTTGTTTGTTTTCCTACTGTCATGGGTTCTTATTTTATCTTTTAAAATTCTGCTTCAGAAGATTTGTTTATAAGTGAAGGTATGAAGTCTTTAAGATAATTGGAACCTTTGAGTGACTTCTTGTTGATGTATTTAACTGTTTGATCCAAGAGAAATAAGACATCTGCTGAAACTCAGATGAGTCTTCCTTGGATAAATACCCCTATATTAAATTTTCCTATGGTCCATTAAAACATGAAGTGTTCTTATTGCTCAGAACAGGAGGCAGCAATAATTTCCTCAGTCTTCTTGGTGGCTTCAGCAGTAACATGGCAGATCTTTTTTGTATAAGTGACAACATCTCTATCCAGACAGTTCCCGTGCAGTTCTGATATGTTCTTCTTATGCAGAATTCTGTAAAGGATTGACCTGTTTTTATTTGTCTAAATATCTGACTATTTACACACTTCTCAGAAGAAAAAAGAAGAAACTTGAGGCAGCCAAAGTATTCAATGAGTCAGTTAGGTCAAGCAATATATATGCAATCTGTACTCAGCTTTGAGGACTTGGATGAATTTATATTCATTTTTAAAATATTTTCTCATACATGTTAAACACCAATTAAACTTGACTTATTCCTCTTATTTCAATATGACTCACAAATCCTTAAGTACTTTACTTTGAAACCTGCAACTTGAAAAGATTTTAGCAGCATAAGAGTTCTTGATTTTTGTGGGCTCGTGTTAGGTTTATTACTTGGAGTTATGTGTGCAAGTGGTGTATTTGGGCTGATACAGATGATAGCCTAAGGTTAACCTGTGCATCAAGGAGTCCATCTTCTAGCCAGACCAAAATAACCACCAAAGTGCAAAAAAACCTGCCTAGCATTGCATGAGAAGTCATGTATTCCTCAGGGTGGAGGTGTCCAAAGAAGAAGTCAGGATTGTTCAGTTTAGGTTAGTATGCTGGAGCTGGTACTGACATGGCAACATTTGGGTGTTTTAGAGAAGAAAATGAAGGTTCGAGGGGTCGGTGATCACTGTAGGAGGGTGTTCTGGCTGCCAGGCACAGCAGGATAGAGGAATGAAGAACCTCTAAGAAAAAGACCTGGCAGGCCCAACATATTAAAGAGTAGAATAGCAAAGCATGTAAATAAAATCATAAATACTGCAGAGTAAAATAATGTTACCTAATAGGGCAGCTGGGTAGTTATATGCATGTATATGACTCATATGTGTGAGGAGTGAGCAAGACAGCCATTTGGATTCCATCCCATAGATCTGAAAATATGTGAAAAAATGCTTCCACAGAGGAAAAAAAAGGAAAAGAAACAAATAGAGAATTTGCATTTTGATAAAGCAGGTAATAGAAATTAAGTGTTTGTCATGATCTTGGCGATTGGTCTATCTTCAGTTTTTTCTCAGAGGTAATTTTGTTATACTGCGCTCAGCAATCACGTGAAATATAGTTAGTTTTGCCATTTGATGTAAGACAGAATGTGGTCCAAGTTTAAATAGAAAGATAATGGCTTTTATCAGTTTTTTTTTTTTTCTCTCAAAATGCAACAGTTGTATTAACATAGACCAAAATCTGTACTGCCAAATAAATACATGGAGTTCCTCCTACCAGTGGAAACTGAGCAGGCAAATTCTTATGCAACAAGTTGAGAGGGACATGGGTATCACGTATATATTAGCAGAGAAGAAAGAAGATTCATATATATCACAATGTTGCACATATTTTAGTATAGATGGAAAAGGACTCTGGTTCATCTCTTTTATTCTGACATTACAAACATGAAGACTATCTGCTGAAACCAATCTTTTTAGCCTAACATCAACTTTATCTTTACTGCTAAAAGATATTTCAAAAATATTATTGCAAAAGGCACTTTGAGGTCTCACTGACAATAGTGAAGGTCTGGTTTCCAAAGGAAAGAAAAAACACAACATAATTATGATCTTATGAGGCAAAGGTAAGCTGAAAGAATATGTCCCTTTCACTGAATTACATCACCATACTGCATTCTGATTTGTCCTTGCAAAGACTTTCACCTGAGGAGCTCGAGGAAGCTCACAAATAGCTAAGTGGCAGAAAGAATACATTCTTTTCACTGAAGTACATCATGATACTGTATTTTGATCTGTTTGTCCTTGCCTACAGTTTCACCCAAGGAGTTCAAGGAAGTTCACAGAGAGTAGAGAAAGGGATAAACATTGACTAATTCATGCACAATCATTTAAAAACCAATAGCAGAGAAAGGTCCAGAGCTCACATTTTCTGGCCACATCAGCAGCTACGCTGCTGATTCATGAACACACTTGACATTATGCCTGGTTTACACATGAAGATTCATTTTGAACCTCTGAGCACTGCTCAGGTACTCAAAGTAGAGAAAATACCTAAGGACAGTTCTGAATCATGATCTAACTTAATTTGCCAGGGAACTTGGTGAACCTTGAACCACAACAGACTTCTGCACCCATTCAGTCGGCAAACAATAAAGCTTCAGGCTCCGGCTTCATCCATACACAGTCATGACTGCAAGAGAGCAAAGAAGACAAATCATGTTTATTTCATGAGAGTGGCCACCATCTGCTGATGACTATAGGTGATGGTTTAAACTAGGCCACTGAAATGCATCTCAACCCCAGTTCAAGACGTGTTTATTTGTGCACACTGGAACAGCCCAGGCACAAGCACTCAGGCAGCCTGGCAAGTTAGGAGCAGATTAGATAAGCTTCAGAAAGGGGCGGTGAACTGCTGGTGGAAGACTGGAAGCATGGAAACTAGTAACAGTGTCAGAAGTGCCTGACAAGGTGCTCCATTGGTTTCATACAATTAAAAAAATCAATAAAAAATGACCTAAAGAGTGTTCTAGATTTCTAGCATCCTATACAACTGTCTTGTTTTAACCTTCAGACTAAACTTTCCACTTCTGTTTTTATCAAAATAATATTTTTACAGTGATGCATGCAACATAGTTTGATTAAATCAAAGAAACTAGTTGGTAGTGGGAGATGTGAAGATCAGTTTCTTGTGACGTGTATGACGTGATTTATTTTGTTTGTAACCAAGCACAGTGTCTGATCAGAGCCTTTCCAAATTTCCATCATCTGTCTCCCATGTGGCATTTTCTAGTGGCTGGCATTACAGTTGAGCTCATATAGAGAAACTACCCTCAATAGGAACACAAATTTTCGTCTACTATACCAAATAACTTCAAAGAAACTTTTCACCTAGATGAGAAGTTTATAACACAGAGTCATATTTTCAAAAGTACTTAGTTGTCTAGGTCTATATTTTATTTTTAATCGTCTGCCAAAATATCAGTTGGGGTTTTTTTTGTAGAAACATCTGGAGTAAATTTAAGCAACTCTCTGATGCTATTACCTTACAACACTACACTATAATACTAATAAAACACACTTAAAAAATCTTTGTGTTCTCTTAAGCACTACTTGTTTAGAAGAACAAGCTAATTTTGTGAAGACATAACAGGGTTTTGCACATCCTAGAAGGATTATTTTAAAATTTACTCAGTTACATGGATCTGTTTGCACACATTTCCGTCAACAAATAATTGAAAAGTATAATCAGACAATTTGCTCAAGATTTGTAAGCCCTAGGGAACTAGATTTCAAGGGGGGGGGAAGAGATAATGAAAGTTAGTAGTATTACAGGTTACACTGAGCCAAATCTGTTTCCACTCTGTTTCCAGATTTGCAAGTGGAGGGCAAAGGAAAGAGTTCCTTTATTTGATGCTTAGTTAAATCCTAATTAGTTTCAGAGTGCTGGGGAAGGGAGTAAGCTTGAATCCTAGACATGAATTTATGTAGACATTTTCTCTAAGGTTACTAACAAACAGGAGTAAGCATTGCAGGAAAAGGTTAATTTGTGTGATGTAGATAGAGGACCTACTTCCAAAGCACTTTCAAAGCATTCAGGAAAGTACCCTCTCATATTTGCAAATAACATAGCTCTAGTAATGTACTCCTACTTCTGTACTAACAAACAGCATTGGCAGTACAACTCTATTATGCTGTGAAAAGGCAGTTATTATGCTTACCTGTAAATCATTCACCTGCATCCTATAGCAGAAACGTCAGAACCTGCCCTGACATACTATATAGCATCAAGACAAAGGAATAGAAGACATCAAAGTTCCATTTTTGAATGAACCTGAAGGCAGAGATAACAAAATATGTACTGGCCTACCTTGGAGGCCGCTATGTTCATACGAAGGACACATTGACCAGGCTGACATAAGAAATTAGAGTAGTAATTCTGTCTTCATAACAGCTGGAAAGGAAAAAGCAGGCTGACATGGCGGCTTAGTGAATTAAAATTTTAGCCCATTAGGCACTGGTGGTACAGTTAGGTCAGCACTATTTTCACTATCAAGTCAAGTCATGCCCACATAGCTTCTGTTTCTGGGAAGGAAGAAATATTTGCATTTCTTTAGCTTTGCACCAAGAGGCAAAAATTCCCACGAAAACCATGAATGACTTGTTGACTGAGTTTAGCAGCAAGAATGCCTAACTGAAGTCAAATGTGTTGCACAAATTTGTTTATTCTTCCAGGTTCACCCTGATTCCATTTTGCATTATTCCCCCAGGTGGACAAAACTCTAAATTTTGCAAGTAAAATTAGGGTCAAAGTAGTATCTACAGTCATTTCCATATGGATCCAAGATTCACAGCATAGAAAACCTAGCTGGTTGGAAAACAAGCTAGTAATACTGTGAGAACAGATTATTTTCTGACTGTTGGGTGTGTTTGTTTTATCTCCCTAGGGAGAATGTGGGTTCCCTAAGCCACACTCTGAATTTAGATTCTTTACCGGGAAACCCTAGAGAGGAAATTCTAAATTATAGCTTTCTTCTAGCTGTACTTGGCAGCTGAGTCTAGGAAACCTGAAATGTCTGGTGCTCTCCCTGAAACCAGCAGGATTTCTGCAACAGATTGAAGGGATTTCCCATCAGGGGTCAACGAAGATGTTACTTGTATAAGTTACGATGGACAACTCTTATTCTAAACATTCTCCTGCTCTTATAAACAGGGAAAAGCCACTTAGCTCATTTCAGGAAGAACAAGCACGATGGCATTGATATAGGTTCATGTATGCCAGACTAGACCAGGTGCAGGGATGAAAGGCTTTGGATAGATACTATTATTTCCCTCAGTGATTTTGCATCCTATCTTTATGTTCTTCACTAAATACAATAAAACTTGGCAATATTTTAGCTTGACATCTTCCCTTCAGCAGTTTTAAAGAAACAAATATCTTATTTTGGGGTTTAAAGGGACTTTGGGTAAATCAAACACAAAGTACCCATTAATTCAGAAGTGCTCTGACACACCTCAGCTTTCAGCTTGTTGAAAGAGAAGATTCAATGTTCACTGATTACTTCACAAACTACTGCCCTGTAGTCTATTTTGTCATTTGGTTTGATATCTGACAACTCACATTTTTAGGCAGCATATTTACCTTCTGTTCTCCATCATTTGTATATATCAAGAGGCCCTGCCTTTCCTCTAAAATTGTGTGATTTTTTTTTAACTATATATAAGGAAACAGGAGCATGACTATTACATCTGCTGAAGAATATTGAATGATAATTACATACATTAACATAATCATCTAGTAACATCAACTATTTTAAAGGTAGGCCAAGCTCAGTCACAGCTGGAGATGAGAGTTGAAAGGTAGAAGCTGGAGGTAAGAAAGAAGATTTCGGGACATAGATTTGCTCCACCTGAGCTCGTTCCTCTCCCTTGTGCAAGCTGAAGGTTGTCATTGGGAGCAAGGCTGTTGCTCTGAACATCTTTGGTGTTCTTCTGAAACACCTGGACCTCTGCAGCATGACCTGCCACAGTTGAGCATCCTGCAGAGCCACAGGAGCTCTCTTTCAGAACACCACACAGTATATGCACCTCCAGTGAGATGTAGGATGGGGTTTTACCTCCGAGCTTCTGCCATGCGATAATCTCTATTTCTTCTTGTGGGAAAGAAAGGTCTGTGGGTCCTGTTTTGTGGCAGAAGTCTCATTTATTTGTGCACAGATGGAAAGCTGAATGAAACTAAGCTGTGTTTAGGAACATTAGTATAACATGAAAATCAATCAATGAAAACATACAGAAGTCAAGTTTTACTTAGGCTAGTTTGAAGCTAGTGAATAGATCAAAGCAGTTAAAACAAAAATAATGACGTACAAAGACTAATGATAGACAATAAGAACCTGTGCAAAAAGAAATGAAACACCTGCCTGAACTTGAGGGTGGCAAGGGAATTACCCACAATGAAACATATTTCCTGAAACATGTTTACATGAAAATTGCTCAGGGGTTGGGAGCACAAAGTAATTAGCTAAAAAATAACTAGCTGGGTGAGATCAGACCATCTGTTTGTCTAGTCAGCATTTTAGAGCCAATGCAATGGGAGCAGAGAAATGGAAAGGAGGGCACTGCTGGTTAGGAAAAGAAAAACAAAACAAACAAACAAACAAAAAAGGACCTAAATTTCCAGAGTCAATAATAACCCATAAAGCTACAGTGCTTAAATTATTAGAGCTGATCTAGGATCTCTCACTGTAATGTCTTTTCAACCAAAAATGCAGTTCCCATAAAGCTGTTGCTTTCCAGAGGAAAACTACATTTAAATATAATTTTCTGGGGAAAATAGTATTTTGAGTTGTTGAATTGACTTGAGATATTTCATTTTAAGTCAGTTAGCTAAATTGGTTTTTCTTCCTATGCAAATTGCCTTGTATGAGCTCTAGACCAAGCAGCCTGCTATCTTAGTTCTGTGCTGGACACTGTGGTTTTACATCTCCAGTGATGCAAAACAGCCATCACCGGACTGTGTGACATGGTGTTTCACAGAATTCACTTGAACAGAGTTTGTACTGAGAGGTATAACTTAACCAGAAAGCTTGGCCCTTCAAAATAGAATGAATGTCAACTATCATGAGGCAAACAAGAGGTTCAGCTGCACCAGACAGTGTTGGTCACACACCGTACTGAGCATTTATGGGCTGGAGTATTACAGGAATTATGATCAGAGCTCCTGTAACCCTCAGAAAAAAAGTCACAAAGCTTCTGAGATTCAAACACAGGCTGTCACATATGACAGTAATGATCATATGAGTCTGCCCTTTCAAAGCTGGGCTGAAGGTTTTCCCTTGCAAGTCTTTCTAGCAACAAACTTTATACAAGAAAGAATTATCCTATAAAGATAGCCCTGTTAAAGGCATTGGTGGCATTTTAAGAAGCATCAGTTGCAGTCTTTTGCATCCCAGGCAGGTGCCACTTCATTTTCTGTGCAATGCTGCTGTATACATCCCAGTCTCCTGGAGTGTCATAAGCTTGCAAACACTTGAGCAATGTCAGGCAACATTACAAGAGAATAAATAACATACAAGTGTGTGATACAGGTGGTATTTCCCATCTTGTAGATACTGGTTTTAAGGCCCAGCTCTTCTTTTACTGACACTGAATAAAACTTCCCTTTGCATATTGTGCCCTGCCTACAACTAGTCTAGTCTTTATTGTAGGAACACATTAATTATTCTTATATTCTTTACTATACAGGACCTATGCTCTTACACTGAAGTACGTGTTTGACAAAACATCACGAGAGGACAGCAAGTCTTCTTCATTCTTTGGTGACCACACATTTTTCCAAGCAACCACACTGGAAACAGGACTCTGCCCACTGTTTTTGGCCTTTTCCAAATGCCTGCTTGGATACCCAGCAACTCTGGGTGCAAAAGCTAATCTCAGTGAAAACTGGTTGCATCTTCTTTCTGAAGACAACAATGCTGTGGCTTAGCTAGAAGGAATGAAACTTAGCAAAGTCCTGCTTCAGAAAACAAGCATATACTTAAACACCATTGACTTAAATTTAAAGCCTTCATACTACCCTTGAAGGGAAACTGTTCCTGATCAGGGGTTTCATACTTTAACCAACTTACAGTGTTGAGCTCCATTAATAGGCTGCATGGAGTCCCTGCAGATGACTGTACGTATGAGTTTAGCACCCTTTCACCATAATGGATATCTTCTTAGAAGCTGATTGCCTTCATCACTATTCATGGCTATTTTCACACATTATCGTAATGCCATATGTAGGCAGAGCTAAAAAAAAAGAAACAAATGAAATTGCCAACTGATGGCAAAAGCCCAGACCTGTGCCACAATCTGTCTACCCCACCCACTGATAAAGTCCTGACATTTTGCAGGGAATGCTGGCATATGAAATGCTAACTTAAGTAACTATTTCTGGCTGTGCACACTCAAAGTAAGAAAATCTGGACCTTAATGGTAAAAAAGAGGAAATGAGTTAACAACCCAGCGACTTTCCACTAAGAACCTTCTGTTTGGGCACCTGGAGTTGAAACTTTAGGAATAAGCCTAAAATAATCCCAGAAAATATTATGAACTCACCCAGGTCATATGAAAAGAGGAGAGCCCTGAGTTCCTGAGAGTGACTCCCTAAAAGATTGGATCACCTCCCCTGAGTTCCTGGAGGGAATCAGTTAGATGCAGGGACATTCACTGGTTTACATCAGTAAGGGCACTTGGGGATTAAGGCTGTGGGAATTTGTGATGGACAAGGTCATCCACTTCTTCTCTCACCTTTGGTGTAGAGTCTATCCACAGACAGAGCAGACACCAAGTCTGTCTCAACCTGCAAGGACAACAGCTGTGTCAAAGGGGAGACAGGACCTGTAACTCCAATGTCACAGTCTGCAGAGACAATGGTAGCATCCCTTCACAGCAAGTCTTGCAACGCTAACTAGACCAAGGCAAAAGCCATTAGTGTGATGTCCTGTGGTGTCAGCTCTGGTCGTTTGAGAGGGGAAGGCTGTGAATGACCTTGTGCATTGCTTTTCCTTCCAAGCAGTCTTTCCACAATCAGGGACAGAAATCACTGAGAGTCCACAAAGGCACAAGCAATCCCTGCTTCAGCAACACTTTCTTCTTTCGATAGCCAAGCACCAAATGTGAATAGATCCCCAGAATAATTTTTATACCCATCTTTCAGTCTGCTGTTTTACACCACTGAAAGTAAAAAGACCTCCCATTTCTATTCCATGTATGACAATCATCATCTAAATAGAAAATGTATTTGATATATAAAGTGTTCAGCTATCAACTTTAATTTTGTACTAAGAAGAGCTGCTTTTAATTGTTACCAGGAATGTGTGTCAAAGGGGAAAGAACCAAAAATAGCTCTGGATGAAGGGAAAAAAAAAAAAGCAGCACCATAGCTACTATTCTAGCAACACATGTATGTCTGTTAACCTTAAGGACTTGCCAGCTGTGAGGGCACATGTTTTAACTAGCTATAAAATGAATGTGCCTATGGGTCAGATTTTTATCTTAGTTATAAGTATGTAAAGCAGAAATAAACTTCTTTGAAGTTGTTAGACTTATAGTACTCTGAGATCAAAATCAGAACTGTGTTTTAAATTGAGATGAGCAGAACAATGAAAGAGGTATAGGATTCAGATGGCAATGAATGCAGCGAGATCTCTAGCATAAAGCTCAATTTTTCTGTGCACGGTGTAATGAAGCCGGAGATCATTGCTGGCTAGATGGTTAGTATTACTACATAATGTGGTTAGTATATAAATTATTTTATGCAGACACACGCGCTCTCACATGTTGTTTCTTTGGCTTGCATTTTCATGAGTTTCTTTGTTCTGGAAAGCAAGTAATAAAACAAAATATACAAGTGAATAATATGTATCCAAATACATACATATTAAATATACTTGGAAACATAATGATTATTTTTGAAATCTGTTTTCCTTTTTATGTGCATCCTAGAAAACAGAAAACAAACAAATATATGCTTTTCACTTCTGAAAAAAAATAATTCAAAGCCTATCAATTTTAACCAAAACCAAAGAAATATGTAAAATTCTGGTATATATGTAAGGGAATGCCTTCAGCCAGCATTCTAGGGCATTGTAGTACCAACATGGTGTATGCCTTCTCCTCTTTCCCATAAGAAAAGAAAATTAAGTAATAATAGAAAAATACTGATGGTCAGTGAAGCATCCCATGTAATATATTGACTTTGTTAATCTTTTGAGATAAATGCAGAAGCTAAGACAAACACATAGGCAAAGACCATAATTAATGATGGGTGAAATGAATTTTAAAGTTCTCTTATGTAACAATGATATATTTATGTACCTAAAAACACCTGAACAAAGATTGTTTGCTAAAAACTATGCCTCTTTGACTGAAATTAACACTTCTGGTTGTTTTGATGTTTAAGAAAGAATTTTCTGAGATTCATTTCTAGTTTGTTTAATGGGATCTGAATATAACCAGTTCCCCAAAGTCAGGCTTACTCTCCTAAAGAGCTATAGACTTACAAAAGCATCTTTTCCTCTGATAAATGTATCTGACTCCTAGACAAGTAAGTTTTCAGCTTCCCAAACAAGAAGCCTGGCATACAGAAATGATGACACCAGAAATGCAGTGATGTCCTGTACCTAGTACATATGAGGGATCCTTTTCGGCATGGTACTTGTGAATTCCCAGTGTGAATTTGAGCAGTTTCTAAAAAAAAAATCTATTGAAGAGATAAAAAACCAGCCCAGCAACAGGGTAGGCTGTTTTTTTATTCAAACAACTGCCATACTCTTTTGTTCTGCCAGGAAACTTCTTTTGGTGGGTACAGTAACTAGTTTGGAGAAACTTGACCACAAAATGTGTATTGTTTTGAAAAGTTCATGTTTCTGCTGTTCACAGGCAACCGGCCATGGCACACTCTGTTCATTAGGAAACATCTGCCTGTGGGTTTTCACAGTTGCAAGCATTTTAAAACATAATAATGATTTTGAGAGTAGATAACGTTGAAATGGTCATATGCAGGCAGGTTTTAATGACTAAATACAAGTCACATGGAAAATTCATGCCACTGATGAAATGTCAACATGATGATGTACAGGAAGACAGAGAAGAACACTCAGCCCAGTAACTGCTTAGTGTTTAAAGGCCAGGAAGGTATTTCTGTGCAGTGGAGAGGTTCCACCTCTATTTGACAGGAGAAAAAGAAGAGAAAAAAAAAAAAAAAGGAAAAAAAAGCCATTAGAAAAAGAAAATAATTTGTAGGAAGATGTTTTTTCTAAGATTGACTTGGACAGTTTTAACCCAGAAAGGATATAGAAAGAATGGTAATTTTACAGTCCAATTCTTTTAGCATCAGTTGCACAACATTTACACATGCTGTGTGAATCTGAGTCAGTGAAACTCAGTTTTGGAAAGAAAGAACACTTATTCCAGATTCTGACCCAGAGAAACTAGGGTTTGGGACAAATGTTTCTTGGGCTCCAGACAAAGGGATGCAAATCCCAAAAAGGTGAATGGAAAAGGAATGCTTCTGTTTCAGTGTGTGACACAAGCAGCAGACCAAAACTTCACCTTCAGCTATCATACAGTCGTTAGACATTGAAACCAGAGCACAAATCAGTAGAGTCTCCAGCTTTTAACTGCACACTGGGTCTGTGAGACTTGGAACACTATCACCTATCCCTCAGCCCACAGTCTCATTAAGGGAAGTTGAGTTCAGTTCTAAAAAACTGGTAAATATTTATTTAGATGTTCAGTTTGCCTCTGGAGTCAGTGGCAGTCCAAGGCATGCAACATTTCACATTGCTGAGACTTTAAATAAAAGCTTCCTCCAGCCTAGCAAGTAGAAATTATGCATCAAATTACAATCATGAATGATACATACAACAGAGAAAAGCTGTGTCATATTTAACTGGAACAATATCCCTCATGTATATATTAAAAATATTTTATACAGCAAGTAAATCCAGCATAACGCATCTCTGTGACTTATGTTAGAATATACAATAGATCTACAAGCTAATTAAGTATGGTAAATAAAGAAAATTTTAATCCTTGACTCTCTAAATTTATACTTCCGTAGTATCTTCTAACACAGAATAAGGTTAAGTTATAGCATTCTACTGCCACCATCCCTGTTATGCCTTTACAGAGACTTAGAGATTTTCAGTAGTCTCTGTCAGAAATATCAAAGAATAGCTAATTTAGCAAAGATAATTTGATGGTGCAGGATTAGTTTTGCAAGGAGGACCATTTGATCTGTGTACAGTAGGGGTGCTAGAGCTGCGCAGCAGAGACTTCACAGGACAGGCACAAGTACAGGTGAAGGAGGGACTGTATCCCTTTGGAGCCAGCTCATTCAGGGATGCCTGACCATGTAGAGTGAGAATATAAAATTTACTACAATGGCCTATATCATGTACTTGCAACTGAACTGTGTCTGTAACAAAAACCAGTATGGTATAAGTGCCAAAATAGAGTGATGGAAAACAGGAAGTCAAAAAACCCTGAGGTGCCATGAATGCATCTCTCTCACAGTCTAATCATAATCTTGATCATTTTGAAAAGCTTTGAACCTCAGAAGCAAATTGTCAAAGTGCAAGAATCTTGTTAAAGTACATCAGTGTTAACTCTCAAAGGGTGATAGCAACAATCCTTCAACACCCACTCTGGCAAATCAATCGCTGCCAAATGATTTACCTCCTGCCACCTCTTTTCCAAATAAAATGTAGAAGAACTGTGAGAACTCCAGGAAAGTGATAGGACGGGTTGTGTGATACATATGGTTTTCAAAAATGTTCATCAATTTTGTAATGTCTTCCCTGCCAACAAATGATTCTTACTTTACTGCTAAAAGTTGAATATCTACTTACATGCTTTACTGATGCTATCACAGGCACGGGCGGACATACAGAAGTTGTAGAGTTATGTTACAATCTTAAGAAATCAAAGAAGTTGGCACAGCAATGTACTTACCTGAAAGCTCATCATCTTGAGATACTTCAGTTTGAATTCTTTCACTACCATGTCAGAGTGCTTGCAGGCAAATGAAACACCATGGGTAAGTGTTGCTTATCTAGAAGGTTGCAATCTCTAAGCCATATAACATGGCCATAGAAGAGGACCTCTGCTACAATCACACTGTCTATGCATAGCCAGAAGTTTCCACAATTAGATTTCATTGTTCTTTCTGTCCTGCCTGCCAAATTTTTTCTTAACATATCAGATTTCCTTGAAGTACATGTACCTTACAACAATAAAATACAGATGAGGTCGATGCAATATTTAGACAGATGCTAAAACATCTTATTGTGTGTTGAAAACCATAGCAAGTACTGGCATTCTTCCTCATTTAGTAGAAAGGACACATAAATAGTATCATTTAAGTGAAATATACCCTTTCAACCCAAAAAGGGTCCAAAACAAACAAAACACAATTGAAATATAATTGCCCTGCGGTTGTAAGGCAGATTCAGCACATGCCAAGCATAACAAGAGAAAAACTGGGGAAGAACCTAAGAAAATATCATAGCTTTTTCTCCTTAAAACTATTTATTTGATTCCTTATATGCAAGCCAAACTGGATTTTAAGCCTGAATCTTACCAGAAAGGTTCCCAGCCATTACATCTTTCTCAGAAGACTAAAGGGCCAATTTGACCATACTGGAGGTAATAGAGAGCAAACACATTATTGCCTAAAATTCAACCCCTAAAAGTGCAGCTAGATTAAAAAATTATTCTTACATCTAGGGAGCCTCTGATGTAGGTATGGAGTAGCATGTATAGGTGTTTGCTCAGTGCAGCTGACCTCTTCTAAAACCCTGGAAAACTTTGACGACCGTTTAGTTCTTAGTGAATTCAGTTCAACGAGGACAATATAATATCCTGCCCCCCTCAAATGCACACATCTTACTTCCCTGGTATTTGTTAAGAGTAAATGGGAAAAGAAGACTTTTGGGTTTACAGTGAATCAGAATAAAACAAGATCATACAAGGACCCTCAAACAAGATTATTTTAAGGGTAGTCCACTATCTGCTTTTAAGCTTACAGCACTGCAACTCAGTAAAAATGCATTTTCATTGTTTTTACATGAAATAGCTGAAACTAGCAAGCATCCAAAATTCATCAGGAATTTAGTTGTCCTAGGTAGAATGTATGGCCAATGAGCGAGTGTTAATTATTTCCACCTAAAATGTACTTCCAAAACAGAAAATAAACTGGTTTTGAAATAAAAATAGAAGTATAACCTTAGTATGTACTCTTTACCATAAATATCTGACAATGCAATAACCTGTTAAACAAAAGAAACTAAAGATAGTTAAATTT
Source organism: Dendrocincla tyrannina (assembly GCA_035047865.1). Classification (NCBI taxonomy): domain Eukaryota; kingdom Metazoa; phylum Chordata; class Aves; order Passeriformes; family Dendrocolaptidae; genus Dendrocincla; species Dendrocincla tyrannina. Next base: position 54,860,500 of record JAWWMP010000116.1, on the reverse strand, counting down.
AGTTCTGCTTTTATATATTTTTCTAACTGCATTGACTATTTTCTTACTTAGTGTCTCTGCTATCAGCTGTGATATTACTCCAAGGCAAAAACAAACTCCTGTTGTCCTTTTGCTAGGATTTAATGTTTATACATAAATGTTCTTAATCTCTAAGGATTTGTAGAACAAGCTGTCACTTTAATCCATCATGAGGCAACTTGCCTATGTCTGAAGAAACATTATCCATTTCTTTCTAGGTGAAGTAAAATGATGACTGTCAGATGGGAATAGAATCACTGCTCACTTCTGCTGCAAGAAAATTCAGGCATGGATGAACCAACCACTTCTTGGTATCTTTTCTTACATACTGCAAAAAGGACAGTGCCAGTCCAAGCAGGTTCGTCAGTTGCCTGGACACAGACTTACTTTCAAGGCTTTAAGCAATTGTAAGGATCAAGTAATAGCTAGACTAGTGCACCCTTGCACAGATAAGCACTGGCTTTCACCAGAAGATCAACACAGAATGTAGAAATAGAAGGCCAGTGTCTCAGTGTTCTCACTTACACAAGGGCACTGTACAAGACACATCCATCACTCATTGTATCAGTTATGGCTTCTCTGAAGCATTCTCATACAATTTCTACTGAAAAAAAAAGTTATCTGTGTCACCACACACATTAAAATTGATTTTTATATTCCTCATCTTTACATTAATGTATTTTGTCCGTGAAAGTAAATGGATTGGGAATCTGCCACGTTCTGTATATTTGTGGCACAGGGAGCTGGACGCTGTTCTCAGCTCTGTCACTTTGAGCAATTCTAGTAGTCTCTCTCCCAGTTCTTACAGACATCAAATGATGACAGTAACAGCCACCTGCCTCACAAGAGCATTGTGAAACACTTTTCATTAATGTTTGTAAGAAGGTTTTAGAATTTCATACAGATGCTTTTCATACAGACATTTTGTAGGTCAATATTATTGCAGCATCAGAGTCCTGCTTTGCAAAACCTGTTCTTATTAGAGAGGCAAAAAATGACATCCAGATGTTTACTGTCATGTTGGAGGGGTAAGAGAGGATGACTCAAATAATGAGTTTTTGGCCCTTACCCATTCAAATTATGATTCTACAACACTGGTTTTTTTCTCATTCACTGAGGGGAGAGCCTGCCTAAGGAAGCAGATGAAGCAATAAGCAACAGTGAATTCCTCCCTTGGCTCTATGTATGAGAACAACTGAGTGTCCTCTCATTATGTGATGCTAATTGTTCACCCCATAGACTCAGGGAGAGCCTTGAAAAATTTAGATTAAAAGAGTAACAATTATCTGTAAAACACTCTCCTTTTCCCATTTCCAAACATTGGCTGAACTCTATAGCCCTTCATGGGAGGAGCAGAGAGGCTCTAGTTATTCCCAGTACAACTTTTCTGTGTTGCTACTTGAGTTCACTTCACAACAAAGGTTTTCTGTGTTGAGGTCACACGTTCTTCACGTGCTTGATCTATGGCCAAGCCAAGTCTTTGGGTTCAGTGGCTGCAGAGGACTATAACCCTTTCAAAGCAATGAGACACTTTCAGATAAAAAAAGGCAAGCAGCTTAATTTGGGAGTGCTATGCCTGAGTTCAGTGTTTGCACATTTTGCAGTTTGCTATCCCTGTTTTCTGCTGCAGGAAACAGCATGAAAAAATAGGCCCTTTCACAGCCTGGCAGTTGAGGTCTGCTTTCTGAGCCCTACCCAAAATCCTCAGCTGAAAGTAAATACTTTGTGTATTACTTTTTTCTTGTCTCTTAACCCTATAAGTGTCACAGGACAATTAGAAGGACATTAGGAAAATGCCATTATGGGCTTGTTTTGAAATGCCATTTATATCTGTCTCTCTCTATTTTTTAAAGTGATTTGTAAACCATATCATCTGTTAGTGATAATGGGCCAGTAGAAAAAGCCAAGAGCTGAGATTTGGATGATCATGGTTTTCCTCACCAGAACCGTCAACCATAGGGTGTGCCTGACTCAGCAGTGCCCTTCAGCTCCTTACCTTTTTGTTTGATTTGGCTATTCAGATGACAAGTTTGTTGAAGATACTGAAAGTATGAACACAGCTGAACAGAATAGGGTCTTAATTAGCATCTTCAGGAAATATTGTATCATGCATATTAAGTCTTTTGGTAGCCGTTCACAAATACACCTAAAGAAACAAACAGAAGACTCTATATTGGATATGAGTGTGTATCTCCAGTTAGGATTATCTGAGTGAATATGCGTTTTGGTTTCCTTTTGTGGATGCCCAGCAAGGGGGAAAAAGAAAAAAGGGTTATTAGATAGCTGGAACATGGGAATAAACAAAAATCCTTTTCTGATTTATAGAAATATATTACCAAGCATAGCACCCCTGAATCCTGTTTTCATCCTCTGTCACTCAGAGAAGTATCTAGAGTCCCACAAGCCACTGCCATTGGATGGGAAGTGAATTTGAGCCTCCCACAACAGACCTGATATTATAAAAATGTGAAGAGGCTACATTAGCTTGTTCAGGTTCTGACCCTCTAAGCTGCATTAAGAAAATCAGTCAATATAATTAACTAGATTATCAAAAGTGAAAAAACAATAAACTGGCAATTTCATTGCACTCAATTCCCTACTCCTCTGTCAGTGAAAGGATAGGAGCTCCTACTGCCTATAATTAATGTGACAATTGTGCAAGTGCATGGTTTTCAGACTGCAAATAGAAACAAAGAACCTGCATCAGCCAAGATAAAAACGAGTCACAGGATGAATCATATCAGTGGCTGTGGGAATGGATTTCAGGACTTTCATGAAGCTATGTGATCTGGCAGGAGCCCAGGTGGGGCGAGAGGAGAATTGAGATAAAGAATATTTAATTGTAGAAGACACCAATGGCATGCCTAGTATTATATATGAAAGTGGGAGAGGTTGGAAATAGATTTTTTGTGTCATCGTCACAGAGGTGGGAGCTAACTCTATGGGAATAACTAAAGTAATCTTACTTATTCATTTATCTACCCACACACGTACACACCCTTGCTGACTTCCTAATTGATGTTGCAGCCAGAGAAGAAACACTGAATTCAAAGAGAGGCTATTTGTATTTTATTTCTGATCCAGCTGTACCCAAGAAGTGCCAGAAATCCTATGAGAAAGGCTCCTTTCAAAAAGACATTGAGCTGTATTTCAGGCAGTGTGAATTATGGTCCTCTGAAAACTCCAGTTATCTGAAAAATACTTTTTTTGCTCACTAAAGCAACATGGTAACTTAGCATGATAATGTGCTACATAATCAGATAGAGCAATTTTTTAATTATTCCTATACTGCAATATTTTTAAATACCAAAAAGTGAGGGCTGCATGAATAGAAAACCACTGAATCACTTTTTTCCTTTTAAATTTGCATTTTTCCAAGTCAACTTTTTACAGCTTAACCTTTCCACTAGCATTTAACTTCCTCCAACCTCAAAAACCATGCTCTGTCACTAATAGCTGTGGAGGGCCAGAAGGTACCGTGGCTCGTCTGTACTGTCTCTGTGCTGGCCCGCCAGCTACTACCCACATCGCCATTAGTCAATGGACACCCTTATGCTCCTTTTCCTCAACAGGGACACCTTCCTCAGTCTTATTCCACTCTCCAAACACTGGCTTTCCTTAAATGTATAGAAGTTTCATGTCTCTGAGATCTTTACACCTTTTTCCAAAGTTGCTAAAATGGTTTGAAAGTTTTAGAAGACCATGCAGAAATACAGCAGGAAAAAAAAGTAATAATTGTATTGAAATTGGATGCCTTGAGTTTAAAAGTCCCAGCCAGTTCATGCCCTCAGCTTAAAAATTATATTAACATGAAGTTCCAAAGAAAAAATATGCAGTTACATCAGTTTTTTACTGAAATGCAGTTCATGCTTGTCAGGTACCCCAGGCAGCTGCACCATAAGACCGTGCCTATGCCATGCCTTCAGGGCATATAACCAAGCAAGTACTTCTCTTTGATTTCAATATTAGTTTAGCTGATATAGTCTATTTCTTTTCCGTAAGGGAGGTATGCATCTTAGATTAAGAAATGGGCCATGCTTTAGTGGGTGCAGTCACTGGTCCTTCTTGCCTAGTAATTTGCATTTGCCAACATCTTGTCAGATCTGTGTGACCTGCTTTAGACCTGCCCTGCTAATGCCACCTGTGTACGCAAGGGAGTAATCATTCTCTGTTCATCACTGACAACTGATTCAAAAGGGTCAGCACAAGCATTTCATTCCCTCAAGAACTGATAAAGGTAATTGAATAAAATTCGAGGGTTTATTTTCATACCTTCTCAAGCACTCTATTTTATTTAAAAGATTTCCCTATTTAGCACTAGAGGATATTTGGAAGCATCTGACACAGCATCGTTATTGCCACTGAGCAGGGTATGGCTGTTAGGCTACAAATAATGTAGATGGCTCTCTAGCTTGCATGGGGCTGGAAGCACAATAGGTTCTCATCGCTCTTGTGCATTTCTGGTATCTTGTGATACCAGTTATTGTATCAAATCTTGTTTTGTTTGTTCCTTTCTCACATACTGAATGTAACGCTACTCCAGCACCAGTGGGTTTTGCAGGCACTGGGTGTCCAGGACTGTGGCAGCTCCCCATAGGGGAGGTCAGCCAGGGCTCAGCAGCCAGGACCCATCCCACTGCCCAGGAGAAAAATCCAGAGGCATCAGAGCAGCTCCAGCCCCAGGCATTGAACACCTCCTTGGGGATAAGGATGGGCAGAGACTGGTTGGGATAACAGGTTCTGTAACCAGCTTGGTAGAATTCATGTCCAGTATTGGTTACTATCCCAAATGGCTTCATGTATGAACTGTTTTCTATATTTTTATTCTGGATATTACACCTTGCAAATAGTGAATGAAGATGAACAGAAATTACTTTTCTGGTTTTCCATGTTCACCATATTTGTTTATTTACAAATGCAATCTTCTGTAGCATTGTCTGCATAAATTCCAGCTTCTCAACACAGAGACTGTTTTCCTAAGAGGTTTCTCTTCAAGTAAGTTTTCATGCTTGATTAACCAGAGTCTTCACTGTCCTTACAGCACCTAGCTTATTGCCATTATTTTCTCCAGAAAATACCCCCAAATTGGAGGAAGAGGGGACTTAATTAAAAATAAGCCTTACCAAATTATTCAGCTGGGCATTTTGACCCACAATAGTAACTATGTATTTGCATATATTTTAAGGTATCAGCAAGTAGAGGGAGTTACACATAGGAAAAAAGACTAAAATGTTTCTGCCTTAGTAAATCCTTCTGTTGATTATAGAAACAGAAAAAATAAATTACTTCATTAATTGTTCCTGGCTTAACAGGGTTAACATAGCCTGTGTCAATATAGTCTGATCCAAAGATACTCTTCTTGTTATTAGATGTCCTGCAGCTGCTTTCATTAAAAATCTCAATATTTATGCTCTGGGAGGTGCCAAAGTGAAGTCTTGCTTAAGAGCAGTAATGTAAACAACATTATACCTCCCTTCAGCAGGAACTATTCACACACCTGTCCTTTCTGGAAGAGTTTCAGTTTGCTATTTTTATTCCCCTATGCTTGTGAACTTGGTAGGTTAAGAACAGGGAGGTTTGTGTTTTCTTTTTTTCTTTTTAATACATGTGCCAGCTACACCTTTCTTCTAATCCTTACTTGATCTGAGGGTGGGCATATCTAATCACAGGAGTGTTCGAGGACCTCAGGGTACAGTGAATATTTTGCATGCTCAACCTACTTCCACTGTGTTAGCTGCTGTTATCTTAGGCATGACTATTGCCTCAGACTTGCCAAGTATTAGGTATGTGACATGACACATATTTTCCCACAATGTCTTGCTCTTCCTCACAGAAGTTAGTATCTCACTCAACCGTGGGAAATGCTTCTTTGTGCACTAGCACACGGAGGACAGGAGTGAATAACATAAAATTGGCAATTCCCATTGTCTGGAGTCTCCACGTTTCACTATAGCACAAGTAAGTCTGACACCCCATTTTGCATTGTCCGTCTAGGATTTGCAGGATTTGTCCCCACTGTGCTCTCCAATATGTCTTTGAAGATGAAGGTATAGAACAAATTGCAGAGTGAGGCTGGTGATGCAATCCACCATCCCTGAGTCAACACTTTTCTCCATGGCAAACCAAAGTCTCAAATTAGAGATTTTATTTTAAAAAATGCTATCAGCTACTAAGTTTCCCCTGACAGCACAGTTACGTTCCACCATCAGCGCAAATCCAGGCTTCTGCCTTCTAGGGGACAGCTTGGAGCCACTCAACAGCTGAGAGCACTCTGAGTTCTCTCAGGTTTTTGACTTCTCACCATCACTTGACATAGTTCAAGTACAGGCAGGGACAGGGACATTATTGCTAGTGCAGTAATAATACACTTGAGTATTTCATAAAGGTTGTGACATGTCTTTTGTAATATATTTTCAAGTTTCCATAAAGACAGCACATCATTAATGTTGAACCCTAGAAACAAAATGTTTATAGAACAAACAATACTGTAGCACGTGGTTAAATCCAATACTGTAACACGTGGTTAAATCCCACCAATGTCACCTCTGTTGGCAGCAACAATGGGGCATATCAGCTCCCTGGAAATGGAAACACTTTTGCTGTGTTGTGAGAGATGCCTGAAGACCAGAAGAAATCTATGTGCCTGAGAGCTGGAACTGTAGCAAGGTGATTTCATTAGAGCCTCCCAGAGACAACTCAGTCACCATTTTTGCCCTGAAAATGCTTCCCTACATTTTTGGTAGTTACCTAGTCTCGTGGTAAAGGATTGTTGCAGTAAATACACAGTAATCTCAGTAATCTAAATTTAAGAAGACTACATGATCAGCAGCAAGTTTTATATATTGCAAAGTTTGTAGTATGTTCCAAAGTCTTCCCTTACAGGTGAGAATCCCTGCATTAATGAGTGACATAAGCAGGGCTTTGGAGATCATCCATATAACAGATGCACAGGTGAGGCATTAACTGAAGATGAAAAATCTCACAGTTTTCTAACTAGGTTGAATCAATAATGCTCTAAATTCTGTCACTGAAAATGTGATAGCAAAGCATAAGGAAACTTGGATCATTACAATGTGGGTATGATACTCTCAGGCACATAGTGTGGCTTCTGGGGATGGTCCTGTGCAGGGCTAAGGTTTGGACTTGATGATCCTTGTGGATCACTTCCAACATGGCATATTCTATTATTTTATGATACTTGCAATATACAATTCTGTTACTTAACAGTCATGAAAGAAGAATTGTTTACAAGTGGTGAGCTGCCCATCTAGGCAACATATTTGCAGTGTTTTAAGTCAAAGACTGGAAACCGTCTGAATCTGGTCTATGTTACTGCTTGCAGTGCTAACACCACTGGAATATTAACTGGAATTATGATGGAAGAATTTTCCAGGGGAAAAACAATCCCTATTGCTGGCATAATCCTTACATTAGGAGTGAATGTAATCTGCTAGAAAAATATTTCTCATATCCCCTGTGATTCAATAAACAGCAGCTCTTTCATGCCAGTTCTGACATACCCTTACTGAAAAACCAGTAAAGCCAAGCCATATTCTGCAACTTCCTCACGTAAAATAACTAATTTCTGAAGCTTGATATGCTGATTACTTTACTTAAGTGTACTTTACAAATAATAACAGATAATTAAAATTGGTTGACCTCTGAAGTGATAAGGAATAAAAAAGAAGTATTTGCTTTAAAATATATTTCTGCAAGCCAGATTTCACTGTATTTTTTTCTATACAGAGAAAAGAAGTAAATAAACAAACAAACTGAAACCTGACATGTCACTGAGATTTTGCCCCAGTGGCATCTGCTGAAAAGAGCTTTTTAAATTGGCAGACAGAAAACTTTCTTAAGAAACATCTGCTAAGATCAACTGTTAGGTCTACTATTGCAAACATGATGTTTTGCTTACATTCTATTTCAGAAATTATATTTAAAATGATTGACAGAGAAGTTTCCTGACACTAGGAGAGAAGGAAACCTTTCTAAAACTGTTACTGTCTGCCATATAAGTTAATATTAAATAATTAAGTGTAGGATTTAGCTATCAGGCCATGACCATAACAAATTTAATCCACTGCAGACTGTAAAGGAAAAGTCTAAAGAATGGGAGAATGGCATCTTCCTCCAATTACCAATAATGGTTCCAAATCATCACTAAATCCTGAAAGAAAAATTCTGTACTGTACTGATTTGGGACTGCACATTGTAACAAATTGAGAAATATTTAATATATTAATAATTTCTAATGTGTACATATACACAAACACATGAACATGCGAACACATTCACATCAACACAAACTGAGTAGCACTCATCACAAAAAACTATGGATAATATTTGAAAAGAGATTGATTCACTACTGCATGTCTCCCATCTTATGCCCCATTGACGTTCTCTTGCCTCAGCATGGGGCCATGATCCCAGGGTGGAATTGTATAGAAGTCTAGACAGCTATATAGATGTCCAAAATGCTGAAATCTCAACAGCTTTGCTACAGGTTTGTAGTTAATGTTTGGGCAATCAGGAAGCCTAAATGATTGTGCAGTTGCTCAGAAACAGGGAGTCAGAAAATGGAGATCAGGACATCTCACCTCTTAAAGAAATGCATTCCTTATTTCACTTTTAGATATTTTTAAGCTTTAGCAAGTCTGTTAACCTACCTGAATCTTATCTACATGCTGAGAATAATGTATGCTGTAGATTGACCTGCACAGGGAAGCTGTCTCAACATGAAACATGTGCATTACAAGATACTGAAGAAGGGCGTCTTCGTCCTCTGTCAAAAAGATAAACTAAATTTTGATCATTTGAAGATAAAACTAAAATGAAAAAAAAAATAAGGCATTTAAACAATCCCTGTTCTGCTTTGCTTTTTTCTTTTGAGGGTGGGGTCATTTAGGAATCTGCCTTTGCTGATCACCCTATCACATTTTCAATTCTGAATTCAATGTCTAAGAAAGCTATTTCTTAGAAACTATAATATAAATAATGGTTGTATTTGTTATTTCTGTCTTTATTTTCTTCTTTTTCAAAAAAATCAACTTGAAACATAAAAATTGTAGTTTTCCAGGTCCAGCACTTTCCATGTCGAATTTCAGATAAGAATTATTTTCTTCTCAAGCAAATTACATCACTTCATAAGTGATTTAAAATGCCAGCACATTCCTGAACAGCCACAAACATAGTATTATAAGAAGGTCATTTCATTAGAAACAGAGGGCAATCGGGAGCTAACATTCAGCAGTGTTCCCTTCAGGTACAAGTTTTAGTTGCATTTTCGTAGGAAAGCAAGTTGTAAAAAATAATAATCTACATCATTTTCCAAAACCTATAAACTTCAGTTATAAGCTAACTACTTAAAACCTTCCTTCAGAAACTTAACCTGAGATGAGTCCGTGGTCCTGCAACACACTTCATTCCCCTGTGACCAAATAATGCTCTGAGGTTCCAACCAAGCACAGTAAACTTGGTATAGAGCAATTGCTGTCTACAAGTCAATGTACACAATCTCTTCCACAGGCAAAAATTATTGTTCCATTGGGCTTTATTCTTCTTAAATTTATCTGTTCATAGTGTTACCCTGTCTTCAGTGGGTTTTAGTTGCCACTGGGTCTCAAGGCGATTCCAAGCATCCTGCAATACCTCAATAAAGTAAGGGTTTTCAGACTTTCAGGGGATGAGGGGTGGAAGTATGACCCCAAAAAAATCATGATTCAAGCATGTCACCACTTAAGGGAAGTAGTACTGTGACTGTCACAAATACCAATTTTTTTAATAGTGGGCATACAGAATTAAACTCTCTCTATATAACAACTATATCAGGAACACTAAAATGTCTTAGATACTCAACTAAATACTTTCATATATTCTGAATAATGAAAAAAATAATGAAAAGAAAGCAAATAAACTGTATTTTTTAAACTACTGGAATATAAAAAGAATATTTGCTTTCATAGTCTGGCATTAATGCTTGAAAGCCAAAAGTGTAAGCAATGAAAACATGCCAAGAACAATAAAAAGAATGAAAAGCCAAATTCTGAAGGGAAAAAAATGAACCCTGCTTTTCCTTTTAATAAATGAAGTAAGGTTTTTAATACTGTGAAGCATTGCTTCCACAAATTTATGAGCCAAGTATCCAAGGAAACTATGTAAGAAAAGGATAAAGAAAACAGTTTCTTAATGCCTTATTAATTCATTAACATGCGCCACGGATCTGTAAAACATAAAAATAGTTTGGGGAGCTCAAATGTGGTATCACCAGTAAGTTGCTATACACCCATAGTGTCTTTCTCAGTCACCTGAAGAATCTTGGTTTACCTGCTGTCTCTCTGTTTCTACTTCCTTCACACATTATGCTTGGTTATCATATTGAATAAATAGAACAGAAAACACAAGTAATACCGTTTCCTTTCTTTTTATAAATTCAGAAACATTAGATTTGCTCCTACAGTTTTCTGTCCCAAAGCTGCACAGGACTAGCTAGGCATTGCAAGAGGAACTTAAGGAACATGACTGGGTTATTTTAAGCCACAGCCTTTGAGCTGCTTGCTTTGCAATGTGTGGAAGTTACAATCATCAAAGCAGTTTCAGCAATACTTATATGACTTTCCAGACCTAATTTCTTCATGTGGAGGAAAAAGTATGTTATCTTTTAGCAACTGCATTTTTTGTACTATGATTAGTTTTCTTTGTACAGTGATTAGGAATGACACCATATCTTCCTAATCAAAGAGGGGATGTTTCTTTTCAGTTTCTATGCTTATCAGTGATGGGCAAAAGTGTGGCAGTCAAATACCCAAAATTAGAGGCTATGCCCGTCACTAATGTGAAAGTTCTTTAGAGAAACCTTAAATACAGAAGGGTGATTTTTATCTTCTAAATACCAATAAGTAACTCCATGCTTCTTGCTGTCTCTGATTTAGTACTATTCTTGCTGTGGTCCCACGAGTGTCGATGCTGTGTGAGTGGAAATGCTACTCACTGGGGATTTCCCAGGGACAGCTGTGGTAGCAGACTTGTACAGACCTTTCACAGACCTAAGGGACTGTATAGAGTTCATCTGGTTCCATGGCATTTACAGGAATATAAGTGTAAAGAGCCTGAGTTTCAAGAGTTTTTGTTGTTTACACAGTGGTTTTTACATCTTTCCACCTACCTTTAAAAGTAAGAAAGAGAAGCATCCCCTTTTTTTCTTCCATAGCTGAGTTGATAAGAAAGATACGTAGTGGTTTGCATGTATCATGTAGGTCTTATTTTGTCGTATCTTATTCTTGCTGAGCACCAAAAACTGAAATTCAATTAAGTTTTTAATAGAAAACGAGTAAGAAAGAAGGGGCAATGTGAGTGCCTCTGAAGAAAAGAGGTCTACTCCGGGATAGCTCCTTTCAAGCAGAGAGCACTGGTGCTTCTTCAGGCCAAGAGCTGAGGTTAAAGTGGATTTTAAACATCAAAGATGCTGACTAGGCAAGAAGGAGGGATGACCTGCCACTAACAGTGGCCAGAGAGGAGCTCAGGGCTATCAGGCAACATAGCAGGTATCAGGCTTCCCTACCAAGCTGGGGTAGAGCCAGACCTACAAGCAGGTCAAGCTAAGCTGTGGCTCTTTTAGGCCACTTCTTTGGGTAGTCTTTTGACAAATAAACATGACTTTGTTTTGGAGAAGTTGTTTCCTGAGTCACTTTAATTAACTACTGTCACAACAGAGATAAAGGGTGTGTATGTGTCAAATCCAGTTAGGCCTGTTGAGTTAACCCTGCTGGGAAGCAGGAAAGTTGAAGCCTTGAGATGTAATCTGAAACTGGAAGCATGTGTGATTCCCCCAAGAGGGATGAGGTAGCCAGGATCATCTGTCTCCCAGAGGGTGCCTTAATGAGACAAAAATAGGTCACCTTTCTGGATGTCCACATCTGCACTAGGGAAAAGAAGAGAGGCCTCTTGCTGTATCCTTTAGGCACAAGAATTAAAAAATGCCTCCTATTCTTAAAGGGTGAGAAGTTGAAGAGAAGATTCATGTCTTCTCCTACCACCTGGAAAAGGAAGGCATGAAAAGGTGTATCTATTCATCTGTCAATCGGTTATTAAAATGACAAACCATTGTGATTACATCATGGATTATTGTCCTAGAAAAGAAGCTTTTGTAGGTGTCAGCAACACAGGGCGTGTGAAGAGGAATCAGCAGGGTGTGAATCAACACACTATGCAATGAGAGTAAGGACAGGTGGCACAAAAAAGCAGGAAGCTTCTGTCTTACTCCACTGCTGCCACCAAGCAGTGGTACAAGATCTGCCAAGACCTTTGCCATCTCCATGGAGATCAGTGACATGCATGAATGCTTGACATCTCTCCCAAGGAGGTTCATATCTCTGCTTCAGTGTTTTCTTTTACAGAAAGAAGGCTGCTGGTTTTCAGACAGCTCTGTGACTCCTAAATTCTGTGAGGCCTTTCCTGCTCAATCCCATAGAAAAGTTAGTCCCCTTGTCTGGGACAGAAACTGCATAAAGCTTTTCAGTTATGTAGGCAAACATGAATTTTGCAACCCCAAGTGGGAGGGACCAAAGCTACTTCTATGGAAAGAGAAGAGGTACAGGAAAAGACACAGAAAACAGGGAAATTTGAGTGAAATTAGGTAAAGACAACTAGAGGAGAACCTCAGAAAGCTGCTTCTATTGTCACAGAAGGCTTGGAGGGGCTGAAGGTGGGGTTAACCCTTTTGACATTACTGCATCCCTAGACCCCCTATTTTGCCTGGACAGCAGCAGTGTTAGGCTGGCTTTCAGGACTTTATGCCAGGCACAGCACTCAATCCATCTGCAAAGGCAGCAGCCCCATTTGCCTTTGCTGCAAACCAGTCTGACCTCCTTTTACCTCAGCACCTGCCAGCATGTACTGCTTGCTACTGATCTTTCTTTTCCTTCCTTCCTCCCTTCCTTCCTCCCTTTCTTTCTTTCTTTCTCCCTTTCTTTCTTTCTTTCTTTCTCCCTTTCTTTCTTTCTTTCTTTCTTTCTCCCTTTCTTTCTTTCTTTCTTTCTTTCTCCCTTTCTTTCTTTCTTTCTTTCTCCCTTTCTCTCTTTCTTTCTTTCTTTCTTTCTCCCTTTCTTTCTCCCTTTCTCCCTTTCTTTCTCCCTTTCTCTCTTTCTTTCTTTCTTTCTTTCTCCCTTTCTTTCTTTCTTTCTTTCTTTCTTTCTTTCTCCCTTTCTCTCTTTCTCTCTCTCTCTTTCTCTTTTTTCCTTTCCTTTCCTTTCCTTTCCTTTCCTTTCCTTTCCTTTCCTTTCCTTTCCTTTCCTTTCCTTTCCTTTCC
>JAWWMP010000116.1:54820609-54844778 GCA_035047865.1 Dendrocincla tyrannina | reverse complement strand
CCACAATATAAGAAAGATATTAAGTCATTAGAGAGTGTCCAAAGAAGGACAGCAAAGATGGTGAAGGGCCTTGAGATGAAGTTGTATGAGGAGCAGCTGAAGGCACTTGGTCTGTTCAGCTGGAGGAGACTGAGGGGAGACCTCACTGCAGTTACAACTTCCTTGTGAGGGGATGAGGAGGAGCAGACACTGATCTCTGCTCTGTGGTGAGCAGTGACAGGACCCGAGGGAATGGCCTGAAATTGTGTCAGGGGAGGTTTAGGTTGGATATTAGAAAAAGGTTCTCCACCCAGAGGGTGGTTGGGCACTGGAACAGGCTCCTCAGGGAAGTGGTCAAAGCACTAAGCCTGACAGAGTTCAAGAAGTGTTTGGATAATATTCTTGGGCACATGGTGTGACTCTTGGGGATGGTCCTGTGCAGGGCTAAGAGCAGGATTTTAAGATCCTTGTGAGTCCCTTCCAATTCAGTTTATTCTGTGATTCTGTGAACTAAGAGAACACATGAAGAGCGCTTCAGTGGATATCCCTACAATCGACAAGAGCAGAGGTTGAAGGGAAATTTGGCAGGGTATCTTCGGTCCTCTTCTTCACTGTAAGCTCCTTACATTCTAGAGAGGCTGGTTGCAATGCTCCTGTTTCATAGACTCAGTCTCCAGCTTTTTGTGCCTCAGAATGCCCAAGAGATCAAATATCACTATTGCTCTTTCTTTAGAATCTCCCAATATTTCCCAAGCTGGATATCCAGCCTTGTGTTACATTTTTTCAACGTTCCTCCCATATACAATCTTGCCATCTCCAAAATTTTGTGCTTCTCTTAACTCCCTTCTCCAACTCACCGAGGCCTATGTTTGCTATGGATGATATATATGCTATTTCTTGGTCCCCTAATGCACTCCCACTTTTCAGCTCCCCAACTCCTTCTTCAGTTCTGCTTTTTCTCTGACCTGCTGTCCCCAGTCCTGCCACAGAGCACCTCCTGTTCACAACACCTCCCCTTTGCACCTCAAAACTTTGGGCGTTCCTATTTCTCTCAATTCCCAGATCCTTCTGTTCTCTCGTAAGGCTCCCAGATGGGGCTTCTACATTTGCGGTATGTGCACGAGGTGTTCATCTTCAACCTGCTTTATTACCCCTAGCCACTGGGACTTTTCTCTACCATCTATCTATCTGATAAGAGCCTGGTATTCCTAAACTTGCTTTGCTTGAATAAGACTGCCAAGAAACAACAAAAAATAGTAGGCAGGGACTCAAGTATTAATTGCTAACCCCAATGGAACATAAAGGATAGAAAAGGAGGTTCTGTCTAAGGGAAAAAAACTATTACGTGGTAGCCACAGGAGTGTGGAGACAGTGGCTCATTTCATCATGAAGTCTGCCTGTTGAACCAAAGTAGGGCCCCTAAAGTGTATGCTTTGGGGAAAGAAAACAGTTGAGGAAAATAGCTCCTGGTTACTTGGCAGCTACTACTGCCAAGTCAGAAGCTACACTCAAGTTTCCTTGGGCAATGACAGCTCTGAAAGGAGCAAGGGTTTGTTTCTTTTCATGTTGCACTAAGACATCCTTGTCCATGAAAACTTTCTCCTGTGATGGACAACAGGAAATATATGCAAGGTAAGAAAGGGAAAGTCTTTGAGGACTTTCCTTCATCTGCCATTCATGTCATAAGGGCTGTGCCTTCCTTGAGCCCTTTTGCTTTCACAGGACAGCCCAAAGAATTAATGCTCAAGTTACGCTTTTGGTGGCTGACCTTGAGGCTTCCATTTGCAGATTTCCTTTTTTTCTTGGCCAGAACAGTTTTCCTTATTCTTCATGAACTGGCCTGCCCTGCGAAGTGCTGGACATTTGTGGGCAATGAAAGTTGAGGACCCTGACAACAGCACACCCAGAACCTCTTGCTGACAGCTTTGTTGAGACAAAGATGTTGCTGACGTTACTGAGCTGGTGGTAAACATCACCTCTGCATACTGCAAATTTCATGTCAGGCTAGAGCTTTTATACTCATAACTACAGAGAGGCAATTAGCTTTGCAGAGTGCTTTTAGTGCCACATGCTGAAACAAACAAGTGCACACCCTGTTAGGTTTTAAGTCTTACTGGATCATTAAGCCCAGCTATTAGAGCATCTAATACTATATATTAGAATATATTTCTCCCACAAAGACACCAGCTGGATCTCTTCCTTTGCAGCAGCATGAGGGCTGATCAGGCCTGCAGCAGTGCTAGAAAGCAATAGGTGAGCATTCCAGCAGTTTGCAGGTGAGATCAAGGTTCAGAAGGTCTTCACTGGATGCATTGAGAAAGTGAATAAACATTTATTCTCAATTTCGATGTCTAAATTATGTCACATGAAATACCATAGGTCTCCCATGGATCCATCATCATTCCTGACACTCTTTAGTTAATGAATTTGTTAAAATCAATCTACTGTAACTAATCATTTCAATGAATAATGAGGTAATTGTACTACAGAAAAATACCAAGGCACCTGTAATGGGTAGAATGTTTTGAAGCAGATTTTTAAACTGTACTAGGGTCCATGAAACAGGAAGAAACAGTCAAAAGACAAAGCACTTAGAGTAATCCAGTACATACCTCCACTGGGAATGTTATGCTCCATCCCAGTCTCATTTCATCTTACTTCTGAAGGAATGTTTTGAGAGTGGAAAAAAGGCATTAAAAGTTTAAGGGTGGTACGAGATAACAGAACAGTAACAGACACTGGGACAGAACAGCACTTTTGAGTACAAATGCCATTCTTCCCTCATGATAATCTCACTCAGTCTGTGTTTGAGCACCATTAAACCATGAAGATTTCTTACCCTGCATGCCCATAGCAATCTACATTAACTACCTATGAGCAAATTGTGTCCCAATTGTACATAAACACTAAATAAAAATGCACAAAGGAAGCACTTCAAGCAAATTGAAAAATAGTTTGGAATGAAAACTGCCTAACCCTCAGGAATGGGAGCCAGGAGCGAGAAACACTTTCTTTTTACAAGGGTTTTAGCTGGAAAGGCAGAAGCAGGTAACGTTCTTCCTCTAGTAATCATTTCAGTTCTAGTCTTTCAGGCTTTACTCAGAAGAAAGGACAATGAAAGGAAAATTAAGCCAAACTATTTCTCCATTGGTAAATTACTTACTCATTAATGCTAGAGTGGAAAAATCTGAGATTGTTTACAAGGAACCAGCACTACAGATGAGAGTTTTTAAAAAAATAATATTCCATTTTCTAAAAGAAGCACAGTTTTGTGGCATTTGACCAACATTTTCAAGATTAGCTGCCTGATGGTAAGAACTTAATACCAGGGGCCTGGTTTTCAGAGTTGCTGATTGTTACACAAATCTCACCTATGTCTGTAGTTTGATGTGCTTCCTACCATTCCTGGAAATCAGGCTTCTTACCTGTATACGTTGACACTGAATGTGAGTCTCTGACTCAAGATACTTGAGTATGAAGAGTTTTTTTAATGACTTCACACCTGAAAAATCCAAGAATGGGAACCAGGTGTACCTTTCTCCTCTGCAAGTATGTTCATTCCCTGACTTTGCTAGTTTGCTTCCCAAGCTTATTCAAAATGTACTTGCAGTTCTGCAGTTAGTGAAATGCAAGAAGGTGCCTCAAACCTACAAGGGCTCCAGCCATTCAAAACACATGCCATGTGACTGCTTGTATATTCAGAGCTGCTTTGCTAAAGCAAATAGTAGCCCAGTACAATTAACAACGGCAGATATTTGGTACCACATTCAGACTTCTACAGCTCCTAATTTCCCTCAGTCATTTAAATGATCACAGAAACATTTCTATACATAGAACTACCATATATAGAACTCCGTATCTCAGTGTATGCATGGGAAAACTGTGATCTCCTATATCTGCAGTATAATTTCTGTCATAAACTGTGTTCAAACAGTCACAAAGTCTTCATTCAGTTCATATTGTTCATATTTTCCTTTAAGACTGAATCCCATTTTCATAGCATATATTTATGATAACATCTGTCTCTTTCTGCATTTTTTCAGCCTCTTGACCTATTGCACTTTGTTCATCAAAATATCAATAATCCACATTGCTTCAGATTATTTCTCTCTTCCCTTTCATACGCTCTTCACAGCCTATCTTACCACAGTGGCTCAAGGGAGCCAGTGTCTCCCAGAGAACACAGCCAGGCCATGCAGACTAGTGGGTTTAGGGGAATGTCTCTGCACAAATTTTGAAATTGATTGCAGCTAGTAGTTTCATACTGAAATGATGATTAACACATGGCTTCTTGTCTCTCAAAACAAGCACAGAAATGCCTGCAGTCAGTAAGATCTACTATCACTTGCTTTCACTCCATTCTCATATAGAAAAGCTGGCCTTTAGTGCTCAGATATTCATTGTAATATACTCTTGGGACTTCATGTCACAAAAAGTGTCACTAAACTGATACGAAATAAAATAGACGAGAGTTAAAAAAATATATGAAGTATATTTTTGAGTCAAATAAATATTTCCTTGACTGAGCGGTTAACAAATGCAGTCATAAGAAAGACTTCATGAGACAGCTATCCCATAAAGACTTTTGCTCCTCCTTGGGATTCCAGTATTTCAGTCTTTTTCAACACTGAGTATCTACAAGATGATATTAAGACTTCTATAACTGGTTAGAACTTGTGCAGAGCAGTGTCTTATTTATGTTCACGGGAGGGTCTTTTGTGAAGAAACAGATACAGCATCCAGAGAAGTTCGATCCTATTACTGTGGCATAAAAGACTAGTCAAAAAAAAAAACAACCAACCAACCAAACAAACAAAAACAAACAAACAAAAAAACCCACACCACTCCAAAAGGATAAAATGTTGCAAGTACAAAGCACTCTGTAAACATCTTTTAACCCTCGGATTAAACTATGCCAGTTTCCCCACCCTGCTTCATAAATTGTGTCCAAGGCCACACAACAAGTCAATGGCTGAGCCAAAACAGACTTCTGATGCTTGACTTCCAGTTCTAAAGCTCCAATGTTTTTATCCTTTTTTATACTTCACCTCACTTTCTACATTGTGAATACTACTCAAATTCCCCCTTTTATTGAAGAATATGGAAAGAAAGGTTATGGAAACCTTTTGACACCTCTGCCTTGCAAGTCCAGTCCTGGGTTGCCCAGGAGCTTTGCAGAACCCAGTGCTTTAAAGTTTTGCAGTCTCCATAGTTCAAAATAATTTTAATCCCAGTAGACATCAGATGTTAGTTTCTATTGCCATATCCCATACTGGCATGTAAATTCATACAAATTTCAGCCCCTTAGCAACAATTTTGCCTGTAGACCTTCTGGGAGACAAGCAATCTTCGGAAGAACAGACTTCCAAGATCACAAGCAAGCAGTAAAATTATAAAGCTGCCAGAAGAGCAGATACAATATTTCCCAAATTGAGTGATGTCTAGGTTCACAGTCATGCTGTTATCTTCAAAGGCAAAGTCATCTGATTGTTTCTATTCCTTCATCATAGCAACAGCTTCCTATCCTTCTAGTCCAGCAATGACATCTTGCAACCTTCCTGTCCATCCCTGCCTTTAGCGTTCTGCTGCTGAGAAATTCTGCTTTCTGAATTGATTGCCAGCCAAGAGTGCTCAGATGCAAGTGAGGTTGATTCAAGCTTTTGGATAAACAGTCTTAAGTCCCTGCATACCTGAATCAGAGCCAAATTCCTGCAGTAGCATTGCTCACTAGAGCTAGCTACCATCTCTAGATCCCAAATAGCATCTGAACTAAGCTCACTTGAAAGGATGTCAGTGTTGAGATATGCCATTAGTTCAAATAGTGGTGAGCAATTTCCAGCTTTGAGTCTTTGGTAACAGATAAAGCTGTGCATGTCTTATCAGTATTTATAATATAGACTTTTTGCTTAATATACTTGGTTCTATTTCATGCATCAATGGTACATATCTTGATAAATGAAAAGCATTAACATGCTGCCTTTTGATGAAGTAGATGGTATATCTAGTTTCAGGTTAGACTGACTCCTACCAAAGACTCCTTTAACTCTAACCACAGATGTACAGAAATAATTTTTGTTATATTTGCTAGGGACCACAAGCTTTGTCAGGTCCCTAGCATATTTGCTGCATTTCCTTTCTCCATTGTTCTTTCATCTTTTTCCTCAAAGTCTTATCTAAAGTACACTTATAGCATGTCTTAGGTACCCAGTGGGAAATCTGTTTGCAATCCTTCTATGGTCTCAAGCTAGAAAAAACTTTTCAACGTCTGCCTATCCCATAGGATATGTTTTCCAGATGAAACGTTTTACAGAGCAGAGAACCCACTGTGCTTGATGTTATCAGTTTTGCATGAGCACAACACAAGAAAACCACGTAGAACCCTTCATTCCCCTGTACTCTGCAATGGTGAGGCCACACCTCAAAACCCGTGTTCAGTTTTGGGTGCAAAAGAAAGACATAGAGGCACCAGAACATGTCCAGAGAAAAGCAACGAAGCTGGTGAAGGGTCTAGAACATAAGTCTTTTGAGGAGCGACTGAGGGAACTGGGGTTGTTTAGCCTGGATAAAAGGAGGATCGGGGGAGACCTTATCACTCTCTACAGATACCAAGTAACAAGTGACCAGACCGGAGGAAATGGCCTCAAGTTGCGCCAGGGAAGGTTTAGTTTGCATATTATGAAAAATTTCTTCATGAAAAGGGCAACCAGGCATTGGAACAGGCTGCCCAGGGAAGTTATTGAATCACTGTCCCTGAAAGTGTTAGAAAGCACGTGGATGTGGCACTTGAGGATATGGTTTAGTGATAATGATTCTGTGTTTTACGAAAGTGGTGTGGCCAATGCTGGAGGCTGGAAGTGAGCATTCAGTCAGAGCTGGGCTTCTCCAAAGCTTTCTGAAAGACTTGCAACTGAAAGGCAATGCAAGGCAAGTATTCTGGCAGGAGCTTCTTCAGTTGCATTTGCACTAGTCAGGGACTTTAGTTTGCATTTCAAAAGAAGCTGTTCAGAGCTGCGAGTTTCAAAAGCAATTGGAGCTGGTTGTCAAAAGTCAGTAAAATGAAGGCTTGGTGTTATCATCAGAGCTGTAGTACCTTCTGCTGTTCTCCTGAAGATTTTTTAGCCTCACTTTAAAAATTCAAGACCTCTGTGGCAGTTGACTGACTGGAGTATAAGAATGGCATCTGTGAGTCTGTTTAAGTGCACACAGATTGTGAGGTTTTTCAAAAATTCTTTCTGTGTCTTTTGCCCCTGCTGCCATGTGCCTGTGAGTCAAGTACTTGGTGATTAGCAACATGATGATTATTAGAATACATTTATCTGAGTCTTTGAAAGATATGGTGGTGATCCACCCTACAGGAGCACAAACTGGACTTAGACATGCACATTTATCTTATACGGAAAACTTATGCACCTAAATTACTCTTGTAGGTTTATCAGTTCCTGGAGCTAAAGCAAAAGCAAGTCTTTTGGATAGCATGAGACTTCAACTGTTTTGTTTGGGGTTTTTTTAAAATGTATTTATTCCCAAATAATATTTTTATTGTGTATTGGAGATGGTTATTGGAGATAATTTAGTTCAAATTAAAAAAACTCTTCAAGAGGGGCATGAGACAGGAGTCACTTCCAGCGTTAATGCTGAAAGTGAACTGGCAACCAGAAGTCAATTTAATAAGAAAAAGGGAAACTTCATGCAGTCTAAGGTATTTCCTTATCATCTGTTGTGGAATGACTGACAAAAGCAAGGGAAATTACTCACTGTCATTGAAAATACATGGAGGATTCATATATGTGTTAATAGTTTGTTCAGCTATGAGAAGTGTTTAGCAATAAATTATTCAGGCAAAGTCGTTTCCTGACAAAGAAATTGGCCTTTTGTGTTCAAAATGTCCTAACAATCCTAACAGATTCCACCTGTATGCAGAAGAAAATTGAGATCCACTGCTGAAAATTTAATTTGTTGCTATCAATCTACTGAAGCAGGTTGTTCAAAATTATAGCTCTGAAAGTGAAAGAAAATGTCATAAAATCCCAGCAGTTTCCCTGCCTGAGCTGTGCATGCAATTATTCAAAACGGTCACATCCAAACCCTGTAGAACAGAGAAATGTTGAATAGGTGACTGTGAGGACTTAAACAATATTACCAGCAAATCTTCAGCATTTCATACAGCAGGCTTTGTCAAAATTATTCAGAGTCTTCTTGAAATAATACAAGACATGACACCTAAATTTTATTTCAACTTTAACGTGGTCTTTTACTGCATTTGCATGAAAAGCCAGGTTTGCATTGAAGTCAGCTGAAATGCAAGATGTCACGAGCATTTTCAGTAGTGCGGCACAGGTACTCAAGTTGCAGGAAAGGCTCTGGTGGCCAAAACAGGCATATGAGACGCAGTTCAAAAAGGACCACAAGTACTCAGGTGTCTAGTGTCCAGGTGTCCACTCCTGCCCTAGAGAAATCATGTCAATGTTCTACTAGCCCAGCTGAAAGCCATCCTGGGCCCATGGATTAAAGAGCTTCCATCAGTTGTTGGGGAAGCAGAATTCAGCACAATTCACCATAAAATAGTAAAGGGGTAGAAAGTGATTAGCATTAGAAAGTGATTAATCTTAGCATAAGCTCCTGACATACTCAGACACCAGCTGGATGCAGCCATCTGCATGGAGGCTGGAAACAGCTGCTCCCACAGCTTGTCAGAGGTCTGTCAGAGCATGCAGAAGAGCTTGCAAAAAACAGGAGTGTATGCTGAAGTGCTTCTTTCCCTTACTATGTCTCTAGGGGAGAAAGAAATTTGTTGTACCTTGGAAGGGAAGGAAGGATGCTACGTATCTCACACGCTAAGCCTCAATGAGCTGTTAAAAAAAACAAAAACAAACCGAAACAAAGCAAACCAGGGGAACTTTATAAAACAGCTTGAGCTGCAACAGAGGAAGGAATGAATTTGAGATCCCATGGGTAATCCCTGGAAAGACTTCTGTAGGCTCACATCCATCTTCCAAAAAACTCAGATTACTGACCATGAGCTGGAGGACTTTTTTTGTTGTTGTTGTTCTTCTTCTGTTAAATTTATTCTTTAAGGTACCTTCCTGAAAATTACACACATCAGGATGTAATGAGGATTCTGGATATCTCTTTGGGATCTGAATCATTGTCCCCTCTCTCTCTGAGGAAATTACAATGTCTGATTTTGCTTTTTGTTTCCAAGTGGACTAGTTTATATGAATCATTGAACACAGAGTCCTGTAGCCCTAACGTCATATCCATCCAAGAACCTCAACAAGCTTCATGGACTTTGGTCTCAATGGTATGTTTATTTAGTATGGATCAGAGTTTTATTCCTTGCCTCCAGTAAGAGCCATTCTTCAACAATATGTCAAAAAACTCACACTCTAGACATGTTCTTTGCCCTCACATATTTGACAGTAATATTACCCATGTAAATAAGTCATATTTTCAAGTACAGGGTATAAATATTCCAATGAGAACAGACTAATACAATTTCCAAATGAACTTCCCCCTTTTTCTGAGGCTACAAAACCTTCTTGTGTTTTAAGGATTTAAAATAAAAAAGGTCATCATCTCCATCGCCTTGCCTCTCTGCAGGTAAAGACTACTGGCACATACTTGTACAATGGGTGCATGTTTGCTGTAAGAAGTGTTGCAGAAATTCTCTACTTACCTCTCAAGGATGGTGCCAGAGGTCCAGCACGGGCACCCAGAACACCTGTGCAATCTCCACAGAAGATGACAAAGACTCACCCAGAAGTAGCCTCAGCTGAGGTGTAATAGAATGACCTACTCTCTGTATGAGAGGTTGAACAAGGGAGTCTCAGAGATACTGCCTGAGCTTTTAAATTTGGTAGTTTTGCAGTATTAACTTCAGTTTTTCTCAGGCATGTCCTTTACAGCTGTGAAGGATGCCCATCACAATGACAGCCTCATGCAACAATAATGTTTAGAGATGGGGAAAACCTGATTCTTGTAGTCTAAAGACAGAAAGGTAAGACATTAAAGAAACTCTTCCTTTCTTTCCAACTTCTGCTTTTAAAATGGATTTGTTTCCCCAAATGAGAAGAAAAATCTGAAAGTGAGTCATGGCTAAATTCTTCATAGTCCCCTTCTGCCCTAACTTCTTGAGTAACTTTCTGAGAAGAAAAACAATGAAATGCTTTCTTACTTGGCAAGCTCTTCTCACCATTTTCCATAAAGAGTACACATACCCACAGTGCCTCTTCCTCCTTTCAGCTGGAGATCACAAATATTCTAGATTATTACATAACAGAAAATAAGGCAGCAAATCATGATTCTGACAAGTGACCAGGAGTACTCTTATGTTCAAATGTTTCTCTGTCCTTGTTCCAAAGAGATGTGGCTGAGCAGACCCCACATGACAAGCACCCCCAGGTGCTACAAGGAGACTCTCCTCTCAAATAAGAGGGACTATCTGTTTTAAACAGCACTTATATTTTTTAATTCTCCTCTGCAGTATTTTTTAATTAAGCTATTTTCATAAGATTTCTTTTACTTTCTTTGACAGTCAGTAAAGTTCTTTACATAAGCAAAATGTCTCATAGAGACAATGTTTTTCTACTGGGTTAACCCAAATTAAATATTTAATTCACAGTGAGACACTGAAGAAAATCACTCTGTTTTCTGAAGAGCTCTTAGGAACTTAACCCATATAGGACAAAAGACATCAATGAACCAGAGCTTCTTATTTAAGTGCACCATTTTCACAATTTGAGTGCTTAAGTTTGTGCTTGTGTTTTTCCTTAAATTAAAAGAAATCTAAAGTGTCAAGGGATATTGCACGCTGGCTAATGTAAAGCTGTCCAGATCAATTTGTCCTGCTGTACCATAATATGACACATTTTAGCAATCTCATGGTTTTTCTTTGTTAAAAGTTATCTATAATTATATTTAAAATATCAATATTAATCCACAAAGCTCTTTGCTTTTGTAAAATACCACAAATCATTCTCCTGTATTTGTACAAGCAAAATTTTGCTGCCTGCACCATAAGTTCTGGGTTGCATAAAAAGCTGCTATCCCCATGAACATTACAAATACAGCTGATCAGTGGGGAGCTCCAGTGGTTAGAAATGGTGAACCCTGCATGTGCTCTGACCACTGCATTGTCTCACCACCTAATAGTCAGGCAATTTAAGCCCCCTGTTTTATTCCTCTCTTTCTACAAAGGAACCCTTACTCTAGATTTATGTGCCAGAGAGAAGCTTCACTCATGTCCGTGCAACTCAAAAAAGGGGGGTTTCACTCACCTCCACTATTAGATCAAGTTCTCTACTAAGATCAAAGGTGTTTGGCTGATGCGAAGCCATTTCCTTGAGGAACAGAATTTGATTTGTCCAAATAGCATTCAGAAGCACTGGGGGTCCCTGAAGGGGTAGTGGCCTCATTCTGTAAAGCACAGGTTTGGGAAGCGCATGCCACAATGCATACCCCACCACCTGCTCAGTGTCTGCAGGCCGGTGGCAGAGCAGGCAGGTGGGATTTATATGGTAATGCAGCTGCTTCCAGGAGGTGAGCTCACAGCCTCATTCAGAAATTATTCAGCCCTTTCCAACACAGCCATCAGCAGGTATGGAAACACCTTCCCTCTTGGGAAATCTCTGTGGGAGGCAGCCCTCAGCAGAGGGGAGAGCAGACTGCAAGATGCAGCAAGTGCCCAAGCAAGATACTCGTACCAGAGTCTACCAGCAATGAATCCAGCTGTTGACATTATCGAAAGAGGTCTTGTGCCAAATATATGGCTTTCAATTGCTGAACTACATGAAAAGAGGGAAATGGGTCCTAAGGAGGTGTGCTAAAAATCAACAGAAGCAACCAACTAACTAATTTTTTTTTTAGGAGGTGAAATGAAAATACCATGGTTTATTAATTTTAGAAGTGGATCCAAACTTAAACCTCACATCACAGGAACAGATTTCAATGAGGGCATATTGTCCTGCCACACACTGTTGCCTTTAATAAATCCAACATCTCTGGTTGTTACTTTGTTACTTCAGGCTGGGATCTGCCTTTGCAGTTAAGATAATACCTCTATCTCTTTTCTCTCTGGAAATCACTTCATGTTAAAAATAATTGAAAAGTTAAAAAGGCAATCAGCAGAGTTATAACAAAAAAAAAAATCATAAGCAAAAGAGAAAAAAATAAATAAAATTCCCTTTTTCTGATATAAAGAAAGTCCTCCAGGATTTTTCTCATTGAGCAAAAGGGAGGCAGATTAGCAGTAGATAAGGACGCGGATAGGAAATTTAGTACGGATGAATGTCACAGTGTGTTGCTGTCCTCATCCTCCTCCCTCTAGCCTGACTCAACAAGGGCAGTTGCTAATCCTTCCATTTTTAGAACAATGAAAACCTTTTTCTGTTCTCTAATCCATCACCACATCAGCAGCATCAGCTGATGTGTGGCCCTTTCTCCCACAGCTGCAAACCCCAGTAGTCTCTGCCAGCATACCTGATCCTGTGTACATCTCCTGCCCTAAATTCAGCGCCTTGAAAGGTTTGTGGAGTGAGCAAAACATTGCCCCTTGAACGGTGCCTCATGAGAACTCAGGCAGCCTGAATTTTAGTTTGTGTTCTTTAAAAGGCGGTTTAGTCGAATAGAGCTCAGATTTACAGGACAAAGGGGTAGAAAAAACCCTACTAACACTGTCATTAATCTCGCTGCAGTGGTGGAAAGAAATTCCATTTGTGTTCCTAGGGAGGGTCTTTCCTTTATGATCCAGCAAATGCTGGATGCTACAAGGCCGTCTGAACTTGTGCCAAATTCAATAGAGACCCACAACAGTGGAAAACGAAGTTGTTTAATTCTACAATTAACTAAAATTCTACTATAAAGTGTAGGGATATACCCTACAATTAAATCCACAACTTTGGCACTTAGACTCCATACAAATTCGAATCCACCTAAATTTTTTATTGCTAATAACATTCAAAGGAGGAAAAGCTGTACAGTCCAGCAAAAATAGCGGGTTTTTTTGTCTTCATTTATCTTAAGACACTTTTGCACCATTTTGATAATATAGAGAGTTGAGTACTGGAATAAATATGTGAGAAAGGACAACTTAATGAAACTGAAGAAGGTACACAACAGAAGCTGCATGTAGCAGTATAATATTAAAAGGGCAGATTCAAGTACTGGTTTAAAACAAAACAAAAAACAAACCAGACAAAACAAAAAGCAAACAAACAACAAAATCAAAAACCCCAAACAACACTACAACACTCTCCACCTGATGAAAGGAGATTTATATACAAGACTTCACATCTGTTTGTTTGGTCCTGAGAAACTGTGGGACACCTTGAACTAGCTGTTATATAATGTATGGCATAAAATACAGCACATAATTCACTCAGACAACACTTTAAAAGCATTTGAATTTTGAAACCCTGTGTGATATCCATAACATTAGAGGCATTTAACCTTTAAAAAGAATGAAATGCACATTTAAAATCAAATTTACTTTTATTCAGATATAATAGCCTCTGTTCTACATCCAGAATACAGTTTGTTCCTGCCTCGCCTATCTCATTTTCCCCCAAAGAGAAGGTGAGCAGCTCTCCAGGCAGAAAATGTCTACTGTTGTGCTTGCAAACAGCTTGCTCAGAAGCAGCAGGACTAATGCTGCTGCTGCACACATGCAAGGACATGTGTAGACACATCCCTGCACATACACAAGGCAGTGCAAAGCAATTGGAAGCTGCTTCTGCATCTTCTGCAACCCCCGGAGCACGTGGTCCAGAAGTGGGACATGACTTTTGCTACTGATGGGGAGGATTACTCAGCTTCTGGGGCAGCATACTGCATATTCCTGCAAGTTGCCTTGCACCATGGTGTGTACCAAAGGGCTTTTATTACTACTATAAACAAAAACAACTCTACCAGGAATGTGTGCGAAAGTGTCTGAGAGTTGAATTATATCAGCTCTGAAGTGGGACATAGTAGTAGTAGTTAGAAACAAAACAATCTCAGAAGGCAACTTCATCATCTAATTGGCATCCACTTTAGAGCAGAGTTGCTACAAACCTCACCCATCTGCATAGCAGTCAGATTTTCTACTTGAATTCAGCTTTATCCAGTAAGCCAAAGAAAAGAGGATGTAGACATAAAAAAGTCTGGCTCCTGCTTTGGAAGAAACAGGAAACAAAATTGCATTATCTGAGAAACTTCCTACAGCATGTTTTTTGCAAGGCATCTGTATTCAGCTATTGGCAATAGAGAGCACTACTCCATTACCTTAGAACAAAAATACTCCTAGCACAATTACACCTTCATAGTTCAGCTTGCTGAGTTAACAAGTGAAAAATAAGAAATAACTGATTGAGAAAGTGCCATAAGAGACTAATAGTGTAGAGGGTGATATAGGACAGCAGGTGTTTGCAATTATGGCATTATATCAAGAAGCATGGTACTATCTACTGAGGAGTTCGTGCAGTAGAGTTTGCCCCAATACCCTGAAGGTAAGCACTAAACAATGTAGGAGCTTATCTCCTTGTCAGGTCAGACTGTGTGTATGACAGAAAATACCATGCTGATCCCCACTCTGCAGCGTGAGGGAGGAGGAGGAGGGAGGCTACCCACCAGGGCTTGCCCTATGACTGCAGGGAAAGGTGTCCAGCACACAGCAGACTCAGAAGGTCAGGAGCAGGCTCGAGGCTCACAGGCTGAGAATCAGATTAAAGTCGGTTTGCTAAAAGCCTCTTCAGATAATCTTGCACAGCCTGGTATGCATGGACAGTAGAGAGAAAGCTCCTCAGTGACCCCATAGGAGGACATCCATCCCTGGCACAGGAAAGAGATCTCAGTACTATACTGGTTATGCACGGAAACTGAAGGCAGTCGTGGACAGACAAAATAATAATAAAAAAAGTTTCACTGTTCTTCCTTAAGGAGGGAGGAGAAAAAAAAAAAAAGAAAAGGACAATAAAAGGTTTGCCCACTGGTGCAGGGCATTCTGCATCTGAAAAGCCTCCTTCACTACTGGTAAACACAAACGGAGACACTTCCCCAAAACCCAAAGGCAAGCAAAGTATGCCTCTTCTAGCCAACAAGGAGATGAAGTATGCATGGATTTAGGACTCACAATTGATCAGCATTTTTAAAGGAAACAGAAGTGTTTAACGTCAGCATCATTTAAATAAGAAACAAAAGCAAGACTAAAACTGAAATTCAGCAGCACAAAAGGACCAAGGCTGGGCTCTGATACACAAATATAAACAATGTGATTCTCAACAATACACTGATTCATGTTTCCGTTATGGAAAAAATCTTTACTTTCTTTTTCACAATCAATGTTGGTAGGAACATATTGTCTCAGTAAAGAACATTTGTTACTTTTCTCTTTCCGTCACTGCCTTCCCGCCCAGTTATGTGCTTATGAAGAGAAAGTGATTACAGCAAATTCAATGTCCAGACACTTGAGAAGATGCACACAGACCACCCACGGACTTCATCTGTTTTGTTGTTGTAGTCCGAAATTTTTGCAAATTTTCCATGTCCTTGATAATGAAGAACATAAGCTTTCTCTTTTCTTTTTTTTTTAATTGTTAAATACAAAAATGCAAAATGCAAGGGCAGGTCAAGGGAGAATTTGTTAGATGCCAAAAAATCCAACATCACACCACACATGTTGCCTTTCCTCTCAATTGCCATCAGTCTTAGCATCATCCTTTCTTTTTCACTCACACTGTATCTCCAAGATCCAAACTGGTTTCCCATGTAGTTTGCCCTTACAGGGCTGCTAGACACTGACCACTGTAGTTTGCCTGTCTTATATGGAGCTTACCTCTATTAAAAGTAAACTACAAAGATAAAACAGAAGTGAAATTAGCCCAGAAACACACCAGTTTTAATGTGATTCCATGGGTTAAAGCCTTTATAGAACTTTCTCCCCAGGGTTAACAAATTCTCTAATATTTCTTGATTTGGCACAACAGCTTGCATAGCACAGTTTGGCTCAGGTGCTATCACACAGAGCTATGTTCTTAAAGGGGTATGCTAACAGGAGCTTACTGTTGACAGGGACAACAGAAAAAGAGACAGTATAAACTATATTTCACTGTTGAAAAAAATAATCTAGGTAGACATGCTTGCTAGTTATCATACTAGCTTTGCTGTTCACTTCCAAAGGTCACCTTCTTTCTGCTTTAGAGCCTTC
Source organism: Dendrocincla tyrannina (assembly GCA_035047865.1). Lineage (NCBI taxonomy): Eukaryota > Metazoa > Chordata > Aves > Passeriformes > Dendrocolaptidae > Dendrocincla > Dendrocincla tyrannina. The sequence continues at coordinate 54,828,619 of JAWWMP010000116.1, read as the reverse complement.
TGCCACATATCTGTCCAGTCTAGCTCTTTTGGACAGATAGTTTTTGTCAGATTAGGTTAACTATTAACCCAAATCACAAAAACAACCCCACCACCAAGTCCTTTTATTTTACTTGCAAACTGGCTACATTATCTTCAGATGCTGAACAAGCTTAATCTACCATAAACAGCAGTCATGTGTTACATTTACATAGCTTTTGTCAGCGGTAATCCAGAAAAACACACACAAATAGGGATCGCTTCATCCTTCACTAAACTTAATCAATTTCGAACTCTTAAATGTTATAGGCTTATGGTCTGTAAAGCAAAGGGCAGAGCACAACTTCAATGAAGTACAGAAACCAGGGAAAAAAGTATTTTAAGAAGGTCGGGCATCAACACAAACCAAAACATGTCCCAAAGCAGAGAACAGGCCCCTTATAAATGGGGCCTTGTCAGTTTCATTGACTGCAAATAGTCAGGGGCTTTAATATTCTGCATCACTGCAGAGGATCCACCAGCACATCTTATTTCACCAGAATTTCATCTACCTCAGAGTAAAGGGCAGACCCACAGCTGAAACCTGACATCTTGAATGCTAGATATCCAGACTTGAGCTGTGTAGATATCTTTACATGATAATCTGTCTGTAAAAGATACTATGAATTTCAGTCTTAAATTAGCTGCTCAATTTTCTTCCCTTGGTTTACTACTGAATTGTTTACTGCAATTCTGAAGCTTCCAGTGGAAAAGAGTTGATTTCTCATGGGGAAACACAAGTTAAATAACTGAAAAAGAAAAAAACTCACTACCAAAACGCCACTAACATAGCGAATATATCTTCATTAAAATTTCAAAAGCTGACATTCTGAATATTGTGTTCTTGGGACCACTTGTAACAGCAATTAGGTTTAAGAACCACAGCTGGACAAGCAATTTTTACTTCTGTACTAACACTGGGGTTTGAGGTTTTTGGACATTTGGGGAGTTAGGGAATTTTGTTTGACGTTTTTTCCTAATAAAAGGTTTCTCTTTATTCGTCTTGATGTGCACCTTAAAAGTTTAATGAAGACAGCATTTAGCTTAGCCATTGTGAACAGCATCAGATAAGGGTGAAGCTGGTGACAGGTTTCAGTGAAACACCAACAGTCTGAATACACTCTCAGAGTGTGTTTGCACACACTGAAGCTCACACAGTGCCTGTTCTTGAGGCAACAGGGGCTACCTCAAGCATCTAATACAGTAAGCATTAGGAAAATACCTAGAAGACCCTTGAGGATAGACACCAAACTATAATTTAACAAGACAAGAGAATATTCTGGACTCCTGGCAAGAAGATACTTTCTCATTGGAGGTAACACCACTAACTCCAGCTCAGCTACAAAATCCAGATAACCAGAGTTTAAATTAACTTTCTTACATCTCCCAGGTAAACTCTGTCTGCACCCCTGCCAAAACACACTACTCTCCTCCTCTGCAATCCCAAACAACCCCTCACCATAGGTATTTCCCCTGCAGCTCCTCACAGTGCTGTGCACATAGTTATATTGCACAGCCACACCAAATGATTGGAGGCAGAACTAAATACATAAAAGTGTTGGCTGTGTCTCCTGGGAATTTGGAGAAAGCTGTTAGCCCTGCCTCAGCACTTGTGTTCCTAGCTCCTCTCTCCCTTGATCCAAAAACTAGACCAAACAGGAAGAAATATTTTCAGGGTCCAACTTGAGCATCTGCCACCAGCGCCTGATGGGTCTCTGCCCCATCAGCCTCCAATCACAGTAGTTCTTCACGTTCATGCTGGGGACATGCTGCAATGCCTGGAGTGCTATCCTTCCGCAGGGAGGGCAAACCAAAGTTGCTGTGGGAATCTGGCAGCTGCCTGGAGGAGAGATAACAACAGGATGTCATTTATCCTCAGCAGTAGGGCTGGAGGTCTTGCTAAAGCAGTTAGAGGTCAAAATTAGTTACCAGGCAATGGCTGCTTAGTGATTCATGCGAAATTAGTTGTGACCTCAGCCAAAGTGACTGGGGAGAAGTGTTCACGTGGCACTAAGGCACTAATTAGCACTGCCACTGGATGGCTCCATGCAGGTCACAGCTGGGTCTGGATCACACAGTGAATTACCCCATCCCACTAATGACGCCAGTGCTAATGAAGTGAAAGTTTGCTCCCATGAAAAGGTTAAGCCCGAAATTACTCCCTTATCTGATGCAAATAGAACAGCGAATGAAGGCTCTGCACCCTCCATCAGTGTCAAGCAGTGCTTGTTCAGAGAGGGAAAGCAGGAACCCTGGCTCAGAAGCTGAACCCCTTTCTTCCTGGGCATCTATCCCAATCACTTTTAAAATTAGTCCTTCCTGTTACATGTTTTAATCCCAAAAAGGGACGATTTTTATCTTAGAGTATTGGAGTAAGCAGATAACGAGAAATGTGTGGCATTAGTAGTGAATGCGTAGCAAAGCTGTAAGATTTGGTGCCACAATCAAAAAACACCCATACTGAGCTTCCTTACTGGCTTACCACAGTGTAGCTGAATCCAGATGAGAGCAAAGATTGGGTCTGGTTTTCACCACATTATAAGAGCTCCAGGAAAAGTTTCCATTTTTTGACAATGCAATTTCCTCAAAAAATATTAAGTTCTTGTGTTTGATGCATTTAAACACATTATAAGGAAAAAAACCCCACACCACTACTTCCATTCCACATTCAATTTAATTACAATCTCATTTATAGATCTTCAAAGATTTAGCCTTATTTAATTTCTAAAGAAATCAAATTCTCCACCCACTCCCAATCATTTCAAAACACAGAGAATCAAAGAATATGCCAACCTGGAAGGGACCTTAAAGGTGGATCACTGAGTACAGGTCCTAGCCCTGCACAGGACCATCCCCAAGAGTCACACCACGTGCCTGAGTGTATCATCCAAATGCTTCTTGAACTGTCAGACTTGGTGCTGTGATCACTGTTCCAGTGCCCAACCATCCTCTGGGGGAAGAACCTTTTTGTAATATCCAGCCTAAACCTCCCCTGACACAATTTCAGGCTATTCCCTTGGGTAATGCGTCAAATTAAAGCTCATGAGTAGCCAAGGAGACTACTCATGGTCTGGGGAGAAGACAAAAAAAGAGAAGAGAAACTCTGGAGGACATCCCAGTTTTGGAGAAAGTGCAAAGCTAGAGCAGCTAGGCAAGAACCCAGAGCAGATGAAGTCTGAGTCTAGATTAGGCAGCAAGAATGACTGCTGTGACAGTACCATGGGATGCAGCAGAACTCCTGTTGGAGGGCAAGCAGTATGCTAACAAATCCTGACCAGAAGGCTCTACACCCTGCTGAGGAGGCTAATGTTCATTTCATTGCAGTAGAAGCCTTCACTGTCTTCAGACTTTGTTTTTTTTATTTATTAAACTTTTTAAGATTCTACTTGGCAGAGGGAAAAATGGTCTGCAACATTTCTTAGTAGGGTAACTTTAAGTCAGCCAATGAAACTTGATATCTGTTCTTAATCTTCAAGATTTGTGTTGACATCACAAGCTACAAAAGTGAAGCCAATGATCAGGGGAGATGAAGTTTGGATTACATGAAGTGCTCTCTTTTTTGTTTTCTTCCTAAGCTGTTATTGTTTTTAGTACAAAAGTAAAGAATTAAAAGAATTTTTAAGGGATTGAGGAGTTGCATCTCTAAATAACAACAGCATCTAATGGTCTGCGTTTCAAGTCAGTCCAAAACTAAAGGCAGAATAAAGAAGGAAGCCAGAGGTACAGAGCTGGACTAGGAAGACTGCAAGCCTCATATAAAAGAAGTACCTGGGCCAAATTAAAGGGATTAGATCCTGCAAGGGTTAAGACAGCCTAAGCAAAGCCATTCTTTGTCCCTGACTCCAGGGGAGCAGGGAACATACAAGTTGGGTAGAATGGCACTGTTTGTTAGCAAAAGTGCTCATACGGTATGACACTACTGTCCATGGTGTCATCAGTTCCAGTAGCCTGGATGGTGACAATCTTGATCCTCATCCTTTATGCTCTGGAATGCCACAGGATTCCCAGCTCCATGCAAGGAGATAGTTTGGAGATGATCTCCGCATCCTGGGCCAGGCCTTGGCTGCTTACCTAGAGAGGAATGTAGTCTTGTGGCCCTTCCCCTGGACTGCAGCTTTGGGGATTTGCTGCTGCCTAAACTATGGCTCAAGGACTCCAGGCACCTGGCTGAGGCAAGTGATCACCAAGCCTGTTGACTTTTTTGGATTTATTTGAGTTGGACCAATCTTTTAAAAGGCTGAGGAGCTGACTGTACACTGAGAACAAGGAAAAGAGCACTGGGAGTTCAATCCTGCTCTTAGTGATGTCAAATAAGGGCTTTACCATTGACTGTAGTGGAGTCAGGATGACATTCTCAGAGACAACCAGAGGAACCAAGAAAAAAATGGCAGATCTTTCAGTACTAAATAAAACAGCAGATGTCAGATCATATATATACAAACAAAAGATACTGAAGGGTTTAAAATGCTAATTGCCAATTTTGAATGCAGCTCTTTCCAACAGCCTGCTTGGACACATCAACTTACAGTGAGATTATAGAACTCTGAATCCTTTTGCATAAGTTGGGACAAGTTAGAACTTTCACGTTACTTTTTCTTAAATAGGGTAGATAAGACACAGGGAAGAAGGGAGCTAACTTATCAGCAGGAATAACTTTCCATATTTTTCACATTGTTTACCACCAACCTTAAACACACAGAAGCTATGTGTCCTAGAAGTTCCTGCAGCAAAAACATGATAGCATAGCATGAAACACACCTTCTGCTCCCAGGCCCAACACATTCTGCTCATTCACAGAAACAGATGTCCTCACTGACTTGCCAGGCTTGGCAGAGACGTACGCAGAGCCTGGAAATCAGTAAATGGCACAAAAAACCCAAAATCTTAGTTTTGTAGGCCTGATTTCAATTTATTGACACGTAACTTAGTGCCTCTCTTGAAAGAGCTTATCAAATATTTTGAAGAGACCAAAAATTTCTTTCATTACTTTTACAGAATAAAACCCACAGAATAAAAACCATATCGTAATGTGAAAAGGCAGAGTGGTGCCATTAAAAGTTCAGACTCTGCTAAATGCCCTATTCTTGCTACTTTTGCCACTTATGTAGTGGAGTGAATAACCACAGATAGCACTGTATGCAAACTTAAACCAAGGGAGAGGACAACCATATCTAATCACAGGTAACTGAAGACTTTTTCTGACCACTCAAGTAAAACTCTGAGCTGAAGCGTATATAGTTATCCTCAGTGCTGGCAAGACAGAGAAACATAAAAAAGAAAGAAAGCCCCTTCAAAGCCACTCAAACACTTGCTGAGAAAATGTTTCTCCTACTACAGAAGTGATCAAACTCACTTTTTCCTCACTGCTAATGCTGAAGACAGTTATTCATTCACCTTTTATGCAATCATAGGGGGTCAAACAGGGGTAATGAAGGCTCAAAAGCGAGAACTAATGTTAGCATTGTATATTTTTATGACCTTTGGTGTTTTTACAAAATACAGAAGCTATTGTCTGGAAGACTTTCTCTCCCTGCTGAAGGGGGAAAGAGCTGGGGAAGAGGATTATGAACAGTTCTCTGCTGGTGCATGAATACCAGAACCAGCAACCCAGCAATTGTGGGTTATTGACCCCCACCCCAATCCTTCACCTCAAACCAATTTAGGAGCAGACAAGGATTGTTAAATACACACCAGCATGTGAATGAATTTACTTTTACAAAAGTGGCAACAAAATAAGTCTTAGTTTTTTGCTTAAATTTTGAACATAATTTTGGAGCCCACTCAATTCCATCATTTAATATTCTGGACAACTGTTGATAAATACAAGATTAAAAAATGCAAATAATAATGCTTCTGGTGAAGCAACCCAGTTTTATACTTATCCTTTCTTCCTCATCCAGAAAATGTTCCAATAGAAGAACCATGTCCACAGAGATTCCTCGTCACTTCATCAGTTATATTCAATGTTAAATGAATGAGGAAATATTTTTACAAGCTTTTTGGACACAGGTGTTGTATGTGAATGTTCATCTTGGTGGACTGTTTTGATGGAAAAGTATTCTCAGGTCATAGAGAGACACCACAAACATGGAAAGGACAGATTTATACACTCCTGTAAGTTCTGTATTATTCTTACCATTTAGAGATTGGTATATAGGTTAAGTAAACTACATTTCTGCTTCTATATACAGCAATTCTATGGCACTTCAATGACTACCTTGAACTGGAAACGTCAGAAAGCAGTTGGGATCCTTTTTGGGATGTTGGTGTTTTTTTGGCAGGATGTTTTCACAGCATATTTCCCACCTGGCCTCCCACTGAACATGATACTTCCAGATAAAATACTGTATTATCACTGTTGTTGCTGGTATGCAAAAAAAAATTTATTTTTTTTTCTCACATGCTGCAGTACTCTGGTCAGAAACATGAAACAAAACTTTTTAGAACCCCCCAAAAAATCTCATAACCATCAACTCAAACCCACCTTCCCTACCTTTTCTGCTTTTGTACAGCAAACAAATCATACTGGCTTAAGGACCTCAAAAGTAGAAATAAATAGAAAAGAACAACACATCAACCTTCATTGTATTAATTAGTGGAACAATCAAAACGTCATGAGAAAAAGGACAAAAGTCAAATCCACTGCTGGTTTATCTTGCAGGAAAACATCACAGATAAGACAGGTCCCTCCAACTTCCAAACAGTTACTGCCTGTTTGTACTGTGCATCCACATCCCTACCAGCAGAAGGTCACAGGCGCAGACCCCCATGGGGCTCCCCGTGACCGCACAGCAGTAGGCAGCCATAGTACCCAGCCTCCCACAGAACAAGGGGAGTCTGTTTTGGATCATCTTTCCTCTGGCACCCTCAACTTCCTGTTTTCCAGAAAACCCTGCCAACACAAATCCTTCTCTATCCCTGGTTCCTCTCCATTTCGTAAATACCCTCCCCAGTTCTATACAAATTATATACACTTTAGAAAATCATTTGCCTGCTCAGAATCTGCTTGTTAGATAAGCATGGCGCAGACAGGACCCCTTAGACTAGAAACAGCACGCTACTGCTGACCGTGAACATGTTGCACTGATAAAACTCTAGGGAAAGAAATTGTTACAACTTTTGGTTCTTCCACTAAGGCAGCCTTTCACATGATGATTGGGGTGGGGGGGGTGGCGAAAAAACCCACAAAAGTCTCACTTCTACCTGTGCTGCTTCTCTTCCAATTTAATCCCTTTTAACAGATGCAAAAATTTACCCATTGCTGGGGGAAAAAAATCCACAGGTAAGGGTTTTGGCCCTCCATAGCAGGCCAATTTCCTATAACTCCCTGCCTTCTAACTAATGTCTCAGACTCTCTGCAAAGGCCCTAATTAATTCTATGAATATCAGAGCACCCTTAAATTTTTGGTATTCGAATATACAACTTTCCTTTGAATTGTTTCAGACCATATCAGTACAAAGAAGAAAAAAAAAAGAGAGAGAAGAAAAACTGCGAGGAGAAAAAGAACAGATACTAGGTTTGTAAAAGTCTGGCTGGGAAGGGGAAGTCAGAGATATTTCCCCAAACTTGAATTGGGTCCCAGGACCCACCTTTGTGACATGATCCCTCTGTGTTGAACAGGTTAGTAACCTGACTGGAGAAGAAAGAGAAAGTAAACACCTTAAAAACACCCAGACACTCTTGCACGACATTCACAATGCACTCAGAAAGGAACTGTCACCACAGCTCACGTTGTTCATATTAATAACCTGTTTCACCTCTTCTTCCAGGCAACTGGCCACTGCCTTCACACACCATCCTATGTACATATCCCAGATACCTCATCAACTACATGGGGAATAAGGAGACTCAGCTCTGTAACACCTCCCTGGAGTTCCTCCAGAGTTGACCTGATGGTTGGTCATTAGTAGGCAGGAGGAGCTGAAGCACCACCAAATAATCCTGAACTGGTTGGTCACAGCTGGCACTTGAGTAACAAGGCAATTTATTTCG
>JAWWMP010000116.1:54797735-54820509 GCA_035047865.1 Dendrocincla tyrannina | reverse complement strand
AAAGAACCCTGAACTGGTTGGTCACAGCTGGCACTTGAGGAACAAGGCAATTTATTTCCCCCCCCCCCCCCTCCTTTAAATGAGATGTGCTTCTCAGTGTTGCTTAGAAGGAGCCTTCCTTGAGCTGGGGACCAGAGTTATTGCTCTCTGACAAGCTAATCCAGAGCAGGAGGCCAGAATATAATTAGGCTGTGCTACTACATCATCAACAGCAAAGGCTGCTCTAGGGAAGATTCTGGATGCCAAGGTCTGAGCATGTAGGTCATCAACAATCAGAGTGATTGATATTGATGCAAAATACCACAGCTCTCCACAGTTCCATCTAGCACAGACCATGAGCCAGCAGTTTTGCCATTCTGACATCTAATTCCTACATGCCCTGGTTTTAGCTGCATCCTGGCTTGCCAGACCTGTGGTTTTTATCATTTTTGGAAAAGGCTGCTTGTTATGGGAGTAGAAACAGACAAAGGGGTCTGAGACCTAAAGAGAAGCCAGATTGACAAAATCAGTTCACATTTCATTGTTATTTGAACTCCAGTAAATCCAGCCCGAAGAACAAGGGAAATCTGGATGAAATCCAGTAGATTCTTTGGCCTGATTAGACAGTGTTGTACTGGAAGCTGAGACAGAGAGAAAAGGCTTTAAACAATGTCTGCATCCTCTCCATCTTCAGACTGACCCAGCACAGCCATAGGTCTTGGACCCTTTGACCAGCTCAAAAATCTCTTTTCACAGGGGCATTGGAGCACTCATATCATGATGCTGCGCAATCTGTCCATATGTAGACTTGTGACTGCATATGGACCTCCAGCCCTTCTTCTGTGCCACTCAAGCTCAGTATGTTTGTGCACCTACACAAAAAGCCTCTGACCACCCTACCCTTCTGAGTGGGAATGTCAAAGTCCTCCTTATTGTCTTCTGCCAGGCACATCTTTCCCCCTCACCCCTACTCCACTCCATTCCCACTCCCTGCTTTGCAGTGTTTCATCTCATCTCTAGACCTCGGTCTGTCTTCCATCATCAAACCTGGTTTAAAATCTTCCTTCTTAAGTTAAAAACTCGGTTTGCAGTATTTTAATTTAGTTATTTAAGACTAAGGCTTTAAGCATTTTGTATGTATGCTGACTAATTAAAACTAAGCATGCTTTCATTTACACTGGTTTATACTTTAAAAAACTCACATTTGAGCTGCTATCAGGCAAATCACCTATCAAACCCTCACACACTCCCCTTCTTTAAGACTTGAGAATTTTTTCCTATGCAGCACGGTTCAAAAACATTTATAATTGAAAGGTTTTTATTAGAACTGAATAATACTTAAGTCATTGGAAAACCAAAGGTTTGTGACATTTTTTAAAACTCAAAACACAACTAGGCATTGAAAAAGAAATGGACTAACAAAAATTTCCCCACTACAATTTTATGGGCAAAATAAAGGCTTATAGGAAACATAACACTGAAATCATAAAGAATAAATCCTTCCTAAGTGACCAGAACACTCATCTTTTTACATTCTTAAAGAATAATATATTGCCAACGAACCAGAAAACTCGTGATCACAGAAATAACTATAATATATCTTTAGCTCAATTTGCCTGTAAAAGCAGCACATACCTTTTCAACTACTAACTCACAAATGTTACCATATATTTCAAATGTGCAAGACCACAGGGCAGCTCTTCTAACCCTTCGCTGTCACTAAGGCACACCAGTATTAACGAGTAGACTTCCTGGTTGCCTGAGCACAACCAGCTATGTTCCAACCTGAGTACATTTGAAAAATATTTGTCATTAGTCTTGCCAGTGATACACATGGGCCATCACATCATAGATAAGACCTGCTGCACAAGGAATTAGTCTTAGAAATGGCATCATCTTGCCTTTAATGTTACATACACGTCTTTGGCCATCACCTTGCCATACCCTGGAATACCAGAGAGTTTCCACTTACCAAAGTCTTCTTTATGACACAAGCCATTACAGGAAAGGACTGAAGGCCCCTAATATAGCAGATGATACCTCTCAAGTTTAATCACAGCAATAAGAAGGAAAGAAAATTAGAGTTTTACTTTTGCATAGTCTCTCAGTGAATAGGCATCATGTATTCTTCAACGTTATACTTATTAACCAGTCGTCTGTTGAATCCCACCAGGACTGGCACGTTTTTTCACTTTCTGAAGGATAATGCCACAGAAGTAGTTAATATTTTCTAGTAGTCCCAGAGAAACCTTGAACTTCTGTTGCCTTCAAATCAATGCTTCTTTGGAGATGCATTTCTTTCTCAAAATAAGTTTGGCTAAGCCATAATATGAGTCTCTTTGCAGACTCTTATTATGTTGGTCAGGTTGCTCATACCAAAGCATCAGCCCAGACACAGGTAGAAAATCCATTTGCTGAGAGCTGTCTGTCTACTTCTGCAACAGTATGGGGATCACTGGATGCTCAAAGCACCTCATGATGTACATGACTACTCTGTGTAGACAAAAATCCTGGCCCAAGATAACATGAGTAGGAAGTGCCATAGGGAATGCCAGCCCCCCTGAAAAATCCTTGCAGGGCTACAAGACGATAAGCTAGTGATCCTGAAGAATACTCCACCTGGAGTCATGAGGGGAGTAGGACAAGAATAGTGGGATGCATCAACACCGTAATGACAACTACCCTTGCTGTGACCTACTGGCACAAGATCAGAGAAGCAGATGATGGAAGAACAGAGATTTCTGTTTTCAGTCTGACAGAGCAAGTCTGTTTTCTGATGTCCAAAGTGGGAGGTTTGATGTTCTGTAAAAAACAGTTTCGACATCACAAGGCACTTTCCTTGGTTTGTAGGTTCAAAGGAAAAATGTGACTGGCCAGGATCAAAAGCATTATTCAGTCATGGCTGATAAGCATGTGCTTTATGCCACCTATCCTATAAATAGGGTTCTTCACCTTTCAGAGCACATTGTGGCTGAGGGACCACCTACAGCAGGAAGACATGGGACAGGCCATCTTCCTGTTCACTGTGGAAATAAGGAATAATGAGAATTTGGAAATGTAGGTACCTATGAAATGTATTTTAGCCTGAGATCTGCATTCTTTCAGCAGGTCAAGGAAGCTTTACAGGTTAGTTCTATTAAGTTTACAAACCCTCAGAACAGATTAGTTATAGCAACACAATAACAACATCTTCACTTCTTTACTGATATTTATTTCTTCCCTTCCCTTAACTTTTCATCTTCTGGTCCTTCTTTTTCTCCATTACATAGAATTATCTTTTAGTAAAGTGTTTATGTTATTTACATTTCAGAAAGTGAAGATTATTGCATTCTTTATTTCAGCTAGTTGGAGCTACACTAGAGTTTAAATGCCTCTTACACAATGCTTGACCTCCTCATTCCTAAGAAAATTCTTCCAGTTTTAATGAAGGAGAACCATTGTGCACAAAGCAGATGACTAGTACTGAGAATACTTGATTGTTTTCCAGCTTCTGCCATGTGCTTCTTGGGTGTTTTCCAGGGATTCATTTTACTTTGCTGTGCCTCAGTTCTCCATATATGAAATGGAAATAATGTGATCCAACAGCATGATAGAGAAAAGAGATACTATCATTATTGTTAAACCAAAGAAAACATTCACCACTTGGTTTTGTGGTTCTAACGTCCTAAAAATAAACAAGGACCTTTTCCATCAGAAATTAAATCAAGAAAATGTACTTCATCCACAGCACCATTTTTCCACATGGGAGTAAGAATTACATTTATAAACTGAGAGGAATGAGAGACACATTATTTATCACAATGTAAGAAATCCACAGAGAAATGGCTTGATCACAGTGATCTTAGCACTGTGAGCAATCTTTACATACACAAATGAAGTCCAGCAAAGAGAGGCTCAAGAAATCTGTTTCTCTGTGGAACTTTAAAGAAAGAAAGTACCAACAGTAACTAAGAGAAAATTATTATTTCCCAGTGACTCAAGCTAAAGTCATCAATAAGGAAATCTGGTGATAGAGACATCTGGCAACAACAACAACAACAAAAACCCCACCCCCAAAAAACCAAATCAAAACCAAACCAAAACAACCAACCCCCCCAAAAAAAAGTGAAAAAAAACCAAACAATGATTCCTGAAGAATTTGGGCCTACTCAGAAAAAGAAAAAATGCTGGATGCCATATAGTTTTATAGCATACATCTACTACTCCTCACTATCCTCTTGTTCCAGGGCAGCTAAAAGGTTCATGCTAGGAGCAGTATTCAATAAATATTTAGCTTTTGAAAGAATGAACTTTCAGAGATCAAGAATTGCTTTTATATGGGATACATCTTCTGTCACATTGCCCAATACTTCACATAATCAGAGAACAGCTATAAATTTCAAGTTACTTTGAATTAATGGAAAAAATAGCAGCATATGGGGGGAAAAATAATGTTTCCATGAGAAAGTATAACATACAACTTCACTCTTTCAAATGCAGCAGAAAATACTGGGTCTCTTCAGCACTTAGTAAGCTGCTAGAAATGTAAAGATGAAGCATGCAGAAGAACAAAACTAACCAGTGTATTATTATGTATTTCCTATAAAGAACTGGACAAAGGTAATGCTTTTGCAACCTGGGACAACCAAATTTGACACTCTGACTTTTCCTTTTCTGTGGTGCCTGTGTGATCCACACACTTCAGGCCTTCTATTGATTCTGGGGGACTGGACTGCTGTGCCAGCCTTGGGTCCTGTCATCTTCTGGCAGAGACATAACTCTGCAAAAATGGGCTGTAAAGACGGTTTGGTTCATAATTGCTCATAGCCCAGTCCAGAGCTTGTGAGTTTCCTCTGCTAACAGTGCATGAGGGATGCCACAGGAAAATAAAAATAAAATAAAAAAAATTAAAATAGGGGCCAAGCACGCATGGTATCTGTCCAGGGATGCGTTTGCCTGCGTTTTAGAATCAGGGAACCCCTCGGCACACTGTCAGCAAAACCTCAGAAGTTTTTCCAGCAGTGAAGGTTCCAGCCGGGCAGCTGCGGGACAGCGCTGCCCCCCAGCGCCGGGCGCCCGCCGGCGCACAGACCCGTCCGTCCGTCTCGGCCAAAAGGCAGCTCCGAGACCTTACCATGCCTTTCCTGGATCATACCCACACGTATGGAGATCTATATGCTCACAGATATAGATATATTCTATTAATGTATCCATAGAGATATATATTCATAGAACTATATACATTCTATGAATACATCTATAAAAATATGTGGTTTCATTTTTCTACTTCTATATATATGTGTGTATATATATATATATTCCACTGTGCAAGTAAATATTTACACGTGTTCCACACAAAAGCACATTTCCACACACACAGTCCATTGGTACTTTGTCCTCATTTGTAGATAACAGCACAGGGGACAAACAATACTGCAATAAACGCATGAGGCTAAAGTGCTAGGCTTGATGAAGAAATACTGATAATTCAAACAATTCTCATATCTACCACAAGTGAAGGTCCCTACACAATGAACATGGTGCTTTACATCCCCATTTCACAACTGAATTCCAGATCAACATCCTGCTCTGCAAACGCACTCTCCCTCTTCCCTCCCTCCTCTGGTGCTCTTCTCCTAAGATCTTATGATTATTTTTATTCCCAGCTTTCTGTAAGATATAGTTAGACCTTTTTTACACAGCAAGAAAGCCATAATTAAAGCCTGACACTCCCTTCAGCTAGGGGTTTGTGTTCCTGCGTCACATTTTCCTCCGTAAAACACTTGTAAGTCTTCTGAAACACTTCTGCAACAATTCCCAAAAAAATAATTTGTGACTTCTATTGGGAATAGCAGAAGTGCACCACTAGGAAATGCCTCCTGAATTCTGGGTCCATAGCCATGCTCCAGAAAAGTCCCATTGATGATCTCAACTGGATGTCACACTGCTGGAAACACAGTCACTTTGTATTCAGTATCAACTCCAACAAAGATTTGCAGACTGTCACCCTGTTCAGGCCCTCTCCCAGGCCAACCCCATTGTAATGTGCAGAGTCCTATAGAGGTGAGTGACTATGACTCTTTTCCAAATCCAGGTCGTGCTTTCATTATTTGAAATACAATCATCTTATGTTCTCCCCAGAAATGGTTAATCAGAGATTTGCCATGCCTTGGCTGGGCTTCAGTGCCTCTGACACAAAACTGCACCCCCACCACCTCTGCAGGAGGGGTTACTTTGCCAAGATTTTACCCCAAACTCCAGAAAGATCTCACCCAGATCTTAAGGATGACTCAACAAACAATCCCCTACACCCCTTCACAGAAAGAAAACTAATCCAGAGGCCTCAATTAAGAAGACAAAAACATCAGAAACCATGCAGCAATATAGCATTACAGAAAATACAGGCACTTAGAAAAATTAGAAGAACTGGAGGAGAAGGAGCAGCACAAGGAGTTAGTCAAAGAACAATGTGGGAAGGGTAAGCTGCTTCATGAAGAAGACAGCATTCTCTGTAAGTAGGCAGAGCAAACTGTACATTCGTTTTGATTTAATTAGGGCAAAGAACACAACTTAAGGGATACCTCTGACTTGTTTCTTTAATTAGGAGATGAAATGACAAAGTACATGGACCTCTGCTTTGATTTCCTATAGGTTTCTACATCATGAACTGCATTGAAACAAACTCATGCAACCTTTACAGTGTGTGACACACTTTAAAATAAATATACCAGAGTTAGACAGCTGTTATTATTTATGTACTTCTTAATATATTTATTAATTTTGACTATGCTCCAATATCTGGACCAGATCACTTCATGTTTTAAGTTCATCCAAATAAGTAAAAAAATGTGCTGGTGTACATGTTGTCCAGTACAGAAAAAGAATTTTCCTAGTCAAGCTAAATATGCTGGCATACACCGTAGTCTCACAAGAAGCATGGATCAACAGACAAACTGGCTTTATTGCTTTCTTATTAAAATAATTTCCTAATATTTTCTTAGCTGTTTAGGTACACGGAGTTCTGTAAAACAAAGCAAAAGCGTTTTAAACTTTGAATGGTGCCACTTTGTTACAGTAACAAACCAAAACCAACTTATCTAAAGCAGGATTTGGGATTTTGCTATTAAAGGGCTGGAGTCGAGTCACCCTAGAGACATAATGGCCTGCCACAGTTAAGTAAAACAATACCTTAATCCCTTGGACTTTCTTAAGCTAATTTTGGAAATCACCGTGCCATTCATAATGCAGCACTTTATCTTCACATACCCATTTTCTACTGCAGCTAGCAGGATTTAGTACTTTTTGACACTCCATCACCCTAACAGTTGTTTTATTTTGGTGTTCATATTGTCTGTGGAAAATGTGACATTTTAAAGTAGCAAGAAAGAAGGAAGAAAAAAGAAAGGAAGAAGTGCTGAACAATGAAAGAGTCTACACTCATGTGAAGGCAGCTCTACTGGCATGGAAATAGATGGACTAGCAGATGTGAAATCAAGGGAGGCTTTCCGGTGATTGCTGAATCATTTCTTCCTTTGTTATCGCTACAGGGCTTCCTGTCAGCAAGTCAATAGTGCATTCAGAATACCGCTGAAAGGCCAGACCCTATTCACTGAAGAGCCCCAATTAGCCATGTGATGTCAAGGGACCTTTTCACATCTAACACAGTAACATTGTACTGAAATAAAGGTTATCCTCTTCCAAAGGTGAAGGAGTGAAAGCAAACTGGAGCACACTTTCGGGGGCTTTAACAGATTTTTACCATGCGCATATGAAGATTCTTTCTGTTTTCCCCTTTTTCTCCATCAGATAAACATTATTCATCAGGATTTTACAGGTTTTATTTTGAAAGAACATAACTTATATGCAGGCCCTTTAAAGGAACGAAGACAAGACTTTTACTGAGAATAAGATGGACTGAATTCACAAGTGCAAGAGCCACCCTGCCTTCAGGGTCATTGGATGAGGACCTCCAGACTGAAAACCCATTCTGTGTAAGCTGTCTGAATTCAACCCCAGCAGCACATGCAGAAAAAAAGATGGATAGGTGCTCTGGTGTAAGGGCTAAAAAAAAAAAATTAGGCAGGCATTATATGCAGTTTTCACTGACAGCTGGACTTTGGCAAAAAGACTCAGTTGTTTAGGGCTGCCATCTCTGTCTCTTACCTGAGCACTGCTCCCTACCCCAAGGGCTGCCTGAAGCTTATGACAGTGGAAGTCTGACACACGTACCCAACACTGTCCTGGGGGCAGTCTGGTCACCATCAGAGATAGCTACACAGCAAAGGAAAAGTGAAGATTTGTGACTAAATGTCCAACTCCAACTGCTCTTGGAATAACTCTTGCTGACATCTTACTCTCCATGAGTAAAGGAAACCAGCTCTCTAGATGACAAACCTGCAAATATAAAATCTGCAGTGAAAAGGAAGTAACTGCTTTTACAAATGTCTATACACTCTACAAAGAGTTTGTTCATGTAATTAATAGTATAGTTGCAGCTGCAGTCCAAAAGGAGGTAACTGAAACAATGACTATATAGCTTATTTTTTTATTACCAAGATTACATTTGATAACTGAACTATAACAGTAATTAAACAGGTATCAGGTTTCGCTTGAATTAAGCTAGTTTCTCTACACTTCTATGTTGTAATTATCTGGATTCCCTATAAAAATATTAACAACTTACTACATCACACTTTCAGTATTTTCACTGAGATTTCAATGGGAAAAGAAAAAACAACCCAAGACTCACAGCAAGTATTATCTCATAACTAATGGAATTCAGGATTACTCAGATAGGTTAAAGACAATATTGCCTTTGAAGATAGGTCAATCATTCCATGTGAAATGCTCTATTTTACATCATGGAGGAAGAGGGTTTTTTCAATAAATTTTTACTCCTCTTAACACATAGGTTATCATAAACTTCAGGGTTTAAAGTTTTATTACTTACAACTTCAGACAGTCTCATCTCAGCTTTTAGAGATTATGGTACATGACAAGTATACAGAGCACACAGACAGCTTAAAAAATGCTGACTAATAAAAAAACCCTGAACCTTACAATAAAAGTCTGGTCTACCATATCAAGTCCATATAGACATCTAAAGTGAAAGTACTAACCAGATTTTTTTAGTTGCCACACAAACTACAGGCTGATTAAACTACACAAAAGATACCTAGGTAAATTGCACAATGGTTTCTTTTCTTTTTATACCTCAAATAAAAATTCCTTCCCTAGACAATCTTAGTACTTCCCTTTCATTGTTCACTTTTCCAGCGTAGCTCAATTTTTATAAGCCCCTTCATTCATTTATGTGAGCCTCTAAGACAGAATATCCATCTTCTTCAGTGACAAGCAAAAAGGCTACCTAGCAGCACAGCATGGAAGACTGCCAATAATACATTAGCTGCAAGCATTACCGTCTTTTTTTTTCTGTCCAAGACTTACAGACTAACATATTGTTAAATACAGTCACAGCATGTTTTCCTCTGCCCTCTGAACTAACTCTGGCTTTGAAGTAAACAAACTACATCTTCAACCAACAGGAGCATACATATCAAAACTCTTCAGCTGCAGAACTTCAGAATCAGGCTTCTGATTTTTAGCAGCAGAGAAAAATTACAAACAAATCAACCCACTCCCACACTACAATAAACAAGCCCCTCTAACATCCTTACATGAGATAATAAAACCCTCTTTTCACCCTTTGAAATAAGTAACCACCTCTTGTCAATGAACTGAGTAGGATTTTGTCATCTGTCTCTGTTTTTTCTCATCAAGCAAATTAAGTGAGCTATTTAAGATGGTTTTCCTTTATATTACCACTTAGAAGACAAGTAGTAAAACAAGGCAGTTTATGTGCTTATTCTACTGTTTTGATCCTTCTATACTAAATGAGTAAAGTACATTAGAATTAACCTGTAAAATATTTGGTATGTATTTTGATTGGGATGAAAAATGAGTTGCTATTTTAATTATTGTAACATGCCTATATAAATATGCTAATAGTTTAAAGTGCTTCAGTTTTAAAGAACTTTCAAAGCACTGAGTTTTATTATAGGCTCTACTGCTGTTAGAGAGTTCATAATGTGCTTCGCCAGTTTGCCATCCAATGCAAGTGTACAAACTCAAGAAAACAAGTGAAACTGAAATGGAAAAACAACTTAATTCTGCTCTTTGCCCTTTTCCAATGGTTGCAGCCCTTTGGCAGGAAAAGCTGAACTTTGTGAAAGCCAGGATTTAAGAGCTGTGGCTTACAGCCTGCCGTACTAAGATCAAGCAGCATTTAATATGCAGTGTTACAAATTATTAATCCAAAAGATGCTTCTTTGTGGCTCAGTGGTACTTTCCCTAGGGCTGGGGCAAACAATCAAGACGGAACTATTTCTGCTGAGTTAAGTCTACTTACGCTTATGAGTCAATGAGGTGTCTGACTGACATCATTGAGGTGATTAAAGTACCTCAGGTGCTTTTGGTGAAGCAGGTGTTGTTGGTAAACTTTGAGGTAAGAAGAGTACTGCATCCACTTAGGGTGTCAAGGTAGTGATTTAAGGGGATTTTTTTTTGTTTTGGTTCTCGTCTGAGAAATAGTAGGATACAAATGTTTGTCTTCCATAGATGTTGCTGCTGCACATATAAATTATGCAGAGTGAAAAAAATACAAGATCTTTTTTTCTCATGGGAACTCAGGTAGAGTGCAAATTCCTCTCTTATAGCTAGGGAAGCTGTGGCTCACTTCTTTTTTATCTTTGACTAAGGAAGCCTTTGCACTACGGTGGTAGACTGAAGAAGAAAAATGCACTTGAAGCTGTATTCAAAAGGATAGGGGGCAAAAAAAAATCCCTAACTAGAGGTATCAAATGCAAAGCTTTCAAATACAAAAATAATTATGGGAAAGTTTTTCTACATGTTATTTTTCTTTTTAACGTAAGCTGTATTTTTGGCTATGTGGCAATTTTTCTGGTGTCTACCTCTCTACAATGAGGTTGTTACAGTTCCTCTGTTCTGAATCAACCAGAGCACCCTTCCCTGGTTTCCCATACTTCATGGTAAATACTGCTGTGTTTGCGGCAAAGGGAAATGCTGTGTGACAGGAAAAATCCCACTCCTTATAGAGAGGTGTTCAACTGCTAGTATTGGGAACTAATTTTCTTACCTATGCTAGGAGAGGGTTTTCTTTCGGGTGATTGCTCAGCCTTTTTTGGGGAACTGCTTAAAAGAGAAGAGAATAGGAAAAAGGATAAACACCTAGCAGAAACACAGTGATCATCCTGTAGTGTGTTCTTAACATCTTAGATGTAGCTTTTGATTAGGGCTTTTGTTAAAACATCAATGCTTTTTTCTTTAAGCAGTATTTTACCTGAATTTTGCCTGGCTTTTTGCTCAGGAGGAGGAATTCTATTATGTTCCTTGCATATGAACAGATTAAATCCTTCTTTTTTTTCTTTCCCCATGAAATTATCATATGTGCCCCCATGGAAAAACTGATGTATTTCTTTTCTCCACAAAACCTAGCATTAATGGTATACTTTGAAGTGCAATTAGGACTTTTGCTAGCCTGGAAGTGTAAGGTGTTACATTGTGGATTTGGGAGTCATGTTCTTGGTAACTATGGTTGTTAATGATGCTTAAAAAAAGAACTTGCAGGACTCTTTCAAGATAATGGAATTTAGCCATGTTAATAATGACTGTAAAATGCATGCTAGCCATTTTTATTCCCCTAGATGATCCTGTGAAGTTTGCACAGAAGTGGTCTCTGGAGGGAAATGATGCAGAATTAGTGATCTGAATATCATGTGGGGGTTTTTTTATTGGTTTGATTGGTACATGACTACAGTCTAATTAGTACTAACCTGCTTTCTGAAGTTGTTCTTTTACTGTAGAATTTTGTTCTTTTCACTTTTCTTCAGGTCTCCCTCAAATCTGAAAGTCCACATCTAGTTCAGAATGAACAATATGTAATAAGCCACAGCAGATGACAACTCAGTCCTAATTTCTTGGTAGGCAACCTCTGTGTGAAGGATTGCATTGGCAACTTAACAAAATTTTAAGGACTACCTCTAACTTGTGTTAAAGAAACTGTGTACAATAGCATTTATTGTACTTTCCTTATTAGAGGAACAGTTGTTGCTTGTTTTAATCTCACTACTAACAGAAGCATTAAATTTAGCTTTGCCCATGACTGATTTCTTGTCTTCCAGGTCCAGCCAATCTTTTCTCAAACAGATTTGAAAAGAAATTCTGGGGAATTGTCAACGTCAGTTACATTTATGCAGAGTCTGATCCTATAATTGGATGCAACTTGTTCCTTTCTGTAAAACATCAGAGGATTGCTTAGGTCCACAAACTCAAGCAGACAATTTGATGTTAGATTTGAGAAGAATTACTGTACTGACTTATTAGGATCAAATTTTTGTATTGAATGTTTATTCTTTTTATTTTTTCTTTCTTTATTCAGAGTGCATTCTAGTATAAGACAAGCATGTTGACTCAGAGACATACTGTATTTCCTTTTTTATTTCAAAAGTTTATTCCACTAAGGATTCAGAAATCAGGTTTAGAGTAATTATCACTTACAGGTGCTCAGCATGGCTAGAAGATCTGAATGCTATATATTACCTTTTTACTAGTTCATGAATGTTTAACTATGAACTTAATTATTTTACAAGTATTTTTAGACAGGAGGATAGGTTTGTTTCCTTTTTATGGTTGCCTACTATAGCATTTGTTACCAGCAATTCTCCTTTTGCTATTTTTATTACCGGTTTTTCAGCATCAACTAAAACTTGTTGGGTTTTCAACATAAAAGGAACTTGTTTTGCTTTTTTGTTGTACTCAGGTCATCATTTGCCACACTGTCATGAGGTGCCACCAGGAAGAAATGATTAGTACCTGGGTTCCCTTTATTAGAATTAGTGTTTTAATTACAGGATTGTCAGACCTATGAAGTGAATACAGATGCTACACTGACAGACCGTATACCTGTGGTTATATGCATTCTATTAATTTATAGCCCAGCCTTGTTACATTATATTACATGTTCAGCCCCGCCTGATGCTACATCAGGGAATTCAGAGTTTTACAAAGAAGCCTGAAAATTCTCCAATGCTAACAACTAGGAGCTTTGAGAGACCAAAAGCAAGACTGGAATCTCTATCTGTATGCTGTATAAGAGGCAGTAATTTTCCTAGTTTTTAAGTAGCTTGTGACTGAACTAGAGAGCTCAGAGTGTGAGAAAAAAATAAAGAGGAGGAAGCCAAAGCATTAAAATTAAGAAAGAATGAGTTTAAAAAAGCACTAATAAACTGTTAAGTTCCCACTTTTTATCTACTTACACTTTGTATAATTTCTCCACAACAGAGTAGGAGGAGATAATGCAGGATACCTCTAGCAAAGGTGGTTCACCATTTGCATTTATTTCGGCAGAAATCTGTATGAACACAGTGATTAAGGGACAAAAGCTGAGTTCACTACAGAGCTCAGCATGCAAGGCACGCCCGGTGCGAATACCGAAACTGAATAAAAATCAGTCAAAACTGTGGCTGATGTGAAAACTTCTAATAATCTGGCATATTTTGATGTGGCATATATAATTAGCATAAGATAGCAGCATCAAAATAAAGGCAATCTTTTATTAATACAGGTTGTTAGCAGAATAGTGATTTATTTTTATTTTAAAACACTTCCACCAAAGGGAAATGGTAGGGGGAGACAGAAGGGCTTTTTGAAATAAAAGATGCTTAGCTGACGCGCCAATGCTGAACCAAACACCTCTTTTCAGCTGCTGATGGAGAGCATGCGTCGACTTTTGGAGGAGTCGAGAGTAGGATGGTCAGCGCCTGCGGGTGAGCAGGGAGCCCCAGTCTTCCAGGTTGGTATCGTAAAGC
This sequence comes from Dendrocincla tyrannina, assembly GCA_035047865.1. Classification (NCBI taxonomy): domain Eukaryota; kingdom Metazoa; phylum Chordata; class Aves; order Passeriformes; family Dendrocolaptidae; genus Dendrocincla; species Dendrocincla tyrannina. The sequence goes on along the minus strand of JAWWMP010000116.1, from coordinate 54,806,665 downwards.
CCTTTGAGCCATGGGGAGAGGAGCTGCTGGCTCCTGACTGCGGGCAAAGCAGCCCTCGGCGGTACACGTGTGGGGGGTTTGGGCAGGGAGGGAAGGAATGCCGGGAGCATGGAAGAGAACTGCATTTTGCTCCAGAAGAGCAAAGAGGTGCGAAGGCACGGCCGTCTGCCCCAAGGGACGCGCCTTCCCCGCTCGGAGCAGGCGCCCCCGGCCCGCCAGGCGGACATCAGGTGGCGCCGCTGCGCCGCTCCGGGAGCGGCATCCACTCCTTCCTAGGGAGGGCATGGCAAAATGCCGTGTCTCCGAGGCTTGGGCAGTCGGGTGTAAGCAGCGGGGCTGCCCGAGGTGTGCAGGGCTGCCTCCACGGGGGACCAGGGCTGGCTTACAGGCTCTCCGGGAAGGGTGTGGGGAGAAGTCTTCAGGGCTGTAATCGCGGGGCTAAAACACAGTAATGTGTTTTATCAGCATATTTGCCGTTTTTAAAACTGCCATCAGCGTTACTGAGCCGCCAATCTGCGGCTGGAGGTCCAAGGCCGCGTGCGGGCTGAGAAATCTGCCGCGGCAGCTCATTGATGCCTCTCGACGTCTTTATTCTCCTCCAGGAGGCTTTTGAACAAAAATTTTGATGGTAAAGAAGCGTGACACAAAGTTACGATACTACAGGCAGTGTCTCCAAAAAGGAGGAGAGTTAGTATAAGGTTTTCAGGAGCCAGGAGTTAGTAGGGGGTTTTCAGACATGTAACCTTCTAAGGGGCAACTGCTCGTGCAAATTTTCCTTTGGGGGTGCGGCTGTAAAGCACTCAGTGATCACTGTCTGTATGCCAGGAAAACTGTGGCTCTGGGAAAGCTTTTTGTTAAAAGCAACTCTCCGTATCTCTTATCTGAAGGACACAAGAATAAGTCTTAATACAGCTCTGTGTGTGGATTTTAATACAGCCAAAGCAAGACAAGATTGCATTTGAAAACTTTTTAAAACTTGGGCAAAAGTTAATGCATTAAGCCTTATCAATTTTTTTATGCTGTTTGTCAACTTCTTGCATTTCATTTATCTCTGTACCATCACCAGAGTGGTTTTAGATTGGACATTCAAGAGTGATAATTTTGCGGGTTGTAGGGTAGGTTCTTGTTAGTTTAATTATACTTGAATAGATGCATATGAAGCTGAATATTCAATTTGGTCAAAGTTTTTTTGTCAGTTGGGCACATACCATATTTCTGGTTGTGTAAGAGTTCTTAAATGGTATAATCTTGTTCTGTGAACTTCACAAGGTAACCATAAAATTGAGACTTACTGGGCTCTAGTCTGGACAGATAAGCTTTATGTTTTACATGTTGGTCTGGGCGGATTTTGGGAGATGTTTTTAACGCATTGTTGTAACATCACTTTGGTGTTGAGCTGGAAAGCTCCATGAGCACATCCGAAGCTTGTCTGTGTTGTGCCCTACTGTGCTTCTGAATGCCTCGTTTAGCAACTTATGAGTGATTTGAACTTAATGGGAGAAATTCTTCCACGAATGCATTCACACCAAGAACAGATTTGATGGTAGAAAATGTTCCTGAATGTTCATGTTCTTGTAGTACTATTACCTAGACAAACAATCAGTTAAGACAGAGTATACCAGTGTTACTTTCTTAAGATTTGCCCTTAAAGGGAGTGAACACTAAAAAACATCAGACTCAACAAGATTTCTGCCAGAAAAAGTGATTTCCTCTAAGAGTCAACAGTCCAGATCTTACAGCTAAAAAGCCTTAAAAAAACTGACACAGGGGTTTTAAATACCTTATTCCATAAGTTCTGACCAATGTAAGATCTACCTGTTGTTGCTCTGTTAAAAAAAAAAAAAGACACTGAGTCGTATATAAGTGCATATGAAGCTTCTCAGTGTTTCCATCCTTGTAGCAGTAATTTTTCACTTGTGTACCTGTAGTTTTATATGGAATTGAAAGGCTAAAAAGGCCACATACCTCTCATCTTACATTGAGGTTATAAATGCCTCTATGAACTCTAAGGTTTAAAAGCCTGAGAGTTGAAGTTGGAATGTATGTAGGGATATCAAGCATGGCAAAGCATAACTTGGTTAGCAAAAGCTATTTACTTAAAAAGGCCGGCTGGATTACAAGTTGTCCTGTATTGAAGTTAAAGCAAACAGAGTAATTTGGACTGTATTGTGAAGTCCACGTCAGTGTTCCTGCAGGAGCAGTAATGAACTTTTGCTCTCTATCCCCAGCAGTTTCACTAGTTCAGGCATCAGCAGCCAATGTGTTGTTTCAAATATTATTTTATGCATTCCTGGGTTTAATGCTCACAAGTGAGTGGTTATCAGGGTTAACCAGATGGGTGGTTTCTGTACAGCTTCTATTTGGCAAAGCACAGTCTTGGACTGGGAAACTGTAGATTCAAGAGCTGGTTGACCTTCATACCCTGCAATTTTATTTTTTTTTAAAATATCTCTTGTGTGATGTTATTTATTAAACGTTTGTATTAAGTCTTTGTGAGCCTGGATAGGTATGTCTTATTCTTCAAGGAGGAAGAAAGGAATTTGCCATAATTCCTTTGGTTTAGTTCTGATATACCAGCCTTAGAGATTGTCTTAATAACAGCTTACTTAAAACTAGTAAGCATGTGTTCATGCCTTGCTTGAAGTATACTGATGGTGTTTGCCTAATAACATTCAAGAAGGATTATTGTTTCCTCATGTAGAATTTAAGCATTGCACTCAAGGGGTCATGTATTTCTTTTTGCTTGTTTTATCCCAACCACATATGCTTTAATTGAATTAAGTAGTTTTTACTAGGGCATCTGGAGAGAAATCTAAGAGTTCATAGAAAAAGCTAACTGCTATGTCAGGAACATATACTGTTTTAAAACACATTTAATACTGTAAATAAGAAATATTGTCATTATGGTATCTGTTTTCAGTAAGCATATTGAAATGGGAACACAAAAGGATAAAGAAAACATAGCCGTAATTTTATTCTACAATAGTTGTAAGTAGCTAGTGATTTTTTTTTTGATTATTTTTTTATCAGGATTTCCCTTATCACCCCAGGTAAGGTGGTGGCTATTTAAAATTCCTTGGACTTTTATGCAGACCAACACCTTGTGTGTGCACATGCAATAATCTGTTCTGATTGTTTTCATTTAACTTTTCCAGTGCAAAGCTTTCATTGACTGAGCTGTTCTTCTGTGAAGAACAAGCATGTTTTTTGAAAGAGAACAGATTTGTGTAGAGTCTGTGCCACTGTGGACTTCTGGTGTCTCTCCTATTGCTGTGTGAATTGCTAATGAGCTGAGCCTTGCTCTCAAAGATCTACCAGAAGAAGAAAGTGTAAGGAAATAATTTACTTCACTAAACTGGAATTACTGTTTACCAGAAGGCAGTGAATGATACAAGAATTCCAACTCTTTAGACAAAAAAAAAGTGCAGATGATATGGCGTTAATGAGGTTATAACTTGACAGAAGAGTTCTGAAACTGGAAAATCAGGCTTAACAGCTGAATGTGATGAGGAAACTGCCAATGTGATAAGAAGGAATATTTAATTTCTGTGGAATTTCTTCCTCAAAATTTTTTTCCCAGTAGTCAATCAGGTATTGAAGACAGTTGGGTTTAATAAGTGTGAAATAAACCTTGGCTACTTCATTTCTGGTCCTCTGCAGACTGAGACTTGGGTAGCTATCAGAGTACAGATCCATGCGGTGAGTCTGGACCAACCACTGCAGAAATATTTGTCCAGTTCCATATATATACACCTGTGGCAAAGGCCTATGCCTAGGAGATCTGCCTGCTGATTTGGTTGTCTTAGTTGTCATATTGCATATTCTTATTTTAACCAATGCTTAAGATCACTTTTTCTATCAAAAGGTTTGATTTCATATCTTATGCAGATTTTTAAGATAATGAATGTGATGGTCTAAATCTAATTTGTTCATCTTGAAGCAAATAAAAAAGCTTGAACTGAAATTGCCGATTTTTCTGTGTTACTTGCTTCAGACAGTAAATAGAAGTGATGGAAATGACTCTTAATGTATCGTGCTTACTTTTATTATGATCTGTAATGAGTTAGCAGAGTGGGAGAAATAACTCTTGTTCTTGCAGCCTTATTATTGGAAGTTGGAAATTCAGTATGTATGGGCAGGAGAGAGAAAGTAACATAATGTAAAGGAGTGATCCAAACTGGTGGTGAAGGTCTGCCCTCATTCCTGTCAGCTTGTGTGTAAAAAGCCATCTCGTAAACAATTTTTTCCTTTTTTTTTAATAAAGATTGTTTTCAGTTCATCATCTCAAATGCTCTTACTCCAATCTTTTTGACCCTAGACTTACTTGTTGCTCGACAAAGAGCAAATAAGCAGTCTTCTGGTGCTTATAATATCTGACATTTTTTAATGAATTACCCTTGAATTTTTCTTGAAATAATTATATTTTAGATGGTTTTATTTTTTAGTGCTGGAATTGAATTATTCAAGGTGATTTCATTAGATATATGTTTTATATCTGCTGAAAAATTATTTATAATTTTGTGTTAGTTTGAGCTTCCATCAAACAAAAACCGGATATGTTTGTAGGTGGGATTGACTATAAAACATTTGTTACATCTTTTATGATATTTGCAAGCTGAAATCGTAGGTTGTTCTATCCTTCTAGTTCTGCTGTTACATTAAAATGATGCAAGCATGGTATAATTGCTACTGCAAACCCATTGTCTGACCTTTATTTTAAAAGAACTGTCTTGTTTGGAGCAGAACTAAATGTGACTATGCAGCTGTAGGAAACAATGATCACTCTACCTTGTAATTGTACACTACAATCAGAAACAGGATGGCACAAAGTTCAGACTTCTGTATTAGAACCCCACAGCATAACAAAGCTATAGTAAATGCTTTCTGGCTAAGCTTATTTTAGCAATGTTGAAAATACCACAGCAGGTGTGACTCTATCACATTTTTGCATCAGGCTATCCAAACCTCCTACAGGCAAGTCTGACAAATGTTACTTGAAGGTAATTTGCAATACTTTGCTCTCCTTTCCTGATTAAAGCAGTTTACTTTGAAATCAACACAGATTTATAGAGCGTGCCTTTGAGAGCAGTAGCTGGCCTGTAAATTAAAGCTTCAATTGCTTTTGAACATACTTTTTTCAATAAAGTAGTCTTGAGGTAGTTTCTGTGGTGTTGTGCTCAGAGAGTCTGAAACCATCATGCTATGACAAGGGCAATGGATTCAGAGTCAGTCAAGCTTGACAAGAAGAAACTGTATGAACTAATTGGGGTTCCAAAATATCAGACTGTCATTGAGCACAATGTGGGTGCAAATGGTTAAAAAATTCTCTTACAAACTCTAAAATTTTGAAGTACTTGAAAAAGAGTTCCTTATGTGAACTTATGTCTGCAAGAAAATCAGGAGAAATTCAACAGAAAACTTATTTCTCTACTTTTTAGCTACACTTTAAGCTTTTATAATGGTTATAGTGAAGGAGGTCTGAAAATGCAAATGAAAGAGGAAGATGAGGTAGAGTTAATGGAAAAGAATAAAGGGGAGAAATGTGTTAAACTTCAGTTAAAAAAAGTAAGCAACTCTTTGAAAATGCACTGAAAAATTAAGTGGCAATAGGCAGAGTTCACGGAGGATGACTTGTAGCTGTGCACTGAAACAAACTGTGGAGAGAGTTATTAAGACAAAAACGAACATCCTCTTACCTGAAGCTATAAGTGATTAATAACATATCTATTTTTCTCTGTTCTCTGCCTGCTGGAACACTAGTTCTCTCTCCTGACAGTTGCATCTGGTTTTGAATCTAACACTTGCATGTGGTTTCCTCTGCTAAAAGGACACAAAAGGGAACTGCTCACTTGGATTTCTTAAGGACATTTGCCTGTATGACACTTGTTTGGTCCATTGAGTCTATATTTGGAGTTGTCAGAAGTAGGAAAAAGGTAGGCATGCCTATTTAACTTCTCTTATGGGGAAAAATGCACTAAACAGAAGATTAAAGACCTGTTCAGTCCTGCTTTTCTCTCAGAATTGCAAAGCTAGGTGTTTGCATCCACACAGGAACTGTGCCTCATCATTGTAAACCCCACATATAATTCATTGACGTGTTGGAAAGCAAGTGGGATCTTCATATGCAAAACTAAAGCTGCTGGTATGAGTTTCAGCAGTCGTGCAGAGCACTGGAACTGCAGAAAGGCTGTGTTGTGCAGCAAGCTGATGGTGACTCTGCTGTGCAGCACAATGAAAAATCTCCCAGCTTTGGTATGTTAGCAGTGATAGTGCAAGTCACTGAAGTAGAAGCCTTGTGGGGCAAGGTGGCCTTGCCCCAGGATAAGCCAGTGTTTCTGCACTAGTACTGTTTTCATATTACTTCATTTGTATGCTTGCTTAACTCAGAACATGTAAGTATAATAGATGTATTACAGTATTCATTCTGTAGCCTATTTCTCATTCTTGGATGACAGCTGGGTCCTTACAAGATAAGAGAGGTAATGTGCTCCCATTCTTCTTCGTACTGCTGTAATTAAATAGGGCTGTTAAAAGGCTTTGTTATCTAAACTCTTTAAGTGGTAAAAATATTTGTTTAAATGTTTATTACAGACCTACAGCAAGTAGGTTAAAGATGGGGGAGGGGAACAACTTAGTTTTAAATTCAGACTCTGCTTTTGAGGTCAAGGCTTTGTGCATGTATCTCTAAGTGTAAATCCTACCACTCCTTCTCTGGTTTCTCCTTTATTGGAATAACTGCTTGTGGAAAAAAATATTCTGGAAAAGCAACTCTGTGATTACTCAGTTTTGTGATCGCTCAGAAGCCAATTTCAAAACTTTTTCTGCAAAGTTTCTGGAGCATGGTATTCCACCCATTTTAATAAGGAAAACTTGGCTTACTTCAATTTCACCTCAAAGGAAAGCCACCAGATACTGGAGGATTTTTTTGTAACTGCAGTATTACAGTAAATTTTCCAAAGGAGTACAAAGTAAATAGTTTTAGCAGTTACTCTTGTAATACAATGACTATAATGTAAAGCCTTCAAAATAATTTGAACAGAATTGTCTCATTTTATTTACTCTTAATTCCCACAGAAGGAAAAAAACAAAACAACAACAAAAAAAAAAGAGGACCAGAGACTTTGTCCCTTCTGGTAAGCATAGTGTGCTTCTCTTAAATCATCTGCAAAGAGGGTCTGCCAGAACGTTGCACTGAGCTATGCCGTTCATACAATATCAGTGTTACTTGGATTAAAACATACCTAGGCAGCTCTCTAGTCCAATCTCTGGCTCAAAGCACAGTCAGCTGTGAGCTCTGAGTAGCTTACTAAGGTCTTTATCCCATGGGACCTTGGAAAGACAGAGACAGCACAGCTTCTCTGGAAAACCTACTTCACTGCTAGGCCATCTTCACAATGGAAAAGGTTTTCCTTCGGTTGTGTCAGAACCTCTCCTGCTTTAAGTAAAGACCACTATCTCTTGATGTCCTGCTATGCAGGAGGTCTGCAAAGAGCCTTCTTCAATATTTTACAAATGATCACAAATGTTAAGGAGCCTTACTCAGTTGTTTTACTTCGCAGGTATTGGCTGCTAGAGGGTGCCCTCCATACCTCCTGGCCATATTTTTTTTCAGGCTGAACAGACCCTGTCATTTCATTCTCCTGGAATGGGGCATTTGCTTTGCCTCCTGGCCTTGGTGGCTTGATACTGCAACAACAGTGGTTGTTAGAGATAGGTGTTTTCCCCTAAGAAAGCCAGCTGGGGCGTAAGGGTGGACGCACTTTCAATTCTGTTCACAAAAAGACTTAATAATGTCTCTTGTGTTTGCTTAAGAAAGGAGCTGTAGGATTCCAGGTCTGTTGCAGATCCTGGGCTTCCCTTAATTATAACGTATCTTGTTTGCTAAGTAAAGTCCACTTAGGTTTGTAAGGCCCTGGCTCCGGCCTGTAGTGGGATCTTCATAGTTCATGAAGAGCCCTTGTGGCTCTGATCTGAGTGGCACTTGTGAGAGCAGGAAGGCACAGTGTGTCCAGAGCCTGGCCTAAGGTTGTCACTGGAAAATAGTGACATGCAACTCAGATGGGAGCCTAACTCATGCTGTCATAGCTCTGCTGTGTCCATAGAGTTGAAGGAACATACCCGAGCCAGGGAAAACAAGCTAAAGACGAACCAAAGGTTTCATTCTCAATGGTTCTGAGCAAATTGAGGCTCTCGCTGATGAAGGTGAGTCATGTGGTGGCTTTGTGTTTGAGCCACCATGCATGCCCTGGAACGGAGCCCTCCTTGGTGGGGCTGTTGCTGCCGGGATTTCTCATCTGAGCGAGGTGTTTGTGCCCCAAGGAGGGGCAGGCGCTCTGCTGGGACGGGGCGCTGGTGTGGGCAGGGGTAGCGCTGCTGGCCGTGGCAGCGCACCCTTCCCCTGAAATGCCTTAACGAATGCCAAACAGAAAGAAATGCCTTAACGCCGGGATGGATTTGGAGGCTTTTTGGTGTTGGATTGCTAAGTTACAATATTCATGTATTAAGTGCGCTGGGGCTTGAGATCGATCTGCACTACGATTCTGTGGTTTTCTCCTCTCTCCTTGATAAATAATACTGATTGCTTGTGCCCTTATTTAATTACGATTGGTTTTTCCCCCCTCCCCCGTCTCGCTGATTCCTTCCCCCCTTGCTTTTCCCCTCCAAGCCTGCACGACGGGTCTCCCCGGCGGGCCTCGCTGGGAGGAGGGAGCGGAGGCTCAGCGGGCGAGGCGAGCGGCCCGGGGATCCGGGAGCGCGAAGAACTCCGCTCCGAGAACCCTCGGGCTTGGCGGCGGTGACGCTCCCGCATCTCTACCCTTCTGCCCGGCTCCAAGACGACGAGGAGGAGGCGGAGGTGGCGGTGATGGCGAAGGGGCGGGGCGGCCGCGCCGCCATGGCGGCAGGGCCCGGGCGGGCGGTGCGCGCTGTCC
>JAWWMP010000116.1:54762240-54797658 GCA_035047865.1 Dendrocincla tyrannina | reverse complement strand
CGCGCCGCTCCGGGCGCTGCGCTGCGCTGCGAGGAGCCCCCGCGTGTCCGCCATATTGGCGCCCGCGCCGCAGCCGCTGCGCCTTGTTCGTGCGGCCGCCGCCGGCCCGGCCGCCCGGAGCGCCGCGCCGCGGGCAGGGACGCAGGGAGGCAGCGAGCGAGCGAGCCAGCCAGGGAGGCAGGCAGGGGAGCGCCGGCACAGCCGGGCGGGAAGCGGGGCGAGGAGGAGACGGAAACGAGCGGGGCCCGCGTCTCCCCGCGCCCGCCCCCTGCGCCACCCGCCATGGAGAGGAGGCCCGGCGGCCCCTGAGCCGGGAGCGCACCCACGCACCGACCGAGACCTGCCCCGGCCCGGCCCGGCCCGGCCGCCATCAGCGGAGAGAAGCCGCCTGGGCCCCGCCTCTGCCGCGACATGGAGGCCGTGAAAGCCTTTAACAGCGAGGTGTGTAACCCCCTCTCCACGGCTCCCCCCCTTCCTCGGGGCCTCGGAGCGGGCGGGGTCCCGGGGCCCTCCCTGCCCCCTTCTCCCCGCGGAGAAGCTGCGGGGCCCGAGGGAGCTCCGCGGGGCCCGGGGTGCGGGAGCACTCCCGCAGGCCGGCCCGGGGCTCCCCCCTGCGTCGGGCGGGAAAGGGCCGTTGTCGCCGTCCTGGGAAGCGGGCGGGGGAGAGGGGAATGGAGACGCCCCCCTTCCTCTCCACTCCTTCCGCCGTGAGGCTGGGGGCGGCCGGAGGGGAAGAATAGACCCGGCGGCGGACGGCGGGGAGAGGAGGAGGAAGAGGCCTCTTCCCTGCGCCCGGCCTGCGGTGGGGCGGGTGATGCCCGGCCAACTTCACGCAGCGGCCGGAGGAGGCGGCGGGGGGCTCCAGGACTGCCGGGCACGGCGACTGTGCCCTTCCCCGCCTCCTCTCCTGCCACCCTCTTCCTCCTCGCTGGTTACATGTGTGCCCGCAGCTCGGCAGCGCGCATTTTTAACACCTCGTGGAGTTATGTTTTTATTCTGGGGATGGGAATACAAAGACCTTGGAGGCTCGTCTGCGTGTTTGAGAGTAGTATATTCGCAGTGGTCGAGATGGAAGCAGACATTCCCTACGTGCTGCATGGAGCTCAGATCCTGCACCGATGCTGCGGTACTCAAGAACACATGCTTACAGCACCTGGCTTCTCTGTTGTGCCGGGAGTTAATGTTTATTTTATTGCACGATGGTTCTTGTGGCAACTCTGTTTTGTTCCTCTCCTTGTCAGAGTCTGTATCATTATATTTTGAAGTTAATGTAAGAGTAAGGAAAATGAATACGCATTTTTCTTTTTCGGAGTCGCACTACTTAAAAAGTAGATTTCTACGTATATTGACCTTAGAAAAATATCAGCTCTGGTTACAATGTGTGCTCCTACAGACCGTTCACACAGTGGAGGTCCGAGTTGCCCTGTCGCCCACCCCGGCGTGAATGTTGTATGGTTTTAATGATCTCTGATGATACAGTTCCATTTGACCTGTGGTGGAACACGTTGTTTCTACAAGCCACAATAAGATAGGTTTTTGAAATGAGATACTGTCCAGTAAGTCAGGAGCGGTTATACAGCCCTAACTGATGTGCACTTCTAGGTGGTGCATTTTATGCAGTTTGAATTCTGAAGTAGAAGAAAACTCATTGTGGCTGGTAGGAGAAAAATGAGCACTATAAACTTTTTATTTCCTATTACATATTGGTGTATGTGAGGAAAAGGAAGGATCTGGTCACAAGAACAGAGGCACATAAGTTCTTCATAACATTTTCCTCACATGTACCTGCTAACATGAGCAGAAGTCTTCACTTGCATATGGGAAAACAAAACTGACTTCCTGAACACTCAGGTATAAACGGTGTAAAAATAATTAAGTCTGAGACTTAAGATGGCAAATGTACTGAAGAGGAGAGCTTTACAATATGCCTTAAATTTTCTAAATGCTCGAAAAACAGTGGACTTTGGGTTGTTGGAAAAGAAAATGCAGAAGATCCGATGATGACATCTTAACCAACTTGTTTTCTATGATATAAAATTTAACCTGTGTCTTGGTATTTCAATGCTGGGCTACACTGGAAGGTTTTAGAGAAGCCAAGACCTAACCCCTGATCCTGTAGATGGTACAAAACTGCTGTGTTTAGGGTATCCCAGGTGTCATTGCTGGCCACTCTTAACTTCTGTACTCAGTGCAGAACTTGACTTTAACTTTCCATCATTGTCTGTGGTGAATCTTATCTCTGTGTATTTTACATTTTAGAACTGAAGTGATTACTAAATATGTTAAGTAGCTGAAATATATGGGTCTGTAGGTTGCTGTACCCAAATGGTTTTGGTTAACTTACAAAATCTCTGCACTTCACTTGTAAAATTTTTTTGCTTTGTTTATATTATAAGGTCATGCTGTGCTCCAGAAAGGATGTTTGAGTTCTGTTCTAGAGTTTTTTGGCATAAAGTAGATGTAAATTAAATTTTGCAGCAGATGGAATAGTCTAAAATTGTATAAAAACTTTTACCATGCTTTCTTTTATGTGGTTTGCGTTTGGTTAATAATTTTGCAACAGTGTATGTACCATATTGGTGAAAACTAGGTGATGCTGAACAAGAACATTCCAATACATTTAAACACTTAAATCTGTAGGTTAGGTACTTCTGGGGTCGATTTGTTCATTTGAGGTTTTTTTTAAAGTAAGGGTTTGTATTTGGATTCTATAATGAAGCTAAAATAAAGGCAGCTGTCCATCCAGGTGGAATAGCTTACTCCAAAATTGTGTGTGAGCTGAGCAGTATCTTGTGTTGTAGCTGTCCTATATGGCATTTAGGATTAAAGTGATTAGTTGTCTTTAATTTGATTAGAAAGAATTATTTGAATATATATTTGAACCCTGACTACTGGAAATAATTCCAGCTTTTGTGAAAAGCTGTTCAGCATCTACTGATGGTATGTGGCATTGTCAGTGCTGTACCTAATAGTACATATAAAATTAGCCCTAACGTTTAAAGTCTTGGGAAAGATAAATTTAAAGGTGAGAAATAATCACACTCCTAAATAAAATGTGGTCAGTCCTTTTTCCTGTAATGGTTGATATTTTTCTATTTGATTAAAACTTGACAAGTGAAGATTGGAATAAAATACAACTGATTTAGTATGCTATTGAGATAATTGACTATGTTTTATACAACACCGTTTATGATTTGCTACAGTTAGCATCATAAAGGCTAACCACTGCAGAATCATTTTCCTCTGGGTCTCAGTTCAGGCCCTGAGTTTTTTCTGAAAAGCACAAAATCATAGTCAAGAGCAGGTCTTGACAGAAGAAAATGACTAAAGTGTTTCAAATTCTTCTAATGTTCTATAAAATGCACTTTGTTGAAAAGGAATGGAAACAGACTAGGCGCAAACACAAATAACTTCATAGTTCCAGTGCTCAGATGACTATGATTTAATTGCAGATGTATAATTAACAATCAGTATTTGTTATATAGTCAGTTCAGTGTTAAAAGTCTTGCTGTCAGCTTTAAATCTAGCCATTTTCACATTGGTTTCAGGTACTGTACGTGAAGTTGGTTTTGGGTGCTATAATCTCCAGAGTTTTCTTGCAATATTTATCCTTTTAGCATTGGCAAGCTTTGTATTTCCATGTTATTTTTCATTTTATATTGTGAAGACTGTATTCAGACAAGTGTGGCAAAAGGAGACTGAGTGATGCCTGAATTCTGAAGGATCACAGTTTTACAGGCATGTAAATAGTCATAGGACTGTAATTCATTTTAGGGGAAATGGAGATTGCAAATTCACTTTTAAGTACAACACAAACTGAATATTTGAAGTTTTACTTTGTTTAGCCATGTCAACTGTATCTATAAGAATTGAATAATAGGAATCTTGAAAGGACACTCATTTAAGTCTTAAAAAGAAAATTCAACTTAGATATTTACTTCTTTAACAACTACAGTAGTAATTCATTGATCTAGTTCAGTTAAATATAGCATTTCTAATAATTTAAAGTTTATCAATATCTTTAGTGATGTACAGGCACGCATATCTTTGTGTATGAGCTTCATCAAGTCTTGCTGCCTGTGATGCTTCCTGGTACTTTTTTTTTTCCCCATTCTCTTTATTAAAAACAAAGCAAAAATATCTCATGTGTAAGCTATACACACTTTGGTCAAATCACTGAAAACTACTTTCACTTTGAATTGCTGAGACTGGCACTTGCACATTTGATCTACAGCCATTTAGAAGGTTAGAATGGTAAAACCTACTTAGAGCAGTTTGATAGCATACCTAGTTGTGGAATTTATGTTGTTGAATCCAGTGCACGGTAGTTGTTAGCCTCCAGTGCTACAACTTTGTGCTGTTTTTTGTATTTGTATTATGACATTGGAAAGGCAGTTGAGAAAAGGGCAATCATAACAGAAAAGATAAAATAGCATAAGGAAGAGCTGCTACCTTGAAGCTCAGGAATAAGAAGGTTGTGAGTTTTTTGATTCCTTTCAGAAATGCTTTTCAGCATGTTTTATATAAAAAGCTTAATTCCTCTTGCCTGTGGAGTTAGATGCTGATCTTTTTATGTATACAGGAATTGTATAGAAAACTGTCATCATGGAGATGTGAAATATGCTCTGTCTTAAAGTGATTCAAGATGGGGATGTACATAAAGTGCCCTATGGCTAAAGTAATGATTACGCTTTGTTTAAAGAGTGATGTGTGTCCTTGTGTCTTTTGTCTTGTTACTCTTAATATTTTCTAGGGTGTGAGAGTCATAATTAAAACTTCCACAGCTTTGCTAGACTGGTGTTCAGCTGTTACTAGCCATGAAGACTGTTGCCCTTGTATATTTCATCATGAAGTGGAGTCACTGAGCTTTTGGTGTGCAAAATGGTTTTGAGAGTCCTGTAAGATGATAAACAATACATAAAGTGAGCATTGCTACTTTTGGGTTTTCTTCTTATTCTGAAATTGGTCAGTGATAGAGGCATAGCAGACACTGATCATTTACTGATAATGCTGTTGTCTGTATACTCTATTTGCATTTCATTATGTGTTGGTCACCTTTGTCATGACATTTCTTTAGAAAATATATTTTAAGTGTCAGTGTAGAACAATTCAGTGAACTGCAGTTTCAGAAATGTGATCCTTGGAAATGACCCACATTTTAAATACTGGAGTATAGGTGCAAAAGGGACAGAAAGCTAAACCAAATACTCTGTTTTAGACTACTTGATTTAAATGGCATATTCTAAGTCAATGAGGTGGCTTTTTCATGAAAGAATGCCAGTTGATGCTAAAAAAAAGCTGAATGGTATGTCTCATGAAGATACTAAATAGAGATTGATGTTGAATAGCCGGGGAAGGTGGAATAAAAGGGATGCTTTGTGAAGTGAGGAGCCAGGACTTTGACTAGTGCCGATAGAGAGTAGCAGTTAAGTACGAGGAATGGTAAAGAGACATGTAAGCTACTCCCTGCCAAGATATTTTTCTTGGATTCTGATACATGTTTCATGTTGGCTGAAGCACCTGAAACATCTGCAGAGCTTTTTTTCCGCCAGCTGCTGAGACAGTGAGAAAACCTCTGTTTCCTCTTCTCTGCCGCTACGCTTTACTAGCCATAAAAAAGTGTGACCTTCTTTCACGTTCACAGTTGTTTGTATCTGCAACTGTGATAAGTTCAAAGCTTTCTTGTTTTTCTTCTAAATGCGATATCTGGTATCACATTTATGATCTGGTGTTTTTAAATTTTATTGTAGCAAATTGAGATGTAAGTTTTTTGTTTACTTATATTTGTGGGTTTTTTCAGAAGAAGAAGTTAATTTAGTGATGCTTAGATCTGCACATGGGCATTCATACATCTGAAAAGTTGTTTCTGTTTTTCATTCTTAACTTCTGGGGTGAATGTGACAAGCGTCTTCCATTTTATTTCACTGTATAACCCTGTAGTGCTTCTCAGAAAAAAACACTGAACCTTTGTATGAATTCCCTTAAGATACAACAAAATATGTAAGAACTTACTAGTTTCCCATTTGCTTTCAGGAACATTAAGAGCAGTATCAGTGAACTATGTTTCACTGTTGTTTTCCAGCAAGTGTTGAACTTTGCTGGCATCTCAACTTTTTTTTTTTTTTTAGGGTATAGGGAGAGAAAGCCCTTTTCTCTTCAATTTACAGTAAATATTACATTGGTGTTCACCTATTTAAATATGTCTCCATGTGTGCTGAATAAATATTTACAGTTTTAATGTCAGACTCATCTGACCTCAGAATTTCACCAGCCACTGGATCTTGACTTTAGGCCTTGTAAAGACGTGATCATGCAAGGCTATGTTAAAGGTCCAAAATGTTAGGGCTTGGTTTTATTTTGTGTGTGTGTATATCTTGCTCAAGAACCTCATTTCTTTAGTTAAGTAGTATAGGGCAGACATTGATTAGTTTTTCTGTCTTAGATAACATACGCTTTGAATTTCCTTTTATACCGTGGTCTGGATTGTATCCCTGTGAGCCTGGAGAGGTTGTGTAGATCTCCAGGTTCTACTTGCTACTTATTTAGAGAGTAGTGGACTGTTTTGTAGTTTAAATCAAATGCACTTTTGAGCTCTCATAACTTCAGATCCTTTGATTTTCAACTGCTTACTAAGATCATGCCTGAGGCTACAATCTTTGACAGAGTACTTGAAATTATCTTAACAACTCTTACTTGAGTTTGCTGTCATTTGAGTTATGCCCCATCCTTGGAGGAGTTCCAGGCCAGGTTGGATGAGGCTCTGAGCAACCTGGTCTAGCAGAAAGTGTCCCTGCCTATGGCAGTGGGGTTGGAACTAGATGGTCTTTAAATTCCCTTCCAACCCAAACCAATCTATGATTTATTTTTCTGTGGCACTTGTAAAAGTGGAATCTAGGAATCCAAATGGCTTTCTTACAGGAAAAACCCCACACTATTCAGAACAAAAGTATTTGATAAAGCCTGCTGTTTGTATTTTTAGGCTTTTGTACAAAAATGACTATTGTGGATATACAATTTATCATTTTATTTTGACTTTTTTTTCCAGGGTTTGCCTACGTAGCTGGTTTTACTGCGTATAGTTCTTGATTGTGTGAGGTTGTAGGAGTTCTGTCTTTGTGGTTATATGAACAGGTAGCTGATGAGTGTTTTTCTGATGCTTTGACATTCAGTAGTATAATGCATGTTTTAATATAATTAACTACATGTGTGAAAGATGAGGCTTGTCACCCTTGTTATTTTTTTTGCTAATGACGGTTTTGAGGGTTGACAGAGTATTCCTGTTTAAAATGAAGGCGTAAAAGAAGATGTTCCCCAAAGTGGAGTGGCAGAGCTGAGATCCAGGAGGTAGTAATAATAAGGAATGGTGGTTTGGGTGGATGGTGACTGAGCAGTAAAATATTGTAGGGTAACAACAGCTGAGAGATTAAAGCCACCAGTTTTGGTAGCCTTGAGCTTGTTTATTGAAAGATTCTGTCTATAATACCAGTTTTGAAAGATTGGAGTAAGTATTCTTTTATAAAAACTTATGAGAGCTGAACAAGGTGCACTATATTTATGCAAGGATGTGAACAGGTGTCTTAAATATTTGAATTGGAACTTATTCAAATAGCATGCATTTTTGGGAAAGGTATTTCAGAAGGTCCATCATCTTGCATGGTTTGGTCTAGGGTTCAATGTTTCCAAAGATGAATTTGGAATTGAATGGTGAAGGTTTCCTTTTTTTTTTTTTTTTCCTTCATTTTTAGTACTTTTTAGTTTCTTTTAAAAACGGAAGTAGAATTAATAGTGTGCGTTCTTTGCTTTCTACCCTCATTATTCAATAGCTTGTTTTTTCTCTAAAGTGCAAAATAGTGTGCGTTGCTAGTCACTAGAAAACTGTTGGATTAAAAATTTTGGCATCATGGCAAGACTTTAAGGAGCTCTCAGTGTGTAATTTAGAAATTAGTATGATAGATAAAAATACAATTCTGGTATTTTGATATTGATGTGATTGCGGTTTTAAAAGGAGAAATAATCATGTAGAAATGTTTTTGACTTTTCCAGAGGATAAGTCCAGAGAGCTTAGAAGGTATTAACCAGATTGTTGTAAGCCACTGGAAAGACCTGATCAGACCAAAGTCTTTCAGAATACCAAATCTCCTATACTACATATTAACAAAACAAAACAAAACTGGTATTCATGAAAAGGAATAGCTTCAGATAACATGTTGATCTTCATAACTTGGTTATAAGATATGCAGTAGTAACCACTGCTTCTTACTTAACAGGAAAAGAGGAACACTTATAAAAAATATATGGGCTGGAGAAATCCAATCCAGTATAAACTGATTTCCCCCCCCCCCTTAAATTTTAAATAATGAAGTTTCGTTGTGAATGCAAAGGATTTTAAACCATATTCAGGGACATAACATTTTAGAATCAACATGACAAAACTTTTGTCGTGAGCTCTACAAACAGTTGGCAGAGAAAATGTGTGAGTCTGATTTTCAAAATGTTTGAAATCTGTTTCTATATTTTGTATTTCAGAATTGTAGAGATGTGATTGTAGTTAGACTTCTCTAAGGCTTTTAACTTCATGTTGTGCCACACTTTACAAAACTAGTGCTTTGCAACATGGACAAAGAGTGCTTCTCCAGGCAGCCCGCAAGCTCACATATGGAAATCTGTGGAGACTGGGATTGTGACAGAAGCTGATCCATTTTCCTCTTGGTGATTTATAATGATACAATGTTAATGATGGAAATAAGACATATGGGATGAAAGATCAGAAAATTGTGTAAAATGAAATACCCCTCTTATTTCTTGTTTTCTTGTGTGATGCTCTTTTATCTGGGCCTTTTGCTCTGTCTTTCTGTTACTGGAAGTTCAAGCACTGGTAAAGCACACACTCTTACCTAGCTATTTCATGTGGTCCATTTAGGTTTTTCTAAGCTTTTTGTTACCAAGTAGTAAACATCTTGAGTTACTATGAAGAGAAAAAGGGGAATCTTATTTTATGGCTTATAAATGGCCAGGAGCAAATGGAGTATGTTCTAGAGGCTGTCTGAAGTAAGCATGTTTCACAGTTTTATGGAGTTCAGGAGACTGGAGTTCAATCCAGGGGATTTCTTTAAATTGCATTTTTATGGTCATAGTTTATTTGTACAAAGCAGAGTGTACCAACAGAACCTAGAAGCTCTCTTTGAAAGTAGTAATTACAAGGGTTGAAATAAAATTGTAAACAGGCTGTTGGCTCATATATATGGAAACCAAAATGGGATTTTGTTATTTCATGTCAAATATTTCAGATTCAGTAAATTTGAAAGTTATAATTGTGTTTCCTCAAAACAAAAGAGGTAGGAGAAGGACTCTGCAAAGGCAGTGATGGTAACACCCAACTTCTCTGTGCGCTGAAATCTGATGGGCTGGAGAGACTGCTGTATTACCGTTGCATCTTAGTTCACTTAGTTGCTAATACACTAGTTGGGATGAATATTTAGATGTTGTCTTTAAGCATAAACATTGGTATATATTACAACTGACACGTAGGGGCTTAGCTTTTCAGATGAGTGGTTTTGGTTGCTTATAATTTTTTTACAAATCAGTGAAACAACAGTAAAAGAAACACATGCACTTGGGTATCAAACATGTTGACTATTATTTTATATTTGTTCATTAAAACAACATGTCATTCACTTACAGTGTTTGACAACAGTTGTATTAAGGTAGTTGCTGTTGAGTTACAACCCTCTCATTCTGTACTTTTTAAATGTTGGATTTTGGCAACTTACATTGTCTTGGTTGATTACTGAAAGAAAAGGACTTTTATTTTTCTCTCCAGAGTGACATACCTTACACTGAATGCAACATCTGCCATTTTGGTCATCCCACATGCACATCTTTAGTATATATTTTACCACTTCTGTGTAATACAAAGAGCAGCAAGGTGCTGACTGGGTTTAAATAACAGTTCTCATGCATGGATTCTAGTCAGCATCAAGAAAAAATCCTGCTTACTAGGAGATGGGGGAATATAATTTAAGTAACTTTTCCTGAAATGATGAAGTTTTCAGGAGGGTGTGTAAAATGTAACATAATAGATTTTTTCATAGTGTTCTTTTTTGAGGCAGTCACTGACAATACTATTTTCTTGCTCTTTCCGGTGTGGTGATATTACTGTTTGGTAATCTATTCGGTGACTATTTCTGTATATACAATTGAGTTTGATTTATTTTAATGCTATTGAAATAGGTAATATATGTACCTGATTTGTTAAGCTAATATGTATTGGCTTGACTTCTAAGTATTTGTTTTGTCTTTTTTGCACTGAAATTGCAGATACTTGTTATCATAAGTGATGTCTGGTTAGTGTGATGCCATTATTTGATACCTTCTTAGTGTTATGCCCTGATAGAAGCCAGAGAAAACTTGAAAAATACTTCAGTAGAGAGGTGTGTAACTGATATTGCCGATGCTGGTCATAATCTCATACTTGAGAGATTTGCCAAGTCCTAGAGTATCAGTATCAAGATGTTTATTCCCTTAGCTGCTGTATCAGTGTTACAAATATTTGTTTATGTGAATATCTGTTCCTTTGGATCACACAAGGCTAGAGTTTTTCATAGCTTTCAAGCCTTCTAGTGGTAAAACTATATGAAAAATTATTTCCTAGCCACTCTTCTTTTTGTAAGATGTGGCAGAGGTATGAAAAAAGACATATTACTTATGAAGCTGTATTTTAATAAAGTTAGTATTTTGTTCTATTTTTTATTCAGAATTTTAGTGGGGAAACAGCTCTCTGGCTCTTTTGCCTGTTGAATAAGAGCACTGAAAGCTCTTGAAATTAAGTGCTGGGCTTTGTAGAAGTGTAGTGAGCCATTGCCTTCCATGGAGATGTGTCATAACTTGCTTTGTAATCAACTGACCATCCTCAGAGAATGTAGGTTCATGTGCATGGTGCCTGGTCTTCACTTGAGAAGCTTTAGACTGTAGCTTAGCATCATGTACTATACTGCCTTGTAAATTACTGTAAATTTTATTTTTATGGGTATTTACAATACTATTTAAGTACTTTCTGAATTGTGGTTGTAATGACAAAAGTATTGTTTGCATTACTGAATGATGAAAATTTGAAATGGGCTGATAGATTCCCTGACCTTCAGTAAGCCTTCTCTTGAAGACAACTTTTCTTAACAGAATTGAAAAAAAACAGAGCAGAAATTCACTGCTTTCTGTATAGCATCAGTCTGGTCTTTGCATTTGCCCTCAATCCCAGTGTGTAATTCATATAGCTCATTAAATCTTCTAGCGAGCCCGTATTTTTTCCCCAAAGTTTGGAAATAGAACTTGGTTTATTTAAAATTATATTAGGAAAAAGGAGTATTAACAATACTATTAACTTTTATGTACACTGGGATATTGCCTTTTATGTAATTTCTTAGCTCTCACTAAATTATTATTTTTTTATCACATAGAGGAAAATACTGAATTGTGAATATAATTGGCTTTATTTGTTAGCCTTGCCTTTTCCTGGGTGTGTTGCATAAATGTACATTTATGTAGTAAATCTGTGTAGCTTGTTACATTTGAACCTGTGAATTCTGAAGGAGGTGCATGAGGAAAGGACAATTTTCCCTTTGACTGGGAAATGTATACAAAAATCCCTGTGAGGATAATTTCCCATCTATTTCCAGATAATATTGATTGACTGCAATGGAGGGAGTTGTATGAAAGAAGTGCTTGTTTTAGGATATGATATTAAAAACTGAGTCTTAAGGCTTTTTTGGTTTTTCCCCCCAGTGTAAGAACACACAACATGCCTCAGGTGAAGGTGATGAGAAATAAGAGCAATTTGAATTTGTTTAAAACAGGTGAATATGCTAAAATGAGGAAGAATTGATGTTACTTTTATGAAAGACAGTAATGTCATCATAATGTATGTATGAGAGTTCTTTGAGAGAATTAGAAAGCACATGACAGGAAAGAACAAGGTGATGTTACTTGGATTTCCAAAAAGTAATTATGAAGATCTGTTCACAAAAGTTTGAAAAGAAATTGAATTGCTATGGAGAGTGCATCCTGAATTGATGGATGACTGCTAAAGGGGTGACAGGGGAAAAGTTTCTGTGCAGAAATAAGTTGTTCTCATGATGGAATCTTATATAGGCTTGTTCTGAAAATCCGTGCATTTCAGTTTATTTGTCAATGCAGTGAAAGAGCGATAGAATGAGGCAAAAATGTTTGTTGACAGTATAAAGTTATTCAGAATGCTGGTACTGAAGGGCTAGCCATGAAGGATTGCAAAAGGACATTGCTGTACTGACTGTTAGATGGCAGCCTGCAGTTTCATAAAGTTAAATGTGCTAGTGCAGGTTGGAGAGAGAATATGAAAAAGGCAATCCTGACTTTATCTACACAGTGATGGGCATTGAAATTACATGACTTGTTAATTAATAAATTCTTACAGTTGAAATGGAAATGTCTGTTCAAGGTTCAGCGGTAATCATAAGAGCAGTTAAGAGTCCTGGAAATCATTAGGAAATAAATAGAAACTCACTACACTGCCTGTACAGTTTTATCTTATTCCTTGTGCAGTCTGGTTTGTACCTCACAAGACCATGTTGGCAGAACTGAACGTACAGAGAGGGACAGAACAGTCAAAGAAATGGAACAGGCCTATGTGAGAAATTTTTAAATATCAATACTCTTTTTGAGCTAGAACAGAAATGACTGGACAATGAGACGGTAGAGGTCAGTAGAAGTGGGGATACAGAAGAGATAAACCACTGAGTTTTCCAATCCAGTAAATCCAGTGTCACTAATGAACTTCAAACAAAAAACCCAAAGCACAACAAAAAAACCCAACAACAACAAAAAAGGAGTTTCTTTGCACAGCTTTTGATTAAACTATGCATCTTTGCTAGAAGATGTTGGACATCCTAAAGGTTTACATGAGTTTCCTGTATGGTGGGAATTCAGAGATTTTTATGAAATAGATCAGTTGATGCTGTCTCAGGAATCACTGAGCTGTAGGTTGCAGGTAGCTAAAATAATATTCAAAGGAAGTATCACTAAAAGGACAACTGTATGTTACCTTTCATAAACATAAGCTATGGAATGCTGTTTCTATTAGTTTTCTCTAAACTAGTAGTATTCATTAGTAAGTAACACATTTTCTACCGTGCCCTAGCACAAAGGAAAGGAGGAATGGTAAAGAGGGAGAAAAAAAACAACCTACAAAACCTCCCCCCCAAAAACAACAACGAAACGAAGTAAACAAGAATTAAAAAATGGGGAGGTAAATATCATTTATTGTGAGAACATAGAAAGGGACAGAAAAAAGTGGTTCTGGTAGTAACCATCCCTTTTTGGTGGCTGCTCCCTCTCAGTTTAGAGATGTGACTAGACAGGAGCTTGAAATGGTTGCCAGGTCTGTGTTGTCAGACTTCCTGGTCTTCCTTACACTTGAAATAGCCAGGCTGACTAGGGCTGGTGAAGTTTGGCAAGAACCAAGCAAGACTTTGGTGAGACTTTGGATGTGAAGGGTAAACGAAAAAGAGACTATATATGCAATTTCAGGACATCGTGGAGGATCTGGAAAAGGAGCATGGGTTATTTGATATCTACATGGTGAGAGGGTCTTCCACCATTCCCAGGGAATGGACATGAGTCAGAATCAACAAGCACACCTGAGCATCTCTGTCTCAGGTCCTCTTCTGAGAATTTTCCAGCATGACGTTCCTGGTAAGCAATAGACTTGGTTAAAAAATAAGCTCCTACACTAAGTTTTTCATTTTCCTGTGTCAGTAAGTCAAAACTGTTTTGCTGTGACACAAGGCTGAGTTGGAGGAGTGAAGTACAGTTGAATAGGGATGTTTTTTGGGGTGTGATTTCAAGATGGATTGAATAGGTGCTATACACCCTACTAAAGAGACGTGAGGAGGAATTACTGAGAGTATGGAAGCTGTGATACAAGCTTGACCCTCTGTCTCATCGTTAGTTCAAGTACAGTTGAGTTAGGATACAAACGTACTGCAACATTTATTTTTGCAATTCAGACAGTAACAAAACAGATTTAGAGGTAGTCTTAGAATCCAGTGTTAACACTATTACTTTGATCATCTTTAAGACTTTCAATGCCATGTGTGTGTAATAAGGTGTTACTTGCATTACTTGGACATTTGGCTGGCATCTGATTCTTACTTTGCAAGATTATGACTCTGGCAATTGCTTTCATTGAGACAAATTAGGATTTGTAGTAACTGTATCTCTGTGGATTCATTTTGTCCCTGAAGTGCCGTTCAGATTCAGGCCTTCCCTTTAAGGTTTTCCTGGGATTTATATTCAGCATTTGATTAAACATGCATACTTCTATCAAAGATTTATTGATTGTCCCACACCTAATTATCAAAATGCCACTATGTGTAGGACATGGCTGGATGGAATTGTCATAGAGGAAAGCAGTGAAACAACTTCTCCACCCAACAAATCCACTCTATATTTGATCTGTGTTACCTTTAGCTATAAATGGGTTGAGAAGACTAATGTTCCCTTGTATATTGTAGTTTCCTATGTTGTTGGCAATATATTTGGAGTTGAGCATTTTCAGTCATTTAGATACTTGAGGTAGGCAGTATAGAGTCTTGCCCATAGATTTCTACAATAAACTGAAAGATCATTAAATGTTCATTGACATTGAAATCAAATGTATGCTATTATTAAGTGTGCTGACTTGAAAAAAACACTTGCACTTTTTACAGCAACTTGAAAGTATTCTCTTTACTTTGGCTATGCTTTTTCTCACAGAGGAAAACAAAATTATTCCCAAAAGGTCATACGGGAATCATGAATTAATGCTCTTTCTGACTGAATTATTTAACTTATTTTTTGAATACCTCAGCCAACAGTTTCATAATGGCTTCCCTGACCAGTACAGTCAGATTGCTTGTGACTTGTCACTGATCCTGTTACATTTGCATCATCCCCCCTGTCCCCCCCACCCCCCATTCTTTAGAATTTTAGTCTTTGCTCCTTCCTTATCCCTGTGTGATAATGCCATTCACATTTAAAGGGGAAATGTCTCACCTTTAGTTTTCTGCATAATGTGCCATAGTTCAAGAATGGACAGTACAAAACAAAGCTTTGTATAATTTTTAATGGATATTTACAGTTTTGCTTTAGTTTTTTAACTAGGGTTTAACTTTTCAGTTTGTTCCGAGTCACTTTGTCTTACCAAAGCAGCATTCTCCCAAATGTTGTGTTTGTGTTGCGACTGCTCAGGAGAGCTTTTAAATGACTCTGGGGTGAATACACAGCTCTCTGCATCAGTGCTTTTTTCCCAGGCAGATATCAGGAGACTGTTTCTCCCCCTCAGATAGGAGGATAAATGGGAGATAAATTTTGATTTTATTTAATTAGCATATTCTTTTTTTCTGATGCAAAATCAGTTACTAAATGAATAAGAAAAATACATTGATCCATCAGTGTGTATGGTGGCTTTTAAATTAAATTTTGATAGGTAATCAAAATATATGTATTATCAACTGGTGATAGATGTGCAGTGTTTGGAGAGAAATTCTTAGTGTACCTTTTAAAAAGAGCCTTCACAAACTGTACTGCTTTCTACAGCAGCACCTCAGAATTCAACAGCAAAAATGATGCAAATTCCTTCACTGTGCAAATCCTTCCAACAGGTATCTTAGGAAGATCACTAGAGAAAAACCAGGTTTAATCGGTGGTCAAATATCTTTCAATAGTAATCAGATGTTTAAAGAAATACTGCTGAGTTTTTGTCTTTGAGCAAGCGTTTTCATTTGATTTGATGTTTCTCCAGAAAAGCAGGTAAATAGCTAGTGAATCGCAGACTTTCTTCATAATTCACAGAATCATGTGGTAGGTCAACTCTGAAGCATGTGTTTTTTTAAAGTTTGCATAAGGTGCTTTGTTCTTCCAGTGAGCATTTTAAATGTGACTAGTGTGCTTCAAAACCTCTGAAATTCTCCTCGTTTTATCAGCCTCTTAAAGATTACAGTGTTTCACTTTCGACCCTCTAAAATGAACTGTATTTCTACTGTGGAAAAAATGCAGCTGCCTCATGTGATAAGGCTCAAACTTCATTTGAATAAAATCTTTTAAATGGAGAGCTACATTTTATACTAGCATACAGATAACTGACTGCATTTTATACAGTTATTTAAAAGAGTGGGTGTGTTTCGTTATGGTATCAGGGCAAAGACTTAACAAGTTGGAGATAACAGTTCAGGGCTGAGTCAGTTTCAGTTTCCTCCGAGGCATGCCAGAGCTTCCCTTTCAGGCTAAGGACAACCACACTGGGCAGTCCTGAAGCCACATCCACCAGCCTGACTGTCTCTTGCTCCCTACTTATCTTATATGGTGTGCGTCTCAGGTCCGATCCTTCCCAGTTGATCTTCACTACCCATATTGTAATGACATATGCCATCTCCTTAGTAATCCTGTTTTCAGGCTGAAGAGTCCAAACCACCTTTGTTTTTCACTTACAAGCTTCTCTATAGTTTTAGTTATCCCTAATGATTTCATGCCAGCCTTGGAGATTAGAGGGTGAGAAATTCCAGAAGTATTGCGAGGTTGAGAGTACCCTGTAGGTTAGTACAGTCACCTAAATAATGTGGTTCTAAAAGTCCATTTGCTGCATTCACTACTGAGATTTTTCTGGTTTACTCTTGATGCCTTCAAAAAAGTGTCTCATGTATCAGCAGATCGCTTTCCTAAATGGCAATAGCCAGCTTCAGAGACAGCATCCACTCCTTCATGTGCACTCGTGCTTAATTTGTGTGCCTTTTTATTACTCAGTAGTGTCACCTGTGTTCCTCTGCAGCTTTTGATAGTCTTTGTCCTAACCAGAACAGAGGTGACAGCACAGGCACAAGTGGGACTCTATTGGGAATTCCCTTAAGGCTACATTAAATGCTTGTTTATTTAAATTGTTTTCTGACTGTATTTAAGGAGTAATTGGTTGGGTTATTTGTCATCCAAGGGCCTGTTTAGGACAGCTTAGTTTCTTTGGAGTCTTTTGTGAGAGAACTTTGGCAAATGTTTTGGCAGTCCAGGTGGTCTTGTATCAGTGATTTCTCAGTGTGCTTATTGAATCTTTCAGAGAAGGACAGTCTACTGATACGTGGCTTTTCCTTACAAGAGCTGCATGGAATTATCTGTCTGCCCACTAACTTTTATTTCAAGTAATGCACAATTTTTTTCTGGTACAAACATTTGACTGATCCATTGTTTCCTAATTTTCACCTTGAATCCTTGTCAGAAATTCTTGTTGCTTTTTCTGTCTCTTAGAACTACAAGACTGAGATTGTCCTAAATGAGAATCCATGAATCACAGTTACTAAGTCCTTAGTTCTTGAGTTCTTTTCTAATATTTCATTATTTTTTACATTGTGAGCTTGTTCTTTCCCTTCTTGTAAACACACTTGAGGAGAACTCTAGTGTGGGAAAATTCCAAGGTTTTTCCATAATGTGTAGATCTAAAAAGATAAGGGGAGGGTGGTTGTGTTTTTTTTTTTCTTTTTTTTTTTTGGTAGGGCTTTATCACTTACGAATCCTTCTGAAAAGGGCTGATTTTTATACTTTCTCCTGTTTGTTTCTCAAATTTAATTGCATTATCTTTTACATGTACATTACCAGCCAGAGCTTATCGTCAGTCCCACTTCTCCCCATCCCCTTTGAATACTACTGATTTTGTCAAGTGTATAATTTTACTTCAGATAGTTTCCCTGACTTCACCATATAGCCATGTTGCTGTTTTTTCCTTGTTTGTTTAAAGGCTTCTATTATGTGAGGGGAAGCACTTATCTTCTGTCAATGAGCACAAATGCCTTACAAAACTAAGATCGGGAAGTAATGAGAGCAAACTGTTTCAGCTAAACATTTGTACAAAAGGGTATACAGGAAAAATGAGCTAGAATATAAGCAGAAGTTTTAAAAATAATATATGTGTCTTTAACTCCTTATTTTTTAAATGCCCAGTGTCTTAAAAAATCATCTATGCTACATGAAAAACACAAGTTTTCTTTGCTGGAGGTTCAACCAAATCTAGCTTCTCTAGTCAGCCTACCAGTAGAGAAAATGGGTTTGATGGATGGACTGTTCAGTAGATGAGGAACTAGCTGGATGTCAGCATTGGAAAAGCTGCTGTTAATGGCTCAGTGTCCAAATGGAGACCAGTAACAAGTGGTGTCCCCCAGGGGTAGGTATTGGGATTGGTACTATTTAATATATTTTTTTTTAATTACATAGACAGTGGGATTGAGTGCAACCTCAGCACTGATGTGCAGTTGATGCTTGAGGGAAGGGATGCAATCCACAGTGACCCTGACAAGCTTGAGGAAAGGGCTCATGTGAACCTCATATTCAGCAAGGTCGAGTGCATGGTCCTTTTGCTGGGTCAGGACAATCACCAGTTTTCCCAAATGAATATACTTTTCAAAATGAAATGTTCTATAGTAAATAAAAAAAAGTATTTAAGGCAATTAAGGAAAAATAAATTCAGAAGTGTGATTTCTTTTCTTGGCTTCTTCCGGGTACTTAATTTAGGATCTGTCTTTCCTTTTAATGACTGTTAAAATCTGCCTCTACAGAAGTGGATTTTACTCTTTCTTTTTGTATCTGTTTTTTTTTTTTTCCCCCCTCTCTCCTACCTTGAATTATCAGTCCTTACTGCTTAATATGCCTCTGCCTCTGGAATAAGATAACA
Organism: Dendrocincla tyrannina; assembly: GCA_035047865.1. Taxonomy (NCBI): domain Eukaryota; kingdom Metazoa; phylum Chordata; class Aves; order Passeriformes; family Dendrocolaptidae; genus Dendrocincla; species Dendrocincla tyrannina. The sequence goes on along the minus strand of JAWWMP010000116.1, from coordinate 54,778,940 downwards.
GGGTACTAGCCAACAGCCCATGCTATCCTGTTGGTTTCTGGCATATTCCGTATGTGTGGTGCTGATACCTCACTGCACACAGCTGATGTTTCAGAATCCATTGTGTGCAACTCCTGAGTGTTTCCCAGCACTGCGTAGAAGCTTTCTTGATACTTTGAACTGCCCCATTATTGCCCTGGTTATATAAAAGCTGATGGACTGGTCAAGTGTGGTCCCAGCAGATCTGTGTGATGTTCTGCCTCCTTAAAACTGTGTATACCATAGATGCAGGAGCTACTGTGCTGATACCTTCTGGGACTATTTTCAGGTTGGCAGGGTGGCTTCTGGCATCTAAGCTGATAGCACATTTACTCACATACCTGAATACCTTTTACTAACAAGTGTTTTGGGCTTTGAGAGTGCTGACTAGGAATACCCAAACTGACTCTGCCAGGAGACTGATGTAAGGAAATGTTTCTGCAGTTGTACATCGTGCAGCCAAACAGTAGCCGGAATGAGTGACCCACAGTCGGGTAATCACTTGTGAGTACCTGGAAGCTGAGCAGTGAATTCTGAGTACGAAACAGAGAAGCTGATTGGAGACTCTTGGTTTTCTGCCTCTTTCCCTCCTTTCCCCCGTGGTGGTGAAGAGCATTTATATATCTGCATTCTAGAAGTGTATTGCTTTTTGTTGTATAAGCGGCACGTAAGTAAATCAGAAAATTTTGCATTTGCAGATTTGCATTAGTGAGAAGTAGTAGCAGTTGTTTTAAGAGTAGATGTCTAGCTGTGAACTGGTTATAATTTTACGGTTTTAATGGAAATGCTTTCAAGCTGAAAAGACATGCTTGGACAAACCAATTTTTTTCAGTTTGTCTTTTGACAGCAATAGGAGGTTTTAGTTAAAACTAGTTTTGACAGGAAAGTATAGAAAGAAAAGATCCCATGTTTGCAGGGAAAAAAAAATGCTTGTCTCTTGGAAGTTCAGGTATAACGGAAAAATATCTACTTGCTATCTTCAAAGTCATAAATTATTATAAGCACCTTGGGGAGCATGACCTATATTTAAGATTGTCTAATCCTTTCCACTGTGTGATCCTGTTTACTGTTACATTTTACTTTATTAAATGTAAATTATTCTGAACTACATTTTTTGAGCTAGCAGTTTGCCACAAATTTGAGCAAATACTAGGAAGTTACAGTTGCTGATAGTATCTGTATGGATATTAATCTGGTTCAATATATTGAATTTGCAAGCTGTGTAATAGGAGAGGGGTCTTTTGGCTTTGTTTCTGTTTCAATGACCATTTTATGGAAGAACTCCAATTCTTCCTGCCTTTAGGAAGGAAATTAAAAAATTCTTTATGGATGGTCATTCCCCTTATCAGGACTCTATTTTTGATCTAACATGTTTCTAAATGTGTTGTAAACAAAAGTACAGTATAAGTCAAGAATATCATCTTGTTTGGCATTTTGTATCTGGTCGGTTTATATATGAAAGTATCAAATACTAGCAGTCCCTTCTCTGTTAACACCTAGAGCTGAAGAAGAAAAGAGCAGCATTTTTGTTCAAAATCGTATAGTGTGAATAATCGGAGGTTTTCACAGCAAGTGAATAGCCTTGGATGAGGGAGTCCTGACTCAGAGAAAAAGTTGTTTCCAATTACCGCCCATCGTCATAGCAGTGAATTTAGATCTTGTAAAGTTTCACTATGTAGCAACTTTCTGATGAATACCTGTCATTCTAGATTGCTAGGAGATGTATGTACTAGTAAAAATTGAGTTACTACTGCATCCAGGGAGAACATTGTTGCAAAACTCCACTACCAGTTTGCTGTGGTCATTTTTGGTAGTTAGCTATTAAGTCAAGAAGCTGTGTTTAAAATTGAGAACCCAGCTGGATTTTTTCTTAAGCATTTGCAATACTTGCAATACATAGCATTTCTGAGTTAATGCAGTGAATGAATGAAGTCTATACTTTGTTCCGTCTGTTTGAAGTGGCAAAATTGCTACATGCTCATTTTACTGGGCTTGATTGTTTTTACCCTAAGTGGAAAATGAAAAGATTTGACTCAGCAGGCACATAATGATGAATATACTAAGTGAAGTTTTTGTTATGCTTCCATAAAGATACTCAATGATATTAATGTCTTTTCCCTAGAAAGTTACCTTATTTTTGTTGTATATATTTGTTTCGTATATTACTTCACCTGCAATGTCTTCAGTATTTAATGCCAGTAAAGCTAGGTATATATTATAGGGACCATGGCAAAGAAAAACCTGCTCTCTTTTAGACTTTTTGAATCTTACACTATATTGTATTGAGCTTTTTGAATTTTTTCTTAAATGGGAATCTCTTTTCTTGTATAATGTATCAAATCTGATAAAAATTAGAAATGATATTTTCTTATGGAAAGATAATGTAATTTCATACTGCTTACAACTTCAGAATATATTTATGGTAACTTTTTTTTTTTGTGGCAGTTGTACTCGCTAAATGATTATAAGCCACCCATTTCTAAAGCTAAAATGACACAGATCACCAAGGCAGCAATCAAGGCTATAAAGGTAAGAAGTCTTTTGATCTCTGTTGCATTTCTCATATATGTCCAAATAAATTTTTTTTGAATAGTGTAAAGAATTTCCTTTAAGATTTTCCACCTCCCTTGTTGTGTGTACAATTTCCAAGTTATGATTAAATGTGATAGGGGATTTTCAGGAGTGCAGCAGAAGGCTTAACTTCTGGTGTGACTTTCATTTGCTGGTTGTCATATGTGAGAAAGAGTTATACCAACTTGACTCTTCTATCAGATCTGAAAGGCAGGGTTTTTTCCTCAATTTAAAAAGGAAACACTGACATGCCCATGAACAGATGAATAAATAGAAAACTACAATTCACCCTTGCCTTTCCTCTCCTCCCCCCCCCCCCATAATATATGCATGCCTTTGGATTGATGCAACTGTTCATTTTTCTAAATTTCTAGCATACCTTTTCAGGATATTTTTCATTGATTTCAGTTTCCATGTTGCTTGGATACAAATTGTTTATAAATTTTAGCATTAGCGCACTCATTAAAGACTCTTCCTGCCACAAACTAAAACTAATTGCCAAATAGCAATGGAGCAACAGAAAATGTCACTGAAAAATGGTAAAGAAAAGAAGTATGCTGCTAGCGTTAAATGTTGAGACAAGTGGAAACTTGGTGAAAACTGGAGAGCTGGAAAAGAGCATAGTATAAAAGCAAAAAAGACTGAATTTATGCTCTCCCTATCTACATTCCTTTGTTGAGAATGCAGGTAGATTTACATATAATGAAATCCATATTGGTGTTTTGTGTAATTGGGAGAGAGCAATTTGATGTCAGAGGAGTGAAATTTTATGGGCTTTTTTAAATATGTCTGTGTAAGTTAAAGCCTGTATGTTTCAGTATAATGAAAATGCGAAAAACTTGTACTGGGCATAAACAAGTAGTAAATGATAGTTGGTGGTTGTATTAATTAAGCATTTAAATGATACCAAAATGTTTGACCATGTACTCAACTCGGAAATCCTGCTTCCACTCTTACCATTTAATTGTGTAGAGTGGTTATTGAGATGATCTCGAGCCATTGTGATTATATGTGAGATTAAAAAAATTCCCACAAAACACAGGCCAGGTTTAAAAAAAAGCATTCAGTAGATGTTTTAAGGCTCTTCTATACTCTTATTTTTAGGGTATTAAAGTGAACATTTGGAAAAAAATGAAATGCAGAGAAGTGATATGTTTAGTAACATTAGACTGACATCTTCAGTCATGTGCAGTGAAATAACCATGTTTTTTAAGGAACAATTATATTATTCTCCTAGTTCTCACTAAGGACATATGCAAAAAATCTGATGTAAAATACCTTCAGAAGGCAAGAAAAAGTGATATTCACTCTTTTATATGTTGTTAAGTGTTCTAAGGAAGACTGCATACTCCGCTGTAGTTATTGGATTGGCGTTTAATAACAAAGTTTCTGCTTCTGGTTTTGCTATCCATATATCAAGTATATCCATATATACTTGAACAAGTAATTGCATCTTCAAATAACAAGTAATGCATCTTCAGATTTTCTCCTCTATTGAAATACTATTTTATTTTTCAGTTCTACAAGCATGTTGTACAGAGTGTTGAGAAATTCATTCAAAAGGTAAGTCAGTCACATCTGTTTCTTGTTGGCAAAAAAAGCTTTCTTATTTTGGATTAGAAAGTATTGGATGCCATTGGGTTTTAGGTATACGTATGGATTAATATTTCTAGCATATGCTAGTTCTTTTCTGGTTTTAGTCACATTCACTTACTGCTACTTGATTAGCAGCTGATCATAACCCATGATGCAGAAAGACAAATACTTTGTTCTCATATTTTTTTTTTATTTGTTCTTTGATCTGAGTCACTGTGAATACTGTTTTAAGACTACTTCTGTGTGTATTCATTTAATGTTAAAAGAGACTGTCAGCATAGCCCATATGAACAGTTAACAGCAAAACAATTGACAGTGGCTTGGCTGGTGACAGTTGCTTTTGGTTTTTTGCCAGGTTTTCTCATTGATTTTAAAACTGAAGGGAAGATGACCATTCAGCCTATTCCTTTTTTTGTAGCAGGAGATGTAGCCTTTCAGTCAGTGGTTCCTGCTAGTAAACTAAACAAATTATATTTATATGGCTAGACTAGAATTACTTTTTGCGAAAATGATAGTATTAATATGAAGATTCTGAATAACAAAGAATTTTATAGCACTTTATTTTCTTGCAACAGTTAATTATTCTTGTGTAAAACTAGATTTTCCTACCAGCTGGAAATGCATGGATTCTAATTTGTTAGTCTTCGCTTCTTGTCTGCATTGTACCTGATTGCTCAGTTGATCATTTTGGTACTGAATTTCTTCTCTTGTTGTAAATAGGTGAAAATTGCCGTTTTGTTTTGACAAACAAACTAGAATAGTTAGGCTGTTAATACTGCAATATTGGATGCAATTTTTCTTCTGTTACCCTTTTTACAAAGCAGTCTAGATTACTATGTGTCCTTCACCTGTCTTCCTCATTGCCTTTTATTCCTTGGCACTCGGTGGATTCTGCGGTGCCTTTGGGCAGTGGCTGGACAGTGTAAACAGGTTTCAGCTACAGCCTGGTGTTATTAACTGTCTCAGAACTGTTCATGAATTAATCACATAGGTACATCAGTCGTATGTGGAAAAGGTGTTGTGTGTGTTTCAAGGCAATAGTAAAGACTAGTAGTATACCAACACTGCTACTATTTTGTCAAGCAGTTGTTTTCTGGGGCATTGCTTCTGACTTCTTCCACCTCTGAGAAAAGGGATTGATATCGTCTGATCCCTGTTTAGTGCTACAGGTGAACATGGGAGAAAGAGAGGAGGTGTGCATCTTATCCATCTCTGATCAGTAGCACTTTATAGTTTCACATTCTGAAATTAGTTCAGAACAGTCTGAGTTCCAAATACGGCTTTTTAATTGTAGTGGCTGTGATTGGCAATTCAGTATTAAGAGGCATGAGAAGTTTTATCCTCTGAATGAAAGAATGGCACTTTGTCAGGAGTGGGACTGGTTGTTTGTGACCCTTCCAAAAGCTGATAAGAGTATGAGTTATCTTTACACATTTACACATTTGCCTTCAGTGTCCAGTACTACTTAATGGGGAAGTTCTGCATAGTTTGTTAATGGTCAGAGCAGGCAGATATATGCTTTTATTGATTACCTTGTTAATAATGATCACTCAGTCATTAGATGATTCCCTTTGGTGGTCCAGATGAAGGTTTTGGTGGTCTAGATGAGCAATTTAGTGAAAAATACAACTTATTAATAACATTAAATAGTAACTTCTTACATTAGTAGAATGAGAGAGAAGCAGATGAAAGACAATTTTAGATGTTAGTACTTAAACTGTGTGTTTGGAAGATAATTGGATTATTTATCTGAAAGCAGTCACTTCAAGTTAAAGCTCAAGACTGAATGTTCCATTAAAGTCTGCCATAGACCTGTCCAGAGTGATGTCAGTTCCATCTCAATTAGTTTACTGTTGATCCTTTACAGCTACAATATTCTTTCTTCAGAATTAGTCTCATGAGTTTACTGAAATTTTAGACAAAATAATGCCCATGACAGTCTTCCTTTTATGGTGTTTAACTCACTTGTCTATTGCCATTTTCGTTGAGTGTTTTATTCTCTGGCAAAATGTCACTTTGGGGGTCAAATGACCACGTTTCATATACGTGATGTTATTCCATTAGAGAGCCAGACTTAATTTCTTTGAGTAATCAAATTATCTTCTTGATTACTTGCTCTGAAAATAAGTAAATATATGTGTGTAAAAGCTGATGAGACAGTGTAAAAGCTGTCTCATCTGAGATTAGGGATACACAGGCCTGTTACCTGTGTTGTAATGCTTCTTTATTTAATTCTTGTATTTTATGGTATTTTTTTATATAATCTATATTATTATGTTAATTATCATATTTTCCTTTTTTTGTGGCATATTTTTAAGCATTTGGCCTAATGTATGTGAAAAATTGTATACCACTCTCTTCTGTATTCAGTATATTTTTTTAATAATTTAGATAACATTTCATTAGCTAAAATACACTGAAGTGATTCTCTGGTGACAGTGTATTATATCCAATTTAAACTTAATGTACATATATTCTTAAAAGCATGCCACACACGTTATTAAGAAATGCCATACTTAAATGCAGTGGACCATGTTTGGAGCCTAAAGAAATGCTTTCTCAAGTTGCAAATGTTCGCAAATATACCCTTTCCAAAACAGAAGGTTTCTATCTAGGGTATAGTAAAGTTAATATTCTGAAGAGTTTATTTGGCACTGTATTAGCGATTATTAATTTAGTGTGTCACATAATATGTTTATAGACTGCCAGGACCCGAGAGGGAATGGGTGTATTTTCCTACGTTTTCTGTAGTATCTTGTGTGATGGCTGTGTACAACCAATATTCATCAAGCGAATCCTTGACATAATATATTCTAAAGATGACTTACATTTTTGGACCACTTTTTGTTCTGTCTTAAAACTGGTAGCAGTAACACAATGTAATTTGCAATTAAAAGAAAAAATAGCCTTAATTGTTAAGAAAGTAAAATTACCTAAGTAATTAGTATTGTAATTAGCAGACATGCTTTATAGATCGTAAATTTTTTGTGATTTTGTAAATTTTGAAAGTTCTCGAGAGTCCTAAAATAAGTACCATTGGTATATTCTCAACCAAGCAGATGTTTTCTTCTGCAGAAGATATACCACAGACTAACTACAATAATGTAAAATAAACAAATATATCTTGAATTATATTTACAGCTAGTCCAAATGTATTATTAAGAATTTGGTCTTGTTTTATGCAGTTCTCTTAAAATAGAGTGTATGTTTAAAAAGGATATGTGGTCTGTGTGTTAATTCTTTTAATATCTAGATTTTAAGAAGTTAATTTTTTTAGTGGTAGGAAATTGATTTTACACCATTTGCATATCTGCAGAGTGCATATAGATGTGATAATTAGAACATTAAAAGTTAGATGATGTTGAAAAAGTTTTGTTTTCTAGGACAATTTATTAAATAGAGAACATTTTAGTAATACTTGGATCCTTTAAAAATCACGGGGGACTGTTCATATTTACTTTGCCATTAATGGTTTTTCTTATTTTTCACATACACTTATTTTATATTACCATTCTTTATAGTGCAAACCAGAATACAAGGTGCCTGGTCTGTATGTCATTGACTCAATTGTGAGACAGTCCCGACATCAGTTTGGACAAGAAAAGGATGTATTTGCTCCAAGATTCAGCAATAACATCATCAGCACTTTCCAGAACTTGTACCGTTGTCCTGGTGATGATAAGGTAAACCACTTACAGATTTTTCTAATTAAAACAATCTTTACTGTGTTATCTTTAAAGAATAAAGATTTTATTCTCACTTTTTGCTTGCTGGAGGTGATGTAATTCTAGACTTGCACATGTATATGCATTTCTTAATTTTGCTTGCCTGAGGTTAGGGACTGGGGAGACACTCCAGTGAGATTTATTAGACCTTGGGAACGGTGATCTTTCCTTTGATTCTCTGATTGAACAACAGATAAATAAGGCATGACTTGAATAGTTTGACCCAATAGTTGAGCTGTTCCCTTGGATCACAACAGTCAGATAGCTACCAAATTCTGTTTCTGAAATATTGACTGAGAATAGCAGAGTGCAGGCATTTTAGCTTCCTTCATATTTGTCACTGATCTTAAAATAGATAGTGTTTTTTCTTGTTGAATAACTACAAAGAGACAGGGACTGCTGAGGGCGTTGTCTTCACAGAAATTTGTGTAACCAGAGTTGTTAAGTAAAGCAGTAAGTGAGGCAGGATGCTACAGGAAAAGAAAGATTATTTTTTTAATAGTTGCATGCATTCCTAAAGATCTGGAAACCCAAGGCATGCATGGAAGGTGATTAAGGCAAGTTCAAACATTGTGTTATCTTAGGATTCCTGCTTTTTTAGACTAATTAGGACCTCTGCAGGAAAATGTATTGGGATCTGCAAATTTTACTTGATGGGAAAAACTTTGCTAAGAATGTCTGTCCTCTTCTGCAACGGAGTTCTGGGGTATTGCTGAACAGGTTATTTAAGTTAAATGACATTTTCCCAGTCATGGTTTACGTTGTCTGCGTGATTAACTTGTGCTGCTCCAGTTTCACAGAGTTTTCCGTGTATATATAGGCATGACAGTTAACTTATATTTTTATTCATGTAATTATATTCCTGAAGCAGTATTAGCATGTTTTGTATAATCATTTAGCTTGCTACTTTGGGAGATATACTAATAAGTATATTGACTTATTGAAGAAGGAGAAACTGGAACAAGGGTGGGTGCAAGTACTCAGTTTCTGAGTAAAAATATATATAATATTTTTAAAAAATATATAATAAATATATTTAAAAAAATATATAATAAATTTATTGTAGGGTAAAGAAATAGCACCACTTATCCTGTGATACTTTAATGCATGGCAATTAATGTGTTATATTAGAGGTGTTTGATGTGAAGAGGGATAGTAAAGCATAGTCTGTTTGTGGTCCACAAAAGTCCTGTCATGTTCTTTTCGAGGATATTTTTCATGTCAGTGGATTCAGTATAATAGGAAGGTCTTCGTCCTGTGGAAGTAGTTATCTTATATGCCAGTCAGCAAAATATGCTGTCAAGAGACCAAGATATATCTCTGGTTTATAGCATTTTGATGTTTAATCTGATTAAGAGGCATAATGGAGAAACACAACAGTTGTCTTTATATGAACAAATGTGTAATAAGTACTCTGTGTTCATGTTTTATAGAACTCAAGTAATTAAACTGCCTTTCTGACAGCAAACACCAGATCCTATGAAGAATTTTCTGCTCTTTGTAATACAACTAACTTTTTGCCCCCCCCAAAGTAAAGCAAAGTCTTGCCTTTTGGTAGAAGTGAAACTTAGAAAGCATTTAGAAGCAGATCAAACCAGTGATCTGTTTATGATGTAATAGAATGCATCAATTGTAGTAGAAATGTAACAGAAAGAAATGTAATAGAAATGCAAGCTGAACAATGAGTTACAGCTAACAAAATTGTTTGACGTCTTAATTTTGATGTTTCCTTCTCCATGAGCCACATTTTTTAATATTGCTGGGTATTTTCAATAGGCAGGTAATTGTGTTCCAGTTTAAACTTTTAAATTTCTCACTTCATCAAGAAAGCTTGAAAAATATTAAGCTGCTTTTCTAATAAAAATATTTAGCAGTCTTACTAGTATATGTCCATTTTTCAGTGGACATAAATGATTGGGGTTCATAGGGAGATCAGAATTGCATTCATATATATGAACTATAAAAATTTAGACTAATAGTTCATTATTTTAATTATTAATAATGTCTTAGAATGCTTCCTTAAAATAATTTTCCTTCCATATTGGCTAACAAGAGTAAAGGTACAAAAGAGCCAGAGACCCTTGTTGTGTTTTAAGAGGTTTCATTTTCAGTTGAGAGAATGTCATTATGTGTATAGTGGGTCTTCACAGTTGCCTGGGGTCAGCCTCAGAGCCATAGTTTAGACATCTTTGATGTGACCCACTGTAAGTGTTTTTATGGTTCTTACTGTTTGCAAACCTAAAGGTGCTTCAATCTAGACAGATTGACCTTGCTAGTTAAGACTTCCAGAATGTATAGCAACACAAAAGGTAAGCATGACTCAGGTCTTTTGTTATCTTTTCTTCATTTTAGAGTAAAATTGTTAGAGTGCTAAATTTATGGCAGAAGAATAATGTGTTCAAGAGTGAAATTATTCAGCCTCTCTTGGACATGGCAGCAGGAATTCCTCCTCCTGTTGTGACCCCTGTCTTGCCCAGCACTACAGCTGCTATGAGCAACAATACACCAGGTAAACAAAAATTGAAGTCATACTTTGCATCAAAATGTTTTTGTCTGCTCTGGTATACTGGTTGTTAACATGCTGAAATACCTCACTAGTTTCTTTAAGATAAATGAAATGAATGCTAGAAAGAAGTCTATTATAGTCACCATCAAGATCAGGGAAACTATGAAACATTATTGTAAAAGTAGACTTGATCATTTTATGCTTCGTGCAGTTTCCTTACTTATGTAGGTAGGTTGCAGGGAAATGGATTTTCAACTTCTTCACTTAGTGGAGATTTTTTCATTCAAAGTTGGGATGTGTGGGAAATTTTCCATATAGTACTTGGTTTTTGGCACCAGCTGTTAACCTGCTTTTGTAACCCACCTTTTGCTGATCCCGTGGTAAAAAGCAGTGAGGTGTACAAATCCACCTTACTTTTTGTTCAGAAAGTCAGTGTGTGGAAGTTTCAGCTCTTGGATTGCCTTGCTGCATCTTCTAGCTCAATATTTTTATTTTGATTAGTTTGACTACATTTAATTGTTGAAATAATAGTTCCACTGTAATGTTTTCTTAAATCTGGTGCAAATTGACTTTTAAAACAGTAGTCTAGTCATATTTAGCATTCATCAGTATATCTGTACTTCTGAGCTGTAAGTGCAAATGTGTTTGCAGGGATGGAGGATTCTTGTGGATTATGGCATGAAACGAATTATCAGATTGCTGATTAGTCTCATTGTTTCTCTTGGGAAAAATAATGAGCAATCCTTTTGAATCCAGCTGATGCAGGTTGAAGTTTTTAGTAGAATCCTTAGGTCTCCTCCTGGGGATAAAGTGCGAGTCAGTAAGATTTGGGCTAGCAGACAAGTAGATTGCTAACAGTTATCTTCTGGTATATATAATTTCCACTAAACATTTTGGAATAGTGTGTGAAGCCTATTTACTTGGCCTTTATCAGTGTTTTTGTTAGTAGTCCCAATGGTGCAGTAGTGGAAAGAGCTGTGAACTACAGTAACACAGACTAACTCTGCTACTTGAGGAATGTTGATGTGAGTCTGCTTTATTTGCATGAACTCTAAATGTCTGTGAGAAAAATGGTTTCACTTGATGTTAATACAGTGTTTTCTCACTATTTAATAGCAACAGGTTTTTTTAATGCTCTGACAATATTTTAAGTCTGTATGTTAAAATGTTTTGGCATGTTGGATTTTCTCTTTTATAGGAACACCTGTGACTCCAGTTACTCCAGCCAATGTGGCTCAGAGTTTACCTGATCCTTGGGTATCTCAGATTGCTAACACAGATACCCTTGCTGCAGTCGCACAGATTTTACAGAGTCCTCAAGGCCAGCAGGTAACTATTTTGTAAACAGTTACACCATACACTGTTTGATACTTTATGTCTTTAATGTACAATTAAGGAATGCTTTCATGAGTATCTCTTATTCTGCCCAGGATCCGTGTTAACTATCCTATGAGATTGTTCCTCACAAATAAGTTCTAGGTCAGCTAAAACTTCTTGTTACCTTTTGTAACCAATCCGGTTTCTTAAAAATATTGCAGAAGGTGACTTTAGCTAAGATGGTCTGTAAACATACATGTCTGTATAGTATGGCAGATGACTAAATCAAGAGCAACATTAAGATTTCATGGATATAGGTATAAAATGGAATGCAAATTAAAGCATATATTTCTCTGCTGAATGCTCCAAGAAGAGCTAAACATTGTACAGAATTATGTAATGGGAATGAGCGTGCCTGTAATTGTTCATAATGAAGTGGAGGAGTATTTTCACCTGATTGCTCTGAAAGAAATTGATGAGTCATTGAAAAGCCGAGCAAAATGAGTTTGGGGATAATCTGTGAAATATGGAGGAAAAATATTGGAATAGCTTTTAAACAAGGAAAGGATGTGAAGTGAGAGTGGGAAATACATGGCAGGTCAGTAAGGTAGTTTTAAAGATAATTGCCTAGAGAATATTCTAAAAAAAGGAAAATGATGAAGCAAGATAAAAAAATGAAAATAAGAAGGGAATTAGGGTTTTAAAGAAAGCAGATCATAAAGAAACAACATTTAGATACCTTAAAGTCTTAAGCAGAAATGTGGAGAGATACTGGGGGCATAATAAATATGTACATGCAGATGTCTAGGATTGGTAGAGGAACTATGACATTTGCTTCTGTGCTGTCCATCTCTTTTCTCCTATATTCCAAGCCACTCTGACCACCACAGCCTCCCTCCTACTCCCCAGCTCCAAAGACTTTCATTTAATCTTAAAGTTGTGTTTTATGGGTGAGAATGCATACAGGTAAATTGAGAGTCTAGACATAGGAGAGGGCAAACTGAGAAAAATGTGACCAGCAAGAATGGTGATCTCCCAGGATTTTTCCACTCTAGGGCTTCCATCTCTGCTTCTTCAGTTTGATTCCTTCCTACCCAGAGCAATGCACAAGGTGAACCATCTGTATTTGCTCAACTTGTGGATCAGCCAGGATGGGAGGGCTTTGCTTATTGCAGTAATCAGTGAAAGCTCTCGCTCAGGTAGAACAACAATTGAAACACGTTCGAAAAGGATCTGTAAAACTGTTTTTAAAAGGAATAAGTCAGAACGTAACTGTAAAACAACCTTCAAAAAGGGTCAGACATTTTTGATTCATTGTGGAAAAGAAGTTCACCATAATCAGTTTACAGAGTTTCTAGTGAGGCCTAGTAAGAAGAGAAGAATTGAACCCTCTTAGAGTTCAGTGGGGAACCCTATAAGGAGTCGGAACATGAGTGTAAGGGTAGTTGATGACTAATGTCAGCATAGTTTGAAGTAGCTGGATTTGCTCAAGCTTTTTTCCACAAATGTCTAAAGATAAGGAAGGCTGCAGATTTACCTCAGGGAACATCAAAGGACTGCTTTCTCTAATACCATGGTGCTTTAGGAGAGCTTCTTTTCATAGGGATAGGTTTTATTTCTCAAGGTATGAAAGCATCCTTACTCAACAGATAAATTGATCTGCACATGACAAAGACTTATTTCATCATTGGGGCAGCTTCTCTAAAATATTAGATAGGAATTTGTAGTAAGAAAATCAACATACACTACGCAAGTGGATTGTACATTTGCTTTTTATGTTTTGTTAACGTAGCAAGGGAATTGCATCCTGTCAGTTCAAACCTGAATTTCACCATGAGATTTCACTTCTGACTAATCCAGAGACACCAGTGCAAGCTATTCCTAGAGACAAGTTGCATCAGCTTAAAATGGAGCTTGCCTACAGTGCAGTTATTTTTTCTATACAAATGTCTTACAGCATACAGATTTTCCTAATGTAGGTGGGTCCTTAGAAAGATGGAATAGGCTAACAGATTTTTTTCAGGTCAGAAGGAATCAAACTGGAGAAACAGAAGAGGGGAAACCCTAGAAAGCAGGAAATCCTGAGTGGTGACTGGTCATCATGCAACCTTTCAGAGCAAGTTAGGAGGAAGAAGCATCTGCATGTCTTATCAGCCCAGAAAACAAATTAGCCAGTAAGTGGGAACAAAATTTGCTGTAAATGAAAAAAAAAAAGACAAAATAATAGCCATAGGTTAGATGATGCTGCATTCCTGAGCTTTGTTTTACTAATTGAAGGGAAAAAATCTATTTTGTTGTTTCTTTTTCTACTTTAAAAAAAAAAAATCTTGTTCAATGTGTTTGCTGTGTTTTGTCTTTTAGCTTCAGCAGTTGATACAGACACTGCAGATACAGCAGCAGAAACCTCAGCCTTCGCTACTTCAAGCCCTGGATGCTGGTCTTGTTGTTCAGTTACAGGCCCTCACAGCGCAACTTACAGCTGCAGCTGCTGCTGCTAACACACTTAATCCACTGGATCAGAGTGTCTCTTTTAATAAGGTAGAAGTAGAATAATAGACATTTGAAGAAGTATTTATTATTAAAATATACGTAAGTGAAAAGTCTTTTTGGATTTGATTGTTTGACTTTAGAGATTTTAAAAATACATTAATATACTATAAAATTATAAAGCTCTATCTTGAAAATGTAAAAAGAAAGGTCTAGACAGAGTAGTGTAAATGAAAATGTTACTTTTGTGTGAGTTTAGGGCTAAATGCATTTCACAGAATATCTGGAGTTGGAAAGGACTCATAAGAATCTTTGAATATGGTAATGGGTTTGATTTAGCAAAGTTAAGTCAGTGTTACGTATTTTCCCTCACCCTTTGTAACACAGCAGTGTGAATTTTCTTACAAGGTAATTAAAGGGAAATATGCAGAAATTAATGTACATTGTTTTCTCAGAAGAGTAAAGTGATTGGATTTGTATTTTTTTTACATTATAAATTAAACACCAAGAAAACTTCTATCTTAGCCACAAAGTGATGGAAGTGAATAAATAAGTCTGTGACTGTAGTTAAGATTAGTCCTGTGACATTTTTAAAAGGATGTCAGAAAACACCCAAACAAACAAAGCCCATAGCTAAAGAAACTTTGTGTTGCACAAAAATCAAAAACAGCAACAACAAAACCCCAAACCAAAACTTCAAGCGAGCCCCAAAACCAGAATGCAGGAATATAAGGAAACTAATATAATTGAATGCCAGGTAACAATAACCATGCAGGCAATTACATTCATAGTAGTAGAATACAAGTAAAATTTTGAAAGGAGGAACTTCTACTCAAAGATTAATAAATAAATAAATAAACCTTGTTCTATTATCTTTGGAGGAAACAGTTTGTAAGTAGATAATCTCTGTAGGGTAGTCCTGGAAGGAATAAATAGTAAGTAATAAGGAAGTTGGAGAAGCAAAAAAACTTTTTTTAAACTCAGATAATCTCTTTTTCAGGAAATTAGCTGCTCAGAATGACAGTACTCAGTTTAAAGATTTAGGACAATTTATCTTATATTTAAGAGATGTCATTGCTAATGAAAGAAATGCAGCTATAATAATAAGTCAGAAAAAAAAGTGACCTGTTCTCATCCTGTATCAGAACTATAACCATCAACTTGAGTAAAGTATAATCCCAGGGGATGAATGCATCACTTAATAGGGACTGCCGTAATGGTTAGATACAGAAAGTAATTAGGAAGATGACTTATTCCTCAGACTTCAATTCCAGTATTTACATGGGTAGGTAAACTTATACATGTGGCTGTCTTGAATGCTGGGCAGTTTAAACGAAGGAAATTGAAGGATTTCACATTCTGCTGAGATGTTTATATGTAGCCATTAAAAAAGGCAGCTTTTATGAGAAATAAACAGTAAATATTGCAATCCAAAGGAAACTCGGAAGTGTAGTTTTCATTCCATGATATAGTGTTGGTGAATTGGGTAACAAATATAAATAGTGCAGGAAAAAACTTCTGATGAATGCATAAGTATCTATCTTTTAAAATAGAATCCCTGTTCTTAATACATTTGGCATCCTTCCAGACCTTTGTTTTTAAGCTCTTCAGTCTCTGTCGTATCTTGTGGTAATAAGTTGTGCAAATTAATATGCATTATGTGAAAAATTCTTTCGGCAACATAAAATGTGCATGTTTTCTCATCTTGCTCCATGAACATATCCTTGTGTTATGGTAAAGATTTTTGATCAACACTTCCTATGCATTTGTCCTATTCCATTTACTTTGAATTCCAAAGAGAATATCCTGATTCTTAATAAGAATTTTGTTTCCTTTTGCATAAAAAAGCTTTTTGCATATCTTTAATAATTTCTGTTGCTTTTTCTGAACGTATTGTCTTCTTAGGCAATTAACAAATGCAGCATTCATGGAAAGTTTTGTGCTTTTCTTATACGTGTGTGTGGTACACTAAACTTAGTATCCAGTATTTTATTTAGTTTAATTTCTATTAATTTATTGTTGAGAGTATTTTTTTAAATATTGTATAAAAATCAAGGGTTTTCAGTTCAAATTTTTCCTCTTTATATGTTACTTAAATGCAAACAAAAATCATGGTGCACATTCACCTGTCTTGGCTGAAAGTTCTTTGGTTTTCTCTGGCCTCAGTTAATCTATCCATTTTTTTTTGCATATCCTGAACTGTTGACTTCTTCCCATTCATTTCTTTTCTCAGATGTATAAATGTACATTTTCTGTTATTTTCCTTTTTACTTTGTGTCTTAGTTCAGGAGAAACTAAGATATTATGCTAACCAAGGAATCTCCTCTCCTTTGAATTTAGAAAAAAAAAAAACTTTAATTAGGAAAAAATATATATATAAAAGGATAACAGTTCTTAACCACAATATATATATATATATATATCCAGAAAGGAACCAACCAACAATAGTTTGTAATAAGCCCCTCCACCCCCCAAAATAA
>JAWWMP010000116.1:54715266-54762140 GCA_035047865.1 Dendrocincla tyrannina | reverse complement strand
CTGCTGGGGAAGATTGAAACAAAGACCTGGCCCAGGCTGATAATCACCGCATATGCATGTCCTTTGTCTCTTTTGTTGAACATCTTTACCGAGTCTGGGGGCGTTGGCTCCGCGCTGTTTGGAAGGAATTCCACCTTGGAAGGAGTTTCCACCTTAGGTTTGAAACTCTAACACTTTGTCATGATGAAAGATACATGATGATTAATAATATTTTACCTTAGGGACTGGATGTTTTTCTAAGATGCACGTTTTTTTCAGAGCAGCAGCATTTTGTAAGCGCTTCACTAGAAAATATTCTAAGAATGCAAAGAAAAAAGGCAGCCACCTTGCTTTAAATGGATTAGATACACATGGTGAAAGTTTTTCTGGATTTTAGCATCCCATCTCACATAAGCTTGATGGTCTGTGTTTCTGCTGTATTTTCTCAGAGATATATTGTCATGCTTTTGTGAATATTAGATGATTTCATTGGGAAAAGTAGTTCTAAAATTCTTGATTTATCAGTCTTCTAGTTAGCTTATGCTTTGTTCTTCTTGCTGTACCCCATTATTTGAAAGTAAGTAAAGCACTGTGTAAAAGAAAATGGGCTACAGAATCATCATGGCTTGTTGCTGAAGACGTTTTTGCCCTGGTATTATAAAATGACTGGCCTATGTTTTTATCCTTTCATTTTTTTCTTCTGAGATTAAAGTTTGAGAAGAAGTTATGCTGGTTTGTAGTATAGCATTAGCTCTGCTTTTCAGAAAACTTCCAAGGTGTAAAGATGCATGGACATGACTTTACTAGCATGCCTCTATGAATAAATGGTTGCTGAAAAAAAGGCAGTCTCGCTGAAAAATAACATTTGTTGTATTTCTTCATGTGTGTTCCTTAGTTTTGTCTTCAAGAAAGTAAGCTCTACTAAAGCGCTTCTGGGCTTTTTAAAATTAATAAACTTTTTTAGTTCAGAACTCCAGTGTAGACATCTTTGCAGATAAAACAGGAAGTTTATCCCAAGTTTTTCTCTGTCAGATACCTTTCTTTATATCCCTCAGAAGGCTTTTTCCTCTTACATGATAACTGCTTGCTTTGATTTTTTTGCAGACTGTGTGAGAAGTTGTTTTCAAGGAGAAGTATATTTGAAGGAATTCAGGTTGTCTAAATGACATGTGTGTGAAAATACAGTAATTCTTTGTGAAGTAATCAAGCTGTAGGTCTTCTCTTGATATGAGCAGAGCAGTTTGGTGATTGCCAAAGGATTGAATAGTTGGCCTCTTCGTAGTAATTTCTTCTAATTAAAGGTACCATTACATAAAATTAATCTTTATTTAAGCTTTACTCCAAAGTAGCTGTTAAGTTACTATGGAAAGAACGTGTGGTTGTACTTGTAACAGCAGAGCTCAAGAAAGCCAGGGGCAAAATTTGGTATTTGATGCATTCAAGAGTTTGGTAGCAATAGCAGTATGACATTTAATTTTCTATTCAGGTTATTTGCCAAACTTTTTTTTTTTTTTTTCTCTTGAGAAGTAAGAGCATTTTCCTTTTGAAAAGTAAATACAGATAAATAGACATGTGAGAAGTATTCGGTAATGTTTATTTTGTTTTCTCCTAGAAGCTAATGGACAGATTTGACTTCGGGGAAGAATCTGAACAAAATGAAGAGCCTAAAAAGGAAACTCCCACTTCCCAACTGTAAGATCAAGCTATGTTTGTTACGGAAAACACTAAAGTTTGCCTGACACTAGTTGAACGTTAGGATTAAATAAGGAAAATATTTATTTCAGTGCATAAGTACACTAAAAGAGTAGAAAGGGGAAAGATAGTTTACTAAATTAAACATACACATTTTCTTATAAGTCTCTGTGACAGAATTTTTGTTGACTTTGTCCTAAAGTTAGCAGGGTCTTTTCTTTGTTACAGAGTTAGTGATGATGGTAATAGAAGGAACTAGTTACATTGTCCTCATTGTTTTACAATTAAGCTTGAAACTCAATTGTGAAGGCCTGTATTGTTTTGTTTTTTTTTAATTTATTTAAATTATTTAATTTTAGGCCTTTAGTACCAGAATCCGTGAACAACTCACTTTTTCACCAACTAGCTGAACAGCTACAGCAACAAAATTTGGAACATCTCAGACAACAGCTTTTGGAGCAGCAGCAGCAGCCTCAAAAGGTAAGAACTCCATCTTGTGGCTGTTGTCATGATTATGTTCTCCACTGATAAAAAAATCATACTCCAGGACAAAAAAATTGTCTTGTCACTGACACTTCTCTTACAGTGAAAGTCTTTGTCACTAGCTGACCACCTACCAGAAGCTTGCAGAGTGAGTGGAATAAGAGGAGAAAAGTGCTAAATGAAGAAGAAAACCCACAGCCAAATGTATGGGGGGTACATTTTGCTTTTCTTAGGCAGCAGTATTCTTTAGCTCAGAGCGACTGAACTGTAGCTGTTCAGCTCTTTATATGAGGGGGGAAAAGCTTGCTGCCAGAAAGAATAAAGTGAGCATTGAAGTGGTTATGTTTCTGTCTCTAAAGGGAGGACAGAACAGAGATTGTGGATAACTTTATTTTCCTCAGCAAGTTTGTCTAATAACCGTCTCATTCTGTCAAAGAATCTGAGCTAAAGAATAGAGTCACATATTTCCTGAGAAATTATTCATTATGAACCAGTGCTTGAGGCAACCCAAGGTTCCTTCTTAGCTGTATGAATGGTTTCCTCTCTATTCTACACTGAAATAACCTGGCTTATTTCTACTGGTTAGTCTTTGGTATTTATGTGCTCTTTTACCCTCCTGATCCCATTAGAAAAAACCCAAAAGTATTCTGTCTTGATAGAGGCCAGATATAAAGTGGACTTCTTGTCAAGTATTTGAATCTGGTTTCATACTAAAATAGAAATCTTAGGTTGAAGGAAAAGCCAAGGGACCACAAACTTAACAAACATGTTGGGGATTTTGGTTTAAGCTGTGCAAAGGTGCAGTCACAGAATCATCAAGGCTGGAAGATACCTTTAAGATCATCAAGTCCACCAGTCAGCCTAGCACTCTCACTGTAACCCCTGGGTCACAAAACCACATCACCAAGCACAGTCCAGATGCCTTTTAAACATCTCCAGGGATGGTGACTCCACCACCTCCCTGGACAGCCTGAGCCAGTCACTCAGCTTTCATCTATGAAATTAAGTTACGTTATGTTAGAATGCTTACTTGACTCACCCCTTACTACTTGATTTTCTGTTCCTAGTCCTGAAATTTTATTCCTTCAGATCCACTCAGCTTCTTGTCTAGTCAGTATGGAGAGAAAGTTTGATTTTCACCTTGACAGTAGCTAAAAGATACAAACTTTTGCTGGAATTACTTTGTAATGACTGCAGCATGTTATGAGGAATATTCTCTTTAATTCTATGCATTAAGATTAAGGAAAGAGAAGGAAAGATAAAGCATAAAACAAAATTATTAAGCATCTGATGAGGAGCAGAGGGAGAGGAGGAAAGGATAGAAGACAGAATGAGCAAAAAGAAATGTAGGAGTTGATATCAAGAAACAGTTTGATGAAGAATAATTAAATATAAGGAAAATGAGACACAACATACCGTGAAGAGGCAAATAAATTAACTGAATTACAGAATAATGTTTTATATTTTTTCACAAACTCATTATAAACTGTTTAAAAATATGAAGATTTGTTAAAATTGTTGCTACAACTTATTCTGCTAACTTTCTGTTGTTCTCTTGGCAGTTAGGACAGCTAGCATTTGTTTAATTGAAAGCTACATTATGAGAGTCACTGAAATGTTTACCTGCAATATTGGATTATAGTTTTAAAGTTATTCTTCAAAATTTTCCTGATAGCATGTCTGAGTATTTTAATTTCATTTATTCTATTTCTGAATTTTATTTTGTATCTTAGAGATATTCCAAATCTGTACTTCTAGGCAATGTACAGGCCATCATAGGTTTTACTCTAGCAAATCAACAATGCATTTAGTATTCTACATTTTTTAATTTTGGTGGCTTTTCAGAACTGCTTGTTTTATTAGGTCTCTTGTAATTGATACGTTGACATAAATGACATAACACTTTTAGTAAGTGCTTGTCTTAAATCATGCACTGTAAGAAAGTTTGGAGTAATGTAAATTTTTAACTAGTCAAATTGGTATTGCAAATATTTTTATTATGTTAATATCAAAATAAGATTTATTAATGCATGTGACAAGCAGGTATTTTTCACGGTCACTGTACATACAGGTGTGTTTGTCCTGTGAATATTTGCTTTGAAGCCAGCTGAATTAAGTGACAGATTGAATCCTGTACTTTGTGTGTGCTGGTTTTTTGATTCAGCAAATAGATACTAAATTTTTTTATAATTAGGAATATTAGTTATTTTGAAGTTTTGTATTTAAGGATGATACCAAAAAAGGAATGGAGTGGATTAACATCCAGTTCAGCTTTCATATTAATGGGAAGTGGGAAAATAAGAGAAACTTGATAAATAGTTTTTCAGAGTAGTGGTAGTATTATTTCCATGTAGTATTATATTTGTAGTATTAGTTGACACATTAAGTATTTGTAATTATTAGGGGTTTCATGGTATATTATTTGTTATTTAGGCAAGCCCTGAGGAGAATCAAGAAGGACATTTTGGTTCAGAGCACTCTGCCTCACCATCACAAGGGAGTAGTCAACAGCAGTTTTTAGAAGTGGAAACAAATGTAGATGATTCAATGGATATTCAACAACAGGTAATACTGTTTGAAATTTGATTACAGAAGTTGAAAGGAAAACACATACTAACATGATTTCAAGTTACATATATTGTGAGTATATTTATTGAATTATTGAACATCTTTTTATGTCTGACCTCAGGACATGGATATAGATGAAGCTCAGGATATTGCTGAAGAAGAGATTTTTGAACAAGAAGAAAAGAAATCAGCTGTTCGTTCAAGATCAAGAACTCGTTCAAGATCTCGTTCAAGGTTTCATAATTAGCCTCTATTAAGTAAATGAAGGTTTTAGGAAAAAAATTTGCAATTTGTGGTTGTCAGTCTCAATGCTGTATCTTCCAAAATGGTCATGAGCAATTTTAGGCAAGAAAAAGTAGTGTTCATTTTATATTTGTCTGTTAGATGCATACTTTCTGTATGACAGTTCATTTGCCATATCTGTGGTTTACCTGAAATTTTTTAAGAACTGTTCAAATAACAGAAATAACTAACAGTAGCCACCTGGACAGGCTTTCTGTGCCAGTGAAATGGAACGTTTTGAATGTGCTTTGTTTTGTTTTAAGTTTTATGTTCTGTTCTCTCCCCAATGGCATTAAGTTTATTTCCTGAAGCAATTTGAGTGAATATAAATGTCTGTATAATGCTTGAAGTTTGTAGTTAAAAGACAACTATTTTTTTAACTCAGCATACTAAAATTATGTATTTTGTAGGTCACCAAGAAAACGAAGGTCTAGATCACGGTCTGGTTCTCGTAAGCGTAAACACAGAAAACGTTCACGCTCAAGATCAAGAGAAAGGAAGAGAAAGTCATCTCGGTCATACTCCAGTGAAAGAAGGGCTAGGGAAAGGGAAAAAGAACGTCAGAAAAAGGGATTGCCTCCCATACGGTCAAAAACACTAAGTGGTAAGTGGCAACTGCTTAGTGTTTTAATTTAATAATGTAGGATTAAAGGGAGAAAAGGCCTTGTCGTCATTGAAAGAAGAAGATTTTTTTAAAGTATTGTCACAAAATACAGTAATCATATTCTTATTTATAAATTTCATTTCTGATGTTTCTTGCAACTGAGGTACATCATGTCATCTTAGAGGAAGGCGAGTATTATACTGTTCTAGTGATGTTTTTACTCAAATTGAGGCACCAATGGTTTTTCTTATAAACAGAGTGCAGCAGGGGCTGTCCCTAATTTACAATCTGCTTTCCCTTTAATGCTGGCTTTAACAGGGCATTTGATGATGTTCAGTACTTGGTCTGGAATCCTTATGCTGATAAAATGTTAAAATCTGTGGTACACACTTTGAACACTTTGCGTATCTTAGACGCAGTGTTTTAAAACTTCTGTGGTGCTTTTCAAAGTCCTTTCCAAGGAAGGTAGAGCCAAAACAGATGGAATTTGCTACTGTAAGACAGACCATAATTGGTTGTATCTTAAGAAAGTATTCAAAAACCAACTGGATTTCAGTCTCTGCAGAGTGCTGCTATACACTGCTATCATTTCTATTGAGAATTTACATGCTAAAAAAAAGGAAGGTAGTAAGGAGAAAAAGAACTTTATCCGCGCAGTTACTTAAATCAAAGGAAATGTATTTTTAGAATTTGTTTAGATAGGTTGTACACACTTTCTGATGTAGTTTTGCATTTATCTTTTGTCTTAAAACTATAGCATTTATCTGACAAGACAAGCTGCTCAAAACTCATTTTTGCAAATGAAAGAATGTTGTGTTCTCTTCACATTAATATTTTACATCATTCCAAGGTGCTTTAAACTCGGGACTGTACTACAGTTTAGGTACCTTTTCTTCTTCTGCTGTGGCTTTTCACATGAAAAGAGATGAATCAGTCTTATGGTGTATATTTTCCCCAGTCGTCCGCAAAGCAGGGAGTAATAATCAGAATGGCTGGGAGCTGAGAGACAAAGATGTTAAGTAACCTGATGAACAGTAGCAGCATTTGACATCCTGTGAAGTGTAAAGGGGATATTAAGAAGGCTATGTGAAGTGTGGAAACTTTGAGGGGAGGTAAATGAGTAAATCAATAGGTAATTCACCCAACAAGCATTCTTCTTCATGAAATTTGTTCAGTAACAGCCACTATTATCACTTGTTGAGATCTGAAGAATTGTTTCATAGAGCTTAACGCTGTGTGATATGAAACGACCATCTAGAAGCATGTGAGGAATAAGTTTTGTCCAAGAGAAATCCTAAGACGAGTCGTCCTCAGTACTGTGGAGTACTGATGTCAGTTGGAAATGCCAGTTGACAGAGGAATGCATAACTCAGTTTTCCATTTTGTTGCGCCAGGATTGGTGTAGGAAGTGATACATGGTGTATCAAGATGGTGATGAAGAAACAATGTTCCCTTGGTCCAGGATAGGGCAGGCTAAGAAATCCAAGTTCTTTGGTTTTGTTCTACCTTAGATCCTTTAAGGTCCTGGGTTATTCAAGGTAGTAAGATATTTGACAAAACCCACCAATATTGTACTAATATCTTGCTGATTTAAATGACCCTGTGTTAAGTGGAAATAACTGCTGTGAGTTTGTCAAAGCTTGCACACATTGGGTAATACTTGGCAGATAAAAGGAATCAGAACCATGTACATATGGGAGAAGGAAGTTTTAGCTCACAGGTGGTTAAGTGTTTATGTTGGGCAATGAGAACAGGTAGGCATTTGGAAGGCAGTTGTAGGAATCTGGGCTTGTGGTGGAATTGGCAAGAATCAGAAGTAGCATGGACATCATCAGCTCAGTGGGCCTCAGCCAAGTTTGTCTTTCTGGGATGTTCCCCAAGGTAAATTAATATTATAGTTTCTGTTTCTTTTCAGGTAAAAATGCAGTGTATGATACTGCAGTATTAAGTTCCTTCTGTAGTATTCTTCTGGCCACTTAGTCTTACTGTGTTAATTTGACTTTATACCCTAGAGACATGGGGGTTTTTAATGGAAAATAGGATAGAATTTTTTTTTTGTGGAAGTAATTTATAGTGATTAGCTGATAATCTACAGAATTTTACTTCTTTGTTTCTATTAAAACAACTTTTTGGTTTAAAGGAAAATGAAACAAGAAAAATGAAGACTTGTAGTGAGCATGATTGGTGTCATTTAACCTTAATGCTTGAACATTTTTGTTAATGTGCTTAATTTCTATATAGTAAGAGATTTAGTATTCTTGCTCTTTTGATCAGTGATTTCTGTGTAATTGTAAAGCCTTTTATATTCATGCTATAGGGCATCTCATAAGTTAACATTCCAGTATTTTGATTGACGTGAATGTGTCTCTTGACAGTTTGCAGTACTACTCTTTGGGTAGGTCAAGTGGACAAGAAGGCTACACAGCAAGATTTAACTAACTTGTTTGAAGAATTTGGACAAATAGAGTCAATTAATGTAAGTAAGCATGTTGTTTCTCATTTTCAGGAACTGTAGACTAGCAACTTAGGCATCCTTATGCCTCTGAATTCCTTTTAGGTGCTTGAGCTTATATTTAGGAGACTTTTTTATCACAGTTTAAAAACTGTGGCAATGATGTTTGCCGCTTGGTTTCCATCTACTCGTTTTTGAAGCATTAAAGAGAGTACATTTGATGCTAAAATGGCTTTTCCCATGCTCTTAACAATTTATGCAGTTTTTAACCCATGGTCTTAACAAAAAAGTTATGTCTGTTCCCTTTTTGTGACGTGGCATAGGGAAGGTATTGTTTTTCCTTAGGCTAATGGGCACAAACTGATGTGTATCCACAGGGTTCTTGGTTTCATTCCAAACAGA
This sequence comes from Dendrocincla tyrannina, assembly GCA_035047865.1. NCBI lineage: Eukaryota > Metazoa > Chordata > Aves > Passeriformes > Dendrocolaptidae > Dendrocincla > Dendrocincla tyrannina. The sequence goes on along the minus strand of JAWWMP010000116.1, from coordinate 54,753,678 downwards.
GGGTTACTTAAGTTTTATACTTCTGGATAAAACATTTGGAGGAAAAGAAATTGCTGTCAACAAATGTTTATTCTAAAATGTGGTGGTTCAAAAGATGCTTATGATCAGGAGATACAAATCTCATTAATTTAGTTTTAGGTGTTTAGAGTAGTAGAGTAGTTGCCTATAATTCAGCTTCAAAAGAAAGTATTTTTCTCCTGAAGTAAAATGTCTACATGAGAGAAATCTGGGGGTTTCCTCTTGCTTCAACAGTTTTAGAATGCATATAATGCAATTTTCTTTAATTTCAGATAATAGTTTTACTATTTTCCTGTCATGTTAATACATTCAGATATGTAATTAGTAAGGAATACTTTTTGTGGCATTACAGAACCTTTTTAAAAAGCTTCATAAGTCAAAAAAACCAACCCCCATAGCCAGACATTTTGATTTGCAGGGACTAGCAATTAAGGAAGTTCAAAGGAAAGTGGTGTAACAACCATAAATGTCGCAGTGTCTACTATTTATCAAAGGCAAACCACAGTTTGCCATAGTAACCATAGTAAATAGTTTATAGTAAATAGCAAAGATTACATACCATGTCATACAATAATTAAAACATGCTAATGAAAATCACATTTCAGGAATGAGGACTCTACCCTTAAAAAATGCAAGATATTTTTAATCACTAGTTTGCACCTCTCTGAAAGGTTGTTACTCAGCTCAGAGTTTGAAGCTTAAGAAGAGGTAGCAAACTCTTCTTCTCTGGAGTTGTCATAATATAGCTCCCAGTCTTTGCCTGTTCATGTTGTTCAAATATTTCATGTAATTTTGAGCACGCATTCTTCAACTTGCTCAGCTTTTTGAAAATGTTATAACTGAAGTACCCTGCCAATATCACTCACAAGTTTTTCTGATGCTCAAAACTCTTAATATTGCTGATTAAGGTAACAGCTGTTTACAGTTTAAGCCTTCCCTTTTATAGCATTAGAATTCACTTACTGTAGTTGTGTAATCTGAAGTACTGATTTTCCTACTTTTTAAGACCACTGCTGTTTTTCCATAGATGATTCCCCCAAGAGGTTGTGCTTATGTCTGTATGGTACATAGACAAGATGCCTATCGTGCTCTTCAGAAACTTAGTTCTGGATCTTATAAAATTGGATCTAAAATTATTAAGGTAAGTAATCAAAATATGCTGTCTATTTCAAATACAGTACGGTTTTAATATGATGATTTGTCATTTAGCAGCTGTTCATTCAAATGTACAATATGAAGAAGAAGAAGGAAGCAGTAAGGTGTAAATCGCTTTCTATTCTGTGTAAAACTGCAGCTTTTAACAGGCAATATCAAAGATAGTAAAATGACATTATGATTTGATATTTAGGAGATACTTGGACAATATTTTATGTTCATGCAGCCTAAGTCCTGTATCTGACCATGTGAATCGCTTACTATTAAAATTTATAGTATTCTTAGAGTTAAAGATGTTGTGAAATACTGTGGGAATTTTTCTACCTTCTTTGATGATTTAGGGTGAGTTCTTGATCTACTGTATTTTTAATTTCACAAAATTTTTGTTAGGATTAATGTAGAACAAATTTAAGCTTTTTGATGTGATTAGATAACATACCTGTTGCAGAGGCCAAGTTAACTTCCTACAGTTCATTTAAAATCAAAACCTTGTTAAAACTTTAATAAATAGGCACTGAAGAGTGATCTCCAGGGACAGAAACTTGAAGGAAATAATCTGAAATATTCTGTTCCTAGGTTATATGATTTAACCAGATTGTCTGGTTTGGGTTTATTTACAGATTGCCTGGGCTTTGAATAAAGGTGTGAAGACAGAATACAAGCAATTTTGGGATGTGGATCTGGGAGTTTCCTATATTCCTTGGGAGAAAGTAAAATTGGATGATTTGGAAGGTTTTGCTGAAGGTGGCATGATTGACCAGGAAACAGTAAATACAGGTACAGACATGAACAATTCTGATAGTTAGAAAATGTGTTTATTTTGGTAATTGCAAATTCTCAGAAAATTTATTGTTGAGGAAATACATACTCATTTAATTTACATAAATTTTTCAAGCTATTTGTTTACAATATAAATGGCACTGTAATAATGAAATCTAGATTGTCTTTTTAGATTTAATTGATTGTCACGACAATGAGGAATTGGTGACAAAGGGGAATTAATTTAGGCAAGTTAATAAATGTTAGCATTTTTTAAGAGTTACAATTTTGTTATGCACTCCTTCCCAAGTATGTAAAAGATTAGTTTGTCTAGAAATTATAATCTGCTTGTGGTTGTGAGAAGTCTTAGATTCAGGTATAAATTGGAGTTAGAACTTGTCCAGATAGGCACAGCTTAGCAGAACCTTACAGTATTTCTTCAGTAAAGTTAGAGACAGGAAAACAAGTAAAGTTATTTGTGAAAGATTTATTTGTACTGTATTTTGTTGAAACAAATGTAGCACCAAATGACTGGACTATGCTGAATTAAACACTAGATAAGACTGTTTTATACTAGTGACAGTAATTCTTCAGGTCAAAATGCAGTCATGCTTTGAGTAAAAATGGAATGTAAATGACAAAAAAATTAAAACATGGAACATTACTGAAATACATTCACTGTGTTACACGTGGAATACAAAACTTTTTGAGGAACTGGCAGAAGGAAGGAATGGTTTGTTTAACATGAGGATTCTTCCTTGTTGTACAGTAGCCAGCTGATAGCACAGGCATATTGGCAGCAGCAGTTTTAGAAAACCAAAGCATACTCTGTATTGCAAATTATGAACAGAATGATTGGTGAAAAGACTTTGCAGGTTCTGAAAAATCAATTTGTGTGCTGGCATAATTAAACAGCATTACAGGTAGGTAAAGACATTTTAGATTCTTTAAAATATATAATAATAAATAATTGCATTTGGATCTTTTCATAGTAAGGTTGAGGGTTATTTGTAATTAATCCATGTAGATACTAGATAAATATTTATTGTTTACAAAGGAAGAGGACTTTTTAGTATTTAAACAAAAGTAGCACATTATCTTTTTATATTGAAATACATCTTTTTTTAAAGAGTGGGAAACAGCCAGAAGCTCAGAAGCTGCTAAAGAAAATACTCAAACTACGCAGAGTGCTGCAGTTGATAAGAGTACCGTTATTACAACACAGACAGAAGCTTACACACAACCAGTCACTATGCTGCAGGTTAGTATTGGTCTGAGTTAGTAAAAGGCCCACAAAACTGGAGGACAAACCTTGTATTCAATTCAGGTGAACTTTAACGCTGATTTAAAATGTTTAAAAATTTTTTTATTTAAGTCCTGCATCCATTAGGCTCTATCTCTGAAATATTTTAGAGTAGAATTTGTTCTCATGGTTGAGCATAATCTTTCGTTTCCTGCAGTTGCTTAATACAGAAGTTTTTGTGTTTGTATTATTTCTGTTTCATCTGTCCTAATGCGTATAGACATTTCCAGTTCTTGAAGGAACATAAAATTATATGAGTGTTAATAAATTTGCATTTACTTGCATTGAATTTTGAGCTTTTTTCTCTTCCCAAAAACTTTCAGTCTTCTTATTTCAACTCTCTCCTAATGTACAGAAATATATACAAAGCCTTCAGTATATTTAGTGCTTAACGTAAATTGGAGTAGAATCAGTTTATCCTTTTTTTAATGTTCTTGAATACTGCTAAGTATTGAAGCTGCTTGTTTTTTCTTTCCATGAAAAAGATTCCAGTAGCTCCAGCTGTGCCTGCTGTTAGCTTGGTTCCACCTGCATTTCCTGTCACAATGTCTGTCCCACCTCCTGGTTATAGCCCAATTCCTCCTCCACCCTTCTTGAGAGCAAGTTTCAACCCTTCACAGCCACCACCAGGTAAGTGAGTAAAAATGAAATTAAGCATATGTAATGCACATACGTAGTTTTTGTGCCTCTGTGTACATCATAGTTTTCCATCTGCTGCTGGTTACTCTTTGAGTGAGTTGACCTTTGAATCTCAAATTTCATACTAGATTTAAATTACTTTATCTGTCGTGGTATTATTTTTACCAGTGTATTCTGCTGAGAATAGGAATCACAGCAGATTTTTTTTTCAACTTTCTGAAAAATAGAATTTAAAAATACTTAAAATCAATCTCCTTACTTTTTAAAATTTTGAAATTTTTAATGTTCTTCATTGGATATTGGCAGGAGTCGTATGCAGAACCTCAGTAGTGAAGATGGAGTTGATTTTGAAAACAATAACCACAGTTGCTTCTTCCCATTGATTTGTTTGCTAGTCATCTTCACATTTTTTTGCTAGTCATCAGTGCTGCAACTTTTCAGGATAAGTAATGTAGGCAATCATTTACTGTATAAGTTTATTTGCTTTCCATGTAGTTATGTGTCATTTTTTATCATGTAGGTTATATGCCTCCCCCAGTTCCACCTGTGGTTCCACCACCTGTTGTCCCACCACCTGTTGTCCCACCAGTTGTTCCAACACGTAAGTCTGATTCTTCTAATACTTTTTTATGTGTTATGAAAAGTTTAAGTGTCTGATATACTCATTGTTATTTAATTAAAAGGCAGTTAATCCTGTGTAATGGAAAACAACAACACAGAAATTATTGTTTAGCTGGTTTAAGCAGGCATTGAGAAAAAGATTTACAGAGCTTATAAAGTTGACTGAAAAACTATATTTAATGTGGAGTTACTGAAAAAATTTATGGCCAATTTTTTGTTATTTATGTATATAGCTCAGTATTTGAATCTCTCTAACAGATGTATCTGTCACTGGAGCTATTTGGTATAGTCACTGAATAATTTATATTAATTTAGTTTTGCTTAGTGTTCCTACTGTATTCATTTAACATTTAAAAATATGTTAGTTTAAAAAACTGATTGCTGCAGCTCATGATCTCTACACAAACCCTCTAAAATATTACATTGCTAGTTGAGGATAAGAAATTATTATAAAAAAATGTAATAATACGGGTAAATAATTTCACTTCTTTGATTTATCAGCCTGACCTCTACTAAACTAGTCTTGAAGTCTTGAATGTATGATCACTGTGATACACTTTTGTTACTTCTCTACAGCTTTAGTACAGCCTCCATTACCAATTGCACAAGAGACGATGAAGGATGTTCCTTTTACTAGCCTTGTTCTACCGGTTGGCACAGTTGCTAGCAATCTGGCCACTCCAACACTATCAGCTGGAAGCGTTTTTAATCCTCTGCCAATCAACAAACCAGAATCAGATGAAAAAGGATCACATCTTGCGGACCTTCAGATTTCTTCCAGTGAAAACAATAGATCTGGTAAGAAAGGTCTCTTTTTTGTCTGATACAATAATATATAGAAACTTGGAGAGTTTTTGCAAATCTTGGGCTGAGTAGGGTGTCATTCTGAGTTTAATTTGAAATAGTGGTCCTATTAGTGATCCTAATAGTGATCCTTGTCATCGTCTAATCATTGATTTCTAGCGGTTTATGCTCAGGGATGTTCTCTTCACAGTTGAGAAGTAAAGCTGAGACTGGGGACCCATTATACAACTTCTTAAAAGTGCATTTTTATTACACAAGTGACAGTGGAAGGGAGCAGGAGAGGGTAGGATAGTATAACATTAGTATACTATTTATAGAATTATGTCAAAGATTTTAATATTTTTGCTGCATAAATTGGTTGATGGCTATGGGGTTTGTCAAGTTTCAAGCTGCTGTGCATACTTTATTGTAGAGACGTTCATTTCTGTGGCATAAAGTCTGTGTATCACCAGTGTGATTAAAATAATATGTTCATTATAGAAACTGAGACAGACCTTGTCAGCAGTATCATCACTGCATGCATTAGCTGAACATGGATTAAGCTGCATTTTGTTTGAATGCTGTGTGTTACACTGGTATTTTCTGTTCACTGTTCCTTCTTGTTGCTGTGTTTTAGTGCAAAGTGATGTGTCGAGTAGCTCTGGACTTGTTGGAGGAGTGCAGCCACCCAGTGTCTCAAGCAATTCTGGGCTTACTGGAGAGGGGCAACCACCAGCTGTCTCAAGTAGCTCTGGACTTGCAGGAGGAGTACAGCCACCAAGTGTTTCAAGCAGCTCTGGACTTGTAGGAGCAGTGCAACCACCAACTGTTTCTAGCAGTTCTGGTCTTGCAGGAGGAGTGCAACTACCTGCTGTCTCCAGTAGTTCTTCTCTTGCTGGCGGGGTTCAGCCAACTAATGTCTCAACTAGCTCTGGACTTATGGCTGGAGTGCAACCACCAAATGTCTCAAGTAGCTCAGGGCTTCTAGCTGGAGTGCATCCACCCAGTGTCTCAAGCAGCCCCGGCCTGCTAACAGGAATGCAGCCACCCAGTGTCTCAAGCAGCTCAGGAGTTCTGGCAGGAGTACAGCCACCAAGTGTTTCAAGCAACTCTGGGCTTCTCATAATGCCACCGCCTAATGTTTCAAGTAGTTCTGGACTTATGGGAGTACCACCACCAAATATTTCAAGTAGTTCTGGACTTCTGGCAATGCAGCATCCAGCTGCAGTTCAAAACATGCCTCATTTAAATATTAGTAATCAAAGGATGCCAGGAATGCCTCTTATAGATATCCGTCCAGGCCTAATGCCCCATTCGCCTGGACCAAGGTTTCCTTTAATGCAACCAGGAATGCCACCACAGCGTAGTATTCCTCCTCCTGCAATCCTTGATCCATCTCTTCACCCACCACCTCGAGGCCCTTTTCCTCCAGGAGATATTTTTAATCAAACAGAAAGACCTTTTGGAACGCCAGGAAGACAAAATATCGATAACATTTCTAATCCAGAGAAAAGACTACCACTTGGAGGTGATAACATTCAACAGGAGGGAGACAGAGATTATCGCTTTCCTCCGGTAGAAAACCGAGATAATCTTAACAGACCATCTCCAGTGGATGTCAGAGATTCTGTTGGACGACCACCAGTTGATCCGAGAGAAGGTATAGGAAGGCCTCCAGTAGATGGAAGAGAACACTTTCCAAGACCGCATATAGACATGAGAGAAAATTTTGGAAGACCAGGTATAGATAACCTTGGCCGAAGAGAGCATTTTGGTTTCAATTCAGACAAGCACTGGGGACAAAGAGGAGATTACGACGAAAGAGAGCACCATGCCTTCCCTATTTATGGTGGCCCTAAAGGCTTCCATGAAGACAGAGAGAGGTTTCGGCATGTAAACTATAGGTTTGATAGCAGAAGTGGTCCCAATTGGAATAGAGGATTTGAACAAGATGCTCACAGAGATTTTGATGACCGCAGAAGACCTTGGGAAAGACAGAGGGATAGGGATGACAGAGATTTTAATTTTTGCAGAGAAATCAATGGTAACAGGTTTGGAAGAGACAGAATGTCAAACAACTGGATCCCCCCTCCACATCCACGGGTTTTTGAATATTTTGATGGGGCCACTTCTCAACGCAAAGCTGATAATATGCCCCAGGTAAATGGTGAAAATACAGAGACAGAAAGTCAGCCACCAACTGCACAGGTGCAGGATGATCCAGAACTGTATGAAAAACTGACATCTTCCGTCGAGATAAACAAAGAGAAGAGTGACACAGAAGCTGATATAGAGAGTGAACCAGTGGTAGAAAGCACAGAAACTGAGGGGACATAATCATCACTCAGTAGGTAAAAGATACCTTTTGTAAAGTTGTCATCTCTCTGTAATAGATAAATGGCTGACTGGACCGTAGCAGTTCACTTTTGTCTGCCAGAATTAAGTTAATCCAATGTTCATGTTCATCTTTCACTTAAATAACTGTACAACTGACTTGTATAGAACACTGTTCTTAATTTGAACATGGTAGGTAAACTTTTTTTTTGGGTTTGTTTGTTTTGGGTTTTTTTAATTTTATTTTATTCCTCTGGTAAAGCATAAACTTGCCCCCACTTGCTTTTAATTTCACAAAGATAATTAACAGCTTGTCAAACAAAGACTTCCTATGGAAGAAAATGAAATTTTTTAGATACTCCCCTTAGGTTGGCTATCGAAATTGTTATACTTGAAAACAGGTGCTGGTGTATCTTTGTCTGTGTTTTTAGGCTGCTGCAGAATTTTAAAGTATAGACAAAGCTGTGATATTTTATGTTCCTACAATTTGGCAAAAAAAGAAATGGCCCATGTTATTTAAGGAGCATAACACAGAGATTAAAAGTGATTTTGTAAAATCTACACTATAGTCTCTGTTTTCTCTAGAGTAAGTGTTTGTGATTTGTTCCTCGTACTGCAGTGGGTTTAAAAAAATGAAAAAGTACATTTTCATGTTGGGTGCATTTTGTTTTTAGATGCCAATAAAGCATATTTGTTTGATAACAGTGTTCTAGGTATTGTATTTTTTTAAAAACCTGCAAGCTCTAAAAACTTGGAATCAGCTATGGTATGTGCTTAGCTAGTTGTTGCAAAAGGTTTAAATTACTTTTGTAAAACCAATGCAGCAGTTATATGTGCAAGAACCATATGGTTTTTACATGAAAAATTATGCAGTCATATTAGTTTATGTAAATAACATATGTATGTAAATATCTGTGTAAACTGTTTGTAGATATCACTTTTTCTGTGCGTGCCTGTATATGTGCAAGCACTCACAGAATGTTGTAGGCAATTCAATAAAATTGAAATGAAACTAGATTGTGAAAATTTGCCTTTCACCTTCTTTAGGTAGTAAGATAACAGGACTGCAGTACTGTCAAGCTTGTGTTTACCTGCTCATGCTCATTGTTACAAGGTTCTTACTACTTCTAGAAGGTGGAACATGATATACTGTAAGAATATACAGTAGGATTTTAGCTTACTTTTTAAAATGCAGATATGCATGAAGCCAAAACTTAAGCAAATATTTGCATTGTCTTATTTTGTAATATACGTGGTGTTCTGGATAGGTGGTGGTAGTGTTCGAGTACTTTGTGGTTATTTGTTTTTAGTGACTCAAAGTCCAGAAATGTTGCATGAAAAGTAAAAAGCTGTTGTTGGTCTAAAACCCCTACATGTTTCTAATAGAAATAAGGGGTGCTTTGTCTTTTGATGGAATAACATTGAAGTTGAACCTAATTTTAAATTGTTGAGATAAATTGGCTCTTTGGGTAAATTAGTAGTGCTATTCTCTCCTGTTTCACCTACTTTGCTGCTTGTGTATCTTTTTTCAATTGGTGGTGAAAGATTTGACTGTAGGATGATGTCAGATTTTCAATTTTTCCATTCAAGTGCGTTTCACCAACTTCTTTCAACCTAACTTTTTTTAAACTTCTGTGTCTGAAAGCATCCTTTCACTCAGTTTTAAGAAGGCTGTTTTTCTCTTGCATAATAAGATCCAAGGGTAGATTCTGTTACATGAATGCCCCTTTGGTAGAAGAAACACTTTTAGCTGAGATTTGAATTTTGATCTTTAACATTAAAGCATTAATATGCAAGTTTTAGTTCCCTTTCTGCTTCCCTCATAGGGATGAAAGTATGAAAATGTGAGTGTAAGGCATTAGTATGCCTTTGAACCTAGAAGCAAGTCACACATGTGTGCGTTGTCCTCTTCTTCTGGGAGGTGGGGTGTTTTTCAATGCATAGTCATGGGTCTGTTTTTTCAATTACGGGGACTGTTATTCTGGATAGTAAACAGCCAGCTTAATGAAGGTAGCCCTTTAAAAGAGTGAACTTAAATGAATTATTATTTATTGTGCAAGTAGTAGTCATTAGGTATGCATTAAATAACTGTTGCTTTGTAATGGACCTTGCTGATGTGTTTATTATCAGAACGTGTCTCAGGAGTTGAGATGAACAATGTTTAAGGTAAATATACCTTCATGGGCAGACTGGTTCAAAGAACTTGCTTGATGCTGCTGCACCACTTACCAGCAGTAGTCTGGTCAGGCAGATATGATTGTGTGAAAGTCCAAAAGCACAAAATAGCTCTAAGGATATTTTGTGAACTTAAGGGATTTTATTTCATTTTAATATATGCAATTTGAAAAGGGTTCAGCTATAGACCACGTAAATACTCAAAATCAAACACATATTGGCAGTAGCTTTCCTTTTGAAATAATTTGTTAAATGCCTCTGTAAAACTAAAAGTTCCTCTGTTGTTCTTCTAAACTGGGACTGGCAGTATGCCAGGTTGCTCATAGTATGATTTAGGTAAATTACAGGTGAAGAGATGTTAAACAATTCGGTTGGTAGTGGTATAGATCAATGTATTTAATGAATCTATGATCTTTGTTAATACTTTTCAAACATTAATAAATTGGCTACTGTTACATATGTGTTACACCATCAATTTTTAACAGCTTTTATTTTTCTGTAGAATAAAAGTTTGTTGTACATTCTTCAGTTGCATCATGTTCACAGCTAGAACTGTTCCATTTGTTATTTTATTCATGTAGTGTGCAAACAAATATTACCAAAATCAGCCATATTTAGAAGCTCAGAATGGACTTTATATTAGCAAAACAGTATGATTTCTTTACCTTGCCAGTAGGAAACTTTAAATCTTTCAGAGCTGGAATGAAGACCTTCCTTTTCCACTGTAGATTTAAGCCATCATAAGCCAACACGTGTACTGAAAGGAACCGTCCTGAGATCCAGACCAGTTCTTTGATGTCATTCATGAGAATGACGTGTAATTTCTGCTGATGCAAAGGGAGGAGTGAGAATGGGATGGAAGGAAGATGAGGGCCAGGCATTTGGGCAGCACTTCTGTCTTATAGCTGTTAAAAGCTTCCTTGCAGTGATGAACGGTTTCCTGTTCTAGCAAATGAAGAATCTGATCTAGGATTTACATATGTAACATGCATAATGAAAAATATTTCAGGTAGCTTCACAGGCAGGACAATGTATTTAGTGATGCACATTTTCTTGAAAACTATGCATCAGTAAGTTGCTTGATGTATTTACCATTTTAAACAGGCTGTGGTCCTAATCTTTCACTGTACTGCATTTGCATAGAATGCTACATCCATAAAGGTGAAACTTAGCCTTCATTAGCTATAAGGACATGATTTCTTTGCTGATGCCTTTTTCTGTGAAATAGTGGTATGCTTTCTTTTTTCTGTGTAGTACTTCCTTTTATTACAGACTCAAAGGAACAGATTCTTTTAGATTCCTTTGCTTCGGTAGAGCACTATATCATACTTACAGCTATTTCAGTGATTTATCCTGAATAAATCAAGATGGGACTACTGTAACCAAGTCCATAGTGTGGCATGCATAGGCATTACTTAAGCACAGTTGGAAAATTATCAAATAAACGGCCTATAGAAGGTATTTATAAGATAAGCCAATTTACTGCAGAAGCCTCTCAAAATACAATTTCAGCAGTTTTGAACACGTGCAAGTGTATGTTATGCTGGTCAGTACTGAAAGTACTCATTTTCTTGACTCATGTTCTCCTAACTCAAATCTTTGTGTAATTTGATTTGAAACTGATAGAAATGGTTCCTAAATTTCCTTCTCTCTCTTATCATGTGTTTGAAGATAATATGATAATAAGGGTGACTTTTTCGATAGTGGGAGCTGAACAGACAGAATCATAGAATGGTTGGGATTGGAAGGTACCCTAAAGTTCATCAAGTTCCAAACTCCCCCACCATCTTCCAGTAGACCAGGTTGTTCAAAACCTCATCCAACCTGGCCTTGAACACTTCCAGGAATGGGGCATCTGCAGCTTTCCTCACAGTAAAGAATTTCTTCCTAATGTCTAATCTAAACTTGCTGTCTTTCAGTTTAAAGCTGTGGCCCCTTGTCCTATCACTATGTGCTTTTGTAAAATGTCATGCTCCGACTTTATAATTTTAGAACCTAATCAGAGTACCAGGAGTCATCAAGAGTAACTAGGACAGTTTTTTGTTACTGTTAATTCACATTATTAAAGCATCTTTCTTTCCCTTTTTTTATTGTTGATTCAGGTAATCAAATGATCTTTCCCTGTTGTGACATCTACTGCTGAGTCTTTTGAACTTTGCAGTAGTCACATTTTCAAGTACTGAGCTTTCACAAGTAAGCATGTACTGTGAAGTCATTTGCTCACGTAGATAAGATATTGATTTAAAAAGTATAAAGGTAGAACGTTCTTTTGTAATTTGAAGCTGCTTATTTGAATAAGGACAAAAGCATCTTCCCACCATGTTGATTCACTATTAATTCATGCGCATCAGCAGAAACTTTGCAGTGGCAAAGAGGCTATCATATTGCAAGACTTCTTAATTGTAATTAGTCTTGTATTTTTCCTTGAAAAATTGTCTTAGTGATGTTTGCTCTGCTTAGTCTATACAAGTTCTTTTGGAATGCCATAAACATAATTTATAATTTATTAACATATAGGTACATGATATTTCTTAGTCAAGAAAAGTCAAGTAGAGCTACTAAAAGCAAAATGCATGACATTGCTTTGTTAACTTCCATATAGAATTGAAAAGTAATTCTTGTCAGTAATGAAAGTCTGTTAATAGGGTTTTTGTTGAAGTTGATAAGCTGTAAAATTGTATTTGCCATAATTTTTGTATTCCTTTCTATCTTGCACAAACACAGTGAAAAGAGTAGTCTCATTGAATATCCTACTGTTTTAGATGCTCTGCTACTGAAGATTAGAGGAGAGGCTGGTCTAGTGGTCTGAGCACTCTTAAAAATTAAGAGGTTGTTAAGATATGTTGTGCCATTGGAAGATGAATGTATTTTCTCTCTTAAGAAGTATAAAATGCACGTTTCAGCACTTGTATAGTAACAGTGATAGTGGTGGTGTCACTGGTTTGCTAATCTTAGTCTGTACTTTGTCATTTTTCTTTTAAAGTCAACTCACTAGTGCTAATTTTAAATTTTCTTACCAGATAAAATCATACTAATGCCCTCAGACAAGGGGCTGTCTTGTGATCTCCAAAAAAAAAAAAAAAAGAAAAAATCTGGTCAGAAAGTATTTTAACTTGTAAATAGGTTAGTTGAACATTTTTTCCTCCCTGATTTAATGCTTTAATGCTGCAGTCTTCCCCTTGAATGATATTCTATATACATGTGTCATAATGGATATGTGTTTGCATTAGCACGTACCAAGCATTCTGTTGAAATGCAGAGAAATTCTAAAATTCTTCAAGGTAGATGACGTGATGTGCTTCTAAAACTAGGGTAAACTTCATAGCCATATTGATTTGTATACTAGAACATTTTAACTATGTGCAAGCCAGTGCAAAAAATCCTTATTACATGAAGAGTATTAAAAGGATATAGAATTGTTAACTTGCATGTAGGTTGATAGGATTCACATAAGCCATAGTTGCAGGGACTTTGGATCTGAATGTCACTTCCACACTAAAGGAGAGATTGTATTATAAATAATGTAGCTTTTTCTCAATAACAGTAGGAATTAAGTAGAAACATTCTCAGTGTGTAAAATCTTCTCTAAAAATGTATTCACCTTCATCTGGTTAAAGGAAGCTCTGTCGTCACTTCTGTTGATGAAGGGAAAAAAGACTTCAGATTTATGCTGTTTCTGAGGTACTGACATCTCATTCAGCAATGTAGTGAAATGCAGTTTTAAGTGTGCCTTAAGTTTTTTCTTCTGAAAAAACCCCTTATGTTTCAAGCTTTAGACAAAAATGGAGACAAAATAAGTAATTTTTTTTCTGTAGGGTTTAAAATGTAGTTTGCGGTTTGGTGATTTTCTTCAAGAAAATCTTTGTCATTTCAGTACTGTAAATGCGTAATACTAGGTGGACACTCAACTTTAAAAATGTTTGCTGAAAGTTATACTAGTTTGTCTAGGGTTTTTTGTTTGTTTGTTTGTTTGTTTTTTCACCTGCTTGCACTACATTGTTTTGTCAGGTGGTTCCATCACAGAACTCCTCTTATGGCAAATTAGAAATACCTTTCTAATGTAATTCAGTTGTATAATTGAGATATTTAAATATAGGACAACTATAAGTCTTTAAACTCATCAGTAGTTTGTACTCTGTGACTACCAATACAGTTAATTCACTATTGAGAACCTTATTGGTCAAGCTGTCTGTGATTAAATGTAAAGTACTGAAAACAAATTGAAATGCTTGTTGATTAAAACCCACTGTATTAAAAATATGAACTTGGAGGGCTGAAGTTCTATGAATTGATTAAATGAGTTATTTCTATTAGAATGTAAAACTTTAAAGTGATTATCATAAATGTTATTTATACAAAATATTGAAATGTGATTTTAAAGTTTTGTGTGCATACCGTATGCAGTTTCTGTAGGTACCCTTTACACAAATAACAAGCAAGCATCCAAACATTTTAGGTACCCCTGAGCTATCTTCTTAATGTGGCTCATACATTAATAAAAAATGAGCTCACCCCGCCCCTCCCAACCAACAACCTCCCCCACCCCCCCTCCGAAAAAACAAAAACCCACAAAACTCAGCAAGGTGTAAATATTTGTAAAATATAAGGTTCTCTGAGAACAGTCTAAACCACTATATGATACATGGCCTCATTTCTTTACCAGTGGGATATGGCTGGCTGATTATATCTAGGATTTCAAACTCTTTGACTTAGGTGTCTCAATTTCTTCTCCAGCGGCCTTTAGAAGAGCAGGTGGTAGAACATTATCTGGTTCTAGTTTCCTTCATTTTTCTACTGTTTTTAAGCCCAATGCCTTTTAAGGGATACTTTTTTTTTCTTTCAAATTCTGTTCCCCTGTAGACATATTTATGAGCAGGCAGCCCTAATAAAGATCGTATTGTGATTCTAAGAGTATGATGAAATAGATGCAAGTACTATACTTGTTTAGTCCTGTGCTAGGAAATTCATGGAATGAAAGAAGGCAAGCAAATTAAAGCTAGTTAAATGCATTGTCTGATCTTCTGGCTCTCCCAAGATGATTTTACTTTCTAAGCAGATGTTTTCACTGCAGCCCTTTAGAACAGCCCTTTAATACAGTCACTGCTCTTTGTTCAGAATCCATGATGTCTTCTAGCTTTCTTTTCTTCATCTGCATACTGCATTTTTGAAAGGTTATGCTTTATTTAAATAGCATTGTTTTCTTTAAAGGATTTAAAGAAAAATTAATGCACTAGGTTAATAAAGTTTTCTAATTTCATTTTAAAACCTGCTGCCTAACTCTCCTCAATAATTTTCTTCTCCAATGCAAAGTTCTTATATTTCTGTATTAACCAGAAGTAATGGATGACATGTAAAAAAAAAAAAAGGAAATAAAAATTTTATCCAAAGTAACATATATCTGTCATGATACTCTGGTTCTAGCATGTTCAAGAATGGAACTAAAACAGCATTTTTCACACCCTCTAGCATTATGCTGTCTCTAATATGAAACTTGAAAAGTTATGCACAAGCTAGAGCGGCCTCAGGAGCTGTCCCATGCAATGCTTGGATACAATAGTGGATGCCAAGGTTTTGCATTTCCCTTCCCCATCCCTCACCTTGTCACCAGATATTCAAGTTTTTCTTATGCAGAGTGAAGAAGTTTAACCTAAAAATTGTCTGAAATCTATGAAAAATTTCCATTTTCCCAGCTTGGAGAATTTGTTGTAAATGTCTCTCATTTTGATACATTAAAGCATACAAACATAAATCCAAGAGGAACAAATATGTGAAAGCAACTTCCTAAATATTTCTAGCATTTTAAGGGTAGGAAGTCTGCTAAAGAACTGGAAAGGTTTTAATTCATGGGTTGTTTTACCATCTGATTGGCTTTTCTTAAAAATCCACCTTTTTGAAAATTGCGTTTTCTTAGAGGCCTTTCTCAAGAAATTTCATTGTTCTTCTTTTGTCTCACTGATTTTTTTCAAAATTGGGATCTTATAACACAGCTTTGAAATTATACATCTTGTCTTACAGTAATGGTCTAGCATTGACTTGAGCTACATACCACAAGACACACAATAAATAAAAGTTTATTATTGTTGAACTGTTAACCTGTGTGTATATATCCATTTTATAGAAGCTTCTGGAAAGCTGAGCTACAGTATTTCCAGTCTATTTTTTTATGAAAGGAAATGCAAACTTAAGTATTAACTCTTCCTTCTGCCATACATGTGACAATCACAGTTTTCCTGCATCTGACACATCTTTGTTTTATCTTCCACCCTGTGTCAAAGTATTCAAAGTTAGACATGCGGCTACTCACATACCGATTTAAGTGCACATCATCTCTGAAAATCAGTTCAATATTTAAAAATCTAAATATTTAGTTGGGCTTCTAAACTTAGCTTGCTATGAAACATTTGATTGGTTACACCAGTTTTTTTACACTGTTTGGTGGTTAGGATCTTATTTTTTTTAAAGTAAAGTGAACCAAAATATTACTGCATATATCGGAAAGATTCAGTCTTGTTGCTAATTGATTTTGTTATGTGAGAATATGAGATTCCCAGCTTTATACTATAGAAAACAATGTGCTGGTGAACTGTGACAGACAAAACTTTAAGTACCCTGGCACTTGGCTGGAAAAAACACCTACCACAACTTTTCACCTCAGACTATGAGGTAGCACAGGGAATGCAAATATGTACAGGCAAACTGCTGTGCCTTGAGGGTGCGGAAGCCCACCTTGAGGGTGGGCTAGTCTTGAGCCATATAGACACAAGGCTCCTGCTCACCCAGGATCAAGATTGCTCTGCCTGAGCCATGATAATGGTATTACTACAGCAGGCAGCAGAATAGTCTTTTTACACTGAAGTTTATCACATGGTTGATACTTGTAAATAGGAGATGTAGTTAAAGTGAATAGTATTTCAGGATCAAATCAGATTAGTGAGCCAAGTGCTCTACTTGAAAGGAACCCAGTTACAAGCAAGAAAGATGAGAGATGATTAAACCACTGTAGGTGCTTGTTTGGATTGTTACAAAACAGAACTGTGTGTGAAGATACTATAGGCACGTGATTCCTGCTTCAAGGTCTCGCTGGAAAAAGACCGGGAGTTAAATTCTGAAATTTTTCTGACCTTCTGAAATATGTCAGGAGGCTGATAGCTCAAATACACCATTCATTTACCTTTGTTTTCTCATTCCTCATGGGGTCTTGACCATGCTTTATAACAGCTGCTACATCTCACTGTCATCACTGTTACTAACCAAGGTGTTCTTAAGTCTCCTCCAGTGGCCTTTTGAATCCTTCAGATGCCATTGTTACCCATTTCTAAAGAATTTGAAATAGGTGCATGCAAAGACAGTGAGCCTGCCTTTCCAGGACACCTTGTCCGGTTTTTCAACTCTGCTTTGCAGCAAGCCCCTGGATATAGGAAGATGAGAATTAGCAGTTGGATGAGTTAACTGCTTCTGTTAATTATCATCTGTACTGGGGCACAGGGACCTTATATAAACTACAAAGCCAGGTTATCCCTTTTGTGAAGTGTGGCTAGTTCTGAGGTGTTTGTTCTGAACACTTGAAATATCAAGCAAACCTCTAAACCCTACTAGCTCTGGTGAAGTATACGGATAACTGGTTATTGCCAGGTCTTGTCTGTGACACATGGCAAATGGTCCCTTTAATATGTGCCACCTTCTGTTTCTTTTTTAAAAACAAAACTCTGTTGCTCTCCTACTATTTAATTCTCTCCTGCATAAAACAGAGCTAGATGAATGCAAAAGTGGTAAGAGGAGTTCATAGCCCCTGCTGACAGATATGGTGAGGATCCTATACTCTACATCAGTGCCATTAAATTTGTTTTCAAGTGATAAAAGACTTAACAAATTTAACAAATATTTCTTGGATCATGGTATTTCTATAAATGAACACATATTTTCTGGCTGTACAGACTGCAATATATGAAATTTGAATTAGTTTCTTTTTATTCTTTCTTCTTTGTATCCTCTCTCCCTGTGTATTGATTCTATGTACAGTGTGCTTCTTGAAAAAATGCATTAGTACTTTATGGATTCCTTCTCTAAAAAAATATGTTTTCTATATTTATTTTCATGTGAGTATATCACAACATAATAGACTTACAGGAGGATACAAAAATGAGCAGCCAAACTACAGCAGAATAGCACAGGAACTGGGAAATCTGTTGCAGCAGGACCGAGGAGTGAATTGTGTGCAAGAACAGGAGAGAGCTTTGAAGCTCAATCACCTTACATGTGGTTATTGATGTAATACTTTATTCTGCACTCTAAAATTATGAAGACTTTTGTAACCAAATCCATAAGGAGTAGCAAGATGTCAAGTAGCAGAGCATCATGGGATTTTTCATTCAACAGATTCTCTTTTTGTGAAAATTAAATAGTACAGCAACTCCTCTCACAAAAGTGCAAAATGTTGCATGTTGTGAAAACTTTTCTAAGCACTTGCTGATTTTTTTACTGATGCAACAAGCCTGAGATTCAATATTAATTTCTTCAGTGTTTTAGTACTGATCAAAAATGTCTTTAGAAGTGTCAGCAGGGCCCACAGGGAGGTTACTGTGTTTTTGAAGAGTTGTGAAATTGAAGGATTTGTGAGAGAGATTAAGTGAATTTACTGGAGTTTTCACTTGGTTATAATGTAGAATTGGTGCCAAACTAGCTGGCTGTTGCTGAGGTTTAACACTGTTACACTTTGGCATTTTGTTTTGTCTTTGGTTTTGGTAATTTCAAACATGCAGGGTTTTTGGTTATGTCAGCTTTGCAGACCACAGAGGTTCTCTGTCAACAGTCATCAGCAGGCTTGTAAACTAAGAAGAAATTATTACTGTTAGCCATAATGTTTATAAACGTTACATTAAAGAGAAAAAAGTGGTTCTGACTACAGGAAACGCTAAATTCTGTGTTTATGAAAGTAGGGTCTTCCTTAGTTTGGTAGAAACTATAACAAGAAACAGCTGAAATAGCTGTTAGGAAAATAGTTGGCTTACTTTTTAAAGAAAAAAAGTAATTGCTGACTTCAGTTTCTTTGCTAAGATCTCTAAGTTTAGTCTATTTGATTTGTTCTCTTGAAAAAGAACAGAAGACTGAAATCTAATGTGCTTATTTTAAAGTCTTTTTGAAAACTGCAAGCAGACTTAAGCAACTATTAAGAAGCTATTATAGAAATATAGGGCCAGGAATTTGCAATCTGCAATTAATACCTTTGAGCAAGGGACACTAACCAGTAATAAATTTTCTTTTTGTAGTTTTACATTTAAAAGGTTTTGCAGGTATTTAATTTTTGAAAGTAATTTCGGTATCTCTTGTTACTATTGCTTGTAGTTAAGATTACTTTCCTTTCCTGGATTTTGCTTATATTTTACTTCATTAAATTTATTTCCTGAGTCCTGTGGCTTGCTGGTGTGAAACCAGTAGAGGGTGCACAGGATATGCATAGTCATCGCTGTTTCTTCACAGGCCACTGTCGTGTGGCTCTATGGAAACCAGAGAGCTGCTGCTTTAAGCTCTGTTCAGGTGGGGTATCGTGTATCTTCAGTGTGATTCTCAGGATAATTCACTCTTGTGCTTCAGGGCACTGTTCCATCCTTCTTGTGTGTGTACATGCTCACCAGGTGTAGTTTTCCCCCTCTGTTGTATGGGAGGCTTGGGTGAACATACAAGTTCCTATACTTTAAATACTTGCTATAATTAACAGGGATTACAGAATCATCATTTTCACAGTCCAAAGCCTGGTTTAAGAAATATTTGTGAATCTTACTTGTTTATCATCGTGGTATTTTATGAGAAAGGTCAATGAAAGTGGATACTTACATACTTCTGTGCATTTTTGACTGCATTTTTGCAAACCCACTCCTGGCACTAACCAGTGTTAACAGAGAGACTTTGCTGATGGCTGCCACCCTCCTTCCCCTCTCTCACCAGCAAATGTTGCCTATTAACACCCAGTTTCTGTTTTATCCAGCCAATTACCAAATAGTTAAAGGACTTTTGAATGTTTGTCTCTTTTTAGAAGTCATGGGCTCCTTTTTGCCAGAGTGTTTCCGCTCTGCTCAGTCCTGAAGCGTTTTTTTATTCATCAGAGTAACCTGGACAGAAGAGCTTAGTTAGGAAACGTAGCTGAGGGAATCTTCTTGTCATTATAGAAAATTATAGAATCTTACAATATTCAGAGTTGGAAGGGACCCACAGGGATCATAGAGTCCAACTCCTGCATAATCTTTAGAATATATTTTTTCACATGTAGAAATTATGTAACTACTGTTTAGTAGGTTTTATTACATTGAATACTTTTTGGGTTTTTTAAACTGTATAGTATATCATGTGTGGAAGACGATCAGCCAATTACATTTCTGGAAAGAACTGCGTAAAAAGCTTTTACCTAAACCCCTCTGATTCAATGCTGAAGGTTAGGATTTGAGGTACTTTGTAGATTTGTCACAGCTTTTAGAAAAATTATTTGGATCCTATCATGTTTTCTGTGTTATTAGTCTATCTTTACATAGACATTTAATGTTCATGTTTTCAACTGATCAAATATTCAGTTTTCTTTGTAGAGTAATCTTCATGGATTTGTGTGTTTTTAAATTGATAACAACTGATCTTTCTCCAGACATGGAGTATTCTAAACGAGTGAAAGATTGGTAAAGCTTGTTCCCAGACTAGGAATTTTGTAAATAATTCATGGTTTTGCTAATTGTGGATAATGTAACTCTGGTGAGTGACGCATTTCAGCAGAGAGGTACTTCCATCATTTTTAGACTGATCATGTTATTATTAGCTGTGTACTGAAGTCAGTGTGCTGACAGGTAATCCTCCTACTCTGTTCCTTTCAGTAACAGGCCTCCTTCAAACCCTGTCTCTCTCAGAGGGATTTCCCTTTCTCTGGCCACCATCTCCTGCCTCTTGGCAGGGCTGCAGATGTTCCGCTATTCCTTGACAGATGTTGCAGTGCTTCTCTATGCAGTCCCATTTATAGTTTGATTTTGATGTCCATCTGCATATCCCACCAGTTACAACAGTTCAGAAATGGGAAAATAGCTGTAATCCTCCATTTTCAAAGACAAACCAGTCTCTAACTAATCAGTCCTGTGAGAAATACTATGAATGCTTTAAAATTTTTGCATAGTGTTTGGTCATTTATATGATGGAATCTAATGAATAAGGTGGTCCTTTGACTTTAATCACTTGCAAATTTGCTCAAAAAGGGTAGTATTTTTTTTGCTACTCTCATCTGAGAGATTTCTTAATGAAAGCATTGTCTTTTTGTACTATTTTAACAATAAGTTAATTGTGATAAATATAAAACATGAAAATTATTTTTATCTCTAGTAATATTTTATAATAACATTCAATACGTTTAGTGTATTGAAAACATGAGTCCATTTTATATATCATTTCAGTAGGTTAATGTAGGTAGGTAATCACAGGTGCTGTTTTCTAAGACATAAAAGGCTTTGTAAGTTTAACATGTAGGATCATACAGCTGTGGCACCCAAGTGGCCCTAATTTAATTTCTATTAAAATTATCTTAGGAAAGGAGGGAAGAAACAATCTGTAGTTTAGTTTCACAATGTAAGTGTCAATGTAAATTTATCATCAATGTGATACAGTTGCACAATACCACTTTGAAGGATTGTTTGGTCTCACAGTGAAACACTTCTGTGTTTAATTTTACCCTTATGTCTGGGTTTCTGAGTTTCTGATGCTTGGTTGTTGGAATAAGGGAACTAGCCTGCCCTAAGATCATTGAAATACACTTGGTAGCTCTTACTTCCTGTTAATATTTTTCTGCTTTGTAATTTCTCCTATTTGTAACTCTTTTCAAAACCATCTTGTTTTTCCAGCATTGTGTTGGAATCATTATATCAAATACAACTTGATTTTTGCTTATTTCTGGCAGATTAAGTTAATTTCTAGCTGACGTACACTGTAATGAAATGTCTTGCATTGGATCTCAAGGCTTTAAAAAAAGTCTTTGCATTATTGCTTGCAAGAAGAAACTTTCATCATTCCAATTGAATATTATTTTTGTAGTTCTTAGGTAAAAACAGAAACACAAAACTGCAGTTGCCCTGAAAACCTTTTGTTATAAATTTATAGACATCATCCTATGCTCTTCCTTTCACCTCCCAGCTGATTGTTCTTGTAGAGGTAGGAAAATGTCAAACCAGTCCTAGAAAAAACATTTAGATTTAGATAACTGTTGTATACTCAAATTTTGAAGCTTCTTCAGCCTACTGAGATCCCTCAAAATGTTTTAAAGTTCACAGTAATCTTAATAGTTCAGCCTACTTGTGGTGGAGTTTGCTGTCCTTAGGTACTTCTTTCCTCACTCTAAACTGTAGTCCATTGGCATCTGGGAACAGTCTGGAAAACAATCACTTAGGCAGCTTATTATGTGTATGATTCCAGCAGTTCTTTGTTTTAACATGAACATGGTTTCTGCCTCAAGGAATGCTCAGATGCCAGTAAGGTAGCTAAAGCCTGTGATGTCTCTGACTTTAGGAACTTTTCTTATAGAACAAGTTGAGTTCTGTGGTGAAATGCAACATCTGGTTGCTTGTACAATAGGTTTGAAGTGTAATGTTATTTGTACCCACTTACTGTCAGTCTCATTTATACCAGCTTCCACTGACGAGGAGGTGATGAAAGGAGGCTTGCATCAAAACAATCAAATTATTTGAACTCTGCTTTGCTTTCCTAAAATCTTTAATCTCATATGTAATAATTTTAGTTTGAGTACACTTTGGGTCACTTGAGGTTTGCCTTCATGAGGGCATTGAATCTACAGTGGTTTCCTCACTCCAGAGTTACCTTTAATACATTGGAATACTAGCTGGATTTTGTATTTCAGTTTTTTCGCATTGATTTGCACTCACTGCATTAAGACCAAGCCATGGCTTTACTCTTATAAGGTTGAAACATGAAAGAAAATGTCAGAAAGCTAGAGATTTTCATGTGGTAACCTTCTTTGTGAGTGATTAATTTTTTATTAATTTCTTCATTAAGACCTTCTTTCTCTGAAGTTTTCATTTCCGCTTTTCCCCTCCCATATTATAGTCAATATCTTTTCACTCTGTTCCAGAATCATGTGACTGTAGTATTCTCTGAAGCTACAGAGTATGTATTAAATTATATTCTTTACTGTGAATTAAAGGAATGAAGTAAAGGAGAATCTTGTTTTATAGCTATTTGAGCTTTTATAGTATAAATACACTTTCGGTTTTTACATGGATGTGAAGTTTCATCAAACACATCCAATAAACTGTTTTTTTTAAAAAACTGGTGCTTAAAAAATCCCAAGATAGTAATTTTTTTCATTGTGTCTATTAATAGAAAACCTAATTTGTCCCAAACAGTAGGAAAGAGGCATTTTTGCAGTTTTCATCATGGCAGAAGAAGGAATACTTGTGAGTGTACCCAGAAAACTGTGTTGCCTGTGTAAAGCTAAAGGCAAACTTCATTGCTTAAGTGACTACAAAGCAAAAAATTTGATTAGGTCTTCAAATATTGTTTACAAATAATGACTATATAAATTCAAAGGGTGAGAACTGGAGATAGCTAAAAATTGTCACCTTGAAAATAAGATACATAATACCTATAATTCTCTTCATAAGAAATCAAGATCTGAATATTTATTAAACTATATTGTTGCTAAACAAATTTATGCTGATATACTGTATCCTCCCAGCAAAAAGTATAATGGTTCCATTTAATTCATTTTAGTAAGAGCAAACCTAGCTGCAGGGAAACAGCAACAACAAAAATTACAAATTAAAAAGTGCATTAAATATATTGTCAAATTTTTTTGCTGATTTAAACAAGAAAACTTAACCAAAACTTAAAGTAAGGTAATTTAATAACTTAAAGGTAATTTTATGTTTGTACTGCCACTGTATATGCTCAACTTCACATTCTCGGAGGTTTTTGTGGTTATCAAGGCGTCACAGTTCCCCATCATTGATCCAGGCATGGTCCATATCCCTAAAAAAAATATGTTATTCTAAAACATATTTAAATATTTAATGCTGACACAACTAGAGGCACTAATTTACATCAGTTCAGAGACTGCTGTGGAGAGCAAGGCTTAGTTATGATAAAATTGTCCTTGGACTGGCAACCTCACCTGTCTACCTCACCTGTTTCCCAAATTCTTGCTTGATGTCAAATAAAGCAGTTGGTGATTCACTGTGACACATGGGACTGTCAGCTCTGGTGTCGGGAGCAGATGCTCATTCTGCTCAGCCAGCAACCTGAGAAGGTGAGGAAGGCACCCCTCAAACTGACGAGAATTGAGTCCAAGCAATCACTTCTGACTCACAATCAATGCCCCTCCATACTTATTTCAAGAGAGTATGAAGTTAGTTTCAATAATAACAAAAAATCTGCTGCCCAAGTATAACAGGTAGATAAGAAAATAACCTTAAGGTAGAATTTAGTGAAAATTAAGTATTTATGGTTAGATTAGATTCTTCTCTACTAAAGATGGTTTCAAAAGTATTAGACCATTTCTTGTCAGGGGGCAGGTCAATTTAAGAAAACATATGACCAGTTCCTGACAGTTCAAATTATGCTACTATTATAGATCAGATAGTGTGTTTTTTCCTGTTGCCTTCAGTGTAAGTGGATGGGATGGATGCTGTTTTGGTAGCTATTGATTGCACATTTGCTTTGTGTATCTAAGGTCTCAATAGTGACCATCCGAAAGCAATAATTAAACATTACTTCAATATGACATGAAATTTAAAGCTTTTCTGCCTTCTTTTCTACTTTTTTATTTCATCCTCAACAGTCTTCAAGATCAAAACAAATTTGAAGAGGTTGAAGGGCCTCTGCCAAAAAGAGATAGCTTAAAAACAATCCACTGGAATATGTCTGTTGGAAATATTATCAGACTCTAAGAGATTAGCTCAGTTGGTTAGAGCATGGTGCTAATAAGGCCAAGGTTGTGGTTTTGATCCCCATTCACTTAAGAGCTGGATTCAATGATCCTTGTGGGTTCCTTCCAGCTCAGAATATTCTGTGATAATCTCTGTAAAGCTGTGAGAGTGCTCCTTTAGACACTCAGCAGTGCTTTAACTGGTACAATAATAAATGCTTTTGATTTCTCATTAACACTTTGAAA
Organism: Dendrocincla tyrannina; assembly: GCA_035047865.1. Taxonomy (NCBI): domain Eukaryota; kingdom Metazoa; phylum Chordata; class Aves; order Passeriformes; family Dendrocolaptidae; genus Dendrocincla; species Dendrocincla tyrannina. The sequence continues at coordinate 54,728,746 of JAWWMP010000116.1, read as the reverse complement.
AGGGGGTTGAACTGCTCTCCCCATTTATTTACCCCTCCTTTTTGTGATTAATATGAAATCTAAGAATGTAGATACTAATTCAGCAAAGCACATAAAATATGATTAGTCTGATTAGAATAACTGGATGCGCTTACATTAAAAGGACATGTGGGAGCATCATTGCAGTAGTGTTAAAGGAAAAGGAACAAATAAGGCAAATGTGGAGAAACAGAAAATAATGTAAAACTTGTGTAAACTTGATCATTTACTTCCTTGGTTGTAAGCATGATTGATAAAGCAGTGACAAGTTTTAAAGTCTAATCTGTTAAAACACACCTCTAGTTTGTCCTTTTGTTCAGTTCATATTTCTAGTTTTCTGAATTCCTGATATTGTGGTTCAAGGTAGATGAGCTTGTGAGATTGTTTTGTTTTTCTAATGAAATAATTTTTTTCTATCCTAGAATATGAAGTACTCAAATATTTTTTAAAACTTTACAGTTCTTGAAAGTGGTTCAATTTCCCAAAGTTTCATATTAAAAGTTAGGAAAATCTTATACAGAAACTACACTCCCAGCAGCAAGCTCTTGATGGAGTTACCTTTGGTGAATTTCAAAATATTTCACATAAAGGAGTTTAATCCTCTGAACTACTCTGTGCAGTATCTTTGACAAGTAATTTATTGAGATTATAGTTCCTCCCATATGCTTTCGGTGGCACTTCACATTTCTGATAGAAGCAGAAGGCAGATTTTCATTAGCACTGTGATATATCTTCTTTGGCTTTTAATTAGGTTTTCATGAAGCAAGTATGTTTCCCAGACTGCAAGATTTTAACTGAGACAGGTTTTAGTGATGTTTTATTTATATATAGTAAACCATATTTCAGTATGTACAAATGAGTGGCCATAAGCCTGGATTTGAGTAAATACCTTATCACCAAGATCCTTGAAGTTTTAATTACAGTCCGGTATGATATTTAGATTGACTCTTTTAAACAGACTAAAATTTACAGCACTTCTAAGTGCCTCTTGGACAGTTAGGATATAGATGGAAATAGCTATACATCCTTAATTTGTCTCCTTATCTGCTTTTATTTTATATGAGCATTGAACCTGTATTATTGAATTACTGCACTGTTTAAACATAAGAAGGCTCAAAAAAAGACATGTTTTGTATGGAAGGTGCTATACAAAATAAAGCTGTCTTGTAGTTGCATCCAAAATTCAATGTGTCATTACATTAAAAAAGGTCTTCTCTACCAGAATAGATTATTTTTGCTTTGCAGGAAATGAAAATGCAAGTTTATTCTTTGTTCTTGAAAACTGTTTTTCAGCACAGGAAACAAATGCTTCTACCGTTATTGGATCTCTTTAGCTTGTCATTATATAACTGTGGAAAGTAATCAATTGCAAGACACAGTGATCTGGCCTTAGGTATTAAAAGTAAAATAATAATTTCAGTCTCAGATATTACCCGTGTCCATAGTTCTCCTTCTTTTAGGCATCTGTTCATCCTGAGTGTGATACAGTGCATTAGTATAAAAACACAAGTTTTCAGAGACTCAAATACTGTTCCCCAGCAGGTGGATGTAAATCCCAACAGAATTGCACCTAGGAAGTAAAGCAGATTTTGAGTTGAAATGTTTGATAGTTCCTGGTAGTTGTGCTGAAGTGAGCCTATCTAGGATAAGATTAACACAGAATAGGCATTCTGTTGGTCCTTATAAATATGCACTTCCAGAGTCTTTCATTTGGACTATTCTGTCTCTTCCCATGAACTGCAGTGTCTCTTATATTCAAGTGTCCCTCTATTGTAGAACTGCCCAGTCCTTACCCACCATCACCTTATTTCTCAAGGCACTTAAGCCAAAATTTTGTGTCCAAAGATTTTAACTTGGCATAACGTACAATACTGAAAAGGCTATATTCTTTTTGAATCGTGGCCAGTTATAAAAATGTTCTAGCTTTTCCATCAATCTCTCATGCTAGGATATTTGTAAAATAAACAGTCACAAAATAGAGAATTTTATGGTGACTGTTATTGTGCCTGCTGATTTCTGCAAATTCCTTCTTTCTTCTGCTTGTTTTGCACACACCAGAGGGAAGTACATTAACTTCCATAAGCCTTGATCCCTCATTGCAGCTTTGTTTTTCTCCTCCTAATTGTATCTAATCACCTGAGCATTTTGACTAACATGCCCTTATTTCCGTGCTATGCATTCCTCATTTCAGATGAGAAATGATCCTGCTTTATTTCTTGTTGGAGAAGATCTGGGGCTCTCATTTAAACACATCAATGATATGATGATTTCAGAAAAGTCAGGGGAATCAGGAATTTCTATGTGTTGACACCCTGTTTTCTATAAATCATCAATTCATAGGAATATGATCCATTATATGAATTATAGTTTACTGCAAGTTGGATTGATTGCTCTGAAGTTAAGATCTTATGTGGCTTACTGTAGTCTTTCTGTGTGACACTGAACAAATTGCTTTATGTCTCAGTGTCTTGGTTTTCTATTTATGATATAGGGATGATGACAGACTTTCCACTTTCCTCTTTTTTTTTTTTTTTGGTTCTTTCTCTTACCTGTTTTGAGTGTGATCTGTTAGCTAAGGAACTTTCTTCCATGTGTATGTTAGGTTTCAATACAGAAGTCGTAGGAACAGACTTAGGTCATATTGCCACTACTGGTAATAGGAAATCTTGTGATGCCTTCTCATTTAACAACTTGTATGCTTTCAGGGCGATTTTGACTAGACTGTTCAGGAAAGACAAGGATGCTTTCATGTAATTTAGGAAGTAACAGACAACTCTTCTGTCCTTGAAGGCTTATGATTATTTTCTGTATTCTCAGTCCCTAGTTAGCATAGTTTCTTCACTGTTTATGCCACCACAAATGTCTGTAGTAGTTGTTCAACTTGCAGCAATCTAAAGATGATATAACACAAAACAGAAAGAGGAATATTTACTACATTCATAACACTTAGCTGGTGCTGGCATTCAGTGGAGAGACTAAAGCAGATACCCAGTAGGGCAATCTTACAAAATGAAGAAAAGCAAGCATATTCTGAGAAACTGGTGATGTCCCACAGTTACAGCATTTTCTAGAGAAGTCACCTTCAGACTATTTTACTTCAGGAGTCATCATTACCCATGCAAATGCAGTCTGCAAAGGCTCTGGAGTGACTGAAATCAAAGGAGAATATAATTCTTATGAGTGTTTTCTTTCTTTGTAATTTCTTCAATTACAGGTGCACCCCCCAGAAGCACTTAAGGGTGAAAACAACTGTTAAATTTAAACGAATTTCAAAGGGCATTAGGCAATCAAAGAAATGGAGAGTAATTAGGATGTTGCATTACAAACACTTCCGTATCAGTATTGTACTATTTCTTTTACATTTTTTTCCCTGCAGGGACCATTAAAAAATCAAACCTGATTATCAAATTGTACAATATCATTAGTTGTCTACAATTATAAATAAAAGTTAATGTATTATGCAGTAATTTTGACATCATACAAGGAAAATTGTGTACATCATCATTAAAAATGGTTGAAGTATGATCTTTTTTTTTTATTCTAACATGAGAAAGTTTTTCAGAAAGATATTAGGCTTGACAGGAAAGTAGAAAGAACAACTGAGTAATTGACAGGATCTGTTTAATCCGATTTATCAATGATTTTGATTTTGCCAGGGCAAAAGCTACAGTCTGCACTGTCATGCAAGAAAAAGGTTCCCCCATACACAGTACATTATCCAGTTTCTACAAGCGATCAAACATAAGAACAGACCTTTCGCTATGTTTGCCTTGCCCTCTGTTTTATGGATAATTTTGTCAAAGGTTAAAACACTGACAAGAGAAGTGGAAATGTTTTACTCTATACTGTGCACACTGTAGTTTGGAAGATGGATTTGCTCCACTGGAAGGCTTATTCCATGGTTGTTGGAGTCAAACACAGGGTGTGCAACTGTAGTACAGGGGAAAACCCATGGAGGGGCCTGACAGCACTGTGCAAGATGCACGCACGCGCACCCCAACAGCACCTGCTGGCCATGCAGCCTCTCCCTCTGGGAATCAATGAGCCCTGCTTGCCAGTTTACATGATTTTTTTTTTTTTTTTAAATTTCAGTTAACCTCAGTTAAACTTTATGCTTCTTAGCAAAAAAATTTCATAGTAGTAAGAGACCTGCTGTGAATCCACTAATGTAGAGGGCGAAGCCACTCTGAGGATCTTGCATGCTTGGGCTTGCCCTTCTGTGAGGTATTACTCCTCAGACTCTTCTAAAGGCAGCAAAACTTGAGGGCCTCACTCCCAATGTTCCTGCAATTACAGAATCATAGAATTCAGTTGGCAGAGACCCGCAAGATCATCAAGTCCAACCCGTGATCCAACACCACTGTGATTACTAGACCATGGCACTAAGTGCCACATCCAGTCTCATCTTAAAAACCTCCAGGACGGTGAATCCACCACCTCTCTGGGCAGGCCATTCCAATGCCTGACTACTCTCTCTGTAAAAAATTTCTTCCTAGTATCTAAGCTAAACTTCCCCTGGCAGAGCTTAAGCCTGTGCCCTCTTTTCCTATTGCTGGTTGCCTGGGAGAAGAGACCGCTCCCCACCTGGCTACAGCGTCCTTTTAGGTAGTTGTAGAGAGTGATGAAGTCTGTCTTTCCCTTTCCCTGTCATACTGAGGTTTCTGATCCTTTTTTTCTCAATAGCTGGGAAAAGTTTTGGCACTCGTAATCACCAGCTGTGCTCCCTTAGTGGGAATCTCCACAGTGCAAGCTCTTGGCCTGTCACCCCTTTCCCTCTGCATGCCATTGGCCTTCTCTAGGTACAGCCTTCCTGACCAGCCTGGTCCCTGCCACGTATTGCTCCACCCTGCCTATTGCTTTTAAAGCCTGTTCAACTCATTCTAACTCATTAACTAACTTGTTCCTCCCGTGGCCCCACAGCAGTGTATACCTAAATACTCTGTATCAGTCCTTACAAACCACTGAAAAGGGCTCTTGGCAACAAAAATGGAGTAAAAGTATGATTGAGCATGAGCATGTTAAACAAGTAAAAGAGCATGCAGTGGTGACTGACTGGGTGCTCTTTGCTACTTCTAGCCGATTGAATTAATCGCTAAATGGATTTGGTAGATTCATTCCTTGTCCTGCAGGCTCCGTCCTTCCTGGCAAGCTTCTTGAGACAAATGACAGTTGTTTGCATCATGGTATTCTGTCTCTTTGATGGAAAGCTCTGATCTGTGCTGTGTTTCTCTGTCCACGCATGAGGCTGGACAGGATCTCACATGGGATCATCTGGACTGTTCACCTGCTTTCAGGAAGGATCAAGCATACCTTTCCTCATCTCAAGAGGTTTTGGCTCAGCCACTCCCATTGCTTCCTGTGACAACATTATATGTAATATCTGTAGATAACCTGCTACCTGGCTGATTGTCCTTGTGTTAGAAAGCTTTTCTCCACATCTGCATACTATGTCTAAGCTTCTGCATGATAAACATGGAGAACAATAAGTCATCATCCTCTTCTCATAACAAACTTCTACATATTTTAAATATGTTATCATGTCTTCTCTTTGTCTTCACTTTTTCTAGACTAAACAATCTATCTTTCAACCTTCCCTTCTACATCTGTTACCAATTTTTTCTGGTTTTTGCCTGGCCTCCCTCCAGTCATCTCCTTTCTTCAACAGCCCAGGAGGCAGAACTGGATACAGTACTGCAGTCAGGGCCTTGCCATTGCTGGTAGGGGAAAATAATGACTTGATTTTCTTACCGTGTTACTCTGACTATATATCAGGCTGCCTTTTTCTGCAGCTGGATATCATCCTGACTTATGATTTGCTTATAGACTACTATAACTACCTTACAGATCTTTCTATGGTAATTTATCTTTCTCTTTGTGGATCTAATGCATTAATTTCAGAAGATTTATACAAATTACTGCCATTAGGGTGTATCCTAATTCAGACTTGTAAACTGCTTGCAATCTCACCCAGTTTTATAGCACACCAGATTTTACAGATCTCTCGTATCATCAAAGCACAAGATCATCAAATACACAAAGCATCAGAATTACAACTAGTTTGTTTTGAGAAACCTAATGAAAGGCCTTTGTCTGATTGATAACAAGGAGAAGTTATGTTGTGGGATGTAGCCAAACTTTTCTTTTCCCGTCACTGTGCCAGCATAGGACAACTGGAGGTCGCTGACATTTCAGCCACCAAAGGCAATGCTCAGGTGCTAAATTAGTCTCTGCAGAGCTACAGGTGGCAGCAGCAGTATTGTCTCAGGCAAAGTTTATTTTGAACTAGCAAGGTTGTTCAATGCTATATTTCTTTTTTTAACACATTTGCAGGTTTTTTCTTGTATTTTGCTATCTTTCTTTTCCTTGCATGTTTTCATGGTGAATTCTTTGCAGTTCTCCCAGCACCTGTACTTATCAATACCTTTTAAATTACTCCTTTGGGACTGTAAGGTAATTAAATATCTCCTGACATTGCATACTGCTCACCTGCTCTGCATTGGGTTGATTTGCTGCTGTGCTTTAGTGCTGCCCTTCAGTAAACTTGTCCTCTCATTTGAACTCTTTCCCCCCTTGGATTGTCTTTGCCTGGGGATGTCCTTGATTAGTCTCTGGACTTGGCTGCTGCTGCATTTCCTGTGCTTCTCTAGCATTGGTCTGCTCTTCTTTTCCTAGGAATCATGAAATCTCTCATTTTATAATCACTTTGGTTTGATTTCCTTTTCATCAGTCAATTCTTAACAGTTCTAGAAAATGAAAGTTAAAACTAGAATGCTCTCATAGATCTTTTATCACTTTGTGGCCTGCCAAATTGCTTCTTCAGCAAATACTTGAGTGTCTTTTTTTCCAGGAGACAAAAAAAGCGCTGTTTAATACCAAACTTTGTCCATATTCTAATTTTGAAAGTCTTTTGAAAATTTCTGTATGCTTTTATGGAGGAGTTCTTTCATGCAGAAAGCCAACAGAAGATTGTTTCAAAGGTTGTCTTCACTCCAAGTAGCCAAGAGAATATTTTTATGACCTACTAATCTAATCCTTTCTGCAAAGCAATTACAACTAAATAATACCACAGCCTGCTCTAACCTCAGAAGCTGAATATTGTTCTATATTCTCCACATATTCTCCAGCTTTTTTAAATGCCTCTGGAAGATACTTTCTGAAGAAACTACAAGAGGTTCTATGCCTCATCAGAATAATGGCAACCACAAAGAGATGCTGTATAACCAGCTGTTGTATCATATAATTATGTATCTCACCTTACCCTTGTGACAGATGGTCGGTCAACATGCAGCATAATAAATTTAATCTCTGGACAGCAAACAAAGCATAGCTAAGACTGACAGGGACTTCTACAACCTATATAAATGTAAAAAGGGGAACAGTATAAATCCTGTATTGGTACAACACCCAATGAGAGCATTGGTCTCAAGGTGAAAACGTTATGGTTGATCTGTGTCTTATGGGGCAAATTGCAACCCTACATCTGCAGCCATTTTTTTCCTTTGGGAAAAGATGTATGCAGTTCAGCTATTTGAGTATGTTTCTTATTTTCTTTGTTTAAAAATATTCTCTAATAGTTGTTTCAGACTTTTGTAAATGGATGACAAATGGCTGCATTTTAGTTAAACCAGAACTTTCGTTATAGCCCTTTCTTACTCTGCTATCAGAGCTATTTCAGTAGCTCTGTGGGTAACGACAGCATTTTTCTTTCTTTGGAGACTCCAAACATTAGAATTATTTTAGGGGAGTGGTTCTGGCTTCAGTTTTTATTTGTATGGATAGGTTATTTATCATGGGTATTATATAATGCCTGTAATTTAAGAGTTCACAACAAAAACAAAGCATTTGTTATGTTCTGAGGCATTTTCAGGGAGTGAATAACTATTATTAACTGAGTAGGCCATTAACTACCACTGTTACTGCTCAAATGCAGCTGAAATAGCATTTATTTAGTGGCAAAAATACTTGGCAGCACTGCACTTGCAAAAAAAAAGCCAAAACTTTACAAACTACATTTTTGAAAAGTCCCCTACATCCTCAGGAATCTCCAAAGAAGTTGTATTTAAAGCCACCAGACTCAATTTTCCTAGGTTGTAACTGTACAAGAAATAAGCATATAATTTAGGTGAATATTATATTTTAACAATATTATACTAATATTTGTAGGAATTCAAAAAGTAGCTATGGGCATGAAGTTTTCTTTGGACTGATTAAGTCTTCTCACTCTATTATCTCCATTTTATTATACCTATTTACTTCTGGTGAGATGCATTTGTTCTCCACAGTACATACGTTTTTCCAAGTATTTATATCAGTGAAGAAATATGTTCTGCAATTAGAGAAAAAATATATATTTGTTCATTTTATAATATGCAGAATTACTAATGAAATAGTGATAGCAAGATTTTTCTGTTAGTGCTATGAGCCAAAGAGCACAACCTAATAGGCAGTAAGTTACTTAACATATTTTACTTATGGGGTTTTTTTTAGTGCTATCTTGGCATTGAAAAAGATTGTTCTTTCTAGTGCATCTTAAACACCTTCAATTGCAATGCCTTCTTTTATTTTCTAAAAGCTTTGCTTACTGTAAAACAATTTTTCTTCATGCTGAATTTTTGTTCAAAAGAAGAAGCAGAATATGTCTTCAAGGAAACATTAAGGGTGGTCAGTTTATTTTTGAATTTAATATTCTTGACAGTTGAATGTGATTAGAAACCAACTATCCTCTAAAGTTTCTTTATCTTCCTCTGTCTCAAACAACTTGTTAATATGCTTTCTATAATGTCAGATCCCTTCAGAAATGCTGGTGGTAGTTACAGTAAGAAGATATTATAGTAATTAGCAAGATCACTTCTGAGTTAAATCCTTTGGTGAACAGGAATGATATGAATTTGACTATGTTGCTCTCTGGAGATCTTTGGCATCCAGAGTAGGCTGCATTCCTCAGCTGACTGGAGCTGACAGAGAACTTTCTGTAGGTTTGGGTGGTCTGTGATGGCCCTGAGGAGCAAAGACTAGCTCTAGTGATTGTCCTTTTTTAGAAAAAATGAAAAAGTCTATTCACAAGTGAAGTTGAATTTTACTTTTTGTTTTCCCATTTCTTTAAAAAAATTAGTGTCTACTGATAATAGTATGCTTGAAAAAGCTAAAAATTTTGAAGGACCTAATATTGAGTGCCTGATAACTATGAAATTCCACAATATTTTAGAAGTGGGCAAAAGAGATAATTTTAAAAGCAGCGGTATCAAGAGAATATAGCCACCAGTGTTTAAAAACAGATCACAATCTTTGTCAGAATTAATGGGGAAGAATAGCAGTGAGGGAGATGTTTCTTGACATCAAGAGTACCTGAATTTGTATTTCAGAAAAGAAAGGTAGGAACAGTAGCTGGTATAATAATACATTTTTTTTTGCTAATTATCATAATTATTTACACAGAGCTTTTTCAGTTGTTTTTTGTTAAGAATAATAAATTCTTTCTCTTTCCTTTTTTTTTATTTTTATTTTTTTAGAATCTAAGAATGCCAAAATAATTACTGGCGTAATAGCAGCCAGTAGTCTTCAACAGGTGCAAGAGCCTTGACTGTTCTCTGGAGCTCCATTGTCCCATAATGATTATCTGAGGCATTTTTTATATGTTGTGGTATTTGATTGGAATAACTGAAATGAACGAGTGGTTACACCAAAGTAGACTCGATCAATGTTTTTAGAATTTGCAGAGAGACAGCTGACTAGAAAATGGAGTTAATGATCTGAAACAAAATAACCTGCAGGAAAATTTTCTTCTTATTATTTAATGCTGGACTGATCTACCATCAATATGGACACATTTATAGAATAACAAAGTATGGAAGTAAAAGGCATTCTGTTTTCATAATTTATGAATTTTAATTAAAGATGCCAAAATATTTTTAGTGCCAGGCCCAACAAGACAGAATCACCACTGGAATTATTGGCTTTCTCGTCAAGAGCAGCTAAGATCATAGAGAAACCACAAGTAATGACAGATCATAGCTTGCACCTAAAATAAAATTTTAATTAAAGCTACATATAAATAATTGCATTTAAATGTAGACTGATATTTGAAGGCAATTTTTAGGATCTTTATGAGAAGCTCCAGGTTGTAAGGTTCACCTTTCATGGCTATTCACACACTTCTAATTCACCAGGGACATAATTCCTGCACTGCAGCTATTGGAAACAGTATTTCCCCTGCAAAGTAGGAACTGTGAGGGTCATGTGAGAAGGAGTCTGATGGTTTCCACTGCATGGCTAAACCCAGGGAGAAGACACAATTATTAGACAGCAGAGGGCATGTGAACACAGCAAAACGTTCATTCTGCAGATTGATACAACTGTAGCGGGCAACTGCAGATGTGCACCTTTCATCCAAAGGAGATGCTACAAGATTGGGATAAAATTTCATGGTACAAATATAAAGTCAGGCATTCAAGGAAATAAACACAGTTTCTGCAATTACTTTTTGGGGACAGCAAAATGAGGGAGAAAAAAACGTGTGTTTATTAGTTGTGAGGTATCTTTGAGCCATTGGTGCAATACAGCTGTGAAAGAGAAAAAAAAAGGTAATGCTATTTTAGGACATATCAAGCAAGGTAACTCCAGTAGAGATAGTAAAATTATCAGTGTCTTATCATAGAGTCATAGAACCATTTAGCTTGGAAAAAGACCTTTAAGTTTGTCAAGTCCAACCATTAACCCAGCACTGCCAAGTCCACCAGTAAACCATGTCCCTGAGCACCACATCTAATCATCTTTTAAATATCTCCAGGGATGGCGACCCCCACCACTTTCCCAGGCAGCCTGTTTCAGTGCTTGACAGCCCTTTCGGTGAAGAAAATTTTCCTAAGATCCAACCTAAACCTTCCCTGCTGCAACTTGAGGCCACTTTGTCATGTCTTGTTGCTTGTTACTTGGGACAAGGGACTGACCCCCGCCTTGCTACAATGAGGTCCCCCCTGAGCCTCCTTTCCTACAGGCTGAACAACCCCAGCTCCCTCAACTGCTCCTCACAAGACTTGTGCTCTAGGCCCTTCACCAGCTCTGCTGTCCTTCACTGGACACGCCCCAGCACATCAATGTCATTCTTATAGTGAGGGGCCCAACAATGGACACAGGACTCAAGGTTTGGCCTCACCAGTGCAGAGTACAGGAGGACAATCACTGCCTTGGTTCTGCTGGCCACGCTATTTCTGATACAAGAAAGGATGCCATTGGCCTTCTTGTCCACCTGGGCATTCTGCTGGCTCATGTTCAAGAAGCTGTTGACCAAAACCTCCAGTTCCTTTTCTGATGGGCAGCTTTTCAGACACTCTTTTCCAAGCCTTCCTACTCTCCAGCAGATCAACACTCCCACCCATCTGCAAACTGGCTGAGGGAGTGCTCAGTGTTCTTGTCCAGGTCATCAATAAAAGATATTAAATAGGATTGATCCCAACAGTGGCAACACCATTTGTGACCAGCCACCAGCTGTATGTAACTCCATTCACCACCACTCTCTGTGCTCAGCCGTCCAGCCAGTTTTTTACCCAGCAAAGAGTGCACCTGTCCAAGCCATGAGCAGCCAGTTTTTCCAGGAGAATACTGTGGGAAATTATGTCAGAGGCTTTACTAAAGTCCAGGTAGACAACGGTCACAACCTTTCCCTCATCCGCTGCGTGGGACACATTGTCATAGAAGGAGATCAGGTTGGTCAAGCAAGACTTGCCTTCCACAAAACCACAGTGGCTGGGCCTGATCCCCTACTTGTCCTGTACATGCTATGTGATGGCAGCCAAGATGATCTGCTCTCTGACCTGGCCTGACACTGAGGTCAGGCTGACAGGCCTGTAGGTCCTCAGGGTTATAATAAATTTAATAAATGAATAAATGTGAGCTGTAAATTCTAGTCATCAGAGCAATGAAATTCTGAAACAGTAAGCAAAAAGATGTTAAAAAGCAAAAAAAAAAAAAAAAAGAAAATTTAGTATAGAGCTTGACCAGTTAATGGAAAGGAATAGAAGAAGCCTGCACACTGAGACCTTTCTGTCTCCTGTTCCCTTATTTGTACCCCTCCTATTCCACATATTAAAGGGCTGTGAACTGTTTTGTATGCTCCAGAGTTCGCTTTCAGGAACCAGATGCTCACAGGTATTCAGTGAGGGAAGACACAACACTAAAAACTGAAGAAGAGAGTTCAGCTGTGGGAGAGAAGAAAAAATCTAGTGTTGTTGGTTGTCTCAGGATTGCAACAAGTGTGATACAGTCCTGACAAACACTCAGAGAAGTGTAAGAGCTTCAAGTCCATTTCAGGATAGGGATGCTGATTTGGGTCTCAGCTTGCTTCCTCCATGTTGCTGGAAGGTCATCCATCAGATACTGCTTTGAGACAGTACAGGGAACTGCTGTGTCCTGCTGGCAAACAAATTCTTGGACAATTCCAGCTTATATTCAGCATTTGTGCAATGTTTTTTTATTTATTTTGTCCAAATGTGACCAGTTATAGAAATGCATAACTGGGAGGCAGTGACAGCAATCTCTCTTGGGTGAGAGAGGTGCTGGTGCTGAGCGCTCCCCCTCCTGGTGACTCACTCCAGAGGAAAGCAGCAGTTTGGGACAAATTACATTCCCTGGGATCCTGGCAGCTCCCTGAATCAGCCACAGACCCCTGTAGGCTGATCCAGCTCCTGCAAGGCAAAGAGATCCCGATTAGTTTAAGGCGTATTCTACAGGACTGATGCAGCACAGGAGCAGTCACACTGTCAGCTCCCAGCTCTCCCACAGGATGTGTAGCTGTGGTGGGGATGTTCCTGCCTTGCATACCAGCTCTCGGCACCACCCAACTCTGAGCCTGTCCTCACTGCTTCAGTGCATACCAAAAGGGTTCTCTTGAACTGCCCCTGCTGTGTTTATGAGTATGACTTTGCCTTGAAGCAAACCAGAAGCATTCCCACAGTCAAGCTCAGCTGAGGAGAGATTAAGGCTGCTCTTCATTAACACCTTGAAGTGTTGTTTGCAATTTCCAGCTCGCACCGTCTGCCATACTGTAACCACACCAATGAGCACTGTTTGGCTTGAATGTAGATGAAGTGTCCTAGCAAGTATGTCAAGAGTTGGCTCCTGTTCAAGTTTCAGTCACGTAACTGTGTAGACATACCCCCAAACAAATCTTTCTCTCCCTCATGGCAAGGCAGAGCAGGATAACTGCTTCAGCCTGCAAAGCTGAAAGAGAGCAGATTTGGACGTTTCTTGTTTTGCAAATGTCAAACATTCAAGAACTGTGCCTTCAAAAATTGTAAGACTGGCTTTAAAATATTGAAATCTCAAGATTAAGGCTTTAGAAATCACTTTTGTTTTGCCTTCTGTTTTTCTCAGACTCTTCTGAGCCTGTGAGCACCTAGAATCACATTTTGCACCTTTTCTTTGCCTCTAAGAGCATAGAAAAAGGAGTTAAAATATGAAAACTCAT
>JAWWMP010000116.1:54684046-54699928 GCA_035047865.1 Dendrocincla tyrannina | reverse complement strand
GAGGGGACCGGGGGATGCGCGGAGGGGACCGGGGGATGCGCGGAGGGGACCGGGGGATGCGCGGAGGGGACCGGGGGATGCGCGGAGGGGACCGGGGGGCTGCAGGGCGTGTTTGTTCCCCCCCCAGTTCTGGAGGGTTTGGTTGTTTGTTCCCCCTCAGTTCTGGAGGGTTCGGTTGTTTGTCCTCCATCAGTTCCCGTGGGGTTGTTTGTTCCCCGTCAGTTCCGGAGGGCTCGGTTGTTCTCCATCGGTTCTGCCCGACCTCGCCGAGCTGTGCTTTCCAGCTTGAAACAGTTTTAAGGGAAAGGGGAAAATACAGTCGGGGGCCGGGGGTGAGGGTGGGAGTGGGTAAAAGAGGGTTTTCCAACCTGCCCTTCCGAGGCAGGCGGGCGGCTTTCATGGTCCCGTCCCATCAGCCCTTTCCCCTGTTGTTTGATGGAGCCTTTCACGCAGCGACATGGAGGGAGGAAAAAAGTATTGAAGAAATTAACAGAAAAATGTCATTTTGAGTCTGACCCTAAATTTTGCTCATTCTGTCATTACTTCCATGGGAAGTGACATAGTCTCCTGCAATGACCATTAGCAATTTTATTGCAGAAATTTTCTGCATTCCTCAGGATTCCGCTGCGGCTGAGCCCATCCACAGGCTGCCCAGTGGAAAGAAAACACCCGCACATGTCTCTGTGCACCGAAGCAGGGCCTGGGGATTAGCAGCTAAGAGAGTTGCCTTTACGTCTGGGCACTGGGGCGTTCACAGCACTTGCTTCTTGCACTTGCCTGTGTGGCTGGCCGTGGAGCAATGGCTCAGTGCAGAGGCCAAGACAAAAAGCAGGTAAACTAGCCCCCAGCTTTCCACAGCAACACCTGGGAGCTCTGTCAGCTGACTTCAAGCTCTGTCTCTACCCTAGCAGGCAAACCTGACACGGGAGCTTCCTGGTGTAAGCAGAGTGACAAAGGTGCTTTCTAGCAGGACAGATTAGCCCAAGCACAGCTGTGCTTGAACACGGCTGCCTACTCTTTCTGCTGCCTTAGAGTAGCATGGCCAGAACTGACTTAGCATTGTGCTGTGCAGATGTAGCTTGACAGAAGTGCCTATTTTGACCAGATAGTCATATATCAAGAAACAGAAATGTAGCTGGCCAATAAAGAGTTGAAATTACTTTTGAGGTGCCTTGTAAAGAAAGACTGAGAGGGGATGTGAAGCCAAATGTCTCACCCATCAGCTCTCTGAGATGTTACAAAATTAAACAGTGGTTGCAGAGCACACAAACCTTTATGGGGCATTTGAGAACACACAAAGATGTTTCCTGAAGCGGAGGGTATGGAGGTGTATAGAGAACTCCTTGCTGTCAGTGTGAAGAGTGAGAGGGGAGTTACTGTACACAGCTGTTCACACTGGAAGAAGGAAAAACAACTTTTTCAAAAGAGAAACCTCATTTCATCCTCTCACAGCCTGAGGACCTTCACGCTTGGAGAAGTAAAAGTCAGTGTGAATATTCAAACTGGGCAATCTGTAATGTGAGCAGTGAAAGAAAGTGCTGCAGTCAGGCAGAGACTCAGGAATGTAGGTTCCTGGCACACTGGTTAGAAACTGCTTTCAGGCAAGGTTCAAACCAAAGATTGAAGTAACAGACCATCCAATTTGATTGTAGCAGGAGATGAGAAAGACACAGAAAAGCAGACAAGGAGATCTATTATAACTCAGCCAGAACAGAAGGAAACACTGAGACCTCCTTCATCGGGTGGGATGTTTCAGATAGAAAGACTTTACCTTTGGCATTAAACCTTAAAGACCCAGAAACATCAAGCTGCTTCAGACAAAGCAGCTAAGCCTGGGTTAAACAGTTAGCAGAAATGCCTATTTTCAGCAGAGGTGGCAGCCAGGGTAGTAATACTCATTCGCTTGGACAAATTTGTATTTTCTTCCATTTAATCAGTGGTTCTGTCTGCTTTGCTATATGTTCCTCAGCAGCTGTAGCTCTCACTTTCCATGCTGGGCAGACAGGGACAGGCTAAGGAGCAAGAAAGACTGTGGTCTCCTTCATGCCTTAGCAAAACCAAGGTCTTTCCCTGTCTTGTGTTCCTTCCTCTCTGCCCTCTTCAACACACTAAGCTTTCTTTTTCCAGCCTCTTGTTCTTTTGACATGCTCCTGCTCTTCAGTCTTTATATGAAATCCCCACATTTAAAGCATTTTGAATTTAAGTTGGCCTTCTCTCTCCAGAAACAGCTTTTCTTGGTCTGTTCATTTGTGAGTCTATAGGTCAACTCCAAGGAGAACTCATGAGTATGAACTCTGGTTGCTCTATGTGGCTCTTGCACAACCAGACAGCTTTCAGTATACACACATGTTGTGCTTAGTGTAAAGAACCACCTTTTTTAGCAGTGAAAACACAGCTCCTGTGCCTTTTTGCAGGCCAGCTCTGTGGCTTTTATTGCCTGTCATAGGAGAGAGATGGCTGCAAGCAGATAGGCCGGAAGGCGGGTTGAATGGATTTTCAGCTGTGAAAATATATCAGTTGCCTCCCCCAGACCCAGAAAGACTGAATACAGTCACAGAGCAAGTTCCCTTCATGGGGGTAAAACCCCTTGAGCTCCCCAGAGGTCAGCCTTAGCAATGCAGGAGCACTCTTGGGGTAGCAATCTCCTTAACCCAGTCCACAGCAGTCCCACTGCTGCTCTGCATCTGGTGGCCCCAGCATGGCTGTGCTTTACAGAGCCCCACGTGAACTTTGTCAAAGTGTTGCCAGAAGGTGCCTGCAGTCACCTTCCCAGCAAAAGAAGAGGGTAACGTGTCATTCACAGGCCACGTTTACACAGGAAAAATAAAACTCCTCAAAGAATGTGACGTATGCACACAGGGAGGCCAGTTGCCTTTTTTAAAACACAGTGACACACTTGAAGGCTGCCAGATTCTGCAGCTCTTACATGGTGTGTGGGTGGTGAATTTTTTCATATTATTCAACATTCGCCTGAGTCTGATTTTAATTAAAAACAGATTGAGAAGCTTGGGGGGGGGGGGGGGGAAGAAATTAGGAATTACAAAAGCCAAACACAAATCTTCTGACAATTGTCGCTGCTTGCAGTTACAACACATGCCGAAGATGGCAAAACCACTGTGGGTGAATCACTGCAGAATGCGTCGATTTGTTTAATTCCTCGGGAGTCGTGACATGACTCATTCCCAACCTGGAGACCAAAGTGAAGTTTTGAAGGAAAAATGTTGAATAAAGCAGGCTCTTTTTCAAAAAAATAAGGACGGTTTTAATTCTAGGCTTTGATATAATTTCATTAATGCTCCACGATGTCATTGCAAAACAAGGCCATCCCTGTTTGGTAACATAAGACATTCGTGTTTAATGGAGGAAACTGGCTACATGTGGGCTGGACAATGCTGAGTAAGACTTCGTTTCTGTCACTGACAAGTGCTTTCTGATGTTTTGATATGTTTTGTCACACAGTTTTGAAAACTCAGTTTTGTAATTTATGTGACTGCTCTGCAGGCAGGGTCCTAAAGAAGTTAGGTGCTCAAAAACACTACTCCAAAGACACCATCTTTCTTTTTCAGTGAAGATTTGTCAAGCATTGCATCTGATTCACATGGGAAAAGAAATTTTGATCATATGAGTCACTTCAGTCCTTGGATAGTTAACAAAATGTATGGTGTGATTGGATGCATGACTAATGTGTTTGTGCATTCAAGGGTCTGTGGATGCTAATGGAAGTTACAGAGTTGTATCTAGAAAAGAAGACACTTCAGAGCATATCAGTTCATTAACTTTCATCTATACATAATCAGCTGCTGTTTTATAGATCTAAAAAAATTCCTTAATGCTTTGTGTGTTTTAGGACTGTACTTCAAAAGTCCCCTACATCAAGTCTTTGTTTAAACATCCTACTCATCTACCATTATCCATCTCATTGTGTTTCATTTCAGCTCATTTGCAAAGCCTGCTCTCTATCTAATTAACGCAAATTGTGTTGCTTGCTGCAAGCTTCCCTTCTCCAACCTGGCACTCCCAAATACATTCACGAGAAATTTCAGCCTCCTTTTGTTAATTGCATGTGCAAAGTGACCTTTATTCTCTCTCGATGCCTTCATTATTCACCAGTAGTTACTAAGTAACCTGTAGGAATGCTGGAGGCGTTGCATCTCTTATTAAGAGTTGTGTTCCTTGGCTATTTAGTGTTGGTGTTTTGTGACTGAGGCCCAAACCCCTCTGGGATTGGCTCTACCCTACATTTGAAAAGGATGCTCCTGAACCAAACTTCTTGAAATCTTTTAATTAACAGGGGTTTACTGATGACAAACGGAGCATGCAATAGCAAGAAAAATGTAGAGAAAAGTCCATATATTTGTCATTCACTTTAACCAAGTTTGCATATAATAATTCAAACAAAGTAATTATCTGCATTATTAATTAAAACAATCATGAAAATTAGTGTTAAATAATTTCTATCCACCCTAATAGTGGATTTCTGTGGTGACAATTCATACTAAGAACTGCTCACGTCAAACTTTGTGAAACTTTGTGAATAGTTTCTTTTATAACTGGCATCAGTCTGAAACACATTGCTTTTGAATTTTCTCATTCTTTGAATCTGTGTTTATAATAGAGCCATAAAATTAATTGGGTTGGAAGGGACCTTAAAGATCATCTAGTTCCAAACCCCTTGCTGTGGGCAGGGACATCTTTCACTAGACCAGACTGCTCAAAGCCCCGTCCAACCTGGCCTTGAACACTTCCAGGGATAGGGCATCCACAACTTCTCTGGGCAACATGTTGCAGGGCCTCACCACCCTCACAGTAAAGAATGTCTTCCTAATATCTAATCTAAATGTGCTTTCTTTCAGCTTGAAGCCATTCCCCCCTGTCTTGTCACTGCATGCCTTTGTAAATAGTCTCTCTCCACCTTTCTTGTAGACTCCCTTCCGGTACTGGAAGGCCACAATTAGGTCACTCTGAAGCCTTCTCTTCTCCATGACTACTTAAGACTTATTTTACACACATATATTTTTCATCTCTCTCATTTGTATCCTCTTGACTCATTTCCTTTCCGTTCCTGCTTTTGGCTGTGTTTTGCACTACCATGGTATTTGAACACCCATCACATTACTTTGGCACCACACTGCAGTGAGGTACGTGGGCAGAATGAACAAGTAAACAGTTCTGAGCTCTAGGTCCAAATCCATCTCAGTTAACATAGGTAACATTATCTTTGTCTCATCCTTCAGCTGTTAGTACTGAGCAGGGTTGTCACAGCACGAAGGAGCCAGGACAACCAAAAATACCTTCTGAGTCTCTCTTGGTTCCAATATAGTGTTACCCCAGTCCTGTGCTGAATTTAAGCAGTTCCAGTAGTGATGCCAGACAGTGACTTCAGAACCTAATTCTGAACCTAACAGAGAAATGACGATACAAGAAAAAAAAGAAACTTTCAACCAGTCTGCCCCAGGCCAGAAGGATCAGAAAGCATTTCTAATGATCCCACCAGTAGCTTTAGACACAAAAGAAAGGAATAAGGGCTCTCTGTCAAGTTTGCAGTACTACGTCACAAGTCTCTTCTCAGTCAATGATAACCCTTCAGGTGGTCAGCATTAAGCCATTAACAGGAGGATTTGACAGCCACTATCACTTGAGCCTGTTAAAAACTTTTCATTCCCTTCCTGAAGGTGTTCAATCCTGAAGGTTAATCACCTTCAGGTTCAATAAGGTTTTGAGCAATTTAGTGAAAGGTGTCCCAGCCTGTGGCAGAAGGCCTGGAACTGGATGATCTTTAATGTCTTTTCCAACTATGATTCTATGATCTGCCTGCCTTTAAAAAAGAAAAAAGGCCAAATGCATGTAGTAAAGGAGACTGAGTCCATCCTCTTCTGAAAATGCATATGCTATGAACAATGACCTCTGTGTCAGCCCACAGCACTGTCTTAGCACTAAACTCTTCTGGGTAACATTGCAAAACACCTGTTTCTTTCACATTATATTTGTCAAGCTATTAGAATTGTTGCTCCACAGAGCAGCACTAGAACTTTGCCCTTCCTTTCCCAGAAACCATACAGATCCGTACACTGATATTGCAATCCACCAGTCATAAATTGGCTGCTCAGCAGTGTTATGAATGCCAGGTGTATTGTAGTATTTTTCACCTTCAAGGCAGTGCAATTTCAAACACTGACTTGGGATTACTCTGTTTTCCCATGAGAGGTGACATCTGTGCTCTTCACAGGGTTGTAACATTACCTTGGCTTTTGCCAGCCTCTGCCTGGTGCCATGCCTTGCAGTGCCCCCGACTCCTGCAGCAGGCATGGGAGGGCAGACAATGGCTGCAGATCCTGCTGGGATCAGGCTCTGTGACAGTAACATCAAACAGCTGAACCTAATTGGAGGAGAAGACGTCTTGATTTAGAAACAGTGTGGGCCGTGTTGCATTTTTGAGGAGCTCCTAAGTGCTTGCTCCTTTGGGAACCAGCTGCAGAGCTGTGGTCTTGATGCAGGCCCTGGCATACAGCTGACATCGAACAGGGATAGGTTTACTGCGTGCTAATATCTGTTTAACCCTGGTAAAAAGTTCCAGCAGATTTTTGTTTCTTGTTTATTTTGTTGCAAATGTATTTTGGGAAGGTGAATGTATTCATGTATTTATGTGTCCATGCTCTGGCTTTATTCAGCAACTTCACTGGTGATTTTCATTTTGCTTAAGCTGCCCCCACCTGCTGCACTGCTGGAAGTAAATGGACAGAAAAAGGAAGAAATGTATGTTGGGGAAAGGGGAGAAATTGTGACTCCTTTGATGAGGTGGCAAAGCCTGTCTGAAAGAAAGGGAATCTCTTACTGCAATAGCATTTGATATCAAGAAGCCTTGTGTGCAACTTTGAGTTATCAGACTATAGACGCACTGGCAACAGGGGTTTCTTAGTTTCCTGAGAGAAGTCTGATGTCTGATATCTGCAGCCAGCTGTTGTGACAGCACTTTGTCCCGTTTCTGGTTTAAAAATATACCACTTGACACCAAGTGGACAAGGGGCAGGAGCTGACTATGCCCACAGCATGTCTTGCTGCTGGACTGGATAGTCACCCTGGGTGCTAGGGAAGGCTTCTGTTTCTATGAACATTAATTTCTTTGCAGTGACCAGGCCTGCCTGGTCAGAGGGAATGTCATTGCAATACTGCGCTTGCAGAAGGCAATTCTCTGGGCTGTGCTTCACCTTGGTTAAAAAGAAGGTTGACTTTCTGCCAAAGGATACAACTGCAGTTCACATCAGACCTCTGAGTAACTAGAGCAGAGTGATACATGGTGGCGAGAGCTGAAGTCCAGACAGGAGATCACAGTGGTTAGCTTTCCATCTTGCAGAAAAACCTCATTGGACTTTCCTTACACCATAGGCTGAACACTTGTCACAACAGCTCTCTGTTGCTAGGGCAGAAGTATCTAAGAAAATCTTATATCCTTACTGCAGGAGTCCTTGCATGTAATCCTAAAGCGTGTCACCGTGCGATGCTGAGCCACCCTATTAGTCATTTTGTAAGCCTTGCAGAATTTTGGACTTTTGGTGTATGACTTATACCTCTAAGTCTGTTTTAGTACAGGCGGAGGGTATGTGAGAGGCTAATGGAAAATCAGAACTTGTAATTGTCCAGCTTTAAAATGCAGAGTCAAAAGGTGCTTACAATGGTGAAAGACTGTATTTGTGTCATCATGTCAGTATGCTGTTCCATCAGTGCTGGAGCATGTGGGATACCTCTGTGACAGCTTTCACAAAGTCATACATCAAATTACAGGCACACACGAATGCCTTTGGAAAAATGGCTTTTGCAAAACTCATTTTCCCGTAGCTACACGTTCAAATTCTGTGAATGGGTCACTGTAGATAAAAATAGATAAAGAAAATAGGATGGAGTAGTGTAAAATTGGAAAAAGCATTTCATAGTGTTCAGGGTGATGGTTTATAGTGAAGCAGGTAGACAAGCATCTCTTACCAATCTCTTCCTCTCCCATTCACTGTTACAGTGCTGCAACATGGTGAGAAGCTGTAACAACATGGTTATTTCTAAAATTTCTTCAAAAGACTTGTCAGGAAAAGCAAGTCAGTTGAGCAGAATTAGTCAAAAGCAAATGTTACTATTTGCGGGAAAAGATAGAATTTGGCTTTGGCTCTAGAGCCTTATGAGGTGACAAAAGGCAGTGTTTATTTTTGCTTTCCTCTACCTTCAGCCCAAAAGGATGATGAAGGCCATGTATAGCTGTGTGTGTCCCAGGGCAGCCAACCCAAGGGGATCTCATTAGCTCCTGTTCAGCAGATATAAACAGCCAAGGCAGGGGACAGTGTATGAACATCACACCAGTGACATCTATGAGAACAGACAATGCTAGAAGGACCTGAGGTCATTCTGACCAGCTTGATGTCTACTGGCTTTCAGCTCATGTATTAAATGATTTTACTGAGAACATGGATTTAAAGTGTGTTCCAAAAGCAAGACAGATGAGCAGTAAAAAAATTGCATGTAGCAAGTGCAGGTGAGAAGTCCACTGACTGCACAGTGAAATTGTCTCACCACAAACCCAAAGCTAGCCCCTTGCTAGCTAAGTGTGAAGTGTTTCTCCAGAGGGCCCTGATACAGGTATCTGGGCCACCAGGGGTAACTAGATATGGTGCTTTAACAGTACCAGTTTCTTACATATCATGAGCTACAAAAACTCCTTAACAATGAGGGCCTAGGAAGAAGATAGGTGAGGATGGACATATTTCTCACAGCATGTAAAATGAGCCTGTGTAAAGCTTAGAAACCCTATCTTTTTCTCCTGCCATGAGACTTCAAGAGGTTTGGAGACCCCGGTTTGCATGTATAGTTCTGACACTGTGAATCCTGATGTGGATCTGCTCCTGATATAAATAGGAGTACAATATTGGTCATTACTCTCACACCAAGTACTGCAAGGTCAGTGTCTGTGAATGGGTCTAATTTCTTGCATATCCTATAGCAACAACCAGACTGTCCCAGTGATACAGTGATGGAGGAGCATTAATTTCTGCTTCCTGACGATACGTCCCACCAACAGGAATGTCAGTAGCTGCAAAAATTTTAGGAATTCAATATACAACAGAAAAAGATGATTGTTTCATATAATAGATAACGCTTGGCTAAAACAGTTGTATGCCTTCTCTGTAACTGCACCATATAGACTTTTCCTCATAATTTATATGTGTTAAAAACTTAAGTTGTGAACAACAAATGGTCTCCAGATTTGACTTGATAATACTTAGTAAAGACTTTGTATCAGTGAAGGGCTACTAAACTGCAAAATCTTAACAATTTTTCTTTCTTGCATTCTTTTGCTCTTCTCTACTATTTGCTTATGCATCACTACTCTTTACATCCCAATCCTTTCTATTGCTGCAAATGATTCCTGCCTAGAAAACATAAGAAGGAGCAAAGATAATATTTCCCTTCATCTGATTGCTGCTTTTCTTAATACGATTTTTCTCTTCAAATGAGTGGTTCTGTAGCATCAAATTCATGCTGGTGAAATGTGCATACATGTAACATCCTAGGTCATTCATGGTGGATGGGCCCAGAGACCTTAGCAGGACACAGGGCCTTCCATATCTAGGTCACCAGTGTGCAAATAAGTAGGTCAGTAAGGAATGGAAGTAGGTTATCCAATTGTTATGTGGGGTGAGGGCTGATCCACTTCTAGGGTACATTTTCAGAGCACAATAAAGCAGCATCACAACTGACATTGACATTGACTGGTGTCCCCCCTGGCGATCTCCATGGAGATGCCATGAAATAAATGGACAAGGAAACAAAACTAACCTGTCACATGGGAGAGGGCACTCCTGGGTCTCAGTGCAGGCATATTGGGAGAGCAGCACATAGCCTAGATGGTGAAGCTTTTGCTTTCCCACCCATTTTGTGCCTGATTAATGGAAAGAAAAAGGAATTCACTTTCCAGGGATTTATTCTGACACATTTCATAAGCACTATCACTTGAGAGTACATGTAAGACAAATAGTTTTATCCTATTATTTCAGAACAAAATGCAGCCTGCAGGCTTGATTCTCTGCACTATTATGCCAGTTTTACGCTGGTGCAATTTCACTGAGCACTGATGAGTTCCAGCAGACTAAAACCAGTGTGACAGCATGAAGATGCAGGGTCTTCATCTTCCAGAGGATGGAACATAAAGTTCCAAGACCTTGCTGCATTAATAGCTGTGCTCCCTAGTACAGCCTCGATGAAAAGTAAAGGCGGATACTGCACTTTGAAGTATGGTTATTTGTATGGCAAGGAACAGAAAGACATGATCATGGTATTGTGTAGTAGTTGTGTTATATCAGGTCCTGGTTTGGCTCTGTCAGGTTTCCACAGGAAATACAGGTTACAAGACAAACCAAAGGCTTGTTCCCACAGGCTGGTGGCAGTTACTGGGCTGATGGCAATTTAGAGCAATGTCTACCCTCAGTTCTGGGCCCATTTGTCTGTCAGCCCCAGATAAAAGCATTTCACAAAGTGTTTGAAAGAAGGTGCTTCTGCAGTATCCATTCTGTGGTTTCCTTGTAAAGAAAGAGCTGCTCAGAGCAAGAGGGAGAGAAGACACAAGAGAATGCAAAGCAGATGACATGGAGTACTTTGTAGGAACAGAGAATCTCGCAAGGTACTACCAGCTGTTTTTTCATTAGGGTCCCCCAAAGCACCTGAGAATGAAGAATGTCTGGATTTGCAAAGCTGGTCCAGAGTCTGTCCTGGTTTCCTAAGTTCATCCAGGCTGGCCCAATGCAGCCAGTGAGCTAGAATGACGAGAAAACAGTCAGATCATTTTCCACCAGTCTGGCTTATGTAGTTTCTTTGCTCATCTTCCAGTGTGCTGCCTTTCTGTCCAGGCTGGTTTGGATATAAATAAATAAATCAGATAAATTATGTGTGTTCCCTTTGCCGCTCTCCAAGAATAAAGTTGTGTTCAGATTCCAGCTTTTAACTGAATTATTTTTAAGTACAAATGTGTGTGAGCTCTAAGCCTTTCAACACCTACAATGAGTCCCAGCTCACCCCTTAAGTCTTCTGTGACAGTTTGACAACAGGAGTAACTGAGCAACACATGCAGAAGGGGAGAATGGCAGATGCCATGTTAAGCAAAGACAAAATATAAATTACTACAGTGATCTCCTCTGTTTAAAAATATGCTGACAAGAGACAAAAGGGCTTTTTGGCATTTTTTATAGGAATTTCTTTTGTACCCACCCCTGTAATATCTGATTGTTCCATTCATCAGATTTGCTCTCTCTCCTTTGTCCTAGCCCTATCTTAGGGCTGCAGAACCCTTACAAACATCAGGAGAACTACTATTTATCTGCATCTTCCTGGGTGCAGCATAACATGTGATCCAAGAACATCCTTCCTCTCAACTTCCCATCCCCCTAGATAAGAGCACTCTGCAGAATTCACTTCTGTTAGTATGTGATGTTTTCAAAACCCCTGCTTTTTGCTTTGCTGGGAGCTGGAGACTGCTGATACGTGTAACTTAGTATGATTCCCTTCAATATTTTAAATTATCTCTACACTTTGTAATGCACAGCCCTTGCATAGTAGAAAAAAAACCATAAATAAAAAGAGCTCACCCAAATGTAAGATGCGCAAGTAACTGAGCATGCCTGCTTGTAAATGGCTGATTTTTATCAGGAAATAAGCATTCACAGAAACCTTAGTTAAGCAGCAGCATGTGTCAGTCCCTTCAAGGCTTTTACTTAGGAATGTATATTATATTCCATAATAAATGTATATGAAATAGATTTGAGGACAAATAGTTGTTCATTAGTTCCTGATAGAAAATTTCAGAGCACTTAAATAGCTTATGCTCCCAAATTCACTGTAAGGTAGGTAAGCAACATGAATCTCACTCCCTTTTAACTCTTCATCTGCAGTGTGCTCACTGACTCAGGGAGGCACAAGCTACAGCTATACTGGTAAATTAATGCCCAGGACCACTCTCTGGACTGAACCCAGCCATGTCCCCAGACTTAAATTCTCCTGCCCTCCAAATCAGTGTGGCTGCACCCAAACTGCCTATGGGGAGTGGTACTTGGCCTACCCTACATGTGCCCAGAGATAGTTTGGGTGGAAAACTGCACTGGTCATGGCTCTAGTGATCTAATAAAGTCAAGTTCAAGTCTCAGCAACCAACTGCAGTTGAGTGTTTGCTGCTGATGATTAACTTAGCCATACAGATACAGCCAGAGAGCCTGTGCCACAACAGAACACATCTTCTGAAGCCCAGTTCTTTCCGTGACCTGGTATTCAGGTCCAGTGTAGATTTTAGGACATCACTACTGTACACTGCAACTCTTGGTGTCTACTCAGAGCAATGGAAGCAGACCTTAGGTAAATAAGCCAAACTATAATGCCATATAACCTAACAAGATGCATGTATATGGCTTTAGCTTTAGGCTAGATTATTCTTGTATTTAAGCAGCTAAATTCACCATCACTAAATATATAAAAAGGGCATTGTGTTGACACATTTGTAGAAAACGTCCAAATGTAACTGTGAGTCACATTTCACTTATACTTGCATTTCTATATAGCCCTTTCACAGTGGTACTGCTCTGGGCAGAACTTCCTATGATTAGTCATCCAATTCAAACCAATTATCGTGGCAAGAGAAGTTTTCTGAGCGTTTGAAGAGAAGGCAGTAATTTTTTGTGGGCTGTTTGGTGTCGTGACATTTCAGGAGAAACAACAAGACATGAAAAAAGAAAGAAGGGACAGATTGCAAGGAAACAAATGTAGGGGAATATTTTGATTGCAGAGGAAGTTGGCTAGTCAGAGTCCTTATCAGTGTTTGGTGCTGTTTATCTTCCAATTCATTTTGGATATTGGATATTGGATAGCAGGACAATTGAGAAGAAAGCTTCCTGGGGGTGGGACTGTTCTGCTGTTGCAGAATAACCATAAACAGTGCATTAAATCAGTACCTTCAGCAAATCTAGGCAGAGTGGCATCCTCACATGTACGTGTTTCACACACTCTTACACCCCATGCTTTTGCATTAAAGGCATTTGTGCACATGATTTCCTTGCACTGAAGAAAGAGTTTATATTAAGGATGCACTGAGCCAAAGGAAGGGCAGCAATATTTCAAGTCAGCTCAGGGGAACTTCAGTAGGCAAGGGAGTCTTGGAACTTTCTTTCAGCCTATTTCAAGTCAGAATTATGAAAAGTAAAAAGACTTTGGACACTTTATGCAGTTTTACATGGTGAGAGAATTAGAAACATATCTGGTACACACAAAATCGGGCCTACACATTTCTCTGTCACCATGCAGAAATTCACTGGAAATCCACAGATTATTATTTTTTAATTGCTCTACGCTCATGGGATCTACAAATAATAAGAATTGACCAAAAATAATCATGCTACTGAACTAACATGTGCATACCGGAACAACAGGAAAAAAAAAGTCTAGCTAAGTAAAGACATTTTTTTAATTAGTTTTTTATTAAAGTTAGGTTTTTTACATCCTTCTGGTGGGTTTTATAATATATTGCTTAGACAAAGAAAGGAAGTGTTTCCAAGCCCAAAAGGTCAATAATGCTAGATATCAATTTCTCTTCACACCATTTCTGGGTTAGTTCCATCTCTGTCCAATCACGTATAGGCATAATATTTTTAATATCTGTTATGGGGGTAAATGATACATCTGGGAAGGACATTCCCTTGTTATTTACATGTGAAACTCTTTCTTAGAAATCTACTGTGTGATCACAAATCACACACAAATCTTGGAGGTCTTTATTTGTAGGTAGTCTGGAGCTTAGATAACTCTTTGCCACACCATCTTCTTGCAGCTTGGAAAAATCCCAATCACTTAGATTGATTGTATTCCCTTAGTAGGTTGTTGTGACAACAGTTTATTCAATGTTTGCAAAAGGATATGATAATGAAATATGCTTAAGACTGTCTTGAGAATAAAGCATTAGATTTTCCTAATACAGCCTTAAAAGGCTGCCTATCTCCAGGGACTGTTCCCCCGTAGATATATGCACCCCTGTAATATGAGTGTGCAGGAAGCACAATTAGACTCCATGGTTTTTGAACTGCCTCGAATAGCACAAGGCCACTCCCACAGTGAGAAGAAGCAAAGGTTCCCAGTAGGCAGAAATAGGGTGTTGTGTGTTTGTTTCCTACTTCTACGTTTGTGTTTTATCTCCAGAAATACTCAGAAGCTGTGATTGGGGTCTTCTGGAGACAAAACTCACCCACCTTTGCTGTTCTCAGTTCAGAGAGGGCATTCTTGAAAAAAACCCAACCAATATCCAAGCTATCTGAATATTTTTATGTATATATTAATATTTATATGTGTATGTAATTATTAACAATCATCTTGAGGACTGAACAGAAGGAAAACCTAACTTTTATTATGAAATAAGTAGCATACACTCATTTGACAGGTAGTTGGGTTTTTTTCACTTCATGAATCTGAGAGAGTGAGGGGAAAAAAAGGCAAAAAAAAAAAGGAACTAAACTGCTCCTGGGCTTTGAACTCAAGCCAACATATAATATTTAAGTTTGGTGCTTTTCAAGAGCTTCTAAAGCACATATAAGATGGAAAATCAAATATGCAGTCAAATCTTGACAGGTGTTGTTTTTTTTTTTGGTTGGTTGGGTTTTTTTTTTGTTTTTTTTTTTCCCAATGACTGCAGTTATCAGCTGCAGTGATGAAGCTGTGGTACATAGCAAGGAGGATTTTCGTGGACTTTGGTGGAATTCCACAAGAGAATGAATCTGAAGCAGCTGGAGGAGGGAGGGAAGTTGTCTGTTCTAGTGGATTATTTTCTGGGTCTCTGCTGTACCCTTCCTATAAGCTTGCATCATATTTTCCTACATTCATTTCTACTTCTGAAAACAGTATGAGCAGCTCATTCTGCATCCTCATCACATCCACATCCCTGTATCACTGAGAGCTCCCTCAGGCCAGTTCTCCACTACTTCCAGCCCTTTCACGGGTCTTCTACCTTTACCTATCCCAGCAACTGAGAAAAAAGCTCTGTGTTTTGTGGCTTCTTCAGAAGCCATGCAGAAATTGCTGTTCGGGCAGCCACCTACATTAGTGCTAATTGGCCAACTGCTTCTCCTAAATCCCATCAGAGCAAACAAAAGAAAAAGGTGATGACTACCTTTCCATCACTAGCAGCATTCATGTGGCCACTTCTCCTTCTCCTTAACAGATTTACACTAAATGTGGGTAGTTTTGTGGTATCTTTTACTACATTTCTTTGAAATTGATAAAAAAGTTCAAAAAGTGTTGCAAACAGCAGTACGAATGATAAGGAAAGCTGATGGGTAGATGGATATCAGTCCTCTTAAGTCTTGTTGCCTTAGGAACCAGACTGAAAACAAGTTAGAAATGTTAAAAAAATAATTCTTGGTTATGCTTTGTGGTTAACAGATCTGAGGCTTATGCTGTTGTTGCTATGGATTCATTGTTATTGTGTACCATAATATAATAGCACCAAAGAGCATTAGTGCCAAGAGATAAGACATAGATTTGTTGTCACATCAACTTCCAGGCAGTCCAAAGGATATGATGCCACATTCTAATTAATACTGACTTAAAATGCCTCAATCTCAAATTAACATACTCAGCTGACTTGTGGTTAGGAGAAAGACAAGAATGGGGGCTGGTCAGCCCCGGCCCATGAAAAACACCAGCACAATCCAGTTCTGCTAAATGCAGAAATTTTTTTACTGGTCTTCATCTTACCACAGCCCGTTCGTCCTCCCTGCTCCCAAAAAGGAACAAAAAGGAGGCCATCTCATCTCATCTCATCTCATCTCATCTCATCTCATCTCATCTCATCTCATCTCATCTCATCTCATCTCATCT
>JAWWMP010000116.1:54635006-54663744 GCA_035047865.1 Dendrocincla tyrannina | reverse complement strand
TGTTCTCAAGTCCTGTTGCTGGTTTCCTGGGAGAGGAGGCTGGACCCCAACCGTACTGTAACCTCCTTTCAGGGAGTTGTAGAGACACATAAAGTTTCCCCTGAGACTTCTTTTCTCCAGGCTAAACACTCTCATATCCCTCAGCCATTCCTCATAAGATTTGTGCTCTAGACCCTTCACAATTCCATTGCCCTTCTCTGAATACCCTCCAGCACCAAAATGTCTTTCTCAAAATGAGTGGCCCAGAACTGGGCACAGGACTCAGGTGGTCTCACCAGTGCTGAGTACAGAGGAACAGTCACTTGCCTAGTCCTGCTGGCCACAGCATTTTTGATACAGGCCAGGATGTCATTGGCCTTCTTGGCCACCTGGGCACACTGCTGGCTCATGCTTTGGCCAGTTGTTGGGCAGCATGCCCAGGTCCTTTTCTGCTGGACTGCTTTCCAGCCGATTTCCAATCTGGTGGCCAGATAAGTCCAAAGTGCCAAAAGATCTTTTCAACTGTGTTTCACATTCTTCCTTTTTTTGAGCCCTGTACCTTTAGATCCAGCAGTCTTCAGTATAAAGCTTATTGGAAGCAGTGTTTCCATGTGGGAAGGTTAGCAGAGGTGAAAATTTTGAACCGATGCAAGTATTCACTTCCCTGTGTGTAACCAAGGGCTTATTTATTTCCCCTGCTACCTTGGCCTAGCTAGGAAAGAGTTTTTCGAGATAGATACAGTGATATAAGCATTTTTTCTGGTGTTCATGTCTAGCCATTTTGTGCTTCAGGTTCTCTCTGCTTCAGCTGTGCTTGGACAGAATGCTGCAGGTTCCTGGGGGAGTGGTTGCCAGATGACCTGGGAGAGGAATAGATGCTAAGATCGCCTTATCTGTACAGTGGAAAGTTGCATTGAGGGAACTGTGGCTTAGAGCAAGTTACAGAGATGTCATCCTCATCAGGAGTACTAATCAAGGGCACTTGAAGCCAAGAATCAGATGATGCAGAAATCACGTGTACTGAGGATTTCCATGGCTCTGTCAGATAAACAGCTGCAGAAAAGGCCTCTAACAGAGTGGTGGCACTGGAGGTTTTCCCATGAGGCATTCTACTTGGATGACTTGCATAAAACAATCATCTCCGTGGTGTCAGGAAGAAAGAGTTTTACTCTTCCTAGTTACACTGCTGAACAAAGGACCTAGTTATCTCTGGTTAGGCAGTAGAAGGCACAGTGCTGCACAGGGAGAGCAGGAGGGACGATGTGTTATTCCTTTCCCTAAGAGGTGATGAGGTTGAATCCTCCTTCTACTCTTGTTCACAGTTTGTGTAACAACTTTTACAGACACTTCTCTGTGGGTTTCCCTATGGTGTCTCAGCTCCCAGCTCTACAACTACTCTGAGTGCACGTGGGTGGTGGGCAAGTGCTTACTGCACAGTAAGCAGCAGGAAAAGTTAGGATGAACCACTACTGACTGACGCAAAGGTTTGGTTTAAAATGCAGGGGGACCTCCTCACCCAAGCCTCCAAAACATGTCATTTAAATCTGTTTTCAGAAGATGAGCAAGGGAGTGGTGATTAAGTGTGGTTCCTGTTGTCCTCCTGTCTCACACACATAGAGAAATAGGATGAGATGTGTGGTGAGGTTGTGTCAACAGTGCTAGTGACTGCCATGGGGTCTTGGGGAGAAAACTAAGCCATTTATATGGGCTGGTGGTGTGTCTATGTGAGGAATGGGTCACCCTTGTGTTGGTTGTAGTGTGATGGGGAGATGTTGTAGGGGTGGAGATGGCTACTCCTGCATCTTGCTGCCTTGCTGGCTAGGAGTGCCACCCTGGCAATCCCATCTTCCCCTGGTCTTCCCCATCCAGATGTGTGACTTAGGCAGCTTCCCTTGCTGGAGGAGAGCAACTTTATCCGTGAGGAGCTGCAGTGGTGGCCTGTTTTTTTCCCAGGCTTTGGATGTGATTTTGTGTGATGGGGCCACAGAGCAGTCCAGCATTGTATTGTGTTTTGCCAAATCTGGAAAATGCCCTTTGTGCAGCACCTTGTTCCCATTAGTGCTGTTGGGGTGGCCACCAGCCCAAGCCCCTGTCTAGCACTTGGGTGGCTAGACTGGTCGCCCTTTCCTAGTGCTGCTCCTGGTCCTGCTGCTCGAGTATTGAGAGCTTCCCTGGCTATTTCCCTCCTGCAGCTTATCTGCCTCACTGCCAAGGTGCACTCATGGATGACAGCGTCTGTTGGGTCTTGTACCCTCTCACACCCAGCTGGTACTGGGGGCATTGAGCTCAAGGTGATTTCTATTCAACTTCTCTATCAGCAAAAGAAGTCACAGTGTATTCAGGATGCTGTTTCAGAATATTTTACAGTATTTTGCTCTACTAAATATTTAAAGGCTGTTACACTTTGGCCTGTGTCAGGATAAAAATAAGTACAGGACTATCAGACTTTCTCCACAGGACAAAAATTCCATTTTCCAACCACCTCTAATTATTTCCATTCTGCTGTCTGGAAAGGATCTGGAGACAATTTAGGAAGCCAGTTTAAAATTGACTTGGGAAAAAATTATTTACCCTCCTGAGCCTTCTTAGATGTACAGCCAGTGGCATGTGATCAATAGGAAATCTCATGCTTAATGATTTTGATGCTCACAGTAGGACTTTGAGACCATGAAACTCAGCCTGGGTCCCTGCTTACCTGTATATGTGTAGCTGTGGTGGACTGAACTGTCCACTTATTGAAGAACTTTGTGTGGCAGGGGAAGTGGCAAAGGACCATAAAAAACATACAAAGGGTGGCTGTGCTCTGTGAAATGCCTTGCTGTGAGATGCCATTCCCTGCTTCCTTCCCGTGGGAGCTTGTGAGATGTTGCAGCTTCTGAGCCCAGTACTGGTGTCTCCAGGCTTCAGTGAGTCGTGATCTAGGCTCCTGCAGTCCTGAGGGTTCCTGTGAGTGGCATCTGTAGCTCCAACAAGAGGGAGGTACCATGAAGAGTGTGTGCACCTCTGGCACCAAAGTACTGCTGCTCCCAGAGCTTTCTGTCTGATCCCTTCTCTGTGGATGAGTCCAGATTTTATTTTGGCTTTTCTTACATACCAGGTCTGCATACATCATCCTGCCTGTCTCTTTAATCCTATTAGGGCTGTGTTTAACTAGGGTTTGGATTTGTCACTAATGAGTGCTTGAGGTTAGTAATTTTCAATTACACTTTTCTAGCTCTCAATTAAAAAGGTGGTCGACATTTTATATGGAGAATTAAAAAAACCTCTTATTTTTCATTTAGGCTGGCTGAAAATTGTAAAATCAGGACTCATGGGTGTACAGAATTAACATTGTTAAGAAATATTGTAAAAACTGTTCTTCATAGTTAACATTTAGAATTTTATTTAAAGATTTTTATGTACTTTATGCTCTGCTGGCAAATTGAAAAAATATTGGATCCTTATATGGAGAACCAACAATTTCCCACAGCCCAGCTTTTACAGTGCTGAACGCATTTCATTTTGTGTGTGATTTTCCCCATTTGCCAACTGACTACATCATACAGTTCTTTTGGCATATTCTTTCTGTCTTATGACCATCAGCAGATATTTTGAGTAGCATATTATAAAGCCACAGATTGTTTTTGCTGCTTTGGATTTTGTCTCTTACTGCTGGGAATGGAAAAGATTCTATTAACTTTGTGGTGTCAGGAAGCGTTTTAGATGAGGCTTCAGTAGAGTCTCTCTGCCTGACCCCAACGCCTGGCGCTGGTTGCCCTCCACACTGGCAATGGAGGGAAGTACCTGATGGTCTCCAGTGTGTTCTTCAGAAGTAGCAGAAGATTGTTCTGGAGAGGGATGGGGAAAAAGATTGATACTTGTAAATGGATCAAGGTGCTTTTCAAATCCTTCAGGATCATCTGAGCATTGAGGGGATGAAGCTAAATTTGAGGCATGCAGCTGAAATTGAGAATAACTGGAGGAAGGAGAAGATGGGACCAGGCACAGTTCTAGCAGTAATGATTATAGAGAAATTATAGAGAAATACAGAGACATGGGATATCCTTGCACAGCAAACTAGTGTTTTATGGAAACAGTGACTGACCACCAGAAATTCACTTATAGAAATTGGTAAAAGGGATAGCCCTGCTGTGTGCTGCAATGGTTGTAGAGCTACATCTGGATCATTGCCTTCAGGTCTGGACATTGCAGCAGTAAGAAGGAATATAATGTACATAAACTATCAGGCATTCACAGCAGTCTAAAAATTTGTGGTGTTTAGGACATTGTGTGTATTTATGAGAGAGTAACAAATAGTTGCATACTGGAGGCTGGTTCAGGTGGAGTAAACTAAGATGTGAACATGGGATAACTTAGCTTAATGGTCATGGGGGGAACACTAACATGTCAGCATCCCAGACAGCTATAACCCTTGTGCAGAAGGGGCTATTACCTAAGACACTGTGAGAGGTTATGAATTGTAAAACTTGGAAGCAGTAAGCTTAGTAGGAAGTTTAATTGCATAAAAAGATCTTCATCTCAGTCAGATCTGTTAAGTAGTAGTACATTTCTTTGGGGAAGGGATGGGAGCTCTGTCCCTGGAGCTGTTTAAATTTAGGCTAGGCAGGACATCAGAATATGCTTTGCTAGGAGGCAGCTCTTCACTGGCAGGATCGGGATTGGTTGCAGTATTTGGCCATCAGCAATGTTGTTATGATGAAATATTTCCTGGAATGACAGAAGTTTAGTACCCTAAAACAGTTACGTTTTTGTTGGTACAATGCTGAGCATGGAAGTATCTATGATAAATTGTCACTGTCAAATCTCTGAGCCAACATTTTTATTAGAGAGCATGTCCTGCAAGATCTCCATGTGCACAGTTATCCGTGTGGGAGAGGGTGTCACCCAAGGCCAATACTGATAGATCATTCACTAAACCCTGTATTGTAAATGACAGAGTGTATTGAGGGCTAAGAACAGGTGAAAAGGGTGGCTTTTATTGCTTCTATCAAGTTTGCATTTAGTCAATTACATTTGTTCTCTTGCACTTTGAATGTTAAATCCCAGTCGTAAAGGAGATCTTAATCGTTATTTGCTGAATTCAGATTAAGATGGTTCTTAATGAGTGGCTGCTTCTTGTATAAAACTGGTGTAGAAATTAAGACCTTCAGCTTGCCAGGTATGGAGAGTAACAAGTGGGGCTAAAGCATAAAAAAAAGAGTCTAGGTTTTTAAAAAATCTTGTCTTTACTACTTCTTTTTCCCCATTACAAGATCATAATAAAAGACTTTTTCCACTTTCTGAGTTGTGTTCAACCAATAAGCCCATTTAAACATTTTCTTTCTTTTAAAGCAGTTTACTTCGGTTTAGAACAGTTCTTTTTCCTCTGGTCCACATGCTAACATTGTTTTTATTTCTCGCAGTATTTCGTATTTCACTGTCACTTATGTGTTGTAGGAAAGAGAGTCTCCCAAATAAAACTTGTTTGGTAAATACTTCAAGCACCTATGTGGAGCTAACTGATTTTGGCTCTCGGGATGAGAGGTTGACATCAACTTTTTGTTGACTTGTATTCTCTATATCCACTTGAAACAGGAAGTTCTTATTGTGCAGTTATCCTCCTCAGCCAAAGACCTTTTTATGGGGAACTTTTATGTTTTACTGTTAGCTTTTTCCTTTAATCTCTATGGATTTCTTTATAGAATTGTTGTAGTTAAGGTTGTTTGTAGAAACTGAATCTGTAGTACATTGTTCACCATATTGCATTTAGTATTACAGTGCAAAGTGTTATTGATAATTATTCATCATTGTTTTCATTAAGTTTATTTCCATTTGTTATTGGCACTTTATGATAAGTGTATATATATTATTGTATGTATTGTTGATAAACACATTTATTTTATTTATATATATATAAAAAATTATATATATATGAAATTTTGCAGAGAAAAGATAGGAATGATTATACGGTGTCCTCCAAAGTTCATGGGAAGTTTATGGAGAAGCCGTGTCTGTAAAGGCACACCAAAGTTCTCTCTACTGTATCTTATCCTGGTTTCTGCCATGCTTTATGGACTGGTTTTGGATTAGGAGCCATAATCTCTGAAGCTTTAAGTGCTAAACACTGAAAAGCTTCAAGTTTGAGGTTTAGCCATGTGAGCATTTTGCTATCACATGGGTAATAGACATTCCCTGAATAAAAAGCCAGTCAACTGGAAGCATGTTTGTACTAAGCCACATCAGTTACCCTCTGAATTGAGGCTATATTAAGGCCCTTAAAAGTAAATTTGTACAAAAAGGTCTGAATTTTTTGTTGTTAGTACAGATATAATTTGACAACTCTAGTTTCATCACTATTAAATTTAGTTTTATTTCATCTGAATGAATTGGAGTGTGGTTAATTTGTATGCAACTTCATAGACCACTAAAATCTTCCATATGGAATTTAGATTAGATAAGGTTCCAGGAAATGAGGAAGAATCATTGATGTGAATGACTGTAAACATGCTTAAAAGAGTCATTCTGTAGGAATTAAATAATGTTTAGAGTTAATTCTCCTGACTTTTTTTTTCCTGTTGTAGAGCACAGCAAACAGTGTAATTTGAGTCCTAAAATTCAGATGCATATAATTGTGGTGCTTTGCTGCCTCGTAGTATTTCATGGGCTGTGCTATTTTACATAGTAATGCAATGGATGACATACAAAAAAAGGCAACAAAGCAGAATCTCCAATTCATAGAAGCCTACATTTATGGTAGCAATGAATTTGTCTATGTTGCACATCATGTTATGTTTTCTTTCCTTGGGAGCATTACAGGATGGCTGAATGTGGATAAACTAGGAAGGCTGGCAATCTGAAGCTATCGTTGGATCTTTCTGAAATTTCTCTGACTAAAATAATCAAACTTTCCCATGTCTTCTCGTTAAAGTTCAAGAAAATAGTGAACTTTTTTCCTCCTGTTCCCACCCACATTTTATATATATATATGTACGGCGTGTGTAAATGTCCCCTCTGTGCCTCTCATAGAAGTCATTGACTTGTAGAGTACAACTTCTGCAGAGTAGTTCATGAACTTAGGGTTTTTTTAAAATAATTTAATCATATGAATGTTTCCTCCCCCCTTCATCATTGCCAACAAGATTTTAGTAAATCTTCTGTCCCCTGATAACCCCATCAGTTTTGAGTGGTTTCCAAAAGACCTCTGGGCACTTGTTCTGAATCGCTCCTCTTTTATATCCTATTGGTCATTGGCACATCATTCCTTAGGGGGGAAAATAGAAGGTCCAGTAAGATAAATAATAATGTGTAAAAACCAGTGAATGGGGGTGTGGGAGGGGCTGGGGTGTGGGCCTAACTTCAAAACAAAGAGGATTTCATTTCCAGGACTGATACATCTTTTGCAGATGCTCTAACTTGCTTTGAGGGGAAGGGATCATATTAACTATCTTTCATCTGGGTTTACACCCTGGTGTAGAGCTCAATAAAATCAGTGGAGGTCTTCCACCCATCTCTTAAGGAGTATTGCCTGCAATCTTACTGTAATGCACAACTAGGTAAACGCTGCTTATTTTTCTATTGCTGTTATGGGACAATCAGAGCTGAGATAAAAGTGTGCAGCAGCAGCAGCAGTCCTGTGCAACCAGCTGCTTGCACCACAGGTCAGCCTGGGGACCTGGAAGGGTGTGACTGGTGGTTGTGTTATGCTCCCAGGCTTCACCCAGCCCTCAGCCCCCTCCTCGCCCTCCCCAGGCTGCTCTCCTGGCCTGCCAGTGCTTTGCCACAAGCAATATTGTTAGTAAGGAGCTGGAATGCACAGGTTGACTAGGGAATGGTAAAGTATAAAGGGAATTTAGGAGCTGAATGAGGATGGGTCCTCTCAGATTTAAGTTAATTTATTCAGTTGCTGTGATAAACATACCAAGTGTTTTAAAGGAATGAAATAGTTAAGTTCTAAATTCCTTGTGTGATGAGCATGGTCTAGATGGTTTATAGCTGTAAGCAAGCAAAAGGTTTACTTACAAAATTGATTTATATGTTCATTTATGTTCCTGAATATTGAGAACAGGGAAGGAATTAACAGTGTTGCATGAGCAGCACTAGCACATTTTTCACCTTATATGGAGAATTGCCTGCCACTTATCAAGCGGGGTTAGATGTGCAGTTATTGTCACATTCCTTAAAGTTGGAAGAAATCTTGTTTCTCTGACTAAAGAATCAACTTGTAAGCTTATGGTTTTGCTGTTTGAATATTGCTTTTTCATCCAGGAATTGCTGGGATGGGCAGAGCTTCTTGAGAAAAATAGCAGCATGCAAATTTTCACTGCTCTGTTGTGGAGTTCGTTCCTCAGCTAGGGTGGAGAAACTTAGATGTTTGCAAGGGAAAATATGTTTCTGTTTGGAGTCATTTGGAGTTCTTCCTGTTTGGATCCTCTGGTCCTGAAGAATGAAACACGAGGAAAGGTCCCGGGAAATGAAGGGAAAGACCTGCACATCGTGTACCCGTGGTATTTAAGGGGGTAGATGTCACTTTTTTCTTTCTTTCGTGTTTTTTTTTTTTTTTTTCCCTGCTAGAGTGGCTGGTGTTTAAAACAGCGTTTTCATGGACTTCTTTAAACGACAGTGACTGACAGCTGTTGGCTATGAAGTCATTGACCTGCTGAGGCTAAATAAGTGGAAATATGGAAGTCGAGATAAATTGCGTGTTTAGTTACTGATACCTCAGATTACAGAAGCTGGACAAAAGACTGAATACTTGAAAGATTAAGAAGGTGACAATTATAAAATTTCCTTTCACGATAGTGTAAAAGGACAACACAGAAGTGCTAATGAAGGTTGCATTCACTGAAATACTTGCATTTGGAAGATCAGAGATCAGTATCAGGTCTGTCTTGGTGCAAGTCTTTCAAATTAAAGAACTGCCTTCTGTTTGAAATATTTCTGGGATTGTGGCATTCAGTAGGGCAGTAAGTCTTGCTTCCTGCTGCTACTTGCTTTTTGGGTATATAGATTATTATAAGTTTTTAGAGCATATGCTTTACCACTCTTTGACTTGAATTTTTGTTGTGATTGTAAAGATTTTTTTGTGGTACTGCTTGGAAAATAAAATACTCAAAAAGGTAGTGATTAGGTGCAATGGCTAGAAAACCTGACTTAAAATTGCTGTTGCTGATTTCACTTTCATGGAGATCCAGAAGAGTTAACTGGAAAGTGATACTCAGGTTTTTCTTGCTCCATAAAGCAGTGTTGGCTGTATTTTATTTTATTTTTTTAATAATAAGACGTAAGGAAGAATTCGCGAGCCTCGGAACATCTGAAGCCAACAGAAACAAAAGGGTAGTTTATATGGCTAAATACTTCGAAAAACCAACATTTGAAACATTCAGCCAAGTGGTTGCATTGAAGTATTCATGCAATTTTGAGGGGGTAGGGTGAAAGATATGGATTTACATTTTCTGTTTGCCTGTTTGTGGTTTTACCACTCTTCCCCTTTTATGGCTCACCAGAAAAGATTTCTTATCGTGTATGGATATAAAAGAACTTAAACTACATATTTATTTTTAGGACTCCACCCTTGGGCTTTGGATTTTGTGAACAGCTATTTCAGTAAATTTGTATCTATATGTGGAAACTGGCAAATTGAATACTGTGCAAATCCACATTTTAAAAAAAGCAATTGCTATTATAGAAGGTAAATGATATCATAAGAAAGCCAAGTAAAAAAGTTTGCATTTTTGTTTGCTACTAAGGGAATGATCAATGCTTCCTGCTAGCTTTTGCACCCTGCAATTGGAGGATCTGGCGTGC
This sequence comes from Dendrocincla tyrannina, assembly GCA_035047865.1. Classification (NCBI taxonomy): domain Eukaryota; kingdom Metazoa; phylum Chordata; class Aves; order Passeriformes; family Dendrocolaptidae; genus Dendrocincla; species Dendrocincla tyrannina. Next base: position 54,653,982 of record JAWWMP010000116.1, on the reverse strand, counting down.
AAATGGTTTAAATAATGCTAGGTTTTGTGTCTGGTTGGCGCTGTATAATGCTGGGGCTGGGGTGACTTAAATATACAGACTGCGGGCCAATACCAAAGTCCTTTCTCAAGCAGAACACCCATTGAAATCCCATTTAAGTGTCGTCAGTGAAAGCTTTGCCAAAGAAATCACTATGGATTTGACCCCAAAGTTATTACTACTAAATTTTGTATGTAAGCCTTTCATTATTGTGTTTTTAAGAATGGAGTTCTCGAATGAATCCTGGAATTCATTATAACTTTAAGTTTTTAACAAGGTATCAGCCTCTTAAACTACATTTTCTTTGCTAAAAACAGTTTCTTCCTCTTTGTTTTTTTCTCTCTTGTTTTGTTGCTGAAAAAGAAGTAGGAGAGATACTCTGTAGCTCAGATTTATTTTACATCTGGCAAGCAATCTACTGAGGTGCCTAAATTAGGAGTTTGGTCTTCCAGCCTCTCCATGTGCACAGTGGAGAGGGTTATATCCAGAGGGGATTTTGCTCAGTGTCATCTTTTGGATGTGACTGTTAGCCCCAGGGGTGGTGTAGGGTGCACTGATTTAGGAACACAGAGGAATGTGGTGGGTCAGCAGAGGGCCTCTGTGATTTGTGATATAAGCTGTATATAATTTATTTCAAAATTCCTTTTTAGGAGTTGGAAGGTTAATGTTTTTTTCTGGTTTTATTTCATGGATGATGGGGATTGGTGATAGAGATGTGTCCTTTAGTAAAGAAAATCTCGTGGTGGGATCTTTGTGAGGTCGTCAGTCTCTTGCTCTCTTGTACAGTTATGTCTCTGGCTTTGGTCCCCTCCTGAATGCTGCAGGTTTCATGTCAGATCTCATGAAGTGTTTTGTGAGTCATGATGTGGACTGATGGATTATGTGGCCCACAGACGCTTCAAACTAAAATGTCTGCAGTGCCTGGCTGTATGTAGCAGGACTGGCTGAACCAGGTGGTCCCTTCTTGGCCTCAGATCCCAAGAGAGGAATTTTCAGCACAGAATCTGGTTGTTTCTTACTTTGTATTGCTAAAACTGAAGTTATCGTGCCTTATGCTGTTTAAAATACTGAAAGAACAACAAGAGAAAGGATGGGCCATTAGGGTTTTAAAGCCGTTTTAATATGCCTTTACATTTCCAACTGCATTATACAATATTATTATAAAATATGGTCAATAGAGGTAGTAGGAGCACCCTTAAGTATGTCTCCCATATTGTAACATAGTATTTTCACCTGTGTTTAGTTCTGGCCAGCCTTCAGTCATTCAGACAAAAATTTCCAGTGTTTTTTCTGCTTCAGGCTGAAACATCTTGGAAGGATTTTCAACAGAAGAACTCCAACTGTTTTTAAAAGAATGCATTACAGAAGTATAGAGAGATTCGTCAACTTTATTTAGCCAGTCATTCCTTCAAAGTATTATTATACCTTCAGGGAGTAGAGAGGGGAGTTGGGGTGCTTTTTGCAGACCCATGGAAATTAACACAGATTTACCAGCCTACCAGAGCTGGTGAAAATTATCTGCACGTGCTGGCAAGAGCAGGTTAGAGGTTTGCTGATATAATCATAGAATACTCCCACTTCATAAAATGTGCTTCAACCTCTCTGGCCTCTTTCTGTGCCTGGGGTGATGATTATGATGGGTGGTACTGAACACCCATCTGGGTAGCTCCATGATTCCCACTGCCTCTGCTTTGTTGGAGGAAAAGGTATCTGGGTGTTTAATAGTCCTCCAAATTCAGTAAAGCTTTATGCCAAGTCTTACTTGAGAAAATAATTGAAAAATCACTACTGTTTTACTAGTCATCATTCATGAGGTTAATTCTGATGAAGCTGAGAGTAGAATTTATCCTCTAGTCCATATACCACTCTCAGGAGTCCCTAGGATGAGAGCTGTGATGCCCGAAGTTTGGGAACAAGGTTCAAAAAATAACTTTGTCTTCTACCTTTTTTGCTCCCAGGTTGCAGGGAGACTGCCAGGTTATAGGATTTTACTGATAATTCTCCGTTCCTTTAAAGGAGCAACTTTTGGAGTCATGTCTTTCCATAGAGGAGGTGGATCTGTTATTTTGTTTAAAAAATAGCTAAGCATAAAAATACTACACAGATGTTTTATGAAGCTTGCAATAAAACAATGAAAACAAGAACCTAATGCATGATATCTTTAAACTATTGAAGAAGTCAGGATAACAGAGGTTTATGACTTGAGGGTGATGGCAAGAGTAAGGTCAGGTCTTAGTCACTCTGCAGGGTGGGAATGAAGTTGCTCCTGACATGTCAGCATTATCCCAGTTGGAGTATAAAGGTTTATTGTGGTTTGGGTTCTCTTCTCCCATGTTCTTGTTATTTCACTTTTATAATGACACTGATAATTTTTGCTTCTCTCTATGTCAAGCCCTTTTAAAATATTCATCTTGCTCCAAAAACACAAGATGCTCCTCTTGGTGAGAAGTGCTTTAGATCTTTGCCTTCTCAATCATGGTCCCCAAGAGGCACCAGGGGTTTTTCTGAAAGGGAAAATGTATATTTGCGCAGCTGAGGTGAAAAGGAAGAGGGAAGCACTTGCAAGCCTCTAGTGCTTGGCCAAATTAGTGGGCTAAGAAGTAGATCAAGATTGCAACAAATAAATAATTGCTTGCAGAGAATAAATGACAAGATTGTTTTTACAATATTTCTGCTAATTTGTTGTGCTAACCATGATGAAGAATGATATTTTGTCACCCTTCAAACATGCATTTACATTTCACACCCAAAGGTAAATGTTACAATGGATTTCCTAGCAATCTGCAGCTTTCATGATATGCTGTTTAGCATTTTCAGCCTATTCAGACTATTAGGGTGGTCTGTAAGGATTGTTCATTAACACTGTCCATCTCAAAGCATGCTCCCACCAACAAAAATGCAACTAATTAAAACTTGTGTGAGTGGAAATATCATCATCAGTATCAACTTTATGCTCTTTATTTTGTAAAAAAGTAAGCATTTCTGGAGTAAACTAAAACAATTAAGCAGTTTAGGACCCTGTGTTATAAAATCTTAGGTAAGAGTTAATCAGTGTGGTTAATTGTGTTCCTGCCTGCTGAAGTTAATAGTGGGCGACTTGCTGGGGAGTTTGGGTGCTGAGGTAAGAACATGAAACTCCAGTGTTTCCTTTAAATGTTCATCTCTATGTGCCAAAATTTTCATTACGTATTTTAAGCAAAAAAGACTGAATTTGAGTCTATATTTCAGGTTAATATTTTGAAGTCACTTTCCCCCATCATTTCTGTTGCTTTTAATCAATTATGAATGTTCTGATGTAAACACAGAATTAAAATACTAGGCTCTTTTCTTGTGCATCTAAAAATTATACCAGATGAATGTTCTGGAAGAGGGAAAATAAAATACTTGGGAAAATGAAAGGTAATACAGTATTTTCTGAAGTGTATCTTACTGCAGAGTGTCTGTAAAGTGTAGATATCTAAGTGTTAAATTTGGTATCTATCACCAAATGTGAGCAGTGACCTCTTGGTAATGTTGCTAGCTTTACAGAAAATCTGAGGCTTGCTTTTGTTAGCTTGATGGAGAGTTTCACAGAAATCTTCAAATTTTTTTCTGCCAAAGGTTTTCATTTCTCTGACAGAATAATGGCACTGTTGCTTTAAGCTCACAGCATTGCTTTATATAGATGTGGCCTGGTTTACAGTGTTGCTTTAAATACACAATAAGAGAGTTCATCTCCCTTTCAGAAAAGGTTTATGACTGATCTTGCCTGACTTGGAATGTTTATTTTCTTAAGTTGCTACACTGCAAAAATGTTTTGGACTTGAGAGTCCCAGGCTGTTGATGGGGTCTGTGTATCCTATTGCTTGTGCTTTATGCAGATCTAATCCGTTTGGCACTAGAAGGCTGTGGTTTTGTGATGGACCTCATGTAGATTAGGTTCAGTTCTGTTATTTCTGTGTCCCTTCTCTGTCAGTCATCCTTTTTAAAAAAACTGCATCGTTGAACTGATCTATGAATGTTGGCAAAACCATCAGAAGCCTCAGTAAGATTTTATTACTGCTCCCACTCCATTGCAATAACACAGGCTTATTTTCTTTTCTCCATAACATGTTGATGATGAATTAACCTTGAGATAAACAATTTTAGAAAAACCTTTCCATCACCAGGGATAATGACAATAAAGAAGGGATTCACAATAGATTGCTTCTGGATGCATCAGCTTTCTCAACAATGTAAATCTTAAATGTGAATCTTAAAGTGTAGCCTCAGCTTTCTTGGTTAACTTATTCTGAAGCCATGTATTGATTAGGTATTAAGTTGACAGAAGCCAATGGAAAAATCCTTTCTAACCATGGACCAGGAGCTGTGTTGTATCCTGTGGGGTGGCTTGTGCTTTGAAAGTGAATAAATAATGCCAAGTATGGGAAGAAGCATGCACAGGAGAAGAGATTATATGAAACATTTAATTTAGGACATGGAAGAGAAAGCTCTGCTCCTCCCTCCCTGCCCTGCCTAGCCTGGTTGTCCAGTCTGCCCCATGTCTGCTTTCCTAGTATCACTTTCTGGTGACCAGGAAAAGGATTAGGCTGTATATAAACCTGAGTTACCGCTACCTGTTGCTTTGTAGGAGACCTTCCTGGACAAAGGGAAACAGAGCAGGAGGGTTATTTGCTTGAAATCATCTGGAACTTCAGTCACTCACCCTTGTGGGAAGGAGTTGTCATCTGCCTTGGTCACAGGACAGTGGACAAGAAGGTCATGATGTGGGGATGCTTTCTGTTCATGTGTAGAGACCAGGAGGGGATTTTCACAGAAAGTAAAGTTAGTCAGTCCTTGAGGCTGCTCAGAGCATCAGCAAAGAGAATTGTGGCCCAAGGTCTGGTGAAGCATCTGCTTTACCAGATCAGGGGCAGCATGTGTTGTGGTGCAGAAATACAGTTAAGGCAGGCTTACCTGCTTTTCAGGGGTAAAAGACTCATAATCTGGTTGAAGGCCAATCTGTGGCTCAAGAAATTTTAATGAGATCTTAAAAAAAGAGTGAGGAAACCTTTAAATAAGGTTTTCTCTTTGATTGTCTTCCTAGGTGGGACTCTGAAACCACTGGCTGGATGGGGGTGTACTTGGTTTCAGTTGTGGTATATGCTTAATGCTGTGTACATTCCCATTGAGTATCAGTGTCAACCCTCATTGCTTTCGTAAGCCAACTAATTCATGGCTGCAGGTCTTTGGCAGGGCTTAGCAAATGTGTGTTGAACCTCCAGCCTTGGTTTATTTATTTATTAAAATCGCAATAATTAAAAATAAAATTAAATAGATGATTATGAAATTCACGGCAAGAAAATGTGAGACTTCCTAAAGAATAAAGCAAAATAAAAATACCTCAGAAGTTTAAGACTGAAAGTTTGGGGTTTGTTGTGGGTTTTTGCTCCTTCTTTTGAAGTTGAATAGAGAGGAAAGTTGTTTAATGCAGAACTAATTAACACACATTTCTCTGGGGTGGAGTGATCTGTGTTCAGTCACACGTTTTCCAGGGTAACTCAAGTGGATTAATCAATGATCATCTTTTTAAACTGCTGAATAGAGAGTTAGAGGATTTAGAGGACAATCATTAGTTTTGTGTAGAATCAATGAATTAAAGGAAAGTAGTGTTAACAAGATGTTCCTTTTTCTCATAGGATCAGTCAAAGGTTAGGAAAAAGGTCAGCACCTCTGAAATGTAAATCATCAACAAATATAAAAAAGGTGTTTTCAAGTGCTTTCAGAATTATATTTTCAAAACAGCAGGAAAGGTGGGGAAGGAAATTACTTGGATTGTCCCAGACATACATACCTGCTTGGCTTTGTTCTGCATCTGACAAAGTAGTTAGGGTAGATCCTGAAACTCCGTTCGGGAATGGGAAATTTCCTGAAACAAACACCAGGCACAGGGAAGTGAAGTCCAGCTCTTCTTGTCCAGATGGTTTCTGCCTTCTGGACAGAGCTGCATGCTGTGGCACAGCTCTGCCTTTGTGGGCAAGCTGAATGGATGTGCTTAGTCAATGGTCCCTTCCCAAGGGCTGGAGGGTTTGCTGCCCATGAGCAGAGCTGGTGCTCAGTGTGTATATGCTGAATGTGTGAATATATACTGATGTGTCCAGTATGACACATGGTGCAATTAGGGTTGTTCCATGGGACTTAAAAAGTTGTGGGATTTTTTTTGTTTGTTTGTTTGTTTTCTGTAAGCAGAAGCGGCTTTCTATGGTATTACGTCTGATCTGCAGACTATCCCCAAGTTTCTCCAGGGAAAAGGGTGAAAACCCAAGAAAATTGTGTGCAGCAGACTGATGGACTGTTGAAGAAACCTACAACAGCTGCTACAGGTTGTTCACTGGATGTTGGTTGAACATAGATGTCACAGAATAAGCTAATTTCTCTCTTATCTGATGATTGACAGGGCAAGGTCTGGATGTATATACTGTAACTATTCCAGAAAGCTGTTTGCAGTGCACATCATAGGAGAACACTGCTGTACTTAGTTTAGCTACAAGTAGCTAACTCTTCAGGGAACCACAACCCTCCAGGGAACCACATGAATCAGCATCAACTCTCTTCTTTCTTCTTGCCAGACCTGTTGAGGTTTGGTAGCATCTCATAGCTCCCTTTTGACATAGGAGGTGTACTACAGCTCAGAGGAATGGAGGTGTCTGTACAGTTTGTTCTTGAATTGCTCAGCACTTTGTCATTGTACACTGGCTTTAACCAGGGGCTGTAGTTTATAATGAAGATGTCTGGCAACCCAGCAAAAAACCCCAACCAAACAAAAAAACAACCAGCAGTTGGTGTTTGCTCCCTGCTTGTGCAGATAGCACCTGCCCTGAGTTTGTACAGCCCTTCCCAAATCAAAATTGAGGAACTCCATCTGTGACTTGAGTGGTGCTATTGAGCATATAATGTAATTCACTCTTTGTTTACAGTAGAGCTGGGAGGGCCCACGGTAGCTTTGTACTAAGAACTTTACTGCAGCCATTTGCTGGTGTTTATTTTTGTGTGCCCTCCTATTTAACAGGAAAATGAAAATGTGAATACAAGATGAATGACAAACAAGTTTTGTTACCATAGCACATACTGCCTAATCTATTCTGTTAAGACATTCGCAGCTATGCCTACCTGTCTGTCCTTAAATGGCAGAGCCCAGGGTGTTGTATTGGCTATACTTAGTGCATGAGATTTTTGTCCTTGTTAATGTGCAGGAAGCAGGAATCTCAGTCTGGGATGTGTGAGGTTTACATGACTGGTACTTTAGTACAACAGATCTTTGTCTTTTCTACCTTTTTTTTTTTTTTTTTTTAAAAATGCATGAAGGATTTTCTCTTCAGATTGCTTCCTTCAGAAGTGCTTTTCCCTCAGTAGAGGTTTGATGAGAATTGCTGGTCTTAAAAGACATGCTTTGGGAAAGGGGAAAGAGGAATGTTGTAAGATCACTGATGTAAGATGCCTGTTTCCTTTCAGCCTGCTAGAAAAAGATAGTTGAATGAGTAAAGCTCTGTATGTATGGAGCAACCTTCTACCCTATAGGTTTTTCTTATGTTAAGCCTTATTATTCAAGATTGTGCAGATCCAAGGAGATGGGTATCACAGATCTGGCAAAGCACTGCCGGGAAGTTTGTATTCACCATGGCAAACTTCCTTCAACATTGATGGACTGCTTGCGGGGGAACATTGTGACCTCTCTAAGAGGTAGCTTGCTGGGAGTGCTGGAAGCACTTCAGAAAATCTGGTCCTCTTTCCTGGCCAGGAAGTTTTCTTCAAACAGAGCAGGATATCATCCTTAATAAGTCTCCAAGTAAGACCTGATTGGTAGGAAGCTCTTGTAATACTTTGCCATAAAATAGTTCTTTTGTATCAAAAGTAGTACACCATCTGCCTGCTATAAATGTTGTGTTCTCGTTTCTGCCTGTTCTTGTCCAGATTGAAATGTTTTAGCTGTACATTTACAAATCTGGCACGAGTGTTAGTACTGTGAGGTCACCTGGGCTGTAATTAGCTGACAACCAGCTGCATTCCCCCTGTAGTTATGGGCCAGCAAAAATCCAGGGGAGTCAGGTTTGCCTGTGAGGGCGGAGTTTGACTCTACATTGTCGAAGTTACATGAGTATACTGACACAGGTCTTGCATTTAGCTCTATACTAGGTCTCTTTCCATATCTATCGAAGCATTAGTAAAGAAGCCACATTTCTGAAGATGTGGAAGTGTGATTCCAGATGAAAAAGGGAAATGCTCCATCAGTCCTCTGCAGTGAGCTGGAACATGGGAAAAATCAGGGCACTTCTCAGTTCAGGGATTTTGCAATCATGTAGATGAGAGCAAGCTATCGTCCAAGCCTTTAGAGTTTTAGTTGCGGATGCTCAGGAACTGGATACCATGGTGAAGGAAGTGCTGTGTGTCTTTGAGGAGTGGATCCATGCTGTGCCATTCTGTAGGAAAAGGAAGTATGATGAAAAAAAGAGGCCAGGCACAGTAGCAGTGCTATGAACTTGGCAAAAGAAGATATCCATCACATATGGGTTACGATGGTGTTATCTGAATGCATAATCACTTGCAACCCTGTTCTGCAGTGCTTGGCTCTGTGTCTCTTACAGCCACAATTAGGAAGGTTTTAGTGGTCTGTACTCTAAATGTTCTGTGTAGACAGATATGTACCTCTCCCTACCAGCAAAGCTAATTCCTGTTTTCTATTTGGAACTTTACAAGTGTTTTTATGGTAACAACGAAGAAAAATATTACTTACATCTTATTACTCACGTTTCCTCTTGGGTGTAACTTGCAGTTTGATACTGCTGTTTACATTGCTCACCCATTGTTAATTTGTCCATTTTGTATGGGGTTTTTGCAGTTTGTATTCTTTGCTGTTCTGTTTGCGTTTTATTTTAATAGAACAGCCTTTTTTTTCAGTGAAGTCATTTTAGGACTTTGCTCTAACTCCACTAGTAATCTTGTAAAAAGAAAATTTGAGAGCTTTACATGGAGGAGTAACACCTAGTTTCTACTTTACATGTAAATGTACATTTACATGTACATTTTAGTTGAGAATCTGTTCAGTTGTAGACTGACTCTATCACCAGGCTTTTCAGTAAGATCTGCCTTTTGAAGCATGAGTATGATAAAATTCTTGTGTTAGTTTTAATTCTGTGGTATGTCAGTTTAACTGTTGTAGATATAAGAATATTTTTATGACAAGGTGCTGTGTGCTGTGAAGAAGCAATTTAAAATCAGCTTTGCCAATTTAAACATCAGAGAAAATATTATAATACAATCTGACACTTTGCAGAATGAAAACGACAGACTTTGTAGAGCATGAAGTTCTCTGTGCCAGCATTTGGGAGCTCAGTTAGCCACGCTACTTGTTCAGTGCAAATACACTAAGAATTGTGGCTATGTTTTCTGTCTTACAATTTTCATCTTGTTGCTCCATATTGGTCTACTCAAAAGCAGTGGCTGGCTTTTCGAAGCCTGGCTTGGCTGGTGCAACAGAACTTCCACAGGAGATCTCTGTAACTGATGTGCAGCTATTTTTCAGAGGTCCTGGCTGGGATTTGATAGAAGCTTTAAATAAGAATATGTGGAAATGGGCAATCCTGTTATGGTTACAGGTACCATTTGCAGTCTTTGCCACCACTGTAGAAAAGGGACTGTGGTGGTGCTGGCCTGTTTCAAGCCACCTTTCCTAGTTTTGTGTTTCCTAGATGGAAACCTGGACAGCTTAACAAAAGCTCCTCTTGAAACAGATGGTTGTAACGTGTTGCTTTACTGGTTTCTGATTTCCATTTGTACATAGAAGGAGGGTTTTTAGCTGTTGTGTGTGGTCAGTCCATGCAGAATGTGTAAGTGAGGAATGAATTGAGTGGAGGTGTTTCTAGTTGCTTTTTTGCATGAGAATTGCCGGCTTTTGCATAGCAGAGGTTAATGATTTAGTTGGCAGTGCTTCAGAACAAACCCTTTGTCTAATGTGTCTAGGGATACAGGTGTTAACAAAACAATTTTTGTTTTTCAGATTGCCAGTGCTACAAAAATAGAGACTTTCAGCAAAAAATTCTTCAGCTTGTGAAGCCTCAAGGACACCCCACCTTCTCTCTGTGCTTTCACTTGTGATGGAGAGGGAGGAAGAAATTTAGAGAGCAAATAAATTATGCAAGGTTTGTTTGTTTTTATTTTCTTGGTTTGTTTAGTTTTGAATGGGTATATTGTATTATGAAATATAGGCCAAGATCCAGATAAAACCAGCTTCAAATTTGTTTTAATCCCTCAGTCTTAATGTTTCATATTGGCTGAGTGCTTTTGAAGCTTTAGAGTCAAGCAATAGTGATCATTAGCACAGGGGGAAACGTAGGCTATGTGAATTGTTTCTCTCAAGGCATTAATTCAAATCTTAATGCCTCTGACTTCAAAATAGGTTGTATTTACTAACAGTCCAGACAAGTCTCTGAACCTGTAAAAAGCAGAGATGCAGATTTCAATACTTAGCAGGGAAAGAGAGGGGTTTAGGCTTTTTCCTGCTCAGTTCACAGTGTTATGATGTGGTAGATCTATCAAAGGAGAGGGAATGGATGACCTGTTTCTGGTGTAGAGTGCATCTTTCCAGAATTAGATAGAAAATCACAAGCAAAGTGATGCCCTGCTCTTGATGTCTCACCCAAAGAACAGAGTGGTGTTACAGTTTAACTCTGGTGATCATCAGATGTCTGTCTACTGTAGTTAGAAACATTGTGCATGGCATATGAGAGAGAAAAGTGCTTTGATTCAGGGTTTGAAAGACCTGGTGCCGCTGATTTTATGGTAGGGCAAGTTTCCTCCACCAATTTAGTTTCATCATCTGAAATAAAGGGGTTGTTTAGAGATTTTTTAAAAATACTTAATCATGATGTTTCGTAAAAGGCTGATTGAAAGCATTTTTTCAACTTTTCAGTATTTTTAATTGCTTCATGTTGTTTGCTGTTACTAATAGAAGAAACCCCACACTGTTGACAATGCTGTGCTATCTACTACAACATGTATGCTACTCGTTAACACAAAATCCAGACTTGTTTGGCCTTTGTAGCTGGAATTCACTGTGCAACCCTGACAAAACCACCTTTTAGGTGCTTTTAAACTTCCTAAACCTTTTAGGAAGTTTAGGCCTATGGGCAGTTTGTACATCACAGGGAACATGGCTGGACCTCAACACATCTTGTTCATCCTCATTCCTGAGGAGCTTGTCTGACATGATCACATCCATTGGCAAGCAGTACAGTTTTCAGAGGGATTCAGTCTCGTTCCATGCTAGGATAGACATTGCTTATCTTTCCTGACAAAATACTTCGTGGCAAAATTGTGCTGACTAAACAAGGGAACTCTCCAAGTTGAAAAATGGCAGGTTTTTTTTCCCCAGACTGACAGATACCAGGCAGATAACTATTACAGCTGATTGTTATATAATATTCAAATAGTTAAAAAATATTTTGTAACCTGCTCATCTCTTTTAAAATCAGTATAAAATAGAGTGTTGTTACCTTTTATAATGACTTGAGAGTTCTCCCACTTGAAAGGGACTTAAGGCACTGATGTCACAGAAGTAAATATGCACTTTTTTTTTTTTTTTTTTTTTGGCTTGGTTATAGAGTATTTGGCCCCTTGTTTTCTAAAACAGGCTATGTTTAATACTAGCTTATACATTCAAGATGTATTATAAAATGAAAATGGATTTGCAGGTGTGATCAGTATTCTGCTGAACATGATTACAACAGTCTAATAGGTCTTCTGAATTTTGCAGTTTCCCTCTTCAGAAAGGTAAACTAATACAAACAAACAACTCAAAAATAGTCAGCTTTTAATTGACTGTGACCAAAGGATGTCTGTGAAGCTGTGCCATTGTGATTGATACAACTGGACTTACTGTTTCAGTGTGTTGTGCCATGCTCTATTGACACAGGTTAAAAGTGTCACTGAGATTTTATACTCTGCAGCACTCATAAAAGTCCTAATTGGTTATGTCAGTCTGTTCGGGGCTTGTGGGTTTTTTGGTAGTTTTTGCTTGTTTGTTCGGTTTTGTTTGATCTGTACTGCTAAAAGGAAGTATTGAACCTGATTCTAAAATTTAAGGACACTAGTGTCTGTTGGGGCATTCAGACCCACAGCCATCTCAGTCTCCTGGTGCTTTTTGCCACATTCCAGTACTGTGGGAAGGACACGCTATTTATTCCCTTGAAAATTCTTCAGCTTTTTAGCAGTCAGGATGGTTTGTTTTGTTTTGGTTTTTTTTTTTTTTTCATTTTTTTTTTTCACTATGCCTACCTGCAGGTTTTCCAAAAAGCAGTGAAAACCCTGTGGGGGCTTGTCAATGGCAGAAGGTGAATTTGAGAACCATGTGAAGACATGGAGGAGAAAATTACGGCATACAGATACCTAATGATAAACATACCAAGAGCATCCTAAAATTATAAAACAATGTGGTGCATTAAACCTCCAATTTGCATTTTGGCTAAGTCATAGCTGCATTTTTGGATTATCCCTTTAATTTGGTTCTTTTAATTACCTGCTGACCAGTTCCTGTGGTGGAAGCAGCAGGAGCTATGCCTGCAGCAGTTTCCTGACAAAGTGGTTTCTATCAGGGAGAGCACTGGGATTCCTAAGGTTACTTTGAAACCTGGGATCTCCTGCTGTAAACCAGCAGACTGACATGAACAGGAATCTAATTAAAAAGTCCAAGATATTGAATAAAGCTCACAAATGCCATCTGTTCAGCTTTGCAGCCTGAAATTGTTCTGTGAATTGCAGTAGCAAGTTTGATTGTTCCCTCACATTTTAGCTGAATCTTGTTACAGCAGCCACTCATACAGGCAGAGTCTTGCAGGCTCTGTTAGTGTTAGTAACTGCTTGGACATTATTAAGTATTCCAGCAAAGTATGTTCAAGAAATAGAGCTGGTTTAAAATGTAATCTCATGAGGAAGGCAGTGGTACCCTGTAAGGCCCTGCACTGATTTACCAGCTTAGAAAATGCCAGGAAAGTGCTCCATCTGTAGACTCTTGCAACAAATTTTTCCCAGGTTAAAGTAGTTAAAAGCAAGGCCTATTTATTTATCTCCTTTTATATCTTCATTTATTTATCTCCTTTGGAAATGAAAGTCTTATTACTGTGGTTGATAGGATGAGAAAATGCCAAACAAAAGTCTGTAGACCAAGGAGGGGAAGAAAACCATCAAGTTTGTGATCAAATGATCAGGAAGCTAAACAAACAGGAGGAGGATACCCACCAGTATCTTCATGAAAACTGTGGAATAGAGTAATCTTAAAAACTCTTTCAGTAATATATAATTGTTTGTACCAACAGCGTACATTCAACCTTAATACAAAATGAAGTAGGGACATTGAAGAAAGAAGCTTTGTGACTATTGGGGTAAGCCCCTGTGGCTGATGTCCAGGCATAGTGGGCAAGGAGAAATGTGCAAAAAAGATCAAGGAAGCAGAAGAAAACCTCGGTGTACTCATGTAAGCCTTGTGGTGTGCTGCTTAAGCTCTGTATACAGGAAACAATTTCTTATTGACAGGCAACAGTAGATAAACTCAGTAAAACTGAGTTACTGATTTCCTACACAAATCAGTCTGGTGTGCACGTTTTTTTGCAGTGTAATCCCATAAGAAATATATAAGGCCCTAAAGGCTTCAAGGTGAGATAATATTCCTATCTCCAAAGTGTCTATCTGCGATTATTGCCTACCCTTATCTTCTAGTTGTACATTGCTTTCCCTGTTTTCTTGGTGTTCTCTGTCACAGCCTTGTCTACCATGGCCCAACAGCTGGTCTACACTATTAGCAAGGATCACCAGCCTTGCTAAAGATGACAGCAAAAAGTTAGGCATGCCTGACAAAGTTTAATGATGTTACCCTCCATCCACAGGGCAGCTGTCCCTGTTACATATGTCCAGTTTGACACTGCTATAAGCTGGCACTGCAGATAGGATGCTGGAATGAAAGGAGCAAAGTGGCACCTTTCCTCTGTGGAGCTGTTGAGATCATGGCCTGTGGTACTGTGTGAATGGGAATGCAACTTCCCAGGGAGCATAGGGTTGCTGATGTGTTGCCCCACCAGGATAACTATCAGTATGTTGGCGCTCGCTCTGCAGCCAGCAAGATGTAGCTCATCCGTCGTGCTAGAGAGCCCATCCTCCTCCACTGTAACACGAGGTGGCTGGGGGTTGGTGAGTGTAGGTAGTGCAGTTCATATACAGTAAGCATTACCCCAGGTTTGTCCTGGTCTGTAAGGTCAGGCCTTGAGCAGAAACAGTGGTGCTCTGTGTGTGAGCATGGGAGCAGAAAGAGGATTTGTGTTTTTATTTCTCTGAGAGGCGTTTTATTGAGGTCACTGTCAGTCTGGATAGATGATTGTTCCCCCACCTGAGCCTTACCATGGTCATTAACAGGCTGTGGACATCCTTGCTTGAGGTTCTGACAGCTGCTGCTTTTTGTATGCTCAAAGCTGTACTCCCCTCCTGAGGATGAACTCTCATTTGTGCTCCACCATTCCAGTGTCCTGTGAAATCTTACAGCGTGATCACCTGATATATTGTCTCCTACCTTGATATATCAGAGAAGTCTTTTTTTTTTTTCCCTTAAAATTATGTACATCAAATATCTCTTAGAGTCTTCTGCTGAATTTGCATATAGAATTAGTCTCTTAAAAAAAATTTTATACTTTCATATTGGATAATATCGTATTTTAAAATCATTGATTGTGTTATACAGGATAATATTAAATAGGATAGTAAAATAGTCTTGGAAATCAGAGATCGGAAAAGAAAATGGCAGGTATTAGATATTGAGAATCCTCACTTCAAAAGAGAGTCAATGTTTCTTCTTCCTGTGCTCATGCCTGGCACAGCTTTGCCTTACAAAAGCATTGTGGAAAATATTAAAAAGAAATTTGAGGGGGATTTCATCACTCTAAAAGACACCATTTAAGAAAAAGTTGCCTCTTTGTATTTGCTGTTGCAAGCAAACTTGGTGTTTACTCCAGTGCAAATGTTGCATGCATTTGTGTGAACTGCAATTTTAATTATTTTTCTGTCTGCCTGTTGTTGGCACTGAAAAAATAATTATTGATTGAACTGAACAAAACAGGTGTGCTAAATTTGAGATTTTTATAGACATATCTAAAAATACTTTTAACCCCCCCCCCCCAATGTATAATCAAGTAGTATTGGAGTTCATTGCACTTCCGTGTAGCAGCACTAATCTTGTAGAAGTTCATACAGTGCTGCACAATTTGTTTTTCAAAGGGCTGAGGCAGTAAATGTTGCCTCAACTCATTTATTAAGGCCTCTGGTGAAAGCTTTGCCCTTCATACGCTGATATCATCGCTGTTTGGGTTGCCCAGAGTGGGTACTTTGTGTGTAAGTACCAGCTGTCCTTGGAGTCCAGTATCTCATGAAAGACATTCCGCCTTCAGGTGTGTTTCTTCCGTTGGACTCATTGAGCCATTTGATTTCCAGAAATGTTCTTCCTTTGAAGTCTCTGCAGTATACCTGAAGAGGGGACAATACAGTTGCAAATCGCTCTTTCATTTGGGACTGGAGCCAAATGCAACCACTCACTCCTGCCAGATCTCTTGTGCACTTATCCCTGAGGGACTTCCCTCAACCCATAAAAAACCCCAACCAACCAGAAAAACAAACAAACAAAAAACAACAAAAACCCCCTCAAAACCCCCAAAAGCCAACCCCAGGTTTAGGAAGAGCAGTACACTGGACAGAGTGACTGCAAAACTGAGTTTTAACATTGCAGATCTGTTCCTGTACTATTAAAATACAACTGGTGTAAGAGCTGCTGTGTTGTGTTTCACTGGGCATGAAACAGTGGGAAGGGCACGGTCCAAATCTCTGTCACAGGGAGCAATAAGTCAACTACCCAAGCACTGAATCTTTGGCTTGTTGGCATAGCAGAGGGAGGAGCAGAAATTGCATGATCAAAGACATCAGGCGTGGTGATAAAAGCAATCTTATTTATTGTTTCAGTTTTCTGGTTCAAAGCCTTTTCTTTACCCTTTACTGCTTTCTGATTTGGCACAATGGATGAAATTCTCCTGCTGTTGAAGTTAGCAGAAAATTTGACATCAGCTTTAATGGGACCAAGATTTCACCCATGGTGTTTTAAAATGGTTTGGGTGTTGATACAGCATCTGTGTATTTTATGATTTCTTGATTTGTAGGTAATAGTGTGTTAGCTGTCTTTTTTCAGTTACCTGAAGAAAATCATATTTATTTTTACAGTGGGAAGTTTCACATAAATACAGTAAATTTTTTTTCTCAAAACTTCCTTTTTTTTTTTTTTTTAATTTTAATTTACAGGAGAGGGTGTTTTTACTGGCAGACTCACTTTCACAGAATAAAAAAAAGAACAGTATCTTTTCACTTTTAAGTTATACAGTAGTAAAACATGTATTATTAGGTATTTCACCAACTATGTGACTTCAATGGACTTACTTAATGATAAAATATCACATTAAATCTTTTGAAGAAAGAACTTCTGTCTCAAAAACAATAAAAACAACCAACCAAAAAACCACACAAAAAAAGGTGTCATAGAATTACATAGATGTTCCTCTGATTGCAGTCCTGAAACAGCCCTGCTAATTCCTCTAGTGGATAAGGAAAAGAATTGCAAGAAATAAGTACATTTGAAGTGTGTCAGTGTAATCTGCTTGTGTAGACCTCTGTGTATCCAAATTAGTATGGAACACTTCTGCTCTTTTTTTCCATAGACAATAATAGTATAGAGATATCTCATGTCGATTCTTAGCCTAGGACACCAATGTCAGATGTGGGTTTTAATACATTGTCTAGAGATCTGCATATGTGACTTCATATATATAATTTTCTGTAAAAAAGCTATATGAAGCGTGGGTGGGAATAGTACAATATGAAGCAGTAATGAGATAGTATGCTGAGATATTTCTTCATTTTCTGGCTATTTTGAACTGGTAAAATTTACTTGGATGAAAAGCAGTTCTCTACACTGTGCATTCAGTTAAATCCTCATGAGGTATGTCCTACCATTCCTTAATAAAATTCATGTTAAAATGTTACTGAGTTCATCTGATTTCCAGGATGTGGTCTTCTGTTGCACATTGGCAAACCTGACTGAAGCACAATTATGTCTTTGCATCTGTTGATATCTTGCTGTAACCTGAATTAAGTGCTCTTAAGGCCAGGAACTGAATTTTAGCATTGTCCATTACCTGACACAGTAGAAGCTTGTGGGAAGGGAACAGATGCTTTTGAGCATTAGAGCAGAATAACATGGGATGTTATGTGAATAATGCTGGGACTAGTTCATAGAACCACAGAATGGTGGAAATGTTTGGGTTGGAAGGGGCCTTTAAAGGTCATCTGCAATGAGCAGGGTCATCCCCAACTAATTAAGTTGCTCAGAGCTCTGTCCAGCCTGTCCTTGAATGTTTCCAGGCATGGAGCATCTACCACCTCTGTGAGCACTTCAGTGTTTCACCACCCTCATCATAAAAAATTTTGTCCTTATATCTAGGCTGAATCCACTGTCCTTTAGTTTAAAACTATTATCGCTTGTCCTACCACTACAGGACCTACTAAAAATAATATTTTAATTTTTCTTATAAGCTTCCTCTAATGAGGGAGGAAGACGAGAAAGCTATGGCATGAGGCTTATTGCGACTTTTCTTCCATATGACCTTCTTTTCCCCAGCTGTCACTTGAGCATTCACCACATATTAATCTTCAGTTTTCTTGTTTTCACAGCCAGTGCAGGTCTCCCTGCTCTGTCTGTAGTCACCGTAGATGAACCAAGACAGGACCAAACAGTTAGTACCCAATAAGGAATGTTTCCAGGTGGCAAATAACCAACTATTCCATAGCTTGTTGCCTCATTCATCCTTTTCTCCTCTTGGAACCCAGAAGCCATGCTGGGAGAGGGAAGCCTTTTTGGTGCTTGTTCATTCCTTGCATCAGCAGCATCTGGGTTATTTCAGGAGCTCAGCAGATTGCTGCACTACAGCTTAGGAAATGATTGTAAGATGTCTGTGTTGGTTTATTTCCTGTGTGTCATTTCCTGTGATATTTCCACAGAATAGCTCTTTTTGTTACAGAGACATAAATCACCTGTGCTATAATGCTTCCATAGAAAATGGAGCAGTACGTTACACATGCAATGAGACTGTAATGCTGTCTACTAATGCTATTAAATATATTTTATATAGTGGCAGATTTCTGGAAAATCAAGAGTGAATTCATGTGGGAGTGACAAAATAACAAATTTATGGATATTTTCGTCTTATTTTGTGATAAGTCTATATGTATTTCTGTCTTTTTAAATGCTTTCAGAATAAGTTGAATTTTTAGCTAATGTTCAGATTCTCCAGCTTTTGCAGGCTGTAATTTCTCTACTGTTGCCTTTGTCCTCACCAGAATATTTTTCATTTCTTCTTAAAATAATGTGAAACTAGATCAAAGTATTAGCAAATAGCACAGGATTGGCTGTATATCCAGTATCTCAAACTCAGTATTTATCCAGACTATATATAGCCGATTGATTAAAGTGGTTTCAGTTTTGTGCAAGTCAAGAAGCTATTTATGTGTGTTGGAATAAATTCCATAATGTTGAACAAAGTCTTGATTATTCACAGAAGTTGGAAATGAAAAAAAATATTTGATTTCCAAGACATGGTAGAATCAGTAAAGAAAGATTTAAAGTAAAATGCAGGAGATAAAGGGTTTCTTAATTTCTTTGGACTTCATGTGGAAAAACAGAGAATGATAATCTTTTAAAAAGAAAGTGGCCAGAAGCAATCATTTTGATCATCTGGTATGATTCCTGAATAACACAGATTACGTGACCAAAATGTTGTTCTTTCTAAAGAAACATTAGTTCCCCTATTTTTTGGAAAAAAAAAAAAAAAAGAAAAAAGAAAAAAAAGAAAAAGAGGAAAAGAAAATA
>JAWWMP010000116.1:54480280-54634906 GCA_035047865.1 Dendrocincla tyrannina | reverse complement strand
TTCTTTATAAAAAATCATTAGTTCCCCTATTTTTTGGAAAAAAAAAAAAAAAAAGAAAAAAGAAAAAAAAGAAAAAGAGGAAAAGAAAATAGGCTTCAATCCTTAATAGACCACTTCATGATTACTGAATTTCTGTAATTTCCCCCAAACCTTGCTTTGCTTCTGCTGCTGATGGTCACTGCTGCAGGATGGCTCTCCGAACTGGGCCGGTGAGCCTGACCCACTGTGTCCCCTTCCAAGTTCTTGCAGAATGTGATGGAATAAGCAGTATATGGTGCTTTACCAGCTGCTGCTTTTCTGCATGTGTTTTGACAGGCAATGAACCCTTTGCAATTCCCTCCTGCTGAATTAAGTGTGCAGCCTACAGGAGAAAATAGGGCAATACTGCTTGGGGTAGCTGAGCCCCATC
This sequence comes from Dendrocincla tyrannina, assembly GCA_035047865.1. Lineage (NCBI taxonomy): Eukaryota > Metazoa > Chordata > Aves > Passeriformes > Dendrocolaptidae > Dendrocincla > Dendrocincla tyrannina. The sequence goes on along the minus strand of JAWWMP010000116.1, from coordinate 54,634,497 downwards.
CACCCTTTGGCCATCATTCTGCCTGATGGAACCCTCTTGGCCATGCACCCATCTCTTTTCCCTGACTTTTCCTCCACCTTTGACTGGGGATAACAATACTCCTCCAGCACAGCACTTACTGGTTTGTAATTGAAAACCCCCGTTCATTATGGTAATATGCCCTGTGTGATTGTTTGAATGTACTTTGCCAGGCAGTGGCAGGTGGCATTCTGCAATAAACAGCTTGATTTTTTAACTAGTTATGATAGCAGAAAATTATAATAATTTCCCTAGACAAAGTCTTGGCATCACCAAACACTGGGGGATTTTACCGCCATCAGTGGGATCGGTCAGCACTCATCTATTACTGTTTATTTCCTTTCTGTCCCTGATGCTGGCAACTTTAAGGAAAATTTGCCCTCCTGGGACAGAGATGGCAATCTGTTTGTGTTGCTGAGTGTTGCCTCCTGAAACAAACAGTTGGGCTTATTAACAGTCCTGGTCAGAACCATTTCATTAGCTAAAACGTTGTGAAATTTTAATACCGAGGTTTTGTAACTGAAAGGATTTGGAAACCTTAGTTACAGAGTCACTGCTTCTGTCTAGACTGTGGAAAGAAAAGAGTGAGTGTTACACTGTGAAGTCGTAGCTTAGTTTTTGGCAAGAAGTAACAAAATATTTTGAATGTCGCACAAAAAACTGTCTTTGTTGTGAGGATCAGTTCTTATATAAATGTATAACTGCATTGTCACCTAGTGGATGTTCATTCCAAACAGTTCTGCAAGGAGCGTATGGAAAATTTACACTGATTTTTCCCAAAATGTTGTCTAAATACAAAAAGGCTATTTTAAAGCAAATACAGTATTAAAAAGTTTCAAGGCCATTAGTTTTAAGCTGTGCGTTATTTATTTGGAAAGTATTTCTTATGCCTATTTCATGTAAAAATTAATCCAACCTGCAGACACTGGAACAATGAATTTTTGTTTCATTTTGGCACAGTCAGTTACTGGAGGCTTTTAGCATCACTGTAAGGGGTAATAATATCATTTTCCTCTCATGTTACCCTTTTTGCTAATTTGTCTGTATATGTCACGTTCCTAAAGCAGCTTGGCCTTAACTGTCCTGTTTCTACTTAGAAAGCTTTCTCTTAAGTGTATACAAAGGTCTTCTCATTGAAAACCAAGCTGATTTATTTCTCATGTATTCTTAATGAGGCTGGCCAAATCTCTTTATACCAGCCTTTTATACACTGAAAGAACATTCTGCTTTCCATTTTTTGTTCTCTTTTCTATAGAGGTTTGTCTTTCCTTTTTCATTCCTTCAAATTGCCTATGTCTTCTCTTAAAATAACTGAACAAAATAATTCTACAAAAGTTCCGGTGATATTGATGAAAGAATTATTGCATCTGATAATTTTAACAAATTAAAGAGTATTTTATTTTTGTTTTAAAATTGCTGACTCATACTGTTTTGCATCTATATCCTTTTAGTTGTAGTGTCATTCCTACTTCATGTATAATTGAAAAAAATACTAAAAGAAAAAAATAAATCTAACGACACAAAAATGATGATTTTTACGAGGAGAAGCAATGTAAATTAATTGCTGTTTATTTAAGGAAATTGTTTGAGCTACTTTTTTCCATACCTGTTGTCAACATGATGTTTTATTCTGTGACTTATTTGTAGGGCATGCTCTTCAGCCAATTAGAAAAATGTGAACTTTGTTTTGCTTCACAGTTGCACCAATGTGAAAGATACAGGACGGAGCTGTTGTTTTCCTGGTAAAGATCAAGAATGTGTCACATGTTCAGAGGAGTTTATCACCTAAATTCAGCAACTTAATGTGCAAATGCAGAGTAGGGATATTGCCAGATGAAGAAAGGAAGATGGTAGATGGATGTAGTTACAAAACATTGTGTTACTGTTTAATTGGACGATGGAGCTTACTTTGCCTTGCTCTTTTGAGGAGAGCTGGGCTTTCAGACCTTGTGCTGATGTAGAGTTTTCACATGAAAATGCATTCAGATGCTTTTGGTTAAGATACTGGACCATTTGGAGACAGGCTGTGCAGTATCGGGTGTGTCAGGGAGCAGCAGTGGTCCAGGGTGGGGTTCCTGTTGGCAGCTGCAGCTGCTGCCTGGGTCTGCCTGGGTCACCAGATAGCAGCCAGGAGCTGTTAGGGTATCTGCAGGAAAGGGGTTCCCCCTGGCTCGCGCCCCTCTGATGCTGGTATCCACTGGAACACCTGTTGGGGAGCTGGTGGGAAGCCTCTCTGGAAGGTGGGATGCCCAAATACACAGAGCAGTTGTCTTTTGAGTCAGCTGTTCTTAATTTCCTTAGAAAGGGACTTCACTGTTGCCTTCTCCCAAGCTCGAGTCTTTGAAGTGATTGCAGAAGGGTCTAGTGCAAGGGGTGCAGGCAGGGCCAGGCGGGCACCACCTTGCTCTGCTCTCCTGTATGACACAGTTGCACGATGATTTGCATCACCTCTGGAGTCCCTCTGCTTCTCTCAGCTGGTGGTTAGGACATATTTGTGCTTGTTCTCTCTATTTTCAGGGCGACAAAACCCCATCAACTTGGGCGTCACAAGTACATTTAGCCTAGGAAACTTTCTGAATGGGGAGACAGTTATCTTCAAGGGGAAAACTGATATTGATTTATTGCCTGTTTTCAGAGCATCCTTGCTGTCTCCATAACGAATAAATAGCTTATATTCATTGCTGCATTTTGCTTTCTTTAATAAACTATCACAGTGGAAGAAAGACTAGCTGTTTGAAGAACGTACCAATCTAGTTCTGATGCCACGGCAGAGATGGAATAAAGAAATATAACAGAAGTCAACGCTCCTGCTAGTAGGAGTGGGCAGAGGAACTTGGAAGCCCAAGTATGTGAGTGGAAGCCCACATAAACCTACAGGATGACAGCATGGCCATCTGTCCATCTTGCAGGCATGGACTCAGGTATCCTCAGTTCCTCTCATACGAGAAATTGGTAGCAAGGCAGCTGTAGTTACCCACATCCTAAGGGCCAGGTCACAAAAGCTGTGTGAATGAGATAAGGGTGTGGAGGGAGTTAGGTGGGTGCTTTGGCTGGGGCTGTGTGACAGAGAAGCTCCCCTTTGTCAGAATCTAACCCTGCTCGCTGCCCATGTCCTGAGCAGCCAGCTTCAAAACAGGGTCCACAGCAGAAATCTTCTAGAGATGAACCAAGTGGGGCTTGACCTGGCCTGCCATGTGTGGATAATTGGATGGGCTTTGGGGGCTCATTATTGTGCTGCAGTCAGAGCAGGAATAGGGAGCAGAGAAGCTTGCAGGGAATGGGGGAAGCAGCCTTGGATTGAAGAATGGAGACTTCTGCAGGAGGGGGAATGAAGATGGAGAATAGTTGTTTAGCAGATAAAATTTGGGGTGCTGATGTGACAATAAGGCAAGATGGGAAGAGGAGAGGTGATGGACAAGAACGGCTAGAAAAAGAATATGGGAAGCACAAGTAAGCAAATCGATATATTGTGTAGTTTGTGTTTTACAATTACCTGATGAGTAAAAAGGCAGCTGTGAGATTTGTCTCTCTTAATGAAAGGCAACTCTTGTATGCAATTTGGACAGCTCAATGGCACCCCCTCGTTGCTCAGGTTGTAACATACTTACCTGAACTGCTACACCAGCTTATGTCCATAAGGTATAGAAATTATTTGAATTTTCAATTAGACTTTTCCCTACAAAGAGGTAACTTTTGTGTAGTAATGCCTGTATGTTCAGATGTTTCTTATCTTCTTGGAAAAGGAAGTAGGAGAGTTATTTCAAGGCAGACAGGATACTCCTATCTGGTGCTCTCCTTTTTCAATTACTGCAAGATAATTGAAGCTAAAGAGGAGAGGCTTATTTCCAGAAAAAAGCAGCTGTTGAAAGTGTCACTGAGTATGTTCCTGGGATTAAAAGAAACCTAACAACCAAGCAAACAAAAAAAACCCCAACCCAAAACAAACCTGAAACAACCACATAGATTTTATTTTATATTTTCATAGCAAGAGCAAGAGACGAGGCATGCATATGATCTGTCTGCAAGATTGCTCAGAAGAGAACAGCTCGTATGAGCACTCAGCTATCTCTGACACTTATTTCACTATTTATTATTAGAGGATGAATTAGTCTCTGAATTGCCTACGGACTGTAGCAGGAACTTGAGAGTACTAGTTAATTTATCAAGTCAGCTCTGATCAGAGGAGTCTTACCTACTCCCTGCTTTGGAGGGCACTCCCTTGTGCCCAGTGCAGAAGAGCCATTTGGCAGTGTCCAGGCAGCACTTTGGCAAGGTTTGAGTTGTGTGACAGAGCTGCTGTCTCTGAGTAGGAGTGAATGCTGGCTGTCATGCACCATTTAGTTGTTGCACAGATGGAGTTAAAATGGCATCTCAGGCTGACTTCTCCGTGGTTGTTTATGGCTTGTAGTGTTTTCAGGAAATGCTGCAATACTAATGTTGCTGAGATTCTTGGGTGGTGCTATTTCTGTCACTTCAGGAGCCATTGTTCTGGTGTGTGAAGGGCTGCAGAGCATTTGGCTGACACTAGGACATCACACAAATGTTTGTGCTAAGACATACTGCTTTCTTTTTTTTTTTTTTTTTTCCTAAAAAACCCCACAAAACCAAAAACCAACCAACCAAAAAAAACCCCATTTTCTTATGATGTTTTTGCTTTGGGATCTATCACTCTGTACTTCTCATAGGGCTTAACCAGTAGAGTTGAATCAAAACTTCTGGTTTAACACAGATTTACTTTTTTTCTTTATGAAGTTTGAAGATTTCCAAGCTGTAGTCTTCCAATGACAATGATTTTTTTACATGTCACAGCAGTTTGCTGATGTATTATCAGCAAACGTTAAGTCTGCACATAGTGATGAGAACTTGATGATTAGAAGTGATCCAGGAGGTTCATGCATTTGTGGTGGGCTCAGAAGAGGAAATTTCTCCCTTTTTCAGATGTAGAAAACTTATCTGGTATTACTATGCACTGCCTTCCTGCAAGTTACTCTCAGTAGTGATACAGTTATCAACATTCATAGTGATAGCAAAAACCTTCCCCCAGCATTCCTGTGAAGCTGTGAATCACACTTCTGCTGAGATGCCTCTTGATAACTGCATGAACAATGGTAGTTAGACATATTTAGGATGAATTACAATATGAATGCGAACACAGTGTGAATTATAATATGAGTTATCTTTGATTTGCAGAATATGTTATGTCTGTTGAGCTAATGCTGCTCCTAGAGAAGGGCTTATGTGCTGTATTTACAAGAAAGGGTCTTGTCTGCTTATGTGGCTGGCCTTGTTAAACCTTCTTGTTAACCACACTGTCTTAACAACTTCCCCCCTCCCCAGATAGGTACAAGTAATATTCTTTTCAGTTTGCTGTTGGAGAAGCTAAATGTAATCAAAGATGCAAAACAGTGGTATTAAATCTGGTGTTTGAAGTCAAGAGCTGCTTCCTGCATATACAGGATTTTGAGCAAGTCTTTGTTTCATTTCTGTTTTCCACTTCTGTAACTGGTTTCCCAAATAATTTAAATCCTTTAAAGTGAAATTAATCTAAATCCAGAATTTAGGTGGTTGTTGTAGGACACTGATATTTTCTCATTCACATGTGCAGAAGTAGTTGAGTGCAAGGCAGCATCTGCTGCCTGCTGCAACTGCATTATTTGAGCAGGCATGCAGGAACTGGATGTTTCTTCTAATCATTTGGAAACTGATAAGGACATCACGAGTCTGAATAAATGTGGTGGCTTATATAGTGAAATACTTCTTGGTGGCTTCTGTGAAATACTGATCAAGACAATAGCTTTAACTGTTGTAGGATGTGCCTACCTCTTTCCTTACCTCATAAGATCCTAGAGCAGGATTAAATGATACAGTTAGGGTGCTCAGAGGGACAATATTTGGTTGGTAGGGGCAGTGAGTCTCCAGCTCTTGTTTGTCACAGACTGTCTGGTTTCCAGTACAGTTCCCAGGGCATTTTTGTCCAGCTTAGAGGAAAGCCTGAGTGGGCTGCTGGATCACCTTGAAGGTGCAGAAGTGCTGGAGAGGTAGCGGGTGTAGAGGAGCAGTCCTGGCCACAGAGTGATCTGACAGGCTTCTCCCTTGCATTTTGCCACAGTCGGGAGTTGGACATCTGCTGCTGTGGCCATGCTTTTAGGCCCAATCTGGGGAGATCTGTACTGCAGCTCCAGCTTTTGCCTTCCTTTCCAAAAGCCAGCTCTTGTCTTCAGTTATTCATATAAAAGTGTCTGTCGCTGTACCCAGTGTTCAGCTGGTGACCATGCTTGGCTCAGAGGCTGCTGCCTTCACGTGGCTTGCTTGTGTAGTTCCTGCTTGCCTGTTCCTAGAATTGGCCTGGGCTGACTTCTCTTCATAGGGAACTGTGCTCCTCCTGCTGTGGGGCTGCTCAGTTAAACTGCAGAGGAACAGGGACGAGGAGGGGTGGGGAACACCACGAAACATTTGCTTTACAGACATCTAAGTTTTGATGGAAATTGGAATTGAATGTTGGTACGCACTTAATTAGGGGACGAACAAAAAGTGCAGTTTTACTCTTAGTGGTGTATGTTGTGATGATGTTGTCATGAGCTCATGTTGCCAGAAGTGAACATACAGCAGAAGTTCAGCTGTGTGGTCCCTGGGGCAGCAGGTGAACACTGTGCCAGTCGCAGGGCTTGGTGCAACCAAAGTCTTGAGGTACAGCTGATTGATACCCCTTCTCTGCTGGCTCCTAGGTCAGACCCAAGTATTCTCTTTTCTTTTGCTTTATCTACTCTGTCTCCTCCTTGATTCTTCCTCTCTTTCTCAAGTATGTGGGCAATGGTTTTTGTTTTAGTGATTGCTTTTGTTTACAGGCAATGAGCAAGGGGCTGTTGCCCTGCCTGTGTATCTACTCAAAAGTCAGCTTCAGGCAGCATGTTCTTCTAGCCCTGCCTACAGGGAAGAACTCTGAGTCATGTTGAACTATCTCTTCTTAATACCCTTTGATTTGCCGCCACCTCTGCTGCTCAGCACAAGGCTTGGCTGGCTGGGCTGCATCCCACACCAGCCAGGGAAAATGGCAGAACATGCTGTTTTCTTTCATATATTATTTGCACTTCACAGATATTTCTCCTGCTCCACACCATGCAAAACAATGCTATTTTGTTGTCATGCTTTCTTCTGTGTTGGTCAAATGCTTGCGTTTAAGACTTGATTAGTTAAAGCACTCAGGTCCCTGTTGCAGGCTCAGTAGTTGTGTCATCATGGATTATACATAAATAGCCCCAGGAGGTTCGGTTAGGGGCCTGTTGCCTCAGGTCCCTGCCAGCCACTGGAGATGCAGCCGGCAGTGCTGCTTGGTCTCAGGGTGACACAGCTGTGCCCTCTGCCTCCACCGTCTCAGGGCGTCGCCCCTGGGATGAACCCTGAGAAAGGGCAAACCACCTGGGGCTGGTCAGGTCAGACCCTTAAAAACTCAGAGGGTGGTCTAGGCTGTAAATTTGAGTTAATAAACGCTCTGCTTTACTGATGGGACAATGTGCAAGACCTTTAAAAATCTTTATTTGCCATCTCAATTGTACTACAAATCAGTGTCACCTTTTTGGTTTTATTTTCTTCTCTCTCATCCTCAGATTATTCCTGCAAACAAAGAGGAAATAATTCTGACAATCATTTATCGAAGGTAGCTAATAAAACAATGGAAGGATGTAGGCTGAGGCTTAAATGGGATATTGTGACAGATGTAGATGATTATTAACCAGCCAATGTTTCCGCAAAGGATTCTAATCATAAACACAGCATGGAGTGAATCTGAGTGTATTAATAGCAAAGATTTTATGGAAAATGTGGGCTTTTTCTTTAACATCCCATTTCCTGCTTTAATTGATAGAGTGTGAAGCTTTCATACAAATAATTTGGAAAACATTATTTTGTATGTCTGACATTAAGTACATGGTACAAGCCGGGAACAACATGTTGTGGAAGGATTTCTTGAAAAGGACAACTACAGTGATGCTTTTTTAGAGATGTGATTAGTGACAAATGCTAAACTCGGTGATATAAAAAAGCCAAGAGGCTGTAGCAGAGCAGTATCTATTTGTGTCTATAGTGACTTTGCAAAAAAGTGGAAGATATTATCAGAGAGAGATCATTATGCTGCAAAACTTGGCTGTTTCCAATGTTTCCCTGGCTTCCTATTGTTGCCAAATGTCCTCTTATTTACTTTCAGTCTCATATTGTCCTGCATTATGTTTTGGGAAATAAAATGCTAGGTTTGCACCATAATTGCTGGGTTAGAGTCAAAATACTCTAAATGTGCACCTTTCCTTCTGGGGCTCTGCTGCAATTGTGGCCCATCACTCTCTGAATTTCTGAGGCGAGAATAAAAAGGTTAAACAGAAATTACCCAAATAGAGCGATGAAAACTATTTAACATCATATACCTCAGCTCTGCAAATATTGAGTCCTGATACCATTTGCAAGCATCAGCAGTTTGTTTGTCCTACAGCTGCTGATGTTCTTGAAGTGTAGAGTGGTTGCATGCAGTGGGGTAGAAAATGCTGAGGAAAGGAAATATCATTATACCATTATAATACATTTAAAAGACAATATGATTGCCAATGCATCTGTTGTTTTTATAATAATTTGTATTCTGCCAGTATCAGCCAATACATTTCAGACATTTTGTGACAGGAAGGGACCCACCTTAGAATTTGAAAATAAGGGAAAATAGAAGAAGTTTAATCAAAAGAAATGGACAGGAACCAGTTTCTCCACTAGTCATTCCCCAGCACTCCAGGAACATGGTTTAAACTGTAAAGCCGAAAGTGACCAAAGCAGTACTGAACTCATGGTGGTTCCTATTGCTGCAGCGTGTTTTCTGCAGGAATGCTGATGAGTCCACAGCAAAGAATCTTACTTACCGCATATGGTCTCTCCTAGCTTTGGAGCCTGTTTGCTGGTGGCTAATTAACAAAAAACTTCATTATTCTTGGTCTTAATTGTTCTTGTTTTTCCTTCCTTTTTCTTCCCCACCCCCAAAGTTGTTGCTTTGCTAAAAAAAAATCTTAAATTAAGCAGTCTGTGCCAAGTGAAATCATACAATTATTGGCACTTTTGGTCTTTCCTTTGAATAAACAGGAGCCTTCCTGACTGCAGGGCAGTTCCTCAGGAATTCCTTTATGGTGAATTAAGCAGGGCAGTGATGAATAACGGTGAGCAAAGGACAGTCTGAGCAGCGAACCAAATTGATTACCTGACTACCTCAGCTAACTACTTTAGTGCAGTTTTGGATGGGACAGATATACTCTAAGGCATAGGCGGACCGTAATCTCACCCCAGGAACTCGCCCTTGTTAATGTGTTCTGTCCTATTATCTGCTGTGTCTGTGCATAGCTTAGGAGGGCCAGAGCAACCTAATGAATTAAGGATTTGCAAGAAAGACCAGGAGCTGGTGTCTTTGCACAGTTGTGCTCGTGGACCCCCTGGTGCACATGGGGTGACAGGACATTACTGTGACACACCATGCAGCCCCAAGTCACTGTCCCTCTGCCTCTTCACCCTCTGCTCCCATGTGAGTGTGCTCGGGCCAGGCAGCTGGTCTCGCTGCTGGCGGTTTGACACGTTGACCTTCCCTCTTGGCACGTCTGTGATGGTTCCAGGAGGCACTGGCTTTGCCACACAGCCATTCCCCATCCAGGTGCTCAAGGGGTGCAGGAGATGGAGAGTCTGGTCCAGCCTGACCATGCCTGCACTTACTCCTGTGTGCCAGCACAGAGCACACACCTACCAGGGGAACACAGCAACATTATTTCACCATCCTGCTGTGCTTTGGGGAGAACTTAAAGCTTCTGTCAAGAAATGTAGAAAGGCTCTTTGCCAATATTTTCTGTCTAAAGCAAACTTGTGACCTGCCATATCTTGTTATAGGACAGAACAAAGCATCATAGCACAGACTGGTTTTAAGTGTACTTCATTTGGTAACAGCCTAATGTGCTCCCTACCATCTTGAGATACTTGTCTTTCCCAGCAGTCCTCTTTTATTTTTTTCCTTCAACTCATTCTGGCTACGGGGGTTATCACTGTAACAGCAGAGCATCAAACCAGTTTGTAGGAGTGTAGAGCATGATCTCCGCTCAGTGTGTCCTGTAAAAAACCAGCAGTGCTGTCTGATCCCTATCTTGAAAGGCTAAGGTGAATCAAAGGTTGTTTATTACACACAGGGGTTTTTTTATTCCACTGTCCTTTCATCTCCTCTGAATGGTCTTCTCAAGATTCATTTAAAGTATGACCCATTGTTATCAATCTGGTTATGTTTGAAGAGGCTCTGCATTTAATATTCAGTACTGTTTCCTAGTGAACACATTGGGGACGTGATTGAAGACAGAGTGAAGAAATGGGATGTGGGTCGCAGGATGAGAGCAGGAGAGAGTCATGATTTTAGCCATTACTGTTTGCACTGCCAGCTCACTGTGCTGCTAAAAAGCTACTTCAGCACTGTCTGGTATTTTCAGAGTTAAGTGGATGATGAAATAAGCGACTTCTTTTGGAAATTCTACGGACTTACTGTGAAACAAGATTTGAAAAGGATTTGGGAGCATCCCCACTGTTGCTTTCCAAAGAGCATAGACTCGGATGGATGCATCTTGCTTCCTGTGCTACTAGAGCGGAGAAGCAGTGGAAGTGGCAGTGGTCAGGCTGGGGAGCAGTAGCAGCCCGTTGTGCCTTACCTTCCCTCTGAAAGAAGGAAATTCAAAGGGCGCCACACTTCAAGGGTAATTTGAGCTCACAAGCTTTAATTAAATCTGCACCTCAGGGTCCTATATAGCATGGAAATTCAGTGTCTGCTGGCAAATAATTTTTTTTCTGATTATTATTTATTTTTCAGGATTTTAGTGCTTTTTTAATTTTAAATGGTGTTCTGGGGGAAAGAGGAGGAGCAGCATGTGGAAGATACATGACAGCAGTTTCTCTGGTCCTACGCTCACTTGTAGCAGACTGGAATGCACCATTTGGATTTGGTTTTGATTTTCAGCTTCTTGCAAGCAATTGCTACTTCCCATGGCAAGTCTCAAGATAGCCAACAAATTTGCTTTTCTCTTGGGGGAAAGAGGAAGGGGACAAATTGTGGGAAGCTGTATTTCATTTTCTTGGGTGTATTAAACAGAAATGAGTTGTGACACTGGCTTCTGCTTCTGGGATTAAATTCTCAAAAATATTCTCTGGGGCGATATGTTCTCCTCCAGTAAATATATAAGAGTTGCATCTTCATCAGAATTAAACAAGGAACTCCCCCGCTGTAAATGGCACATACTTATCTTGAAATCTGTTCTTGTTCATTCAGATTGTGCAGAAATGATGGATAATGTGTGGAGAGATGGGAAAAGGGGAAAAGCTGGGTGGGAAATAAAGTTCATAGACTGTCCAGATCCACTTTTTTTCTTGTCATGACCTGTTGCAGAAAGTCAGTCTGACGTAGATTTGCAGATTGCCTTGTACAGAGGTCACACATAGAAGAGTTCGTCACATGCTAAATTTTGTATTCAGTTTCTTTGCTTTTTAGCACTATTTGTTGGAGAAGCTTATAGAAGGAGCATGAGAAGCTTGGCTGGGCTCTGTCCAAGGAGTTGCAGCTGGTCTCCTAATTAAAGAAAAAGAAAATGAGATACAGGCCTGTGGGGATCTGTCAGACACAGATTTATTGGGCAGGATGGAGCAGCCCTTAAAGCTATTGCCTCCCCTCAGTCAGCCCATACAGTGTACATGCTCTGAGTTTCAGGACACTTTTGCAGCCTTGCGAAAATCATCATCTGGAGCACCCTTCTCTCCATTCTCCCTGCTTCCTGCCCAGTTTACAGCTCCTCCAATTCCACATAATGGCTGCATAATTCAGAAATAACATGTAAGATGAATTTATTCATATCAAAATAAGAGATACTGCACTCCTAAGTGATAGTGTGATTACCTTTGCTACCTCCTAGTCCTCCTCAGACATGAGTACGGAAAAACACAACAAGATTACCATTACTGAAAACAAGAAGAGCCTATGTGTGCTGACTGCTGCAGCACCAGCAGTTGGAAGACTTAGAAAGAAAAAAATCCCAACAGAAAACTAAAATCAAATGTTTTTCTGAAGTGAAATTTGTTGATTTATACTGATTTCTGCAATGTTTGGGACATTGCCTGGAGAGGATGAGGAAGAAGGACCAGTTCATCCTGGAAGTTTCTGCACTCTTCTCTTGAAGGATTTGCAAGGAATTTCCCACAATTTTTGTTTAGGGGGGGGAAAAAAAGAGGGGTGGGGCGAGGTGGGTGAAAGAACCTTACAAACAAGGTTGACAAAAATCTTCTTGTCATTCATTTGTGCAGTTCCAGGCTTTAGATAATGTTCTTTGGACTTCTCACTGCTTTTGCCCTCCTTGTATAGTTTAACCGCTCTGCAGGGTCTCAGGCAGAGGTATGCTGAGAGGGCACAGGTTTTGTAACAGTTACCTAATAATCTCACAATTCTGAGGACACAGTTTGTCCCAGGCTAATCTGAAGAAAATTTATAGCTGGAAGTGAAATCCTGGCTCTAGAGGAAGTGACCTCATGCTAATTTTAGTCTAGCTGGGATTTCACCTTCAGGAATGTGAAAGGAAAAACGTTCTTTTTGAAGGGAGTAAGCATCAGTTAAGCACTAGTTCAAGGTACAGGACCTCAGTAGGATAAGTGTTAAAAGTTAAATTTGTGCTTAAAATGTCTTTCTGAGATTTTTCATAAATAGAAACCTGAGTGCTCCCGTTGTGCACTCTGGCTGCAGTATTCTGCAGTGTATGCACCACTCTAACACATGTTTCTCAAAGCTGGGAGAACTATTGCACATGGTGTCATTCTTCATTTCATGACAGTGTTGATGCAAACCAGGACAGGAAGCTGTCTCGGATCACAATATATCACTTATTTCTTTTTTTTTTTTTGGTTCTTCTCCTTGCTGCTGGAAGGAAAAAAGCATTAAAGCAAAAAAGAAAGAACATACTTTGAAATATATGTGGATAAATGTTTCCTTTTGTGAGAAACTGTACACATTTTCCTTAGTCTTCTGTGTAACGTAACTCTTGATGACAAAAAAAAAATTAAAAATTAGAAGTAGTGTTAAAAATTGTTTTATAGCTACTGTTTCCTTTTTGACTTTGCTGCCTGGCTGTGATTACAGGAGAAGCTGATCAAGAGATCTCAAGAGTTGCAGCTTCCTGGGATTGTCTGTTAGAGGAATGAAGAGCAAAAGAATAACTTTCCGTCATGAAGTGTGTGCCAGTATATTTTCAAGTGTCCTTAAAAGACTTTTCTGTGGGCATAATTGAGTGGATTCAAGGACCTAAGAGGCCAGACCAACAAACAGATACTAGTCCTTAAGCTGTCTGTTTTTTTAGTTAAATGAAAGTCAGCAGTTGATCACGGTAACATTTCCTGTGTAAAAACTGGCTTGCCTTTTGCTGCCGGTTTGCTATTTGGGTTGTTTACATTAGGAAGCAGAGTGACCTTTAGAATTAAGTATTTCTTTGAGGAAGCATTGTTCCTTTATGGCGAATATATAAAGTTCTCCCTTCAGCAAGCAGCTGGAATCCAGCAGCAGGAGGCAGTAGGATTGATCTTCTGCTTTTCCTTAACATCCCTGTCCGCTTTTCAACTATCACTTTACTGAGACAGCACTATCTTGATTTATCTCAGGGCCAGAACAAAAGCATTTCTCTCAATGACCTTGAATTTCTTCAGACTCCTCCATCTGCTGGTTTGTTTCAGGCCTGATGTGACTGAAACATAGTCCTCCCAGCAAAAGCAGAGCCCAGCCCCTAATTTGGCCTTGCTTACAGTCTCTATTTGCAGTCCTGGCAGCTCAAGTGCTTTGCACCAAAAGCTGTAGATGAATGAAGGGCAATTATGTTCAGTGATTTGGGTTAATTTTCACTTGGAATAACAATATTTTTATTTCCTTAGTTCTGGCAGGTTCATTGTCATGTAAATTCTGGTGTACATGCTTCAGTGTAAGTGAAATTGATGCCTAGGGTATTAAGATGAAGCCCTTGAATGTTCTTTTCTCTGCTGCTATGGTATCTCATCTGTAGTTGAGTAGTTAGCTGTGTTGTGAAAATATTTGTTTTCATCTAGAAAGTCAGTTTGCAAGTAGTAGTGCCACAAATTCATCACTTCCCTTGCTGTATGAAAAGACATAAAGGGACCGTACTCTGCCCTTGGGGGGGTTGTGTGCAATCTTTCCTTCTCTTTTCAAAACGGAGTTTATTCTGTTCCGGAAAAATGAGAAAAAATAAGAGTTAGTCTTCTTTTCAGGTGGATATAAGATTGTTCAAAGTGGCATTGCATATAACTGCTTTTGGGAGAGGAATAGCCTTGGAAATGGAGGGTTTTGAGGTTGCCTCCTCATGTCGTGCCTATGCAAAGAGGCCCTCGACTGAGTGCAGTTATTGTATGATCATGAAGCAGTAAATTGCATTTCGTCTGATTCTTATTATGCATTCTTATTACCTTCATGTGTGGCCTGGGAGGGAAATGGGAAGGGAGGGCAGAGCAAACCAACTCACTTACCTCCCTGGTGGTAAACCAGAGTTTTAAATGTGAACTGATTTAGGGTAGGAGAAAAACAGACCAGCATCTGGCATGTCTGACTGCAGGCTTTTGCTATGTCCAGATCCTGTAGTTTGTGGAAATTGGGCTTCATCAGCATTGGAGGGTTTGGAGTGACTTGTGCTGCCATACTAAGGGTCACCTATATATGGTAGTAGTGAGTGCGTTAAGCTTATTTTGTACTGGCTACTAGTTGTCTTTCCAGAGGTAGGCTGGTTCTCCATGGTTATTTACCACGCAAAATTTTGTTTTGCAACTGAGAAGCTGTAATCATATTATAAGGAATCATTCCCATTTAAATTTGACTAATTTTAGCAAATTATTAATTTGGCACTTGTGTGTGTACATTTATGCTTGACGTTTTCATGGCTGCCTAATCGGTTAGTTGTGTCAAGTTCTATTTTTATTTTTATTATTTTTTTTTAGATTTGAGTTATATATAAATGGATAAACAATGTATTCATTTTATTTTACTGGCCAGAACATCTTAAATGTGGTGCCTACAAGAAGGGAATGGAGAAAGTTTATTAAAATATGCAGTTATTTAACTGAACTAGCAGAAGTTAGTTCAAAAGACACATAGAAGTGTGGTTCTGCTCTCCTTCCTTGCCCCTTCCATGCCACCTCGTCAGGCTGCTGCCTGAAAGAAGCTAGAAATCAGCAGAGCCCTAATGTTCCAGTACCACTATCCATAGACACAGGAGATGTCCTAACCTCCAGCCCCTTATGAAAAGAGAAATGATAAGTATGAAGACAACTGAATGATATCTGGAAGTCATATGATGTTGGCAAAAGAGGAATTTATTGTGGAAGAAAAGGATCAAGTAGGACAGTGATGAGTATTTGAGGACAGAGCTGAGTAAAAAGGTTAAAATATGCCAGGTGGAAGATGTTTTTTAAAGAAAATAAAAAGGATACACACTAAGATACGTGGCCTGAACACCAGAGGCAGCTTTTTGGGGGTTTTTTGTTGGTTGTTTTTTGGGTTTTTTTTTGGTTGGTTGGTTGTGGTTTTTTGGTTGTTTGGGGTTTTTTTTTAATATAATCTTTGCACAATCAATTGTCTTAAGTGCTCTAGACTCCTCCTGCCTTACAGTCTACAGATGTTTGGCGAAAACTTTATGAACACTGAGCAGTCTGTGAATTTTATCCAGGTCTTGACAACAATTTTATGGACTGATTAATGACCTGTGTTAGTGTAGATGCAGGTTTCCTATTCTGTTTGCTCGTAGTGTAAGTAAAACTTGCACAGACGTGGCTTTTGCAAAAAAACAAACAAAACCAAAAAGAAACCCTACCAAACAAAAAAACCTCCACAAACAAACAAAAAAAAAACAAATCAAGAAAACCCAATCAAACAGAAAAAAAACAAACTACCCCCAAACCCAGGAATGCATTCTCTTAAGGGGCAGCTTCAGAAGAGAAAGCAAAATGGAGACCTTTCCTCCCAAAAGCTGAAGACAGAAGAATATGTAAGCTATATGATCTATAGGGTAGTGTCTTGTGGCTCTTGAGAGCTACTTATCTTGAGTGCTTAAAGCAGAGAAAAGCAGAGTAGATGCTTCCCAGTGAACCAGCAGAGAAAGGAGAGCAGTGCTAGTTACTTTAACTCTTGGTTAGGCAAATAGGATTAGTTATGGGGGATTAAAATGATCGGATCTGAATTTTACTTTAATATAAGTAGGACCATATGTCTTTGGGGAACCCCATCTGGTTTCAGGCATTTTTAGTGGGAAAATGAGACAATTTCAATACCTCTGTCATCTGTTGTAGGGTTTTCTGGGATGAGTGGGAGTTGCCACAATTTCAACTTATTCAGTTCATGAAGTTCATGCTGGATTAATATTCTGTAAATAAAATATTTTGGTTTTGTTTTTCCCACTTGTCAGCTTTACACTGTGTTTTCTAAAGGGACAGAGACAGCCTGAAAATTGAATGTTCTATCAAAGAATAAAGAGACCTTATAGTTCATCTCTTCGCATAGCCTTCACTGTCCAGAAAAATCTGGTGTGACCATTTTTTCAGAAGGAAGTACATGTGGTGGTGGTAAATAATGTAGCTAATTTACCTAAGTCATGAAAATCTTCCATGTGTTCTTGAAATGCAGGTTTCTCAGTTCCCTTGTGTTCCACGGTGCTTCATCTAATATACAGAGAAAGCAGAGAAACAGGTGAAACTGTATGAAATAGGTGAATTAAACTCAGCAAAACAGGTTGGTTGTCCTTTTCTCCAGCATCTCGTTGTTTGCTTCAGAATAATTGTTTTGATTTAACTGAAGTTACACCTGATATAAAGATGATAATCTGGCATCGTACTGGTTGTCTTTATTTGTCCTGTGGGTGGATTTGTAGGTGTTACCAGCCAATTTGCTTTAAAATACAACAGAAATTATTTTTTTTTAATGAATAACCTAATATTCATTTGCAAGAAAAATCTTACGTATGACCTCATGGTTTAAACGTAGCCAAACATGAATTTGTAGGGTTTTGCACTTAGTTTTTCTGAGAAGGGGTTCATCTTTTTGCTGTCTTAGCCCCCAGTTCTGCTATTGACCTGGAGCGTGCAGGATAAAATTACTGTTTCATCCGCCACCTCATTTGGATCCTAAATGGCTACATCACCTCATAGAGTAAAAAAACAGCAATATAAAACAGAAGAAACAATACTGAGTGAGACTTGTATTATGAGGGAAAGTGAAAGGACCTGGTGCTTCTCGTCCCTAGGGAGGAGAGAGGAAAGAGCAATACAATGGCTGAGCAGTACGAGCCAAGCACAGGAGGAAAGTTGCTCTTTATGGGCTTCCTAAGAGTACCTACATGAAGCTTGGTGTAGTATGAGAAATCCAATAATACAGAAAGAAACAAAAAATTTACAGTACTAAATATTAATCTGTGCATAGCAGAAGAGCCACACAATTCTTTTATCCAGGGAAGTTGTATTTCCTTGTTAGTAAATAGTACTTTTGGGGTCATCAGATAGTCTGTATCACAGAGTAACAACACAATGTGTGTTTCTTAGTCCCTGTTGTACACTTGCCAGAAATACCATCCTCTGAGTTTGTGCTCTGAACTCAGGTGTTTATTTAACACAGCTTCCAGTATTTGTGAAAGACAATTCTCCATGATAATCATACTTGAGACAAGCTTGATGATAACTTGTTCTTATTTTCTCAATCAATAAGAATAAATGACAGAGGCGTGACCAGATCTGCTGTTTCCACTCCATTCTTGAACAAAAAGTGATTAAAACAGGGAACATCTCTCATGATCCTTCTATCTTGTGCATTCATTTATGCTAATACAAAGCATGGGAAACGTGCTACATACCATGATAGGTCAAATTTGATGCTCAGCCTGCACTTGCAGAATAAAAGGTAGTCTTCTGTAGGACTGCTTGGAAGGGATATGGATCTCCTTCAGAGGAACAAAGTTGGAGCTGTAGTTCTTTCCATAGGAAATACACATGCATCCAGTTGTGTTTGTTCATAACTCCTTGTATTTCAGAGCCAAGGAGAGAAGGATATTTTGCCTGTTACTGCTAAAGAATGTGCTACATGTAAATAGAGTAGCTGCTTTCTTTCATCATCTATAGCGGCCATCACAGAAACCTGTTGGAAGCAGACATGAAAAAGGGCACTAAATGTTGGTGAGCCAGTCAGCTACATATACTAGCTTTGGTTCATAGTGATGCTGGACTTCTCTCCTTACCAAGGCAGAGGGGCTTGGCCTTGTGGGGAGCTTGGCAGCACAGCTCTTGGCCAGAAAGCTCTAATCGGACTCCTACCTAGGGACTGGCCAGCATCTCCATTTTTCCATTAACCTGTGGCTAGCAAATGGTGATAGGCATTTGGCTTAAGGGCTTCTCAACCTCTGCTGCCAGAAAGGGTGAAGATGAGTTTCTGGTTCCCTTCCTTCACTTGCATGTTTCTGTAAGTACTTCTGAATCTCACCTCTTCTGCAGTAGCAGTTTTCTTAAGCAATAATAGGGGAAAAAAAAAAACCACCAGAAAAAAACCCCAGAAGCAAAATCCAACAAAAAAAACCCCAAAACACCAAACAAGCAGTTCTGCTTTTCTGTCTCTAAACTCTGGTGAGGTCACACCTGGAATAATGTGTCAACATCTGGGTTCCTCAATGCAAGAGATAGAGGTACTGGGGAGAGTCTGATGAAGGGCCACAAAGATGATGAAGGGACTGGAATGCCTCTTGGATGAGGAAGAGCTGAG
This sequence comes from Dendrocincla tyrannina, assembly GCA_035047865.1. Taxonomy (NCBI): domain Eukaryota; kingdom Metazoa; phylum Chordata; class Aves; order Passeriformes; family Dendrocolaptidae; genus Dendrocincla; species Dendrocincla tyrannina. The sequence goes on along the minus strand of JAWWMP010000116.1, from coordinate 54,615,662 downwards.
AGCTGAACTGTTGAGTCTGGAGAAGAAACACTCAGGAGGATCTCATTAAGGTGTAGGAATCCCTGAAGGGAGAGTGCAAGGAAGATGGAGTCAGGCTCTTTTCAGTGGTGCCTGGTGTCAGGACCAGAGGCAATGGGCACAAACTGAAGCCACAGGAGGTTCCCTCTGAAAATCAGGAAACACTTTTCTTTTACAGTGAGGCGTGACATTGGTTAATTGACTGCTCTCTTTTACTAGTAATGGAAAAGCTCATAGTTGAAATCATTTATTTGCATTTACCTTGACCAAGCAACAAGGAACAAACTCAAAAATGTTTGCCATCTCTGCAAGGTGTTAGCGTTGTTGCTGTAACAGCTACAAACTTTATAACTGGAACAGACCTGATTTAGTGAAACCCCTATGCTGTTACCACACTATTGTAGTTTTGCTCAGTTCTATGAATGCTTGTGGGCCTAACAAGTGTCCCCACCTAGAGAGGGCTTGCTGCCTGTCAGGGACATTACGCACTGACAGTTTATCTTAGCATTGCAAATACAGACCACCTTATGGAAAATGAAGTGCTCTACATTCTCTGTGTGTATGTTTATTTATCAATCTCATAGTTATCATCCATAGCAGTTTGTTGTTGAAGAATGGTAAGTTACCAGAAGGTGTTAGAGATCTTCATATAGAACTTTTTCCCCCCAAAATTTTCACATTTCAAGAAAATAATTGTATCAAACACATGATTTTTGAACATTTTTGACTACCTCCACTTACTAAAAGTAGCAATTTACCAGATTAAAATATTACACTGGAAGCATTTTGAAAAATGCAGAGCTAAAGGGGAAAGGAAACTGTGGATTTGATTTATTCCAGACACAATTAAGTGAAACATTGAGATCCAGACATTCCTAATTCTTGAATATTGTTCAAAATCTAGGTCCAGACATGAATCTTGCATTGGAAGGTTGACCAATTTATGTATATCACTGGGGGATATTTAGCAAGGTTTGGTTGGACCTAGAAGGTAATGACTACTTAATATTTTTGATGAATAGAGAAGAGTTAAGGATTTCTTGGAGATGGTCCTGAGGTCATCTTGCCTTTCACGAACACAGCCTGCAAGAAGACATTGCAGAGTGTCTCATATACTGCAAAACTAATGCCAGCACTGATAAATTCAGTATGTAGTGTGTGTCTTGGGTGAACAGAGTATTCTTTTTTTGTGATTGGCACAATTAAGATGATAGTTTGCTTAATGAAAACTTTCTTGATTTTATTTTTTAATTTATTTTATTTTTTCTGCAAATTTGAGATAATAAAGATGCAGTAATCTGAATTTAAGCTAAGACAAGGGATATTTTTCAATATGTTGTCTCAGTGTACCTTGCCAGCCTACCATAAAGCCAAGAATGAAATACCTCATATTTTAAGGACCATTCTGAAATGGAAAGCAGGGACTTCATCCTCTGGGTGCTTTTGACCTGATCCAAAGCCCACTGAAGTATTTCTGTTATCTGTGGTTGGCTTGGATTGGACTCTGTCTTGACAATGTGATTATGTCAGCAATAATATTTCAGGGAGCTGAAAAGGCAGCTTGATAAGGAGGGAGAGAGCAGGCAGGACTCAGAAATCGCTGCCACAGAGTAGACTGTTCACACAGTCTTGAGTGTTGTTCAGAAAGCATTGAGTACTGTGGAAAAACGGATCTGCTGCAGCAAATTGCTTAGGGATACTGAAGTCAAAGAGTATCCAAACATTGCTATGCAAGTTGTATTTACTGCTAATAGAGTTAATGTTTCATTAAATTTGGAAAAATGCTATAGAATTCCCCTCTGGGCCTCATGGAAAAAGTGAACCAACAGGAATGTTAGTTGTAACCCCCTTCTCAGATGCCAGGAAAAGGGGAAGAGTCCTTGAGGCTGCCATAAGCTAACAAGATATCCTGTTGAGGTCAAGAACATTTTTTACTTCCCCGATCTTTCTACCTCAGGCACAGAGAAAGGAACTTAAATTAGTCAGAGAAAATAGAAAACACAAAATGTCAGTGCTCTGCTTCTTAATTCACATGAAACTGGGATACACATGGGGAGAGGCTTTTGTCTGTCCTGCAGTCTTTATGGTTGCAGGGAAAAGCTGCCTGCTCCATGCCTGAGAGCTGGATGGAAGTAGGGTGACCATGCCTGGCTGGCTTCACCCTCAGGAATGCAACAAAGACTGGGCTGGGACCAGGGTATGCAAAATTTTACAATGACCCAGACATTATGAACTTCTGCACGTTGGGATATTAAGGATTACATCCTTAAGTGGCTTAGCTTTGAAGGCAGTAAGTATAGGCAGAGAGGGCCCCAGAAACCCCTGGTCCCTGATTCTCTTTTGTCCCTGAGCTGGGAATTAAGTCTGGCTCTGCTGCCCACCACACAGCTCAGACTGGAAGTGGGAAAGGATGCCCAGTACATAGCAAGGGGAAGAGGAAATCCCTGGCCACATGACTTTGCGCAGATGGTCTTAGGCTTCTCATATAATCCTGTGCTTTTGTTTCTTGGGAGAAACCCCGCCTCTCCTTTGCCTGAGTGTAAGCATGTGTAAGAGGCTCAGTGGGGGAATCTTGCTGATTTAATCATTCCTTACATGTTGTTTGCCTGTGTATGGGACAATTGAGCCTGTAACAATCAATCTTGCACGCTCTCAAATAGGAAAATGTTATGTATGATCTAAAATGTGTGCTGAATGTGGCTATTTGAAATGAATTTTATGGCTGAATAGGCCAGCATCGTGTTGTCTCTTTGCTTTTTTGAGCTTTTAGTTATTTAATCATAAGTCATGCCGGCAAAATATTTTATGTTTTTCCATTTAGCTCACTGACTTAATCTTCTGCTTCTGGAAATGTTTATATGCAGATGGCAAAAATAAAGATTTTGTAAGTAAACTGGTGGCTTTTTGATCATGTTAATTGAAAGGCTTATCTTTGTGGCATCTTTTTAAAGAATAAGACAGGAATTTCCTGAACTCCTGTTATATGCATTAAGGTAAATAATTTTTGCTGCTTCGTAGTCACATTGTGGTTGCTTAGGAACAGAAGTAATAATATTAATTTAGAAGTGTTCTCCTTTCACTTGTCCTTCCATCACATTGACAATTCCCAATTGTTGTGTTCTGTATGGTACTCTACCAAATATTTACATGTCTTACTGTATAGCCTTTGGTTGCATGTGTAAATCTCTTTCCTCTCACACATGGTCTCTGTTTTGGTAAAAGTAGTCTATTGCAGGCATTCCTAATTCCTGCACTAACATTCCTTGCAAAGTTTACTTGAAGAGCTCTGTTCAGGTCTTAGGGTTTTGAAGACATTCCAAATTTTAGAGATCTGCTAATTCTGTGAAGAAAACAAGACAATTCTGTTTCTTGTAAGACTGTTGCATTTTTTCCCATGATGAGGAATGCTAGGATTAGGTGAGATAATTACTGCAGAGCATGTTTGATTGCTGTTAAGTGACTGAGAAATAATCCATCATAAGTAAAGCTGCTGTTACTAGTAGCGTTCCCCTTCATTTCTATGTATATTAGAAGTGTGAACATGTTTGAAAGATCTGGCTCTTTAGGTATGAGTGTCATTTGTCTGCATCCTCTGTGCTGCTACACTAGTTTGTTTATACCTGTCATCTATCATATGGCAGATGAGAAGGAAAAAAATCAATAAATAGCTATTTTGCCTCCCACTAACTTCCCATATGTTGAGATGCTTCGTGTTGCTCACTTGGCGTTTGGGCTTCAAACTGTTTGTTTCAATTTCCTCTTTCATGTAATTTACTTCTCTACTTAGTTTGGTAGGGGTAGTGCTTATCAGCAACACATACCCTCTTTGCTCCAACTGAGCTTTTCTAAAAATGTTGAGATGATACATCGTGGTGCGCGTATTTGTGGAAGCTGGCGCCCTCCATCTTTCGTTGTACGGTGGGGATAACAGAACCTCTTGCCTACTTAACTCATGTGATTAAAATGGAACACATTGTGATGTTCTCCTCAATTAGCATGATCGGCTCCCGGGGAGCTGGCTGGGGTGGTTCGCATTTTCCTCTCTAATGAGTAGAAAAAGTCTTTTGAGAATTGCTAAATAATTCAGACCATTAGGAACCTGTCAACTTAAACAATGCCCTCTCTGACCAGAAAAATGGTTGTGAGCAGTTGGACACCCTGGCAGATGTTGAACTTGTTCTCATTGTTCACTCTGCTTCAGGCAAATAGCTTTGCAGCCGCCTGCAGGATTTCTGCGTTGCTCTGTTCATGCAGTTCGTGTGGGTGTAAGCAACACATGTTGGCCAGACTTCGTCTAGCTTTTATACCCCAGTATTTCTTTTAGTTAATTTAATGATACTGTAATAAGCTGCTAATATTGCCATTTACCACTTTAAGTGCGTTTGCCTGACAGCTATAATGAGAAACCACAATCAAGAATTAAAAAAAAAAAGGCAAAAAACCTCCCCTTCCCAAATTTAACTTCTTTAATATTCCTTTTGTTGTGTTAATTTCTTATTTTGCGTTTTGAGGTGTGTCTTTACAAGCAAAATGATTGGAAGTATTGTTAAGCAGAATTTGCTGTATACTCATCTAACCCTAGGATCTGAAACTTTTGGGGAAACATGCATGTATAAAATCAGATGCATATGCAGGATGACTTCAGATAAAATTCATTATAAGACTTATTTCATATGCCTTTTGGTTCGTGCTATTGAAGCAAACAGTGTTTTGACACAATTTTCTGAGAAACTTTGCCATACTTATCCTTCTGTAACATTTGTTTATGTCTGCAGATTTTTCTGATTTAATTGATGAATGAATGATCAGGATGTTAAAGGAAAATTATTTAATAGCTTTTGTTAGAAAACAACCCCTTAAATCTTCCTGCCCCCCGGCAACTGTGCTTCTGTCTTGAATGGGTGATCGCAAATAGTCGATCTTGCACAAGGAATTAGTTGGTCTGTTGGATCAGTTAATGGAACAAGCAATGGTAGTAACACAATGTGAAGTAATGTGCGCTTTGTAAATATTTATGTTGTAAGATCTCCTAGTATATTCTTGTGACAAATGACTCTGCCTTCAAATATTTTTCCATGTTTAATAGGCAAGGGTTTTTTAATTGCATGTGTGAAGGCTTCAGTTCTCATTTTTCAACCTAATGCATTCAAAAAACCTTTCCACTCATAATTTTATGAGATTTGTCCAAGCTTTAGATTTTTGTTCCTGCAAAGAACAGTCTTAAGGAACATTTTTACATGCATCTATTGCAGTAAAAGCTTTTAATTATAAAAAGAGCTTTTTAATTATAGTTAACCAAACTTTATTACTGTCCATTGTGTATTGAAAAAGTGTATTGCTGAAGTAGAGTGCTTGTCAAACAAGATGCATCAGTTTTGCTCTGTTGATATTGAAAGTACTTTGCCATCTTGATCTTGTGTATCAGTATTTCTCACTTTGTTTTTCAAAAATGAAGCTTTTACCATAAATTCTGAAAAGACTATTGAAAAGTGTGAGCCTCTGAGGCTGAGCCAGCAGGCCGAGCCCATCTGTTGAGGTAAATGCTGCTGCTGCTGAGGGCACCCTTGTTCTCGGGGTTAATATGAGTGACTTGTTCGTCTCAGATATTGCAGTGAGAACCCTGGCAAAACAACTCCTCATCTTTATTCCTGAGCATGATACTATGTGGTATGGGATATCCCTTTGGCCTGTTGGGATCAGCTCTCCCAGCTGTGTCCTCTTGCCCATTCCAGCCTGCTGACAGGACAGAGTGAGAAATGCAGAAACACTTGATGCTCTGCAGGCACTGTTCAGCAACAAACAGTGGTGTGCTATCACGACTGTTTTGGTCACAGATTCACAACACAGCACCATAGAGCCTACTATGAAGAAAACTAGTTCCATCCCACCAGTTCCTATGCAGGATTACTGAAGCATCATTGCAGACCAGGCTTCTTGCATCCAGCATGCTTTGTCATTGAAAACAAGTAGACAGGTTTGCTGCATAGTTCATCCCTTTTTTTTCCTCTCCTAACTTCCCATTTTTCAGTAATGCTTATGCCACCTGCCTTGCCCATCACATGACCATGCTTTATCTTTCTTCATTTAATTATACTGAGTTTAATAAGACAGGCACTAGAGGCACTTTGATTCCCCAACTATTCTCTGGAACACTTGAAAATAGATCATAACTACAAATAGTAAGCCCTTGTTGACAGCAGCACTAAAGAACCATGCAACATAAGAGTAAAGGAAAAACTTCATCTTGCTTAAAATTAGGCCAGGTGTGGTTTATTGCATGCCTAAAATGTAAGTGGATTCTCCCTGTTTGGACACTGGGAAAACCCATTTGAGGGGAGCACAAGGTGCATGGGGAGAGTGTCTGTACAGCAGCCCCTCATTTCTGCTGAGCTGGGCCAGAGCACACTGACTCCACAGAGAGGTGGGGATGGGGATCATCTCTTTGGTCTCTTTTATTGCAGCATTTTATAGGGAGCACAGGAGACTCTGCCAGAAAGGTGATATTCACTGAGGGAATTGTAAGTCTCTGTGATAACTGAGAGTAGAAAATTGTGCTTATGTACATCACATTTTCACTGCTTAATATCTATTCTGACCTATAGTCAGAGCTTAGACTCACAGTGATGCTGTCATTCAGTAAGTGAAATAGCCTGCTTTCTGGCAAGCAGGAATGGACTGACACACAGACTCCTGTTTACTCTTTTCCTAAACTCCTCTTAATCAGAATTAAGTAACAAATGACTTCCATAATTTTTGTCCTTTTGCATGTGAGAAACATTTGGAGATAAGACTGGGAAGCTGAGTGCGTGAGCACTGCTTTGCAGAAAGCTGAAGTCTCAGAAATTGAATTGACATCTTCTAGAGGAATTTCATGGGGTGTAAGTTTTGCCTTCACCACTGGCTGAATGGAAGACCACTGTGTTTCTTGTGCAGTTCTGCTTCAAGGCCAAAGATACCAGGAATGGACCTTAAGTACAGTTTGATGAGAATATTATTTAGCAGATGTTGCACGATTCAGTCATGAGATAAATAATGCTTTGAAATACATATCTGGTTATTATCTTGTTGACAATAACGTGCAATTATTTTTAGCGTTGGTTACACTTAGTATAGCACAACTTCCCAGATTTCTTGAGAGCTCCATTAGAGGTTTCTGATTTGAGAAACCAAATTTCCTACTTCAGACTTCTTTAATTCCTACACAGATCCTGTTTCAGAGAGCATGGGAACATGCTTTGGATTTCATGGGAAGATTCTCTACACATCTGCTAGTCTGTGGTTAAGCCATGATCGGCAAGATACTGATATCCTTCCACATGTGCCCATCCAGCACCCATCTGTGGAGTATTAGTCGAGGGACCTTATGGACCAGGGATTTTCACACAGCTCAGCTGTATCAGTGTCAAGGGGGCTAGGCAGGAGAGTGCAAGAGGCAAAGCTGAGAGCTGGTCTTTCAGAAACAGACTGGACTGTGTCTAGGAAAATGTATTATATAGGGGTGGCATATCTGTATAAAAGTAGGCTGACTTTAGGAAAGGGGGTGTATCATTGTCTCCACATGAATGCTGGGGATATGAGCATTTTCTATGTTTTTCTTCCTGGATTTCCATTACTTAGGAAACAAAACCACGGTGACAGTGGGATGTCCTAGCACTAAGTAAAATCTAAGTTTCTGTAGTGTAAAAGATATGTTAAAATAACTGTCTTTAATTTTGAGAATTCGTTTCTCTTCTATAAAAATAAGTTAGTGGCTTTTAAACATCTTTATAGAGGGAGAGAAATGAATTCTCAAAAAATTAATACACACAACTTTATTTTTATTTCCATTGTGGACTTCTCTGCATTAACTACAGTTTGTTTTTACTGCAAAACAGATGTTAAGAGCCATTGAACTAGCAGAGACATACATTAACCCAAGCTATGGAGTTTCCTCTTGCTGTATTGAAATACCCTTTAATTTCCTGTGTGACATAGCAGCTGCCTAGAAAATAAGGATAATGGCACCCTTCCCTTTCCCAGCAATGTTGTAACGATGATACCTTTGTGGAAGATTGTGAGGCACCCAAATACTTACAATAGTAATAAGAGATCAATCTGTTGTTTTCACCATGGGGCTTCCCTACTCTTTGTGCTCTCCAGACAATAACTCATTATGAGGTTGTCCCAAGTTGATAATGGCAAGGCAGTGGCTGAGAAAAGGGGGACAGAGTGGATGTGGAGACTCAGTTTTGGGGGTGTAATAAAGAAGGATCCTCATGTTGTAACCTGCAAGCTGGACTGTACCAAATAAGTCAAGTAAAAGTCAGAAAAGTATGCCTTCAGCATGCAGTCTTAGTGTGCTAAAAATAATCAGTTAAGTACATTAGAGGTGAAATTTTGAAAATAAAATTTATTTGAAAATACAAGAACTTGGGGATAGCAACTGGAATGTTCAGACCAAACTTAAGAGTGTTGAGTGCCTTGCCAAAAATGTGGGAATGCATTGATGGAACTGGCTGATAAAAAGTGGAAGACATAGTGAATACACAGGTGGGTTAGAAATGACATAGTGAATAGCTGAATGACTCCTAGGACAGGAATGATCAGATGCAGTGAACTTGAAAAAGGAGGAAGTATAGGATTGACTGCTTTGCACTAATAGCAAGAATGCCTGTTCACCTTTCTGAGTAACTCTCTGAAAGTTGAATTGAAAGAGAATAAACAGTTTATTACCTATTACTGGAAGATTTCGAGGCATTAATGTGATTCAGCTGGGTCCTAGGTTATGTTGGTCCAGGTATTTTTCATTGAGTTGAGAAAGAACCACTATTATTGAAAAGGGTGCTGGAGAGACATCTGTGGGAATAGTATTTATACTTCTGAATATTCATGCCTAAGAAAGATAAATCCAACAGAATAGGTGATGATGAAAGGCTTCTGGACTTCTGGATTGGATACTAATTTTATCTAAGGAATCATTTGCACATGATTTATTGAAGGACCTAAGAGATGGATTTGTGGGGGAAATGCAGTACTCTGTGTGAGAAGGGGATTAGGACCAGAGGCCAACTGTTGCCCCTGAGAGAGACCTTGTACTTTGACTCATGAGCTGTCATTGCTTCCATGTTAGTCCCAGGACTTGAATCTGGCCTGTTAGTGAAATAATTGGACCACAGCAATGCCAAGTGAAGAGAATATAACTGTACCAGGAACATGAAAAAGAAAATAGTCTGCTTTGCATGGAAAGTAAAGTTGTTACCAGAACAAGCAGATGTGAAGCCTCCGGACATATTTTTACTTGTAGAATTAGCAGTATGGGCATAAGTACATACTGCTTTATTAGGTTGTACAAAAACTGGCCTGTGGAACTTGCTTGTGGAAAGCTTAACGGAGGTCAGTAAAATTCAAAGAAGGATTTGACCTTTGCTGTGGTGAGGAGAGTGTATTCAGTGCTAATATTGTCAACCTGTGAAGTTTGAGAAGAGATCCAAGTCATTGCTTTCCAGTGGAGGAGTTAGCTGTAACTGGGCATTGGAGATGAAATAGAATTTTGTTCCAAATTACTCCAAAGCTGCTGGGTTCTGAGTTTCCTCTGTAATGAGTCAGGATAGTGGACACAGTGAAACAGCAGTCCACTTTTAGGTGGCAATTCCTCTGTTACTGTGCAAATCATTATTTCATTTTTATGGACATATATATTGATTTGGGGCTTTTGTGGGTTACTAATGATTTTTATTATAGTGTTCATGTGTTTCTTTTCAACTGAACACGTCATCTGCAGTGTAGCTTGGCTGTATTTTCACACTTGGCACTTGAATGTAACTCGGCAATTTTATTAGAATATTTGAATAAATGCCTTGTTTTTTTGGCCGAGTTTGTTCACCAACTGTTGCTGCAATCAATGAAGTGTTGAGCTTTTCTGATAATAAAGCGATTGTTCATGCATCTAACTACAGAGTTAACAGCTTAGCTCTGTATATTGAAACTTGGGGATTCTATTTGCATGTAAAGAGATAAGTTTTATCTGAGCTCAGTTATTAAAAAACAATTAATTCTTTCCACGGGAAAGTATAAACGTCTGACAAAAAAAAATAGCAAGGAAGAGAGCGCCAGAGTTTGCGGTTGTGTATGTGATGCTGTTGTGCAGAGTTGTTAAACACAACTGAGAGCTGTTTCTAAGAGTAGGTTTTCATGACTCTAACATTCCTGCTGTGGTTGGAGGAATTACATTTTTGCCAGGGTGTCTCACTCAAGGGTATTTGGGATACCCACTCCCTCCTAGCAAGTTTGGAAAAAAACATAAAAACGGGGGGGGGAACCCCAAAACTCACAAAAGAAAAAAAGAAAAGGAGGAAAAAAACCCAAGAGAGTTAAAAAAAAAAAATGAGGAGCCCCTGGAGCTACCTTCAGGCAGGCAAACCTCCTGCCATTGAGCAGCCTTCCAAGCAGCTTTCCTGTGGAAGCAGCCTGGAGGCTGAGGAATGTGGGGTCAGACAAGAGCTCAGTCACGGTGTATTCCCCGGCGGCCCCGGCATCGTGGCAGCCCGGCCCGCGTAATCGTTTCAGGCGGAAAACCGTGGAAAACCACCCTCTGGTTAAGCCTGCATCATGCTGTTCCACCAATGGAAAAAATTGAACTGGAGGAGGGTGTGTTGCCTGCAGACGAAAATACATCCAGCTTGGCGCAGGATCTGTTTTTAGTTCCTAACGGCGGAGCGTTTGGAAGTGCTAGGCAGAGTTTCCTGGCATGCCCAGGGCAGGGGCAGTCCGTGTGTCTGCGTGTCCGTGTGTCTGCGTGTCCGTGTGTCCGTGTGCCGCCCGGGGCAGGACTTGGGGCAGCCGGGAGGCTGCAGTCAGCGCCCTGCGGAAGGTACGTGGGACCAGAGATGGGGAAGGGGGATGTCGGGGGAGCACAGTCAGTTCTCTGCTCCCCGGCTGCCGGCCAGACTTGGAGCACGGAAAAAAAAGTGGGGAAGGGCTTGGGAAGCCTCTGGAAACGGAGGGCAGGGTGGGCTGCTGCGGTGCCAGGACCTGCAGCCGCGGTACTGCCTCTGCTATCAGTGGCTGCCCCCAAGATGAATGGTTTTCTTCCAGAAAACAGTTCTTGGTGGTCATCTGTCGAACTCCATTGCCTGAGTTGCTAAATAAGCCACTGCTGGGCTCATTTTACAGCTCCGCTGTAACAGGGCTGGATTTTTTTTTTTTTTTTTTTGAGTCAAAGTATGAGAAAGTATGTTTTATAGTACTATGGTTTCTGTAACACTAAAGTGACCCTTCCAATACAGTATATTGAATAATCCCTCTGAATCTTTTTTTTATTATTATTATTCTGTCTATTCTCAATAATACTTAGAGTGACTTACAATAAATAGTGTACGCAAGAAAGGGTGTTATGTTTGTGTAGTGCTGGAGGAAAAAGTTTCAGTCAACACTACTGCCACTACTGAACTGGGAATGGAAACCCAAAGCTTCTGTATCTGGCAGAGGTAGGTCCTGCACAGGTTTTGATCTTTCTGTGTAGATTTTCAATACATAACAGTGCATGAATTGTGAAAATGCTATGTTCTGTGGGACAGACGAAATAAAAAAGAGGCAAATACCAAGAAATGGAGAAGTGTCTTCTGCCCCCCTCTTCTTTTTCTTTTTTTTTGTTCTTAAGAGGGGTGATTAATCACTTGTGCAATGCAATCAAAGTTTGCAGCTTTGTTTATGCTTGTTGCTGATGTGGTCACTGAGTTAATTTTGTACACTGGTGACTTCATTCCGGAAATCATGCATTTATTCTCCTTTAGGGTGGATGCTTTGATAATGTTATACAATGTATAGCAAGTTACAATTTAGAGGCAAGGGCTGGAACTTATTTTGTCTGATCACCTTCGATAGGAAAAGGGTATCCATGTACCATGGAAGAGAGAACCCTCTGAATAGGTCACTCTTTAGCTGTGAAGCTGCAAAGCAAGATTTTTAGTGGGAAACCTAATGCTCGGTTTATTCTTTTTGTTCCTTTAATGTGTGAGTAACATACTGCTACTACAAGGGTACAGGAAAGAAAACCTTAAGCTGTGTTACTGTTGTAGAGCTCTTGGCATGCAAAAATCAAGATCTGCTTTCAATTTTCCAAGGGACTGTGTCTCAAGTTTACTTTTGTTGTCTAACTCCCAGATCCTCTGTCCTCTTTGGGATGTCCCAGAGCCAAAGGTAGGAAAGCATTTACTTTGGAATTGACACCCTCAGGTGTGTCAATTATGAACATGTAAACTGAGAAGTAGAAAAGACCGTCTCAAACGGGCCGTGGTTTCCCCCTCCCACTTGTGGAGCAGGCTGTGCACTAGGTGACAGGCAGGGAGTCCTACAGCCACTCCAGCCCGTGTCCCTCAGCCTGAAACATGCTGTTCTGCCAGTTGCTAATGGAAGTCTTTGGTGCCGTGGGTTAAGAGCTGGTCCAAAAAACTTGGAATGTGTTATGCCAAAAGGAACCTTTGTGGGCAGAATGTACTAATGTTACTGTCTCAGGTGGTTCATCCTTTCTGCCATTTGCTTCTCCTTTTGGTAGGGTCTGTGGGGCTGCTCAAGGTATGGTGTTGTGAGCTGTGTCCTAGCCCAAAAATAACCTTTCTCCTACCCTCTCCAAAGCTGATGTTTTGGCACCTACAGTTTTGAGTGAGTATGTGTGAGAGAATATCCCCATAGCTACCTGCTGACTATGGTTGTATTTGATAGCATGAGGTGGTTACTACTGAAACAGACAGGAACAGAGAAAGACACGTGTTTCTAGTGGAGCTTTGGGAATTCTGGTTTGACCAGAAAGCCCCAGTCTCCCCTTCTTTTGTTACTGTAAGGAGGGCTAAGGCAGAGACCTCTTCAGGAGTTTTTCTAAGTGAAGTTTGTAGATTTGAGTCTTCAAAGACTGAGTTCAGTCTCAAAAGTGTTGTTACTCCACAGCCCAGGGTGGGCAGCGATGCTGGAGCCCAGTTGTGGCTCCTTTCAGGTACACCTCCCTACCTGAGGCCTCGGGCCTTGAAATCCCCTGAAAGCACCGTGTTAGTCTGTATCAGGACCTGCCAGTATGCTTACAACTGGAAGAGGCTGAGAAGACTTTTCAGATCGCTAAGTTGATACCCCTTCAAGGGCGGGAAATAGACCCTTTGACATATCAAACTACTTTAACTAATGCAGCTACTGCACTGAGCACTGGCACTCCTGGTGTTTGTATTTTTTTGGGGGGGGTGGTGGTTATTTGTTTGGGGGTGCTTTGTGGTTTGTTTTTGTTGTTTGGTTTTTTTTGAACAAACTTAATAGCTTTTATTTAAATGGATATGCACTTTAGCCATTGTGTATAAATTCAATAACATTTACAAATGGTGAAATTTGTTTTCCCTGCCAAAGAAAAATAAGACCCTAGAGATTTAGATTGTATCAGCACTGGTTTAACATGATAAAGATCTTTGGGCTTGACTCAACCTTCCATACTGCACTAACTTGAAAGCTATAAGGCTTGATTTAACTAAGATGCAAGTGTCTTGGACCCAGAATAATAGGTTGAGTAAAAGACAGAATGATGTTCCAGGTATGGGATGTGTAATTCTGATATGATATAGCTGTGATGCAGTGTAGACCTGTTGGAATTGTTATTTTAAAAGAAGTAGCCAGAAAAAGAGTGTGTCCCTTTTTTGCGTCAAGTGTGAAATTAGAAGTCCATATGCAATGTAGGTATGATTCACAGCATGAAAAGAATTGTCTGGGGCCATAATGGCTGCTTATGTTTAATGAGAAAAACAATTTGCTTTAATTTGATCCGTAAGCCAGCAAACAGTTCCTAATACAGGAGGTTAGAATTCTATAGAGACTGATGAGTGAGTGAGGAATTCTGGCTTCAAATTGAATTTTTAAGGCAAAATAGTCCTATTTTTTTTTTTTAAGTACAGGCATACTTGTGGTGTTTTGGTTATTCATTCTTTGAATACAGTGATATATAATGCAAAGTATCCTGCCAAGAATACCATAGTATAATTATTATAGTATATTTTTATAATAGGAATGTGATTGAGATTGCAGGAATAAGAAATCTGCTTCTGATTTGTAGAAGCATGTGACCAAAGTGTGTAGTTCTAAAATAATACAGTAAATTATTTCCAGTAAGAAACTCCACATTTAATCCATTTACAGTGTTGTGCTAACCTGCCCCCCTCATTAATTTCACATATCCGTCCATACACAGCCATGCAGGAAGGGAGGGCAGGTTCACATTCTAGCATTCTGCATTACTTTCATATTAAAAACCAAAGTAGATTAAAAGTTAATTAAAGATTCAAACCTGTAATTCTGTATCCCTATAAGAATTCACAAAACAGAGTGATTATTTTGAAAATTTATGAAGACATTAGTATCTGAAAATTAGTTATATACAATTTCAAAGACTTGGTAAGCCATTTAAAATTGACAGAGTTTTAACCATTAGGTGAAAGGGGTTGTAGAAGTAATTTGAAAGAAAACACAGGAATTGCTCAGGCAATTAAAACAAACAAACAAAAAAACAATACAAAAAGCTTTTCCTGATGCAAAAATCCATTAGTGTAATTGATCTACATAATAAAACCCCTACAACATTTCTAACTTGATCTGCCATTAAAAGAAAAGAAGTTGGTAATTTCATATAAATGAGGGGACTCTCTGTTTCCTTTTTTTATTACTCTGAAATACTTTCAGATTCTTGTATCCCATCTCCTCTAATCCTGATGACAGTGTCCCGTGGTGCACTTGTGAGCCAGGCACTCAGGCCAGCTGCACGTGCAGAGACCCTGGCATTGCCTTTTCTCCTCTCCATGCCTCCCCAATTCCACATGCACAGTCTGGAGGTGCCATCACAGCCCTGCTCTGTGCTTGGGAGTCATTTCCTGCTCTTGTAGAAATACAGTTTTTAAACAGCAGAAAGCACATGATTCCTCTTGCTTCATCACTGGACAGTAGTTGATGGGTTACACTCTGCCCTTAACATATAAAGGCCCTTTGTACAAGTATTTATATCACTGTGGAGTGAGTTGAAGCTCTGCCTTTCTTTGGCAGATGTTTATACGCATGTGGATGGCTGTGAGGGACTGTGGATGGCTGTGAGGGACTGTGTCCAGTGGCAGGTACTCCTGGTAGGAGTCCTGTTCCCTCTTGAAAGGAACTGCACTGGTGGAGGTGACAATCCTTGTGTTGGTGAATAAAGTCTGAAGAGGTTATGACACATGGTTGCTGCCTAAACTACAAGTAAAAATAAAATACTTGGTTAGTTTATTTCTTTCTTTCTTCAAGAAAAGGCTTTCTTAAAAAGTTTAAACTGTGTCCTGGTGTGTCATTGTGAAGAACTGAGAAGATGGGGATTGGTCTCTTCTCCCAGATAACAAACAGGACCAGGGGAAATGGCCTCAAGTTGTGCCAGGGGAAGTTTAGATTAGCTATTAGAAAAAAAATTCCTCACTTGGAAGGGTGGTTAGGCATTGGAATAGGCTGCCCAGGAAAGTAGTGGAATCACCAACCCTGGAAGTGTTCAAAAGGCACCTGGATTTGATAGTATGATTTCCTGGTGAACTTGGCAGTGCTGCGTTAACAGTTCAATTCAGTGATCTTAGAGATACTTTTCAACCTTTATGATTCTATGTAGGATCTTATTTTATAGGGATGAAGCAGGTAGCTCTAGCTCTGACCTATTATATTTTAATCTAGCTCTTCTTTTAAACGCCTTTTCCTTGTTAATTATAGGAGGTTTTAAATTTAAGCTCTTCGGCTGTGCATGAAGAGTTTCACTCTTGGCCACACTAAAGACTCTCATGAGTTCCTTCATTTCTTAATGAGCCCTCACTCAGTGGTGCCATTTTGATGGGATGATACTATCCTCATCTGGACCAATCCATACCTTGTCTTTTTTTGTTATTATGTCATAGTTTTTGCCACTTCTGCATGAATGCCATGTTTAGTAAAGTGAGAATCCACTTCCCCATAAATCTTCAGTAGATTTGTGAGAAAGCTTCGGCTTCATTGGTTTGTAGATCACTTATTATTCATTTACCAGTGAAGGTTTGTTGTAACCAGCCCCCCAGAGGAATTCAAGACATCAAAATACATCAGAGAGATATCTTTGGTACATGTGTTTGTCTCGTGAGGGTAACTTCTTGATCCAGACTAAAGTCTAACATTGCTAGGATTGATTTTAATTGAGCCTCTCCAACATTCTGGTTGGCGAGATTGTCAGTCTCAGTCAGGGGAATCTGCTGAACCTCCCTGGGAAGAGCAGTCTCTTACCTTTCTGTAACTGGTGTATGACCACTGTCCGATGCTGACTGTGGTTGTGGGGCATTCAGCCTGCTCATGGCTCTGTGCTTGCTTCCCATCTGAAAGCTTGACATTTTCTGACCTGTAGTTTTAGTCTCAGCCTGGTTAATATGACTGTATGGGAAGCAGATGGCTGACAGTAGCAAAATCATGTTTGATATGTGTTCCCACTGTAGTAGATGAGAGCAGTGTAGGAGCCCATCTCCCTTGACTCAGATCTTCCACAAATTCATAATACAATAATTCCTTGTTGCATCTCGTAAGCAAACATAGTACTGGGTTATTATTGTTCTGATCCACTTTTACTTGCAATATAGTTAGGGGGTCAAGTTTGTAAACCTTTGAGAGGTTAAGACTGGAAAGGAAAGCACACCTTCAATTGCTGAGCACTACTTGTATGTGTGCTCACCTTAATCTAAGAAAATAATTTTCTCCTCTAGCATTCATAAAGCAGTCTAATTGTGGTGGTGATTAATGATGGTGGCAGGCGCTTCTCTGGAATGACGCCCAAGCTCGTGTGTTTGTTTTTCGAAGTAAAAAAAAATCTAGGAGAACTTTATGCAGAGAAGCCCCAAGGTGGGGAAATATATTTTTAGCTCTAGGGTTATGAGTGGTGTTAATGATTGGGTGTGGTCAGGATCATGAGGTTCCCGGATTAGTATGTTTGCATAGCTGGGTTTTTTAAGGGGAACCAGGGTGAAGGCTGAAAACTTCTTTTTAAAGGAATGTGGTTATAATTGAAAGCAAATAAACTCTTAATAGTCATCTTCAGGCACAGTGAGCTGCTTTTTAATTATGCTGATTATAATTGCCGAAAATATTCACAGAAACTGGTTCTGCTCACAAGAAGCATTCATCCCCCTGCACAGGAAGCAAGAAAAGTGTGTTGTCTTCTGCAGTAGTAGATTGCTGTGAGAAATATAGTGGTAGTGGAAGCTGAACTCTGTCCCCTGCACTGTAATTTCCAGGGCTTCCACAGATCAAATAGTGTAAAACACCATGAGTGTTTGGACCGAGCTCAGCCAGAGTTCATACATGACCACCACCCAGCCCCTGTATCACGCTGCCTTTGGGTATAAGCTGGCTCACTCTGCTTATGCTCCACCAGTTGGAATTAGCAGAAATAAAATTGCTTCACACAAATGTGAAACAAGAGAAAGTCTTGACAGCGGATTTCCAGGGTGATGGTCTTTGTGCAGCCTCACAGATGCCCCAGTGGACTATCCCAGTGGGTATTGAGTCTATCGTAGCTTTCTATATGGCTGGGATGCTGAGAAAAATCCCTTGGGGCTATTTCTATAGGATTTATTGACTGTTCTGTTGTAGTGCAATCTGATTCCTGCACAGACTGAGACAGTGTTTTGTAGTCATTGTACCCTGAGATAAATTTATTCGTTCACCCATTATGTGGCCTGTGTATGGGATCAGACATGTACAATGGACCCTGGTAGCAGCGGCTCGAGCCTTAATGAGTTGAATGTCTGTCTTTTGAGGTTCATGACAGCAGCTTGCTCGGTACCTACTCTGTTAAAAGGATTACCTAACCATTGCACAATCCCTATGGAGACCAGATGGTCTTTTTGCCTGTTACTTCAAACAAATTGTGTTCAGTGTTTCCTTATGAATAGATATAAGTCCTTCAAAGCCCCCTTCTTGAAAGTACTTTCTGCTCCCAGATGAGGAGTTCTGAACGTAAACTGATCGCTTGTTTGTGGTCTGTGCCTCTTGGATATAGGAAGGCAGTTTTGCTGGGCATTGCAATTTGTTCAGCAGCTTGGAGCTTAGAAGTTTGTTTGTTGTCTTCTGTTAACCTTGAATCAATAGTCTTTTGTTCAATCCAAGTTGTATATGACACTTTAAAAACTGTGTACATAAAAGAGTACTTTTAGCAGCGTAGGCAAATCAAATCTTACAAGGCAAGTGTGTCATAAGTAGCAACCTTCCAAAATGTTGGAGGGAATAAGCAAATTAAACAGATTTTTTTGAGTGTAAGGTGAAATTTTTGTGGCTTATCTGCTTTACCAAATATCTTTGTGGTAACAGCCGTGAATTTGTTTATAGGTCTGTAGCATCACTATCATGATATATCTCTTCTAAGTAATTTGTTTGTTAACCTTTTTCTAGGCTTGCTGTTAAGTCTGCTTTTAGTTCTGCAAGTTCTTCTAAAAATTTGGAACCTTCACCTTTGTTTTTGGTGGGGGTTGAAAAATACCTAGGTTACCAGTGAATTAATTTAAATATCTTCAAGGTTCCTTATACATTAAATAGCCACTAAAAGAGTCAAAAAGAGCAAAATCCAGCATGTTCAAGTCACGTAGGTACTCAATTGAAAATTATGAACAGTAGACATGGAATTTAGGCAGAAAAAAATAATTTTGGTTGTAGTGTATTAAGAATGATTTCTAGCTAAAATGCATGTTCCAAAACTGAGTCTAAGATATTGTACAACTTCCTTTCTACTGAGTGTTTCAATCCCTACAATGCTGGTGTGTTCTGTGAGGTCCAGTTTCAGTCCTTTTGCTTTGAGTTGTGGCCTTTACGTGCCAAGTGCAGAGCTGATGCATTCAGTGTTAGGAAGAACTTGTGTCTTGTTACCTTTGGGTGTGTGCAGTGCTTGGTGCTGCCTTTTTGTTGTTCTACTGGTAGATTAATTTAAAATCAGAACTAGCTTAAAGAGGGAGGTTACTGAGTGGCTCCTGGAGTGAATCGCGTGGGAGCCATTTGCTGCAAAGGTTGTAGTTGGAATCCAGGCATGGGGAAGGATAAACAGATGCTGTGGGACATTATTCTGATCCGTTTGGTCCACATTGTAATGGATCACTGCACAATCCTGCTGACTGTAATTGGTCTTCCAAAACGAAAACTGAAGTGGGCTCAAAGTTTGTCCTTACTTGTCAGTGAGAGGGGAGAAGGACAGAGTTAGAAAATAAAACACTTAGTGACTTATTTGTACTAATTCAATGCCAATTGTTAATGTATGTTTATAAAAAATGTATGTTTTAAGTCCAGGCATCCCCTTCACCAGAATTCTCCATTTGTGACTTCTGTCTGATTTTTAATTTTTTTTAAAATTAGTTTTGCTTACAGCTGGAGTAAAGTATAAGTTCTATTTGACTGAAAGCCTTGTTTTTTGTATTTTTGGTGTTTTCTAGGAGGGCTGCATGCAAACTCCATCCTGGTTTTGGAAAGCGTAGCAACTGGTCACGAAGGCAATGCAGAGCATGCTAGCTACTAACTGTGTCCATGTTTAAGAGTGATCCTACAGGTTTGCTCTTTGTTTTATACAATGTTTTATACAATGCTTTTAATCTAAAAGTGCTAAGGGCTAGAAGTGGGGATGTTAAAACATATGCAGACCCTAGAAGATAAGTTTATGCTTTCACAGTGGCTTATTTTGATGAAATTTTAATGAGGTGGCAGTGTATTCTCCTATGAGTGATAGTCTGAGATCCAGTGTGTAAAGCAGAATAGTGCCAGTGGAAAAAGCGCACTGATGTTGTTTCTATAAGTTACAAACACTGCAGATTCACTCTGCGTGACAAAAAAACAGAACAATTTTTTTTATTTTGGAGTCCACTTTCTGTAGGTTTGAAATCTTTGGTCACCTCACTGTGGCAACGTAACTGCTCCAGTGTGTGCCATTCACTGTGAATTCTGTGAAGACCTGAGGAGCATTTTACTAAGTGAACTATCAAACTGTGCCATGCTGAATGAACATTATGCAGTTTTGTGCTGTGGTGGAAGATGAGGCTATTTGCTAACCAAGTTATTTTTTGTTTGAGTTTTGGCATGGTTTTTTTTTCCTTTCTCCTAGATTAACTCAAACACAAAGCTGGAGTTTGCTGAGTATTTTATTGAGGCAACATTTGGTTGCACAGAAATCAATCAAGCTGAAACTGCAGTGGGCTTTTCTCCTGGCAGAAGGGATTTCTCTGAAAGTACAGTTCACTTTACATCTAAGTTATGATTATCTTGCTGTCTCCCTTTCATTATGCCATTGTTTTTGGGAGCCAGAGATTTTGTAAGTTATAAGGATGTTGCCAAGTGTGTGGGTGGAGAAAGGTGTTGACATGATTTCAATGGAGTTAGATTCCAGCTTTATAACAGCAGGGTAATGAACCATGAAGAGAATAGGCTTTCCTAGTCTGCCCTTAAAATAAGTTCAGCTATGAATTTAACGTTGTACATGGCTATTTAATGGCTTTTTTTGAAACAATTGTTTCATGCCATTTTTTAAATAGGCATTTTCCTGTGTAAAGTGTAAAAAATGGTCTGTTATTTTTTTCTCTGTCTTCTAGCCATTGTTTCTAATGAAACTCTTATTAATTTAGTGGAAAATGGGGAATTCAGAAAGCCAATACAGTCTTCAGGGATCAAAAAATCAAGCTGCTGCTACAGTCAGTGCGAAGCAGAAGCCTTGCTCTCTGAAAATCCGCAGCATTCATGCTAAAGATGAAAAGTCTTGCTCTATGCGTGGATGGGGGCATACTAGCAGTGGCTCAAACTACAAATCAAGGTCTCTTGCCAGAAGCTGCCTTTCACACTTCAAGAGTAGTCAGCCTTATTCAGCTAGACTTGGTGACACTGTGATGAAGGTCTCCAAGAGCAATGCCCATGCCAAACACAGGACAAATGCCTCAGGGGACTACTGCCAAGGAAATAATGCAATGTTTTTGCCGGAGAATGGTTTCCACTATATTGGTCTCCAAGCTGGAAGTAATCATGCTGGCTCTCGAGAATGCAATGGCCACATTTTGAATTGCTATGGAAAGAATGAGAGTCTTGTGTCAGCCTCCCCATCAGGGGACAGAAGGAGTCCGAAAGTTCTCATTAAAACACTGGGGAAGCTGGATGGTTGCTTGAGGGTCGAGTTTCACAACAGCAACAACAGCAAGGTACCGACTGAGGAATCCAGTGGACCAGTGCAGTTGCTGAGGTATTCACCTGCCTTGGAATCTAAGCCAAATAACCTGCTGGATGTCAGGAGGAACTCCAGTGCAGACTGTTCTTCAAGCCATCGCCTGTCACCTACTGATTCAAGGCTTCGATCTAGTAAAGGAAGCTCCCTCAGCTCTGAGTCTTCATGGTATGACTCTCTCTGGGGAAATGCTGGGGATATTAATGAGCTGGATGGTTCATATTTGACCAGGAGCACTCCAGATACAAGCATTCATGCCAGTTTCCCAGCAAGCGACAACAAAAAGTCCTTCAACCAAAGTTCATCTCTTTCCTCACTCCGAGATCTCTATAAGGATACAAATTTGGAAAGCACTCCTCCACCTGGGATCAGGCTGTCTGATGAGTATATTGACACTCCTGGTAGCCTAAGCAACCGTGTCTCATTTGCCTCAGACATTGATGTTCCTTCCAGGGTAGAGCAGGGAAGTCCTGCACGTTACACCTCCTACACACTCCCATGCAGAAAGTCTAAGCCCCTCGGTGAGGATGCATCCAAGAAGGATACCTTAAAAAACCGAATGCGGCGCATCAGTGACTGGACGGGAAGTCTGTCAAGGAAGAAAAGGAAGCTGCAGGTATGTACAAACCCAGCCTCAGCGTCTGAAAGTTGGTTTGTAGATTCCTCTTATAAGTGTAGTGATTGCATCATGTTTGTCTTTCTTGCGAGATAATTACTTGCTTATCTCATCTAGTAAATTGTGGAATTCTGAGTACTGCATCCCTGGTGCTGTCTGAAATGTCAACAGCAAAAAAACCCAACATGTTTGCGTGTGCAAATTTTCCCTTCTTGTTTTTGTCACCTTTTAAGTTAACTCCAGTCTTTGCAGCGTAATGTCTCAGTGAATTTGCTTTTGAAATAATTGCATTACTTAAAAAGTGACCTGGGAGTTTATAAGCCTTCCTTTTGTTTCAACTATGAAAATATAATGCTGTATATATATGCTATTAATCACTATTCTGTACTATATTATCTAAAGAGTGTAGAAGGAGCACTAGAAGGTAGCTGTCTTTGCAGATAGTCGTGTCTGTGTTACTGGCTTCACCACTTACTTTGCTTTCACTGTTGGTCTGTCTCTAGCAAGGCAAGCAATTGTATTGACCAGAGCTGCTGGTTCTGCCTCCACCTTCTCTGAAGACATTCTGTGAAGCAGCCTGCTCCTTCCTGTGTGTCAGCTTAGTTCACCAGATGGAAAAACTTGACTTGCCATCTGGCTCATTGGGAGACGGTAGTGTGAAGAAGGAGATGGGAGGAGGGCAAGAGGGAGGGAAAGGATGTTTCCTTAGAAGAATTTAAGACTAATCCCATTAATACGAGTTTAGGATGCCTCTGGTCAGGAATGAAATTCTCATCTCTAGCTGTAGGCCCCAGAATTGGGCTCTAAATACCAGACTGTTCCTGGACTCTGCACAAGAGTTTGCAAGCTGAGATGGAGGGCAGAGACCATTTTTGGTTTGGTTTGTTTTTTTAGCCTTCTCTGGTGTTTCTCCAGTAGAAACAGTGACTGTGCTTCCCTAAATGAAGGATGCACCCTTTCAGCAACATTGAGGAGGTTCTGGCCACTTCAGAAGTTAGCAGAGATGAAGGGAACACTCACTTCTGCAACTTAGGCAGCAGCTAAGCTGTAGATCATAATACATGCTTGATGTGAAATGTGGACCAAACGCTGTCTCCTGTGTTGGAAATTCAGACAGATATTGTGCTTAACAGGCATCTGTCATTGCAATATAAAACTGACAGACTCATAGGCTCAGAAATGAGGTCAGAGTAAAGTTTGCTTGTGTGGAGTCTAGGTAGCGGCTACAGAACTGGGAAATGAAAATAGGAACCGTTTATTTGGATCACTTCTTTTGTGAGTTTCTGCTTGTGTGTTTTATCAGATGATGTCTTTTCACCTTCTTACTCAGCTGTGAAAGAGAAGGCAGAAAAAACTGGAATCACTGAAGAGTGTCAGCACTGTGTTCCAGGATTTTTTACTGGTTTCAACATCTGTAGCTGTTCTGGATTTTACTGCCAGGCTTTACATATGATTTCTGCATCCCAGATCTTTGCTGTGTATTACTTAGTTATGACATTTTCAGAATGGTATTTGTGGTGTGCGATTCATAGCTGTTTTGAATTCACTGTGCAGTGAACTGACTTCAGACACAGCAAGGAAGTTTGGCTGGCGAGATTGCATCAAGCTTGAATCAGATTCTGGTAGAGGGAAAACAGCCCTAGCTCTAAAAATGGTGGTTTCTTAGAAAAAGGCATAGGAAATGGTTAGTCATTGATTTTAACCAGCCAAGTATCCAGCAACAGGAAGGATAAGAGGGAAGTAGTGAATGCTTTATAATTTTGCAGTTCCTTGTGAGACTTGCTCATTTCCTTTCCATCTTGCAGGCTTTGAGTAACCTGCTGTCTCTACTGAGAGTTGCCCTATTAGTAATGAGTATGCTCTCACTGGGTCCTCTGCCTTAAAAATGCAGAAGTATCATGCATGATTATGATCTGTCATATGGTTAGTCCCTGTTTGCAACACTGTTCTTAGCAGTTGTAGCCTCTGTGCTTTGCTCTGAACAATGTGTCCCTTCCTCGGTACATTACTAATAACTGATTGTGAGTCACTTGGGTTGAATGTAGGTGAAAGCTGGAATATTTCCCTATAAGTGGGCCTGAGTGCTGGTTCTGGCTGGGTGGATAGGTCCTGCCAGGTACCCCAGTGGAAACAAGTCAGCCAAGCTGCCTGCTTTGTAGGGACTCAGAACCAGGAGGCACAGGCTTGGGATAGTGAAGTCAGACCCTTGATGCTAGAAAGGCAGTGGAGTTTAATCCTCTTTGTGAACAAATTGCAGCTTAAACACAGATAGGCTTTTCCCCATCTTGAAAGCTCTTTCCAAACACTCTCATTCCGATGCTTGTTAACTGGCAGAGTAAATATAGTCCCAGCTAGTTTGTTTTGATGTCAGCGTTGTCTGCTACGTTAGTTATTCTTCCATATTAATTAATCTGTTATGATTTATTTACAGGGAGAAATGGTGTCTTTTCTTGGCCCACATTTGGGGGGCTATGCAGACTCTCCTTGGTCTCCCATGTGAAGATTGGAAGTCTGCTTTCTTTTTCATTCTGGCACCCTTCCTCTGCACCTATTTTAAATCATCCATAAACAGATTTGCATATGGGATATTCCAGAGGAGTCCTTGCCTGTGTCCTGTCGAGTTACTTGGATGTTTCCTTATGACTTGATCCGATATGTGCTAGAATTGGGTTTCCCTTTCTAATAATGGTCTTGCATCAAGACTTGCAGTTCATTCTGTTCCATGGCCCAGCTTTTATTGCATGAGGGTGTCTTAAAGTGTTCCCTCAATGCATCACTGGTACTCTACTGAAGAGAATGTCATCATTTAGTTCAGTCTGTGCTGAAGTGGCATTGGAGTGATGCTGTATCACACTGCAGTATGTGTGAGCTGCAAGGTGTATGTGATGCATGTGAGATCTATGGACAGAATTTAGGCAGACTAGCTGTACGTCAGATACTGCTAAAGGTGGTGGTGTAAACTCAGTATGCCACTCTATAACATGGAGAAAACTAGCAAATGCTGTGTTGAAATGAAAATCCAGCCACCAGAAACAGCTGCTGAAGAAATGTTCTTCAATGAAGTAAAATAGCCTCTTTATAGGAGTCATATCTGAAATTTTGTGACTTTATAAGCCAGAGCCCTTAAGGGGGGTGTAAAGAGAATTTAAAATAAAAGTACATTGAGCTAACCTCTTTATTTGACTTGAAAACACATTTTAGATTCTCTTTTTAGTTTGGGTCCTAATAAATGTAGCAGGCTGCATTGTTTCCTGTGCTCTTCTTTACAGATAATTATTACATGCATCACTCTGTCCAATTGGTATCTTAGCTCCTTTATCTTTTGCATTATCTCTAACTATTCCAGAGTATATCTCAAACACTGAGAGATCTCCTTAAATACAGCTAAGCAGAAATGGTGGTAGTTTTCATATCATCACTAGATGCAATGGAGGGAAAATGAGCAGAAAGTCACCTGGCAGGGAAATCACCAAGAGCAGCAACTTAGGTCAAACCTTTACAGCGGTTACAGGTAGTGCTACAGTGACAGCCTCCCCAAAGACCAACAGAGACTGCCTGACTGTCGGTTTGGTTCTTTAAGAAAAAAATGCAGGTGATGTTGTCACGGTGAAGTGTATATATTAATTTTTGATCCTTTGTCCATTTACTCTGCTCTGGTACTTCCTCATTTCTACCTTTTCTCTATGTGTAGAGGAAACATAGGATATGGGTAGTGGCTGTTCATGGACGGGTTGTATCTCACCCTTTTCATTAATGTTTGTTGTTTCAGTGGTGAGTTTTCACAGCAGACACCTTATGTATGTGTCTTGTGTTGTTTCTCTCATTAGTGCTTTGGGTCTGAAAGAAATACATATTCTTAATAAACTGTATGCTAATGTTTGCTAGGGGACACTAGCACTTCCTAGGGAATAGTCAAACAATTAAAATGCAGGATTTTGGCACACAAGTACAGTGACAGTAATTAAAACAAGGGTGGAGAAAGCTTTCAGTTTCCCACTGAACTGCAGATGGCCAGCGCAGTTGTATAATCCATGTTCTACAGTTGCTTTATGGCATTAACGCATTACATGCAGGATTATTTCCTGGTTTGACACCCCCTGTGTCGATTTTCTTCTTACCATGTAAAAAAACATCTAAACTATTGATATTTAGGGGAGTTTCTCTTGGAGAACACTAATTAACATTCTGCAGTGAGATTTGAGGAAGAGTGCTCATCACCAGACAGTGATCTGAAAAGCCAGACTTGAAGTTTAATGTGCTGTAAGGGAACATTCAAACTGACTTTTGTGAGGCCATGGCCAGCAATGTCCTGCTGCTTGAGAAGCAGCTTGTCTGGCATTGCCCGGGAGGGCGTGCAATCCCACTGTTGCTCTTGGCCGGGTGCTGGAGGTCCTGATGCTATCAAAACACAGCACAGCTTTTCTGCTTCAGTTTTGAAGAGCATCAAGTAAGAAGCAAAGGAACAAAAAAGTAGTTGTTTTCAAAGCTGCTGGTGAGAACAGCTCACAGGAGACTGATGTTTATTTACTTTGTTCATGTACAGTAGTCTATGAGCAACAAAATGCTTTTAGAAAAGCAGTCTAAACTTGAAAGCATAATAGCTTTATTGTTACTTAGGGTAATAGTTTCACTTCTTGAATCGTTTATAACCATCTCTTCTTTTCTCTTCCCTCACACTTTTACTGCAAAAGGGAACATGTTTTTTAAGTTTTGGTTGCTTTTAAATAGTATTGGCAATGCTTGAGTTTGGAAGACAATAAATGGCTTCCTAGGATGGATGGTGTGGTTCTCAAAAGTGAAGTTAGTCCAAGGAGCTCTGTCTTGGGTAATACAAAAATCCCTGTCCATCACTGGGTCCTGGGAGAGTTGGGAGCAGTCAGCACCCATTGGTGCTTGATGAGATAATCAAGCTCTTAGTGGGTTTCCAGCAAGTCAGAAAATACACACCTCTCCACTCTGGAGACTGGGTTCATGCCAGTCAGCAAGCATGTCTTTCTATTTTTAAATCACATATTCTGTTAGATTAGATTTCAGTCAATTGATCAATACTAACATGCTTAAAATATTCTCAACTTCTGACCTTATTTTTTGTTGGCTAAGCACAGCTTATATGACAAATAGAAAATGAAGGTAAAATCAGCTTTGCTCTGCTGAAGAGGAATCTAGCCACCTTGCACAAATAGGATAGCACTAAAGTATTGAAAACCCTTTAATAATAAAACACCTGTTGTGACACAGCTCCTGTTTGTGCTCAAACAGACATGTAAGTGGTGGTCCCTGGGTTTCAGATGGAGGATGTAATTGTCTGCTAGAATACCTCAGGTTTCAGCTAATGGAAGCCACAGTAGTTACTAATGAAATTTGATATTACTCACAGGTTATCAAAGAGTTATCAAAGTCCTCAGACTTAGTGGTTATGGTCTAGTGGAGTTCTACTGAAAAAATTGTGAATGGCGGCACTGGTGGTGGTAACCAGCTGCTGAGGCAAAGCCTATGATGTAATGGTGAAAAGAGGTGACCCTTGATGAAGGATCTGGAAGTGGCTAAACATGAAACAAATTTAAGTGCCAAATGAGGTGTGTCTTTTGATCATAGCTCCAGTGACTGATCACTGATAAATTCCTTTATTCACAGGAGCCAAAGTGCAGAGATGGAAGTGAATACTTAGACAGCAGAACAGACAACTTCACTACAGACACACTGGCACCATCACAGCTCTCCACCTTGCTGTGGTCACCTGGTTCCAGCCATGTCCTGTCCCAGAGAAGTGAGTCCACCAATGCAGTCAGCAGTGATGCCTTGAGGCAGAACATTTATGAAAACTTCATGAGGGAGCTGGAGATGAGCAGGATGAACTTGGAGAATACTGACACCTCCTCAGAAACAGAAGACTCCAGTGGCGAGTCCCTCAGCTCCTTGGAGCAGCTGGATTTGTTGTATGAGAAAGAGCAAGGAGTAGTGCGCAAAGCAGGTTGGCTGTTCTTCAAACCCTTGGTGACGCTGCAGAAGGAGAAGAAGTTGGAGCTGGTCACACGGCGGAAGTGGAAGCAGTATTGGGTCACACTCAAAGGTAAACCACTGTGTTGATACTTCTGCTTGGCAGCAGTGGTTCTTTCCATCATGTCTCAGGAGCCTTTAATGCATGCTGGCTTCTGTTAGAACGTTTAGGGGGACCAGAAAATCATAACTACTTTTACAAGGTCTACCCACCACTTAAAGTGAGGTATGTGCCTAAGCAGCCCACTGAATTGAGGTGGTGCTCAGTTGTCTTTGGTATTGCGTGTGCAGTCTTGGGTTTCATACCACAGAGGGAATTATTTAGTCTGATTTCCCAATTTGTGCATTCACGCAGAATTGGGGATTTAAAAGATGGTTTTGTATGTTTGAAGGTCAAAGACCAAATTGAACTAAAGCTGAGGAAAATACCGAAGTTACACGTGTCTTGGAGGGAGTCAAAATTTAAGGGTCAGGAGAGGTCAGTGGTGCCCAATTCCTGTCACAGACACACAGCTCCTTAGGCTCTTCTATGAAGTTTACTTAAAGATGGGGTAGGTTAATGTAAAAATGTTTAGTTCTTTTCCATGAGGTGAACTCCAGATTGCCAGAGGTTTTACACAGAAAAGTGTGTGGTTCAGGGCAGAGGAGACTGAAGCAGCTGCAGCGGAGGAAGCCTTGTGGTGCCCAGGGCATACTTGCGATGCACCATTCCCAGGGCTTGCCAGTCTCCCTCCTTTCCCTGGATGGCCTTTCACCTTGCCCAGTCCCTGCAATACCAACTCCTTCTGGCTTCTGTCATACCCAGCTTCTCATCTCCCGTGAAACAGCCCCGTGGGAAGGGAATCCACTAAAAGGGGTGGCTGCAGGTGTGATTGTTGTGCTCAACGCTGCTCTCTCCATGTACATTGATGGCTCAGAGGGTGCTGCAAGAAGTGTTTGGGTGTCAGGAAGTGTGAGAAGGAAAATAATGTCTGTTGTGGGGAGGGTGAGTTCATAGGCTTTTTTTTGAAATGCATCCAAAGGATTTGCCTTTCAGTAAATATAATGCTAAGTTAATGAGTAAGGAAATGATCAAACTTAATAATTTCCTAGCATTTATGGGGCTAGAGGAGAGAAAATAACAACTTTCCCACAGGTTGCCCTTTTCAAAATTCTGCGTGGGTGTAGGCCTGAGGAAAAATGAACAGCAAACAGCAAGTGCTGCTAATGTTGTCCTTGACAGTGCTGATTTAAAAGAAGCAAACTTGCTTAGAATGAGGCAATTCTGCCTAGTAATTCAGAGACTTGTTATCAACGGAACAAAATATAGGCAGCCTGAACAGTTTAAATCACTTACCCTGATCATCGGCATGATTCATGCTTACAAGAAGTGTATACGAAGGGAAAAACAGTATCTGAATTCCACCCTCTTATTGTGTGTTACTGAATATGAGTTTGATCTGCCTCTTCTAAAATTCAGTTAGTTTCTAAACAATCATATCAAAACTCTAAGCTGAAGTAGATTATATACTAGTAGTTCATGTATTTCTGGGATAGTAAGGCACTGGCAAAGAAATGTAGGTAGGTGCTTCATGTTCTTTTTTTGTTACAAAGTTGTCTTATTGGTGACCTTGAACAAGTTGCATCTCTTCTTGCTACCCAAATCTCTGTAACTTTTTAAAAAGCTTTATTAACTTTTAACATTATAAGTGTTAGATCCAACGCTTTTTACTTCAGTGGTTGATACAGCTGCATTCATGGTGCAGAGTCTCTCCCATTTTGTTAGCTGTATTAAGTATGCATTCTTTATTTCCTTGGTCTCTTACCTTTATTGTCTTGTGGAGACTACTGATGCCAAAATAAACTTGCCTGTCTGTATATTAAGGCGTAGTTCTGTTATTGTAATATGCTATATCAAGATCAAGGCACTTGTTTTGGTCCTCCTTATACAGGGTTTTGAATAAATCTCTGTTTAGTTTATTCTCGAAGTTTAAATAGCCAAGGTATTTTAAAGTGTAACTTAAAATAGTTACATATGCAGATGGAGAACAGCATGTTTCTTTGCACTCTGTTGAGATGTGTTTAATTATAAATATGCAGGCTTATAGCCATCTGGTTACCTGCCAAACTTCAAAGTATACATGTCCTGAGGCCTCTGCTCTCCTCTGAGGGCCACCAAGACCTGAGCTTGATTAGTAACCCTGTACTACGAAGAACTCTCTTTTCCATCTGTCCTGTGTAATTAGTTTATTTTAACAAGGAAAATTGCTTTCCCATTTCCACCCTTCAGTTCAAGTTTTGATTAAAATACTTGGACAATAATCTGTCCCAGTGGGTCTGACAGAACTGACGAAGCTAGCTGCTTCAGGGATCACTTCCCTTGATCTGAAGGTATACCTGGGGCGCCATGCACCTGAGCGTACATTTATACCTTTCAAAATTTTTTATTCATTTGCACATAAACTGTAAGGATAAAATACTGCTTATCTTCAGCTATAGTAAGTAGATGAAATATGGGAGTTTAAAATAGAATTTAATACACACTTTCCTAAAATGCAGAAGTGGAAGTGGTTGTACATTCCTGCTGCTGCTGAATAAGAGGTGACTTGGTTTTGTTTGCTTAGTTTGGCCTGTTATGTTCAAATGATTACAGATCATGCCTGATATGTAGAGTGTAACAAACCATGTCCTTCTTTCAATGTAAAGCCATTACCCAAAAGACACAGCTGCATTGGCCAGGATTTGAACCCAGGCCTCATGCATGGCAGGCAAGAATTCTACCACTGAACTGCTGATGCTAGTGTATTGTATTTGTATTTTAGTAATAATAATAGTAATTGTATTTTATAATAATAATAATAATGTAATAATTGTAATTGTATTTTGTAAGTGGAGTTCAGTCCATGACTCCTTGAACAGGCAGATTGGTACATTGCAAAGGAGAGTGGCAGGAAGGAAAGGCTGACAGGGATAGAGAGGATGGGCCCTTCGTTAGCCAGCTTCACTGCCAAAGGCAACATGGCACTGCAGTCATACTGCTGTGGGCTGGGATCAAGTCTCTTCTGCTGCCTTCCAGAAATAATTTCACTTGTCACCTCGGGGTTGTCACCATTAAGGATGAAGTTTGTTTTCTGGATGCAAGTTTCATACCTTAGGCAGTACACTGTTTACAAGACTGAACATGCTCAAACTCAGTCCCTGTAAACTGTTTTAAATTATTCAGAATTGTCTTAGTCTCCAACTTGTAGTTAGATTCGAGGCAATGTGGTTTAAATTTGAGAAGTTTATTCGCTAAGCTTGTTGTATGAAGACAAAAGATTCTGCAAATCACTTCAACAAATACAAGGATTTCTTAAGTGGCTGTTATGAGAGAGTTGGTTCAATTCAATAAAGGAACACAAAAGCTGATTTAACTACACAGGAGTTAATCTCTTCTACATGCTTTAACGTTTCAATAGTCTGAGTTTATTGATAGAATCATAGAATATTTTGGGTTGGAAAGGACCAACTCCCTTGCCAAGGGCAGGGACATTTGTCACTAGACGAGATTACTCAAACCCCATCCCACCTAGCTTCCCACCTGGAACCTTGCTCTATTGAAGACTATCCTGATTTATTTTTTAAGTCTGTGGATGCATGTTGTGTCTCTATTAGATGTCTCTTTCAACTTTTCATTGGCAAATTCATCATGAATTTTGCCTGTTTTTCTGTTTAGAAGATCTTCCTTTTTTACCTACTTCAGAGGAACAAAACTGATATTCCCTTTCTCTGAAAGGTGTCTTAATTCACAAAAACATAATAGAACTCAAATGGGAGATCCAAAATTTACCTTTTCCTTATGTTTCTTTTGTCCCTCTGAACTGTGAAGGTTGTACTCTACTGTTTTATGAGACCTATGGAAGGAACTCAATGGAGCAGAACAGTTTGCCTCGGTATGCCCTGTTTGCAGAAGACAGTATCGTTCAGTCTGTTCCAGAAGATCCCAAGAAAGAAAATGTTTTCTGTCTCAGCAATTCTTTTGGAGATGTCTACCTATTTCAGGTAAGAGGATGCATGAATAACTTTGTGGTGTTTTCCATTTCAGGATGTGTTTTTGAGTATGCACATGTATGTATATGATTGTATATATGCATGCACACACACATCATGATTCTGCCTTAGACTTAAAAATAATAGCAGACTTGCACTATTGTACTATCCTGTTATTAAATGTATGTTATGATTTCAGGTGTGTGATGTTAAATAATTGGCTCAGTCAATTATGGTTCAGAAAGAAAAGGAACAAAACATCACAAATCTGCAAGACACTTTTGGTACCTCGTTGAACACAAGATTCTAGAAAGTCAACTTCATGATCCATTTTTTTCACATCTATTAGCATTTCACCCTTACAGAATGGTGTACTCAACCCTGAATCTGCTGGCCACAAAGACAGTTTGCTTGAGCAAGATACTCAAGAAAGAAGGCTAAAATAGTGTAAATATCTTGACTGCTTAAGTGCAACACTGAAAATGTTAATAAAGAACAATATTACGTGGAACTGCCTGCCTAGGAACTTGTTGATTCATAGGCA
This sequence comes from Dendrocincla tyrannina, assembly GCA_035047865.1. Classification (NCBI taxonomy): domain Eukaryota; kingdom Metazoa; phylum Chordata; class Aves; order Passeriformes; family Dendrocolaptidae; genus Dendrocincla; species Dendrocincla tyrannina. Next base: position 54,583,268 of record JAWWMP010000116.1, on the reverse strand, counting down.
TACTTGTACATTATCTCCAGAGACAGTATGCAGATTGCATTCTCTTTTAATTGGATGTTCTCTCTCCACTAACTTGACTTTTTAAAGTAAGGAAATAACTCTCTCAGGCTTTACATGTAAAATCTTCACTGTTGTGTTACCTGCAGAAGTGTAGGTTTATCTTTGAAATCTGATGGGTTTTACTTTAATCATTTGGAGAGATGAAAGATGCAAGTCACATCTTTCCCATAGCTTATATGGCTCTGTTATGCTCCTAGGGCATACAGACCATGCAGGTCTAAGAAGCAGAAGCTGAAGTTTGGAGACAAGTCATGACAGAGTGCAGAAAAACCTCACACTTTATTTACATTGTTCTAAAGAAAACTTTGTTTCATTTGGTTAAAATCAAGTGTCTACAGTGATAGGGAACCCATCAAGCACTTTATGTCCAAGAACTGTTGATTGTTAATTTATTTTTTTTTCCCTCTTATCTGCTCATAATATTGCACCTTTGATTTCACAGGCAACAAGCCAGACAGATCTGGAAAACTGGGTTACTGCCATACATTCAGCCTGTGCTTCCCTCTTTGCAAAGAAGCTTGGGAAAGAGGACACTGTTAGGCTGCTGAAAAATCAAACCAAGAGTCTCTTCCAGAAGATTGACATGGATGGCAAGATGAAAAAGATGGCAGAGTTGCAGCTCTCAATTGTTAATGATCCAAAAAACAGAAAAGCTATAGAGAATCAGGTACTGGAAACAATATTTTTACAGGAACATATTTATCATTACTTCTTGCTTTGGGCTCTGTTTCTGCTTTCTGGGCCTGAGAATAATTGTCTTCAGGATAGCTGGCATAGTAGTTGTAATTATTGCCAATTTTCTACAGCAATTCTGAGCAGCATGGGAGGCAGGCTCCTCAGACTGATCTGTTTTATGAGCACAAAGCTGTTTCTTTCCTTTTCTGTGAAAATGTAATTAATTTTCACCATTTTATGATATACTTAACTGTTAATAATATCTAGCTGTTACATTGCGTACAACAGAATACATAGTGTTTTCTGTGAATAATTTATTGTTGAGTCTCAGAAGAGATTGAAGTATGGGTACTTGGCAATATTGTTCTGCACCTTAGGACATGAAGAGTACTTAGTCTTTCTTCCAACTTTATTTGGATAGTGGCAGATAAAACCATGTGCTTCCAGTTGAAATTCAGCCATGACTAATGAGCACTTTGTTGTCTGTACAGTGGTGAACAAACATGAAGCCTTACTGTGCTCTCAATTCTAGTGTGTGAACCAGGAATCACTTCAGTGATACCTTATGGAAGTACATCTTGTGGTGTTGATGTCTTGCCCATGCCCCTAGTTTTACAGGTAGCAACTGGCAAGAGATGTTTAATTAGACATGCTTAGTGTTCAGGCAAAGATCTCACTACCCATGGACTCTTGTGCAATGAATGTGTCTAGTAGTTTAACTTAAATAAGTCTGTGAACTGAGTATCTTTTATTTTATTAGGCCATTAACAGAAGACAGCTAATGATTTGAACTTACTGACTGGTCCTTGAGAGCCCAACCTTACCTGCCTTTCCAGTCAGAGCAAATCTTCCTCTGTCAGTACTTGAAGCTGCCCATCATGGTCCCTTGGTTAGCAATCAAACTTTATTTCCTTTGAACCATTAGAGTTCAAATAATAGATAATTATTTTTCTTTGGTTAGTGAAAGACTTGTAGTTTCAGAATTTAATGCTTATACTATTTAAAATTCTTACTGTACTGGTTTGAACTTGATGAAGAGCAGACTGACTGATATTGACTTTGCTGTCAAGTTCTTGTGGCACACTTCAGTCTGAAGCTATATGGGCAGAGTTCAAATAATATGTAGGTTTGTGTAGGGATGGTGTAGATGTTCATAAGCCCTTTGAGTGCTCAGATATTCGTAATTTATTTCCAGGTCACTTTATTTCATGGCTCAGAGCTGAGTGAGATGAATGGAGGAGGAAAAATGTTAAGCATTCTTCTGTTGAAGCAGGTTTTGAGACCTGGGAGAATATAAGGATTTCTACAGATTTCTTGTGCTCATAGCATTTAATGCACTGAGGAAAAATCCTAATGTGTTTTAACTTAATTTATCCCTTCCTCCATCAGATACTCATGCTAGTAGTTTATTTGGAGTCAACTGAAGAGTATTAATGATCTGTCTTAATATCTGCTAATTAGATGTTCTGTCCTTGAACAACTGCCGTTATTTTCCAGCTCTGGAAGAAATTGGCTTCATTCTGTAGAACTGAAATCCATCACTGGGGCTGCAGAAAATTTATTCCTGTTAATCTACTGTCTGTGCGTGTCTCAGAACATTGAATGGGGACAAACCATTGACGCAAGGAATGAAATAGATCATTGCAAACATCCACTAGTTAGCAAAAAAAAAGTTTACGAGATTTTTCTCCATTCTTGATCCCTTTGCTTTCTTTAAAATCTCTCCTTATAATTGCTGAAGGTTTGTTGGCAAAGTCGCTTCAGAGAAAAGTCAATAGATAATTGGGTTCCCTAATCTTCTGATTTGTTGTCTCAGAGATTGGCTTTTGCAAAGAAAAAAGAAAATCTTGATGTAATTAGTAACCTAGAATTGTTAGTATACTTAGTAAGCTAATGATACTGAGAAAACATTATTCCTAAGGCAATAGTTCAAATATATGTAGCTCAGTTGTTTAGCTGTGGTTGTTTAGCTTGTCTTTTTAAGTAAAATGATGAATGTAAATTCTGGGTTTGATTTTGTGTAAATTCAGTGGCAGTTATGATTCGTCCATGCTGAAGTACATAGTATTGCCAATACTGTAGTTTATAAGTATGCCCTACATTCCGTACTGGAAATCCTCACCAGGGGTTTATTTTGGGAATTCAGCAGAAATAGTGTGATTGACTTCAGAAGAACTGTGGTGTTTTTTTATGTAGAAAGATGAAGCATAGTCTTGATTTGTTTCCACCGGGGAATTATCCTGGAAACTCTGATCTCTATAGCCTTTCTCCTTTTCCTTCCTCTGAGAAGCAACCACCCAACCTCATCTTACAACTTTTGCATCTGCACTGATTTAAAACCAATACTTCTCTGCTGAAGACTTAATAATTTAATAAAATTAGGGCTTTACAAGTTTTCAGATTTTAATATGTGGGTATAATCATGTTTTCCAGGTTATTCAGATGTTTCTGATGTGATTCATCTTTTCTGTGCACATGATACTTAACTTACTGATCAGATGGGTTTTGAGCATAAGTATTTACTTGCAGGCACTGAAACGATGAGGCATTAATGAGAAGAACAGGCACATGCTTGGAGATATTTTTTCTGGAAGTTTTTATATGTGTACTCCACCTAAAGGTAGTTACCATAAAAAAATAAGGGGATCAATAAGATGGTGGTCTGTTTATTATGGGTAGTCATTAAATTCACTAGTACCTTTCTTCCCTTCTCTGTAGTGGTCTTCAGCTTTATATAAAGAGCATGATTTCTTTTAATTTACTTGACTCCTTTTTTTTTTTCCCCTCTCATATTTGAAAAAGATAATTGAAATAGGTCTGGGAATTTATTCTTCAGGCTCCACAAAGCCCAGATTTCGTGTCTTAGCTTTCTGTAAAGCATCTGATGAAATACTTTCTGACATTGAGATGAAAATTCACAATAACAACACTCAAAGATAATCTTTTCAGGAAACTTTGCTAGCACATGCCAGGATTGCCACATACAAATTCAGTTTGAATTACAGTACACAGTAACTTTTTTTCTTCCATATCCTCTTAAACTAAAAAAAACCCCATTGGCTAAACTTCTTAAAACAGATCTTCAGTTTGTGTGGTCTCTGAAGTGGCTAAAGCAAAGCTTTGCTTCATGAGAGGTTCTGTACACTTTTGTTTCAGGTGTCACTCTTCAGTGAGAACGGTTCTTCACTACATCATTAGCAAAATACTTTTCTTTACTAGTAGTAGACTGGGAATGAAGTGAATAGGCAGCCAGAAAGGTGGGGAGCTTCACCTCCAATCTCCCTGTACTGTAGTTACTGTTTTACAGATAAGTGAATTTCCATCTTTGTTTTGCAAAGATTTTGCATAAAATAATGAAAAATTAATAAACTATTACTGAATGTGGAGTTGCACAGCATTATCTCATACAATGAAGCTGGTGGCAGAGCATGTGCAGAAAGGACTGGAGGTCTGGGTTTTGGGGAGGGGCAGCTGGTTAATAAAGTTCAGTGGCTTTCTTACTGAAATCCATCCCTAGCTATAGAAATACATGTGGTACCACCAATTTCAACCCGATTATCAACATGAATGTAAATGGAGTACACGTGTGTGCACTTTTTTGCTATCAGTAGTACTGGAATAAGATTTCCTCTGTTTAGAAATTATGGTTAGAAATTATGCAAATTCTGTCCTTCCAAAACAATTGAAAAGATGGCATTCATTGGAAAAAAAAAGTCTTGTTTTTTCAGGAAGATTTCATAACCTTTTTTTAAGTCACCAGAATGAAGAATAAAGTATTGCTAATTGTGCACCAGTGTTGTTGTACTCTACTATGTTGCCTTTTTATTTCTTTGAGCTAAAAGTTCTGACAGTATCTCAGTGGCATTTTTAAAGTGCTGGAATTTCTTGAAGAATCATGTTTTTGCTTCTTCAAGTTCTCTTTAGGAACTAATGACAATAAAAATCTGTTCCTTGTCCCCAGAAACCAAGTGACTCATTTTTCCAGATGGGTACAATATGAATTGTGTCTGAGAACCAGAGACTGGAATGCAAAGAGTTTGGTGTTGTTTGTAATGTGGTTGAAAAGCTGTACGTATAAAATAGCAGCAGAAGTTTCTTTTCAATCCGTAGAGTTCCCTACATCAACTTACAGAGACAGTTTCCATCTGGAAATAAGATGTTGTGTAGGGAAAAGTTCTGAATCTTTTATTGCTATAGGCAGTGAATTGTGTCAGTGAGGTGCTCGTGTTTCTACATTGTATAAGAACTATTACTAAATAAAATCAGTTTTGAAGGCTAAGCACTGAGAGAAGGACCTCCTCCCTGTGCATCTCTTCTTTTGTGCTGCTTTAAATAGGTGCCAAGTGAAAAACTGGGAGTGTTGTCAGATGAGCTGTCCAAGAAGTATCTTCTATCCTCCTTCTAGGTCCTTGAAGTATTGCTACATTGAGTTGATATGGTGTCATTTCTGGCACTGCTTTACAACATTCATGTACTGGTTTGGGTTTTATTACACTGAGCTCTTTTTACTTTGTATAGAACACCTGTTTGAAAATGAGACAGTTCTTCTTCAGCGCCTCTCCCCCAGAAAAAAAAAAAAAAAGGGATATTGTGTGCTCTGTAGTGTATAAAGGACAAGGGGTCAGGGACTATCCCTGAACCACACTGTTGGCACTGCCTTTGCTGGGACATCGAGGCCCTCCCTTTTACAGTCTGCAATCCCTAACCATGTTCCCGCTGAGGTGGTGGTACCACTGCAAATGTCACCTGAAGAGACAACTGTATAGCACTACGTAGTATGGATGCTGTCACCTGCTGGAAACCACTGGTCTGTGTTATCTGGTCTGAATATATTTACTCCTTGCCTTTCCCAAGCTCCCACTTTAAAGTTTACCTATAGAAAACCTAGCAGGATTATTGAATTGAGAGAGACCTCCTTTCAAGCAACTTCCTTTAGCTCCTCTGTGTGCATGGTTTAAAATGTAATTAATTTTCAATTGTTTCTCAGTGTCTGGATAGATTTTTCACTAACCTGAAGGAGAATTGACTATTTATGTTCTGAAAATTATCATTGCTGATGAAGTACTGCTAAAAGTACCATGCTGATATTTCTTTTTGTACTAAGTCTTAATAACTCTTTTCTATGCTAAGTCTTTAATGCAAAAGCTCATCCCCTCACACAGTTACTGTCTTCTCCCTGCACCAGACTTCCATGACTACTTCTGGTGTCCCAGCCTAAATAATTCTCAAGGCTTCCCACAGTTTACTCCTTTCTAGATCTCTGCCACAGCTTCCTCTTTCTTTCTACCTTGCATGATCCTGTTAGGTTCAATATATTTATTTGGGTGGCCCTCCCTTGCCTTTCTCCCAAGTTTCATGCTGCCACCAAACTAAGGAATCTTTGCTTAACATTTGCCAAGACCGAGAATGACATCCTCCCTTTTCCCTGGATAAAGCCTTTAATGCTTTCTCATTTTATGTGTTCTTGCTTGTTTTGGTGTGCCTCACATTGGGCCATATCTCTTATCTCTTTGTGGGCTCACTTCATGCCTCTGTTAGCCTTTGTCACCCATTCCCACTCCATCAGCTGTCTGGTGCATCCACTTCTTCCTGTTTGCTTTTGAGCAGATTTCAAAAGGGCCATTTTGTCTGTGCCTGATGAAGTTAAGTCCTTGAGCCATGTTTTGGACAGTCCTCCCACGTGGGGCAGAGATTTGCCTCACACAATAGCAGAATAAGGATCTCAGCAGCTAGTCTGCAGGCTGTAAATTAACTTCATGGACCAGGTCATACAGTGCTTTGAAGTGGTTGCTTTTTTATTTGTGTGCTTCCCCCATTTAGTCTTCAATAATATAAATCTTTAGGAAGAATTATCATAGTTTTAAAGGCTTAGACAAATAGCAGCTGGTATTGGTTCCTGGTCTCCAATTGGTTCCAGACATCCCTGGTTTTGATAAGGCTACAAGACAATCTCAGAAATTCCTTGCCTACAGCTTTTGCTAATGCCATTAAATGTAACATTGTGATTACCAATGCTTTTGGAGCTGATTAGCTAGTATCCTGCATGACTGATAAACACTGTAATTTAATTATTTCTTCAGCATGCCCTCATGTTGTACCCCACTCCCCCTTCTTAGATTATCTTTATTTTAAAATACAACTTAGAACAAGTGTTTAATGGGGGTTTTGAGGAAGGCCTAAGAAACACAAGGATGCCTGTGTTAAGCCTGTGCTCAATGGGGACAGGATGCTCCACTCTAGCTGTGCCCAGAACAAGCCTCGCTCTGTTCCTGCGCTGTTAAAAGTTATCTTGGCACTGTACACACAGGAGGTGCCATTTCAAAGGGAAAGACATCACCCGAGCTTGTAGCTATTGACTTTGTGAAGAGCTGGCAACCATGTTTTCAGTCTGGTTGGGTGTTGACACAGAAAGAGCTCATCTCGCAACCTCCTTTTGGAGTCATCCCGTGTGTAAAGTACTGGCAAGCAGAAAAATACTCTGTGAAGAGTGTCTGAGAGCATAGAGAAAGCAAAAAAAGGGCAATGATCAAGTAAACCCAAGGAAAAAAAAAGATTCTTCTTTCTGGAGTGCAGAGGGTTCATGTTTCAAATGTCTATGGTGAGACATTATGTGAGGCATCTTTGTTATGTGTATGTCTCTGTCCCTTCTCTCTGGACTTCTGAGAATTGCTCTCATGATAAACTTTTGTAAATTCTCTCTTTTGCTTTTAAGAGTCATTCTTTGAAAGATTCTGTAAGTGTACTGTAAATTAAAATTTTGGATTCGTACCTGTATGAGAATGGTACATTGTCTTCCCTTTCTTCACCCTATCTACCAGATAAGATCAGCTCTTACTTCCTAAAGTAAGCCATAGCTGATGCCACAGTTTGAGGTCACATGTGTAAGGAAGCTGGACTAGGAAGGGTCTCTATCAGTTGTAGCATAAACCTTAGCACCATTTTGTTCACAGGGCCTTTTTCACCCTTTTATTGCTTATTTCTTCATTGTTTAAGGTACAGAGGCAAGATCCTTGTTTAATTCTTGTGATATTTGACAGCATTGTAAGGAACCTGAACTGATTTTGCTTCTAGTTGAGCCTACAGGTCACAATTCTCCTGAGATTTTTATATTTGTCAGCTTGTTTCCTGAGTCACAAAGGTGTCTCAGCCTTTGCTAATCTCAGTGGAAGGTGATAATATCCTGTGCGTGAGGGACAGTCAGGGTGTGCCAGCAAAAGAGGAAGCCAAAGCTTGTTAGAGAAAATGTGATGAACTTTCTCCATAGCCCTAAACCACCTGTTGAACAGCCAACATGCAGTGATTGGAGCTGCCACTGGAATGCCAACATTGTCAGGGGGTTTTACCAGTCTTCAGTACATGAACTTGGTGTATGTTAACCAAATGGACATGCCTTTTCTGCCTTCAGTCAATGTCCTTGCTGCCTTTTTTACTTGTACTATTTATAGGTATTAATGTGTGTTGTATGTTAATTGTACAATCTGCAGGACAGATTTTAGCTGCAACTACCAATGCGTAAGTTGGGGAAAGGAACAGCAAAATTTGACTGATGCAATGCATGCAAATATGTGTTTGTTTAAATGGGTGTGTATTTACACCAATACTTAGTCTGTCATCTAAGCCTTGATTCAGAACTATGTCTAATAAATGTCTTCACTTTCCTAATTTTATGTTGAAACTGGATTAAGTTGTTACATCTGCATGTACCTGTGCTAGATATGTTTAAAAGCTGCATATGCACATTCCTGGTTTTGGTCCAGTGGTTTGTGTTGTGTCTATGTAGCTGGTTGTTTGCAGCCTGCCTGAGCCTATGTCTTACCCTACTAGTAAGAACAAGAACCATGAGTATTGTCTCCTGTATACAGTTAGAGAAGCCATAGGATGATAGTAAAGAGTGAGCAGGACCTACCACTGTAGCTACTTTGCTTTGCAGGGTGCATTAATGTATCTATGCCACTTTGCTTTCAGCCAGCCAGCTAGACAATCAAAGCTAAAACAATAAAGACTAATTTCCAAAAAGGGTGCAGAGGGAAGAAAAAAAAACCCTTAATGAACCACAGGGTTGTGTTTTTATGTAACTGTTTTTGTGGCTATCAAACTATCCAAAGTTCATGGTATGTTCATCTTGTCAGTATGCATTTAAGACCACCAGCTTTGTTTTATTTTAAGTCATCTTTTGCGTTGATGTAACACAATACGACTGAATGTGTTTTGGCAGGGAATAGCTAATCTAATCCTTATACTACCAGATGAAAGTAATTTACTGTGGGTATGGAGAAGAGCTCAAATTTTCAGTGCAGCCCACAAAGACATTTATGCCCTTTTAATTGTCCCTTCTATCTAAACAGATCCAGCAATGGGAACAAAACCTGGAAAAATTTAACATGGACCTTTTCCGAATGCGATGTTACCTAGCCAGTTTGCAAGGTGGAGAACTCCCAAACCCAAAGAGCCTTTTGGCTGCTGCCAGTCGTCCTTCAAAATTGGCACTGGGAAGGCTTGGCATTTTCTCTGTCTCATCCTTCCATGCACTGGTAAGTTTGAATGTGCTTTTCATGGGCGTGTGACACAAAGCCATCATTAATATTGTGCTTAGGTGTGGGATTGTGCTGGGATAATGCATGGCTGCACCCACACACGTTGCTTAGACAGCGCTGTTTTTTTCTCACCCTTTCTACCTGTTCCTTGACTGCAAATTTTTCTTTAACAGAATATGTCCAGGATGTTTTTTTTGGCCCTCAAGGACTTCAGAATTAGAGTCCCTCCTAAAAAAAGAAGTATTCTTAGCATAGACTAAAACTAGAGAAAATTCAAAATTATAATTCCCTTTTTTAGGAACTGTGGGCTGTGTTTCTAAAGAGAGTGAGTGAGATGTTCAGCTTCTGTAACCTGTTGTCACTCTGTCAGCTTCAAGGGAAGTACAGCAGTAGCAGGTTCACCTCTGCTCTTTAACAGGGCTACAAGGCTGATCTTGGCAAAGAGGTCTGGACCACATTTGCTACATGTGAAGTCTGAACAGTGATACTGATAGTCCCGTCAGGGAATGTGTTTCTCTCTGCCACTGTTTTTATCTGTGTGGTTCCTGCCATTGCTTGTTAATAACTCCATTCCGTAGCACATTTATCTCTGATGTTTGGCATTGAGAGTCCTCCTCTAGCAATTTTGTATCAGAATGATAGGTTATCATTCTTCTTCAAAGCCTCTTTGTTAACTTCTTTTGTTGTACAGAGCAATATTTTCTCAGTTCCTCCTTTCCTATGACCTCTAATTTTTGATAAAAAAATTACACTACCACATCACCAAAGCAAGCATCACTGCTGAAAGTTTAAAACATTGCCCTTGTACCTTGGCATATTACATTGAGGTGAACGGAAGTAACCCTCATTTGATATCTTAGGTTGAAAAAACTGTCAATATTTTGTTGTTAGGAGAATGATACAGGAAGGCCTGTCTCTGTGTTTAAATAGATCTGCTCCAGGGATGAAGCTGCTCTCAGGAAACGCACCCTCTCTCTGTCCCAAAGGGTTCGAAATAAGAAGGGTTTATTTTCTTCACTCAAAGGACTGGACACATTGGCAAGAAAAGGAAAAGAAAAGCGACCTTCCATAACTCAGGTAGATCTTATTTGCTGTTGAGAGCATGGAGTGGCTTGTTTCTCCTGGGGCTCCTCCTGTGAGGTGCTGGTGGTGCATGGGGTAGAAGATATCTGCACCCAAGGTTTCAGTAGGTGTGGCAGACTTGCAATGGGATCATCACTTGTGAAGAGTATATATCTAATTTTGGGTTTCTTTTTGATAAATAAGATTGGTGAATGACAGGTTTTGACCCAGTAGGTTAATTATCAGCAGCACAAGCCCATCAAGCTTGAGTGTGTAACACAACTTCTGACACATTGCAAACTGTTTGAAAGTAGGTTTTCTTTGGAGATAGCCTGTATGCACAGTCCTTAACACAGTGTGTGCTTGTTTATGACTGGAACTCTGAAGTACTGTTGCAATTCAGTATATACTAACACAGGTGAGTCTTCCATGGGAAAAGAGGAGAGACTGCTGCAAAGACAGCCATTTTTGACATGGCCTCTCAAAGCAACACACAGTGCTTGGAAGTAGATTTTAGCCAACAGGAGAAGATTGTTGTCATGCAGGAGGTCAGCCAGCGGTGTAGACAGCTGACAAATAATGCCAGGCCACTTCTGAAGTGGCTGAAGGCTTGGCGCAGGTTTGATGTGCTGGGTCAGGTTGGCTCTTGGGAGAGGGGCTGTGCTGATGTATGCCCCCCTTGAAGGGCTGCATTGCTGGTGAAACCACAGCATCTCAAGCAACTTTTTCTCGTTGTGAAACTAATGGCCTGTGCACACATTAGTGTAAACCCCATACTTCAGGAGTCTGTGTTTTCTCCGTAAAAGCACAGTTATATGAGAAACAAATGTTTGCTATCTTTTCCCTGAGAAAAGGTAAATAAGAGCAGAGACACTTCTTGACAATGAGGCAGAAGGCATGCACCTACACTCAGAACACTGCTGTTTTTACTAGTCTCTGACATGTCTGCAGTTACTCTTGCAAAGCAGTATTTTGTGCATTGATCAATAGGTAACTTTGTTCCCGTCATTCCCTGGCCCTTGTATTTTGATTTAATTAGACAAACATCTATCATCAGCACTTTGAAATTGGCTATTCTTGCATGTCTGGTAATCTGTTGTGGAATATTTAAACAAACCTATCTGTACACATCCTGCAGTAGTCACAGAGGTGATGCAACAGCTTCAGTGTTGCAAAATAACACGTAAGGATTTTCTGGTCTAGTGGTTTGTATTTTTAATAGGTAAATATCTATGTGTTACACTGGCATTAACCTTCTTTGGATGGCTGTTGCACATTGTAGCATATTGATTGAGATGTGTTAACATAGTGAAATTGATTCATAAAACTCAAGTCTGTCTTACAAAAGAAGGAACAGAAGGAGAAATTTTCTCCAGATCATCCTTTTCATGTGATTTCCCCTGTATTCCCTAGCAGGTGAGTCTGGTCTGTGAGTCCTGCACCTCTATTTCTTTATTAATATGAGCCCTAAGGGAAGGGATATTATGCCCCCTTTGCTCTCTTCCCAGCATAGCTGATACTTTGAGCTGTTTTTAACTGGATAATATGTCTTCTCATGTGCTTTATAGCCCGTGAAGGGGATTCTGTGGAGCTCAGGGACAGGGAAACTTATATCTCTGGCAAGGAGAGGAGGTTCCTGCTGCCCTCCCACTGCTTTTCTGAGCACAGGGAAGGGAGCCCTGTCACAGGGAGAGGTGCCCCTAGGGAGTCTTCACCCTTTTTATTCCAAACCTTGCAACCAGCTGGCCAAAAAATGTGTTCGTTTTCATACACGAGCTGAAGTTCTTGATTTTTTTTTTTAAATTAAACATCCTACAATAAAGTTAAGGATATGTAAATGCTCTGTGTTGCATGTGAATAACACCATGCAATGACTCATGCCCATAAAAGCGAGGAATTTTTAAAGACATGGCTTGAAAATTGACCCATGAACCTAGGTGGCTAAAAAGAGAACCACAACCTGGCTCAGACTTGTGCACATAATTCTATATCAAAATCAGAATAGGCCTGAGGCTGACTTTCATGTTTCTTTCAGCCTGTTGGGAAGCTGGATTATGCAGAAAAGTGGAGCTCACTTCTCTGCTCATTGTGTTCTGATGTTTCTGTCAAACAATACATTTAAAAAAGTCTTGCTTTCTTGGATTTAAGTTCTTTTGACTGTAGCTGGTATGTTATGGTCTGCTGTATCCTAGCTATAAAATCAGATGGTATATTCTTGAACGTTGTTGTGTCAGAGAAATTTTTAATTTTATCTTGTTTGTTTTTATGGCACTAATACAAAAAAATGTTCAGAGTTTCTGTGCTCAGAGGCTTTCATAAACATTAATGAAATGGCTCAGTCCTTTACAAATCAGTTAATAAAACTGCACTGTAGCAGATGGGGGATGTCTAGGCTCACATTATCCTCAGTTTCTTAAATGCTTATCTGCTTTCTTACGTCTAAATGGTGAACTGCTTGAGAAATCATAAGCAATAAAATACTTCGATTACATCTATGGGTGAGACAAGCAAGTTCAGAAGTGGTGCCCTTTATTTGCATTGGCACAAACTGGCTTTTGTATGAAATCTTAAGAGAGAGTTTGTTATTATCTTGGATTATCTGAAGGCTTTTGCTGGTACCAAAAACTAAAAAAAAGCTTGGATGTAAGTCTGATGTCCTGATTTTTTGTCTGCAGAAGGAGTTAAAGAATTCTGTTTATAATTGTGCCTTGGTAATGTTATTACTTGTAAATCTCAATATCATGTATAAACTGTATAAATCTATCCTTGTGTTTTTACCAGCCTTATCACCAAAATATCTAGTTGTATCCATATTCATTTATTGGATTTAAAAAACATTTTGTTAAGACACCTAAGACCTTTGTGAGATGCTAGTATTTAAACTTCCAAAACAGATGGGCAATGTAAATCTCAGTTTTTCCTTTCATCACTTCCAAAGCACACACAGTAGTCAGCTATTTTCATTACTTAATAGTGTGGGGTTTGGGTCAAGTATACCTTTAAAGGTAATCTAAAAGTTTTAGTCAATAGTGTAAAGCAAACTGCTTGGTTAGAAGAGATGAAAAACTGTAGGGTAGGAAGTTTTAGAAACCAACAGCTATGGTTTGAAATAGGTCCTTGAAATCCCGAAGGGTGAAAAACTTTTAACTTCCAGTGTAGTGCCTGATTTGAATATAAATGGTTTTAATCTCATTGCTAAATAGTAGATAGAAAAAATACACAAGAGCATTAATAGCTTTATACATATTTGAATGTGCATGTACTTTGAAAGAGAAAATCTGCTTAAATTTTCTTTATATAGAGAAGTTTGTATTTCTTTATTAATTCCAGTCTGAATAAAGCAATAAAAAGTACAAAAAGATCCCTGAGGTTTAGCAGGTTTATATATATTTATTAATTCATTGATAGTTTAATTCATAGTTTTTATTTTTTTTCAAAGTATTTACCCAACACAGATAAGAAATAAACATGCTTATTTGTTTAACCTACTTATTTATCTGTAATATTTTCAATAGGTTTTTGATTCAGCTGGAGGACATGGATTTGCTGGTGTCCAGAATTCAGCCAACTCTGCTGAGGTAAGATATGCCTGTCATCATTCTGCATCATGATGTTTTTAAATTCTTGAATGTATTTCACTAAGTGTATGATGGTGCTGGATCAGAAACCCCAGAAAGATTCATAAAATGTAGTTACTGTTAGATGACAGGATTAGAATTCTGCTAATGAAACCCCTTTAACATAAGTTTCTGAACATTCATGGTAGTCTTTGAAAAAAAGCAACAAAACAAAACTCTAGAAGCTTCTTCACAGTACTATCTGTACATTCTGTACACTGTCTGAAGGAGATTTGGGGCTGAACTTGTTTGAAAGCATCTTTCACAGTATGGCAAATCATGGAATGGTTTGGGTTGGAAGCAACCTTTAAAGGTCATCTAGTCCAACCCCCCTGCAATGAGCAGGAAAATCTTCAACTGGATCAGCCTGCTAAGGGTATCATCCAATCTGACCTTGATGGCTTCCAGGGATATGACAAAACCCAAGGTGTATTTCTCCCCTTTGCCTATGTCAACAGAACCTTTGTATTTTGAGTATAAAGGCAGTAAAATCTATGTAGGTCTGTGGAGCACACCATCAGAGAAGCTATACATCAGAGAATTGAAGTATAGCTGAAGATTGCCCAAGTAAAGGGAGAGGATGCAGCATCCCCCCCACAGCACTATCCAGCGGTGATTGATGTTCTCTGGTGCCCAGGAGGAGGAGAGCTGCTGCTTATCCCTGCCCAGCCTCAGTCATGTTCCCTCGCCGTTACTACAGCCTCTCTAGGGGATAGCGCCACCATCCTCTAGTCTGGAAGCAAAGCGAGACACTCCAAAATCCATAACTGCATGCCTTCAGGAACAGTGAATGTTCTCTGTGTGCTGCAGGGCTTATGTAGACAGTATCCTTCTCCCTCAGTAGGCTTCTGCAGACTCTAGATAAAAAAATCAAATTAAGTCTTAGGCACAGGGTTTCTGGACTTTGTTTTCGAATGGTATAGCTGGATTTCTTTAATGGCAAAATGTGTCAGACTCAAAGGGGTATTTTTCTTCCCATCTACCCCCTGTCCCTTTTCCTCCTTTGTGGCCTGACCCAGATAGTTGCCTGATGCAGTTTAAATCTTGAAAGAAGACCTTGAAAAATCATTGTACAGCACTGTTCTGTTTTAGCTGAGTTTGTATACCAGGTATTAGATAAAAAGCCAAAATCTGCATATAAAATGCCATATTACTCTGGAAAATGATTAACTGTAATGAAGAGCTGTAATGACTCTTGTGAGGAAGATTTGGACAAAGTTCATAATTTCTCATGGATTTTTATGGGGGTTTTCGGTATCATTATGTACTACATGGTTTATTTTCTCATCAAGTGCATTAATTTAATGACTAGGTAAGAAAGAAATATATAATTATGCAGAAGTTATACTACTGGGAGAGGCATCTCTCACTGACAGCACCTAATCCTATAATGCTGTTTTGCCTTCTGAAAGTATCTTCATGTTTTGTGTGTTCTTTGAAAAAGTGTACTGAAAAAACACCTGAATTCCCTTTGTTACTTGACTGCTTGCTTTTTATTTCTTGGAATGGGAAAGTATTTAAAGCAGATCACTGCTCTCTTTTCGAAATAAATTATAATTATGAGGTATTTCTGGCTGAAATTATCTACTGTAGAGAACACTTACAAAATGTAGCATTGGGTGTGGTATGAGATGGCATCCATGTCCCATCTCAGACACAGCAAACAGTTTGTTCCTGCTCAAACCTGTTAAAACATGGAAAGGTTTGCCACATGAGAGGTAGCAAAATCTGTGAGTGCAACGCCTGAAGGTTTCTCCCGAAGGGCTGTGACACCAGTCCGTCGGTTGAATGCTGACCTCCTGTGGGTCTCCTGTTCTCTGGCCTAGCAGGAGCTCTTGTTGAACCCTTTGCTCTTCTTGAACCCTTCTGAGGAGACAGAGAAATGTTTTTGAAGGCACTAGGGAGCAAGCAGAATGAAGTCCTCTCCCTTTAGTGCTGTGTTGGTGAAGGGATGAGGTCTTTCTTCTCGTCCCAGCTCTAGACGGAACAGCTTTCTCCAAATACAGGCAGGGGCTTACAGCCCTGTTTCCCAAGTAGCAGGGGACTGGCAGGGGGGCAATGTGGCTGCAGGCTCTGGGCCACGATTTTACAAATTTAGCAGGGCTGTGTTTCAAGACTAGAAAGCCCCACACAATTTAGGTACTGAGCAGAGCTGTGGAGCTAGAAAAACATTATTATTATTTCAACCCTATTTCTAAAACCTTTTTTCAATGGATATTAAATATAGTGTAGGCATTTTTAAGATCCTGACATTTTGATGAATCATACAACAACTCAGAAATGATTCATTATAACTCTGAAAACCGTTACTCTGGCATCAGCCTGGTTTCACTGGTTGATTTAAAATGAAAAAAACCCCAAACAACAAAACAAAACCAAACCCCAACAAAAAAAACCAGAAACACAGGAACAGCGTCAAAACTTTTATAAAATGCTGTCTGAGGAGGGTAGCAAATGACAAATAGTAAAGTCTGCTGGGGAGGCTGTATTTTCCCTGAAAAGGATGATAAAGCAGAGGCAAGTAGTGGGAGGAAATGATGAAGTAACCTATTGGTCCTGCAGCAGCCTTGTGGCACAACGTGTGACAGTCTGCAAATCCTGGCGCCTCTTGCTGGAAAATTGGATGGGTTGTTACAACTTTATGTGGCAATGAATGAATGAACTATTGTGGAATTAGTCACTGCAGGCATAACAGGAAAAAAAGATCTCTTTAGATGCCAGATTTTCTGGAAAATGTGGATGAAGCAACGGCACCTTGACTGCCATTAAGGAACATAGTCATGGTTAATAACAGAGGCAAGTTTGTCTCAAGTTGTATGCTTGAGCACTGGTGTACATGACCAGGAATGGACATATCTCACATTGTCTGCAGAGCTTTCTCTCCTGTCTTAAGAGCTTACACTAAAAGGTGGCCTTGAACCTAGTTCTCATATGATTTGAGGTTTGGGTTTTTTATCTTTGGCAACAGTGAGATTTATTTCAGTTACGCAGATTTGAACAGCTACTGTTGCAGTGCAATAAACCATTGTGGTAGTTGCAAACCTTTCAGCTGCTGGGAGCATCTCCCTCATTGAGGCAGACACAGCATTGGTTTTCCCTGGAGGAAGCCACCACGGGATTCAGTCTGATTCATTTGTGCTAAACTCTCGCAGCCTGCCTGTTTTGCCCGCTTTCTCCTTTCTGCTATTTACACCATGGAGGGAGGCCAGCTTTTATTCCCAGAAACGTGATTTAGTGCTGAGAGAACTATGCTTCTATGAGAATTATCTTCTTCAATATCACCAGTATTACGAGCAGTCTGTAACTACAGCCGCCAAGGTCAAACTTCACCTGATGGAGATTTCATCACTGCATTAATTGCAGTAGCATAACATGATTCCTGTTTTGTATAAGTAGTGTTAATTGGATTTTAGAAGGATTTCTATGCACCTGTGTTAATTGAAATTTCATGTTCAACTAGTTAAAAGGGACAGTTGAGCAAGACAGACAAGATTCATGAATGCCACTAGTTCATTAATATTATTCCACCAAACCTGTGTTTCTCTGGCATCAAATTATTACTATGCCACACTCTTGTTGGCTGCAACCTGAATTTCTGCATTGTTTGGTAATTACCTGGATAGGATTGCTTGCTTCATCATTTTCACAGCCACAGTTGTTATTTGGAAAAACAAAATAATATTGGTCTTTCTGTTGCTACTGGTAGATTGTTGTCAATAACTTTGCTGACTGCAACAAGGGAAGCAGTCCCTGTGCAGTGATTCTACACCAGCTTTTAATTGCAATGCACCCGTGGGCTTGTGTTCCCGAGGAGAGGAGGAAGAATTGCACAGTTACGGGTCGTTGTGTAGACAACAACATCCCTCAGCCCAACAAAGCAATCAACCAAAAATACTAAGAAAAAGCATTGAGGAGTTAGGCACTCTGGAGAACACTTCAGGATATCTTAAGATATGTCTTGGGGAGCAGTACTGCCACCTCATGGGGTTATCATCCTTTTCCAGTGACTGCATGGGAAATCAAGGGACTCTATCTGCATGAACTCAAATGTCTTGGTATGAGTATTTAAGTGATGTGCTGAATAGGCAGACCCAAATATACCTGTGGAACTCCGAATTCTGAACAGCTCTTGGTGTTTTTCTTCTCCTTGTGTGATTTCCTTTGAAGCATACAGCCTGAAGTGCAGTACAGGAGAAAGTGTGATAGTGAAGGGTGAAAAAGTGACAGGGAATTTATTCAGGGTGCATGTTGTTACTTGATCAAGCGGAGTGGCTTTGGAATGAGGGAGAATGTGAAGCAAAATGGCAAGCAGGCAAATACCCTCTGCTGCCTATGAAACAATATGTTCTTAAACTGTAAATAGAAGAGGAGCACTTTATTCCTGTTTAGTCTTTTACTATGTTATGACCAGCCTTGCTCCACAGTGCTCTCTGCTGGAAGTTTACTGTATTTTCATTTTCTGTCAAAAATTACAGTAATTCTGTTTATTGATTTATTTTACATTTGTTAATTAGGTAACATTGTAGTAGTCAATTCTTCTTCGAGATTTATTTCCACTGTGATATAATACCAGGTAATTACATATTTCCACATTGAGTTAAATCAACAATTAACATGAGATAAAGGCATAAAATCCTATAATGGGAATGCACAGGAAGTGCAATCTGAGCTCTAGAAAATCAGATCTTCGATAGTGAATGAATGAGAGCAGGTAACAGAACTCTTTCCCTGGCTTGCCTTGTTGGAAATTCACAGCACTGTGTCTAAATGCATAATCACTGTGAACTGCTAATGTAATTCTGCTTTCGTTTGCTTGGGATTTTTTTTAACAACCACATATGTTGTATATTTCTCTCTTGTTTCAGCAGCAAGTCGATGATTTTTTGAATGTCTACTGCTCAGTGCCAGAGAGCATCCAGAAGGAGAATGCTTGGGAAACACAGACATATGTTCATTTCTGTGACGGCCAAGGAGTGGCGCTGACACTCAAGCCAGAGCACAGGGTGGAGGACGTTTTGTCTTTGGCATGCAAGGTACTTATTTTTCATGCACAATTGCACCTTATTAATAGCTGTGGACTTGAGAAGGAACGTAGTATATCACAGGATGCTTAAATAGTGATAAGATAATAGAATAATGATATAATATATAACATCAATATTGCATAATAGTATAATACCAGCATCTCCCTGTCACTGTCTCAAGACACGTTGCTCTCTTTCCTTTAGTTGTGTTATTTATGTGTTGTGGTCAAGGTAGCAGGGTTGTGTAAAGGTTCTCTAAAGGTGTTGCTTGAGACAGTGCACAGTGGATTCTTAAAGAGCAGAGACAGTTTGCCAGGTAGTCAGCCCACGAGGAATCTCAGCACATGTGCACTCCTTGCAGCAAACCCTATTGTTCCATGCAAATTAATCACAGAGGAGTAACAGGGACTGGTTGAGTTAATGCCGGGAAATTAAGACAAAGGTAAGACTGCTGTGACAAAGGCTGTCATATATGTTTGTTTCTCAGAGGACCTTTTTAAACTTTTAATTAAATACGAGTTCTACCTGTGAATTTCAAACAGTGAACTCCCTTCTGAAAGTCAGTGCCAGCAATTTAAGAGGGATTGATAGCTCATGGGACAGAAAACTGAGTCACAGGTTGAAGTTAGAAATACGAGTTTTAACTGCAGGCTAAACACCAGCACCTCTAGAACATCGCAATGTACCCAGCACTTTTGTCTCCACGTGTGTCAGTTGCTTGAATTTAGCTCCTAACGTCATGATTCAAGTCACTCAAATTAGGCAAATAAGCTTTTTGGAAAAACTAACTTTTTACCCCTGAGTTCTGTTTTCTGGACAACTGGTGAATATATTTTTATTTACTTCACAAGGGAAAAGACAGGAGAAAAAGGAGCCTTGTTGTGCAAGATCCAGCTGTAGCTTTTGGCACAGGCTAGGGTGAATTTACAGGTGACCTCATTCAACTGGATTGAAGTTAATGAATGTTGAGGTTTCTAATGGAGGAAAGGACCCAATTTAATGGCTCTTTGAACCTGTTACTGTTACAAACAAACAAAAAAATTAAGTTATACAATTTTTTAAAAATTTGATTTTTTAAGCTGTAGGTTTTTGAATCAAAATAAGCACACTGATTTAGCCAAGTCTCAGTGTGACTCTGTAGCATCACAAAGAGGAAATTAACTTCTTTTGGCTTTTTCTGGTGGAGACTGAATCCTGGAGAAAACGTTTAATACTTGGATTTACTTTGAAAACCCTGTCA
Source organism: Dendrocincla tyrannina (assembly GCA_035047865.1). Taxonomy (NCBI): domain Eukaryota; kingdom Metazoa; phylum Chordata; class Aves; order Passeriformes; family Dendrocolaptidae; genus Dendrocincla; species Dendrocincla tyrannina. The sequence goes on along the minus strand of JAWWMP010000116.1, from coordinate 54,563,056 downwards.
GGCTAAAGGGAGTGCCTGAGACATGACTTGGCCACCAGGTGGTATGATAGAGCTGAAACATTTTGAAGTCCTTAAGGTGGCATGCAAGACCCTAAAGAAGAAAATAAAATTTATAAAAGTTAGATTAAGTTGAAAAGGAAATTCCTTACCTCTCTTACTCCATCATTCCAAAATATTTGTAATTGTAAAGCTGACTTTTAATTTTCAATGTCTCTATCTCATGAAAATTTGGTTTCAAATTATTTTTGTTCTTAAATGTTTTTCTGTTTTATTTTGTCTTTCTATTCTGTGTGTAAAGCTTTTCATAAGCATTCTCTAACGCTGAATACTTTCTGCTCATCTATCCTGGTTCTTTTCCTTCTTACATTTTCATTCTGCTCTGGTGAGTGTAAGGAATCTTTCTTCTTAACAGAACATGTTTGAATGTTATGTGGATAAGCATAAAGTTCAAAGGGGTTGTTGGTGATTTGTTTGGTGGGGTTCTTTTTTTCCCTTCACCCATGCTTTATAGGGTTTCTACTATTCTCAGTTCTGTTTTCCATCTGAGGTTTTTGGATAGCACGTGTACAAAATCTTGTGCATTTGACTACAGTTGTTCAGGATACAGAACACACATAACTCATAAACCGTAACATGTAATAAAATGTTAAGGTAATTACTAGATACTCAGTAGATTTAGGTTTCATAAGCTGCAGAGATGCATTAAAGGGGTTAAATAACTCTCAGAGATCCTGTCATTCCTTCTCTTTTAGAAATCTTGCTTCGTCCTGTTTTAGCATTATTGCTCTATTAATATGCTAAAATGAAATGTTTTGTGCTGTGGTCTCACCAGTATCCTGATTTTTCAGAGCCTCCCATCAGGGGCTCAGCACTTTCAGGCTAATACCCTTTGGGAATATTCCTATTTCCCTTTGACTTCCTGTTGAGACAGGATCTTTGCTTTGACCTCGTGGTAAAAAAAATACCTGAAACTCTCTGATCATAGATGAAACTCAGCAATAAAAATAAAATCCAATAAAGGCAAACCCTTAGGGGACCTGCTTGCTATCCCATCCCCTCTCCTAACAGTCTGTACATGCATCTACATTTTCTATATCAGATACAAAAGTTGCTGAACAGAACTGAATCATTGAATGTAGTCACAGAGAAAGGTGGTTGTGAGTGTTAAGTTCAAAAGGACAGAAAACAGTTGTGATATCTTTGGAAACATATATTACTGCACAGTTAATCTAATAGCCAAGACATAGTGTTTATGAAAGGATTTGGGAGGATCATAGGGTAAAATGGAAATTGCTCTTGAACCTTACCTTTAAGCAATGCACCTGGTTTTGTTTATAGCACAATAATAGTTGGAAAATGGCTTTTTGAGGATTGCCTTGTACAATTTTAGAAGCTTTTTGTGTGTGTTTGTGTGTCACTTCTTTGTCCTCTAGGATTCTGGAAATAAATAGCAAATTCCAAAGTCTATTCTTTTTCTTCCTTAGATGAAACAGCTGGAGCCAAGACACTATGGTCTACAGCTCAGAAGACTGGTTGATGAAAATACTGAGTACTGTGCTCCTGAACCATACGAATACATAGTAGATCAGGAAAGTGTGACTCCTTTTAGATAAACTCTTCTGCAGCTGCATTTGGATTATCGCCTATATATATGTGAAATTTAGATCTAAAATAAGGTTTTAAAGCTGTTCCTGGACTGCATTCTGTCATCCTCGTTCACATGTTTGGGTGGCTAAGCACTGCAGACACTTTCTTCAAGAACGGTTTGAGAATATGAGTGAGGCTTTTGGTACAAAAGCAGAGTGTCAGTCTCTACTCCAGGCTGGGGTTTTGATCTTTAGCTTTAGTCTCACTGATAGCAGTGATGCTTACATAGTAACACAATTTGCTATGTGAAGACAACAAGTCTTGATGCAAAGAATAATGTGCTTGTTTCTTGTGCTGTATCTTTGGGTTTTGATGCTTGCATTTTCATAATTTGATGACTTGTGTTATGTTTTTTTTCCAACAGGTGTATGATGAAATAGAAATTTGTCCATTAAGTGTTTATCATGTTCATCTTACAAAGACTGAAAACATAAGTGATTATGGTAAGCTTTAACAATTCCTTTTATTTTTCTCATTTCTTACTTTCTCTCTTCAGGACTTTTCTGTCTCTGAGAGTGGGTAGAGCCATCGTTGATAGCTCAAAGTATGAGTCTGCATAGGACTCGAGGCACTATAACAAAGACCCAAACTGGTTGTTTTACACTGGCAAGTGCATTTCTTATGTCTTGGAAGGGTCCAATTTTTAATTTTAGTACATTAACAAAATAATTCAAGCTTGGAATTGTCAGAAAACAAAAATCCTTTACCAGGATGGTAAAAGTGCCATCAGTCAGGCCATGGTCAAGGTCTGCCATTTTTTTTTGTAGTGAGATCCTCCACTGGCACAGTATCAAGTGTCCTTTGGAACAAGTTCCCACTGTTTTTTTATCTGTGGGAGGCAGTTATGCCTAGGAATAACTCTATATCTTGCAAGGATACCTTTGTAAGGCAGCTTTGTGCTGTTCTTTAGCTGCAAGTCCGCTATAAATTATTCCTTTCTAGGCTGTCCCACTCACTGGTCTGTATAGTCTGCTGCTTTATAGTTTGGGTTTCCAGTTTTTGGAATTGTTTAAGACACTTCTGTGTCTGATGGGCATGCTGCAGAGCTCTTGGCATAATGATGAGCCATGCCTGTTATTGAAATGTCATATGGAGTTGTGTTAGAAATTATTTTTTTGAAATATAGTATTTTTTTATAACAGAGCCTTACATTTCCTGTGAGTTGAAAAGTCCTATTAATTTTAACGGGCCTTATGATGACTGAGAAATAATGTGATATTTTCTGTATGCTCCATGAATGTGTTCTCATGAGAAGTATCCTCCTTCTTGTGTAGAGTCTACTAAATATACAAAATAAAAGGGAAATGTTCCCAAGGAAGTTTATTTGATTTAAACCTTTCTTACTTCAGGCTTTGCTGTCACAGCACAAGCTGCTGAAAATGAGCATCTCACCCATATCTTTGTAAGTGATGTTCTCCCTGATGGACTGGCATACAAGGAAGGTATTGTATCATGTTCATGCTTAAAACTGTGCTTCATTATCTTTTTAAAGTGCAAAAACTTAAAGAAGTTTTACTAATGCTGTCTGAAATGTTTCTTGGCTTTTACTGTTCACAGTTTTCTCTCCTGAAGACCATAGAAAGTATGTGATGTTAGGAAAAACAATATAAACAGAGTAACTGAATTATCCTTTCAATATAGTGGTGAGAGTTCTTATTCAGCCTTGGAGACGGGGTCTGTGTTCAGTCATCCAGGCAAGTGCTTTTGCACAGAGAAACAGACTGGAGAAAGAGTTCATCTCACAGTAGGGAACCTCATGGGCTTGATTAGTTTCTGTGACACATCACTTCCACTTTTTCTGGCAATGAAAAGTAGCCTTCCTCCCCAGAACACTTTTCTGCATATATTTCTGTGAGTAGCTTCTCCATCATGCTGCTCAGAAACTAGTCTTAATTGGCACATGTGAGGATCACCCGAGTTCTGCTCTCTGAAAAACAAACCCAGAAAATGGAGGCAGAGATATTAATTTGCTACCTGATGTAATGTCTACTTTGTTGTTACTGACCTTGAAAGACAGCAGTTGGCACTGTTTAGATTTGCAAAAAAGCTGGTTAAAACTCCATCCTTTGTTGTTCCAGTTTTGCATGAATAATTTGATCTGCGTGACAGGTGCCTTATTCTTCCCTTATAATGAAATATGTGTTACGGTGCTGCATACTGGTGGTATCTGGTTGTGAGAGGTGGCTCTATTCTAATTTTTTGAAAGCTGTGCTGCTCTCCCACCCACCGAATTCTTTAGCATCTTTAAACAGAAACAACTTGATTGCTATATTATGTGTTGACATCTATCAAAGTAAGCAGGAGGTCAGTCTGTATAATTATAGCAAAAATTAAGCTCCCATTGATTCTAATGGATCTGTGGTAGAATTAGGATATTTGAATTAAAAAAAATATAAAAAAGGAAAAAAAAAAGGAAAAAAAAGAATCAGCACAAGGTTTGGTTTGTGACCCTTTATGTTTTATATCACATATTCTTTTTTTTTTTTTCCCCCTTCTTTGCTTTCACATTCTCCCAGGGCTCCGAGTAGGCAATGAAATCCTGAGCATAAATGGAGAGTCTGTGTCTGACCTTGACCTCAGGCAGATGGAGATACTGTTTTCACAGAGAAGTGTAATGCTCACAGTGAGAATGAACCATTGTGGAACTCAGCAACCCGTATGTGTGTCCTGGTCAGATGGCGACATTTCCAGGGACCCAAAGAGTTTATTGCCTCCTCCAAACCAGTCACAGCTCCTGGAAGAGTTTCTAGATAACCTCAAAAAGAACACAGCAAATGGTAAGAGATTGACAATAGTTCCATTAGTTTCACATCACTTCCAATATCACTGTTTTTTAAAACTCAGTTATGTTTAAAATTATGTGCTTGCCTTAGAAGCACAAGTACAAACTGTTGAAGTTCCATTTAGGCTCAATAGGTCTGTTATTTTATTATTTTCTAGAGAGTAGAAGGGGACCAGAATATGATTATGTCTGGAGGGAAATGATATTATTTTAATCTGTTTGGTTGCACCATCCGGTATTATCAAGTGCTTTCTTAACTGTTCCGTGTCATCTTGGGTACCTCCAACACATCCATTTCCCAGGCATCAGTGGTTGAAATGATGTGATTGGCTTTCAGAGGTACAGTATTGTTCTGTGTTTACCATGGTTTACAGGTGGTAAAGTACCACATAACATTAGGGTACCTTCAGTGCAGCAATCATCACCTTAGTGGGGAGTCCTTTAGCTCTGCTCCCACTCAGTGATATCATTCTGTTCCTTTTGGGTACAGCTGCCCACTGTGAAGGATAAAGCCTAAGAAAGCACCTTGTATAGGGATTGTCTTGCTACTACCTGCTCATATTTCTTGCTCAGTGTAATGCTGCTGTATTAAGCTCTGGACGGAGGATGTATCCTAACAGTGCTGTGTCAGGATGTGATCCTGATGGGTTTCCGTATGAGGAGCACCAGGCAGGGAAGGTACCTGTGCAATAGGGACTGCTCCTGAATGACATCGCAACCCCCTACCCCAAGGAAGTGCCAATGCTCACTTCCGCGTTGCCTTTTTGGCTGGAAATAGGAGGTGGCACATTGAGGGGCTGGCCATGCTGGGTGGAGGTGAGCCATGGTCCCCCTTTCCCTTCCTTTAGCTGATCTTACTTTGCCAGAGAACTACATCTTGTTATACGAGAGTGCTTGTAAATGTCTGTCTGAAATAGAAAGTACGTGGGGCTTTGCTCCCCTTTCTTCCCACATCTTGACTATTTTTTAAACAAGGAGGAAGGAAATTTAACCAGTTTTTCACTGTAAAAAGTGCAGTTTCCTCAGTGTGCCTCTGGAGGATGCTAGTAAAATTCTGCAGCAAAGCTAGCCAGGATGCACTGCTGTGTGAGGGGAACAGCAAGAGGTACAAAAAGCGATCGCTGATTTTTTTTATATAATTATGATGGCAAGTGTTTTCTGATTGGAATTTTTTTCATAATTAAAAATGGGAAAAGAGAAAGAATCATATAGGAGAAGTTGTTAGAATGGATTTAATTATAAAGCAATTTTATTAGGTCATCTTTTGAAATTAAAAGAAAACTGAATACAAGATTTGTGATTCAGTAAGTAGCATCTCTCTCAGGGGCCTTATTTCAATTTAAAATGCCATTAAATTGACTAGTGGCACATAAAAGTTAGTGTCATAAACCAAAAATTATGATTGAGCTAATTAATTACATAATTATACCAAGGCTATCATCCAGCTTGTTGGCTTGATATCATAGGCCAGCACTACCTGGAGTATTCAGTGTAATAAATGCATGTGTCCATTCACTAGATTCCTCATTCCTCCGGGATAAATTTGCAATCTGTGCAAATATTCCATTATAATACGAAATTACTGGAGTATGTATTATACTTTAAGCACTAGTAGATAAAGGGACATAGTATATTTGCTTTTCTGCTTAAAAGCAGTTAAGGAAGATTTATTTTTTTCTGAAAGAGAACAAATAGTTCTAAATTAAGCCTCGTGAGAAGAATTTTTATGTTTATTGAATTCAGTGCTTAGTGTCTGATCACCTGATCGAGTTCAAATGGAAACAGAAGTAAATGGCATTACTTTGAGTTAATAGGTAATCAAAAAGGGTTTAACTGTTCTGTGTCCTGTTACTCACTCAGGAATTGAATAAGATTTTAAATAAGCAGAGGGATATTGAATGATCCAAGCAGGGACTTGGAGACCAGGGACTCTTAAAATCATATCCGGTCTTTATGAAATCATAGAGTCATTAAGATTGAAAAAGACCTTAGAGATCACAGAGTCCAACCTTTGACCGAACACTACCATGTCAGCTAAACAATCAGTGCCATGTCCAGTCGCTTCTTGAATATTTCCAGGGTTGGTGACTCCACCACTTCCTCAGCAGCCCATTCTAGTGCTTAACCACCCTTTCAGTGAAGTTCTTCCTGATATTGAACCTGAACCTCCCCTGGTGCGGGTTGAGGCCATTTCCTCTTGTCCAGTCACAATTCCCTCGGGGAAGAGGCTGACCACCACCTTGCTACACCGTCCTTTCAGGTAGTTGTAGAGAGCAATAAGATCACCTCCTTTTCTCCAGGCTAAACAACCCCAACTCCCACAGCTGCTCCTCATATGCCTTACTTTCTAGACCTTTAGCCAGCTTTGTTGCCCTTCTCTGGACACACTCAGGACTTCAATGTCTTTCTTGAAGTAAGTGGCCCAGAACTGGATGCAGTACTCAAATGTGTGGCCTTGAGTGCCAAGCACGTAGGGAACAATCACTTCCATGGTCCTGCTGGCCACAGTGTTCTTGATACAAACCAGGATGCCACTGGCCTTCTTGGCCACCTGGACACACTGCTGGCTCATGTTCAGCTGGCTGTTACCTGGGCCCTCTTCCCCTGGGCCATTTTCTAGCCACTCTTCCCTATGCCTGTAGTTATGTATGGGGTTGTTGTGAACCAGGTTGCAGGACCCAGCACTTCACCTTGTTGGATCTCATACAATTGGCTTTGGCCCATCAATACAGCCTATTCAGATCCCTCTGCAGACCCTTCGTATGCTCCAGCAGATCAACATTCCCACCCAACCTACTCTCGCCTGCAAACTGACTGAGGGTGTGCTTGATCCCCTTGTCCAGATCATTGATAAAGATATTAAACAGGACTGGCCCCAACTCTGAGCCCTGGGGAACAGCCCTCATGACCAGCCACCAGCTGGATGTAACTCCATTCACCACCACCCTCTGGGCCTGACCATCCAGCCAGATTTTTACCCAGTGAAGAGAGCACCTGTCCAAGCCACGAGCAGCCAGTTTCTCCAGAAGAATCCTGTGGGAGACAATATTAAAGGCTTTACTGAAGTCCAGGTAGACAATATCCACAGCTTTTCCCTCATCCACTAGGCAGGTCATCTGGTGAACAGAGACCAGTTGGTCAAGCAGAACATGCCTTTCCTAAACCCATGCTGACTGGACCTGATCCTCTGGTTATCCTGCTTAGTACCGTTGTGTCTCCTTTGACAGAGTCGAGTGAGTCACTCTTAAGACCACACTTTTCAAATATAATTTCTAATGTTCGCTTGTGCATGTTGAGTCTGTTCTTCCAAAGCAGTGCCTTTGAAAGTCAGTTAGTGCTTGCAGAAGGGAATCTCAAAAATCAAGCACAATCTGGCTCAAGGTACTTACCAGGAATTAAAAACCTTAGTGTTTCTGATGTTGCCTCCCTGTTTTTAAAAAATTTACTCTTTCTAGACTACTATGAGGATTAATGTGCTAAAATTAACAAGGTGCTTAGAAAATGGAATTTTTCAGCACTGAGTCACACAGTAATGCCCTGTCTAGTGGTTGGTGATGACCACCAGACAAAAGCAAAACAAAATTTACTTTAAATCACTGGCTTCATATAACTTGGGTGGTAATAGTTTGTTCACATTTGCTTAAAGTTCTGTAACTGCTTAGCATAACTTTGCTGAATGCCTTTTCCTACATACTCTGCTATGCTGAGGATATCCAATTATACCTCATGGCAAACTTTGGCAACCTTTACTCTACAGAAGGGAAGTGATTGACTTTCTCCAAAGCCACTAACTCTGCCACTCCTGAAAATCATTCCCAGGGAATCTTCTGTTAGAGTGATTCATTTTCTCCAAGAGGTTGTTATACCCTTGTATCTGTATTTTGGACCTGCTGTGGTTGTGTCATTCAGTCTCCCCCATGGCAACACTATGTTCTTGCTGCTGAACTGCTTGGCTAGTTATAAGCTTATTCTGGAAAAGAAATGAGATGAAATAGTTTTAAAAAATGCACTCATAAATGTGGAAAACTAAATAACAGAGCACCTAAATTTGCTCCAAGCTCCAGTGCTAAGGAAATTAAAGAACTATTTATGTGGAATTAAAAAAAGAGGGAACTGGACTGAAGCTCTTACAGCTGTGGAGGAAAAAAAGGCCTCACTTTAAGATGGCACAGATATCTGAGGACTAAACGACAGAGAGGGCACAAGAATTGAAAACTGTATATTTAGGGCAATACTGTGTGGGTTTATGGTATATCTGTGGAGTGCTGAGGCAGGAGGTAGGAGCATTAGTAGGTGTGAATACCCATTGCAGAATGTGAGTTGCTGTCAGAGTTGGGCACTTTGTTTTAGCTCAGCAAGCCTGTTTTTGCCAAAAAAAGCCCTCATTTTGATTAGCTGACACTGTTGACATCAACCCTAATTTGTAAATAGAACTCTGTGACTAAAAGCAAAAAGAAAAAAAAGGGGTGGGGGATGGTGGTTCCATGATGAAACACATTCATCTGTGAGGGTTAGAAAGCTAAATAGGAAGGAAACAATTAAGAAAAAGCAAAAAAAAAAAAACCCCAAAGCCAACCAACCAAACAAAAAGAGTTAAAAAGGGAAAAAATAAATGGACATACTTGTTCCTGTGCTCCATGTTGTGCTTCTCATCTGTGGGGTAGAGTGCTTACCTTATGTGCAGTGTCTGGGTTCCTGTCTGGCCCATCTTTCCAGAGGTGTAGTCCCAGGAGCAGGGAAGAAAGCTTTGGTGCTGCTGTCGAACAGGAGGCTTGCTCCTCCTTCTCTTCCTCTAGCCTTCCTTTCAGCCCCATAGCACTCCTCCCACCCCTGCGCTGGCAGCAGCTCTTGCTGGAGACCTTGGAGCTAATCAAGGAGAAATCTTTCTCCCCCACCCCAGCCCCTGCAAACCCAGGAAGTTGAACTGTTGGGTGCAGAGTTCTGACAAGGGCCAGAGCCAGGTAAGGAGGAGGAGCTGGGAACAGGCAGGTGCCAGGGGAGAGCTGGTGTCAAAGAGAGTTATTCTTAGAGGCGGCAAGCCCTCTTCCAGTTGACCTGCTCACAGAGCACCTCTCTAGCCACTTTGGGGCATGGATTTTGCCCTCTGCTTTCCCCCCTCTTGCACTAATCCCTGGGCAGCAGAGTAGTCTGGCACCTGCTGGTTTGAGTCACTCCTGCTGAAGCTATTTCATGCTGTACGAGGCATGGCTGGGAGTCATGGACAGTCAGGCTTTGTGCTGTTTGACAAGTGGCTGGGCTGTACACTGGAGAGGAGCAACTACATTTCAGCGCCAGTTCTGCTGAACATTGACATTTTTTGAAAAGTGCTGCTGCAGGAGGAGGTCAGTCGTTTGAATCCTCACATGGAAAAGCAGGTCTTCTGTCTACCAAGACATGAGCAGCTTCTGATTTTAATAAGCACACACAGAAGCAAAGCACATCAGTTTTCCACAAGTTTAATTTTGATACAACTAAATGATTTTTCAAAATGTGTTCTTAGTAATAACTGGTTTGGATTCGATTCCAAGTACTTTCTATTTCAAATGCAATTTTCTAGATGGCTTAGGTGCCTCTGTAAAGCATAACTGCAACTCGCTGCTTCTCCAGAAAACTGCTCCATTCAGCTTCATCAGATACCACAGAGTTGAGAGAAGAAAAGAAAGAGGTTGACTCTGCCAGCTGGTTCTCTGCATGTCGCTGTGCACACCTTTCCAGGTGGCACTCCCTACATCCTCTTTCAGCTCCAACCTACCCTGAATATCAGAAAGATCTGTGTGTCCCACTTAAAGAGAAGAGAGAAAGTCAGGAGGATATGACACCTAAGGTGATCTCTAGCCTTTGACAGCTCAGGGCTCTGTGTGGACCACTGGCTCAGACCACTCTGCTTGCTGCTGTTTGACCATAGTTTTTCATAAATGTCTTTAATGTAGTGTTAAAAGCATTTTGTAAGCAAAAGTAAAACTGAAACTTAACTGAATGGCATTTCTAAAATAACTTCTACTTTTAGTTCTGTCAAATCAGGTCCTGTTTGTTTGTCTAGCTGCTGTTTTAACATTTAAATTATCTTTGTTGTGCGCTAGGGCATGTCCTTCATTGTGCTTCATGTGCAAGGAATCAAAGAAGTCTTTTTTTATTCTTTAACAAGAAATTCTTTTGAGCTCTCAAGAGGTGAATACTTCTTCTTAGCTTCCCAAGTCCCAAGGACACCCACAGTCCCATTAGATATTGGCCCTGATCTCTGTTAGTTGTGCAGGTCTGCGTACATTGCTCCCTTAACCTACTGGATCTAATACCAGCTGTCTGATGGTATTTTGTGGTGTGAGGCAACATGTTAGGAAAGCAGTGCCTCTTTTTGACATAGGCATGTAGTTTTCTATGCAGCATAACTGCTTATCTGCCTGAAGATAGATGACTCTGCTGGGATTTCCTTTTTTTTAGTTATTACCCAATTCAACAGGAAGCCACAAAGATGTGATAGAACATGCTCATCAGAGCAAGCTCAAGAGGCAAGGTGTGTGTTGACAGTAGTTTTGGACAACTGTGATGGGTTGGCTCCTGCTCCAGCTGTTTGTATGCTATTAACACAAGCATCTTTGTCCTGCTCTCTTGTGAATCTCTGGAAAAGACTAGGTTTGGCCTGTGACAATGCCTGGGACTGTAGCAGTGTACAGGCTAATTCAGAGAAAGCATTTGTCTCTTCAGAAGCTGGATTCACAGGAGCACTTGTTGCCTATGCATGTTTTGCAATACAAGTGTTTCCCAAGAATGGTGGTTTAATGAACTCTTGGTGGCATTTGACAAACTGTCCTGTTGGCTTTCTGCTAGATGTGTGTGCTGCAAATTAAAAGATTGCTTATACTACAAAACAGGACAGTCTTAAACGCTCTTCATTGTGCTTTTCTACTGACAGAGCATTCTGTTCTGCTTTGCTAAATGCTGCTGTGATTTAATTCCTGTGAAGTCAGTGGGCCAAATTGTTTTTCTTTTCCTAGTGTAAACTCCATTAAACCCTGTACAGGTGCATCTTCTGGCTGAGTGATTTGTAGGCATAAGTCATCATATTACCCTTCCTACTGAATTCTGTAGAGTGACCATATGGATAGGAAAAAGATTTATTGTGATAAGGTTAGAGACATCTACCTAAAGACTAGTGCCTTAGGGATGATTTGAAACACATGAAACAGTGGATATTCTGTGTTTCACAGGGGAAAGGTAGGTTGAGTAATTATAAAAACTGTCTAAGCTAGCCACAAATTCTTGCTAAACCTTTTTTCCCCTTTCTTCTTTCTGTTTTCACTACTTTTGGGCTTATCAATCTAACATTGAGAAGAAAGTGTACCACTAAGATAGCACACTTGGAACCTGGGCAGGGCTAGCTCCATTTGCTTTCTAACTCTTCTTGATGCAAACGACCTCAGAGAGTGGCCAAAGCCATCACACATGAACAATCCTGCAGCAGCAGCAAAAACGAGGAGAGTGACCACTGACAACACCCCTGCATGTCCAACAGTCGCAGCCTGGAAGACATAATAGCAGCAGTAGGTTGCAGCTTTTGGGAGGATGGTGGCAACCCAGCATGGTCTCTTACTATGTCTTTGTCCTCTGTACTGCAGTCATACATCTCCAGTTGTTGATCTGGAACAGAAGGGTGATGCACTAGCTGTAGCTAACACTGGCCTCCAGTGAGACTGTATGCAAGAACACATTTGTTAGGAAACAAAGGCATTTAGGTAAAAATTTAAGTAGTGTGAAGTGTTAAGCTTAAAACTAAAAGGTCTGAACAGCTGTCTGACTGGCAAATACTTGGGCAGAGAAATTTTAGAATGTTAAATAACCCTCTGAAAACATACCACTGAGATGCAGGGGCTAATCAGGCATTGCTACAGAAGCACAGGCAGCTATTTCCTATTATGTTGCTAATTTGTATCTCCTATTGATTACTGAATTAGCAAATGAGTCCAATTGCTTTGCCTCACTGTGAGCAGTTAATGGACAAAGGAACTTCCAAGGAATCGAAATGACTCTGGCTTCAAAATGGATAAAATGGATGTTTCTGTAGATATTTAAAAAAAAAAAAAAAGAAGAAAGGAAGTGTAAGAGAGTATAAAGCAGCCTACAGAAAGTCAAACTTGCACATGTAGGTGGCTGACTGGAGCTAAGCCACTGTTCAATGTGTGGCCCAACATGTCTTAAGCAAGCTGTACAATACAAGAATATTTGCATGAACATACTGGCTTTGTCTGTACTTAAAAATGTGGAGTATTTAAAGAAGCAGCATCACTGTCGTCACTGAAGGGTGAGAACGGTGGATGAAGACTTGTCCTGCTTGAGCATTTCAAATCCTAGCCTGAAATATGAGATTCTCTTTATCTAGGCAGTATCACATATGAAAAAAGAAGCAGCCTGGTTGCATTGTATATTAGGAAGTATGTAAAGCACCTTCTTATGTTTCATAGTTTGCTCCCTGAAGCCAAAACATATGAATGAGAGGGGCCATGAAGGGAACCTTCTTGTCTGGTCTGTAATTGCATGTCTTGTTTGGTAACAATTAGTCTTGTTAGTGACAGGCATCTAGTAATTCTATGTTTAAGGATCCTATCTATGAAGTCTGATGTTATGACAGCTGTATGCTAATTTTCTTTCCAGTTTTAACATCTTGAATAAATTCGTGAATGAGTTTGCAGCTATGCTGAAGAGTCAGTTTTTGCAGCCTTGAAGATAAGCTGAGAACGTGCCTTCCAGGCAGTTCCAAGATAGGTTACAAAACATCCAGAACGCCAACAAATGATAAGAGCCAAAATATTTTACAGATATTTAATAATTTCTGAATTATTTAATTTGGTTAGTTTTATTTGTGTTTCTCTAGCATATTTAGTTTTTTAGAAACTGAAGTTACTTGTACTAGTAGACTCGTCATGTTAATTTAGCAATGTGAATCTGAGCTAGTTATCTGACGTTAGCTTAAAGCCTTTCAGAAGAACTTGAAAATTTCCTAGACAAAAAGAAGTCGTTTCTGTATTGATAATAAATTTAGTATTTCATGATCCTTTTAACAGTTATTAAAGCAGCATGAAAGCTGCAAAATACCCTATAGTTAGTGGCCACAGTTACTGCCCACAAATAAATTTGAGTTTACTCCAGTATTGAAGTGTGAATGCTTAAGTACTGATATTTGCCTGTGAGTACCACCTGTGGGAAAAAAATGGCCTGACACTGTGCTATAGTTAAAAACTTACATAAATTCCATGAATTGAGCTAACATGAAAATTCACTTAAATCTGGAAAACTTAATTGGAGATTAATAAGAATCTGCACTTGAAGTCTATGGTACCTCAGTCTCTTGCCCAGATTCACAGAGAATGTCAATAAAGATAAAAAAGGAATCAAAGTGCTTTGGCTTTCAGCTTGAAGTGGTAGAGGAAATAGTCTGTTTCAATAGATATTTCTCATTTGAGGCTGCAATCTACCCACTTTCTCTTAGATCTGTTTTCTTACTGCAGAAGTTACCTGGATACAGTTTTCTGTCTAAAACCCATAAAACTCCTCATGAATAAGCCGCATGTGTAGCAGCCATTTTTCATATGTTGAGGCTTGTACTAATAGGATATGAGTACAAAAATTGATTTGTTTATTTAGTTATTTGCTACTATGTCATGCAGAGGAAATAGATTAATATCTTGCCCACTTTTCCTAGGCGGAAATTAGCTTTCCATGTGTCACTTGAGCCTGGACCATTCTTGTGTTATAGGCTCTGAATTTTTCTTCAGCTGACTTATCATCAAATTTCTAATCATCTTTCTCTGTCAAAAGAGAGTTTAGAGGTAAAAACCTGCTTTTTTATGAAGGCCTTAAAGAACTCTATGCCTCTAAACACCTCCTGATGTTTCCAGACCTGGGCCCTCATGATGGAAACCCTGGAGCATCTCCAATGTACTCTTGTGTCACAGCTTTACTGCACCTTACCTGGCTTTATCCCTACACTTTATCTTCTAGACCCTCCTCACTTTTACTAGCAATTTCTCCAGTGCCAATGCCCATTGTCAGTCAGTTAATGAATCTTTCATGGAATTTTTATTGCTTTTCTTCTTCCTAACCACAGTTAATGTGCTTTTTGCAACCCACACAAAAATCTAAAAGGCTGTGAGAGTGTGGGCTCTGTCCTAGATGCCAACTGCTGGGTGCCCCTTACATGCTGATTCCAGGGGATAACATGAGCTAAAGAACTGAAAGGTCTTATCCTCACATAAGCAAGACATATGAGTTATTCATAGCTGAACTAATGAACCCAGAGCTCTTCATATCTCTGCTGAAACTTGGATGCCTTCTTTAACAGAGATTGTGAGAATGTCTCTTGAAAGCCATTCAATAAATTCCTTTGGATCAACTGTTATTTTTTGAAAACTTTCTTGTCTTTCAGAAGGAAAAGGGTACAGAAGGAAATGCTTACAGTCTTATTTTTTCAACTTCATCGCAGAAGAGCAAATATACTGTTGAAAACCTGAAATATATTTAGTTGTATTGAACCAAAAGAAATAAGCACATGTGTGTGTGCCACCTGCCAGGCTGAACTATTTAACTGAAGCTACGAGTGCTTGTCTCCGAGGGCGCATTGCACTGATATTTCTCTTCTCCAGGCAATGCTTGAATAGTTCACTTACCACTCCCTGTTTTTCAGTAAGTCCGAGGACATTAAGACCACCAAAGCTTTGTTCCTTTCTGAGAGTTGGCTCAGACTTTGATACTGTTTGCACCAAGGATTTTGGAAATATTTGTTATCTTCTCTTGGAAGTTTACTTTTCTCTTGACAGTAATATTTACTAGAAGAATATGTGAACTGCAAGCTTATCGTATTTAACTGATCAGTCTGGAGAATTTGCACAACAATGAAAAATGCAGCTTTCCTTACACCTGGCCTAACTTTATTACCCAAGTGTAATATCTCATTTCCAGTTAAACCTTGCAGCCCTTATAACCTTGTTATGGAAACTCTGTGTAATGAGGAGAGGGAGAACATTCAACATACTGAATGATCAGCTGTGTTGTGCTTTATTGGCAGTTTCTAGAACATTTGGGAATTAGTGAAAATATTGTATACATACTTAGTTTGTCTTGGAGTGAGAGACTGAGTACTTTGAATTTTTCTGTGTTGTCTTCTCCTTTAGAGGTAGAAGGAATTTTTTGTTCAATTTATCATTGTCATTAGAGTGGCAGGTGGAAACACACCCTCTTTCCATAGTTTGAAAGAAGGGGTGGTTACACCACCTACTCAGTGCTCAACATTTGATAACGTTTGACACACTTGTGATGTTTATTTGGCAATTTTTGAAATCTGTGAGAGAAGTCTGAAACAGAGCAAGTTCTGATGCATTATGAAAAAAGAATTACAAAATAAATAGGATCCTCAGTTCTTACTCTCTCCTTATGATGATTTTGCCTTTGCAGTGAGCAGCTAAACTGGTAAGAGCATCGCTGACTAGAAAGTAATTAAGGCTTCTTCATTAATTAAACAGAAAAAGAGAGAGAGAGTGACATTTGCATTTGTTGATGGCTTCTTTATGGTAAATGAATTGCCGGATGGTGGATGTTGATGTTTTCCAGTTGATTTCCTTTGGTTTCTTGGCTGGGATTGTAGAACAGATTATTATTGTCTCACACATCTGCTAGAGGATGCGTTTCCATTGTACCTCACTGCTCACAAACATGTGAATAACTTCCACGATCACCACTTGTACGTGTATCATTGCATCAACATGGGAAGAGACATTCCCGTAGGCGTACAGAGCTCTTGGATGTGCTGCATGTGTTTGTTTTTCTAACCAACTGTCCCCATCTGTGTGCTCTGTGCCTACTTTTAATGGAATGATGAGCGATGAGGAGCATGACTTAGGAAGTATGTTTTCTTTCAGTTTTTACTGGTTACATTATAATTTCTCTTGAGTGATTATGAGTCATTTATCTTCCTGGCATCAAGACACAACATTGCAGGAGTATGGCATTCTTTGGTGATGTTGGTAGCTGGAGGTGCGGAGTGGGTTCTTGGTGGTTCATTGCTAGAAACCAAGAAAAAAGTTTAGCATGCATTTCATGTGATGTAGTTAAGCTTTTCATATAATGGCATTTTTTCTCCCGTGCTTTTCTGGGAATTCTTGCTTTTTTCTGAGGTTGCTACTCTTCTTGTTTAACTCATTATTATCAGTCCCATTGTTCTTCCAGACAGGTTTATCACAAGTATATCAGTAGAATAAATCAAATGTACTGCTGTAATGGATCTGTATGGACAGATTTAGTCACGATATACTCACCATTTACTATGCTGGAAAGCCTCTCAAGCAATGTTTCCAGCAAAGTAATCCACGGTTTCTTTAAGTAGACAGACGTGTAGTGACATTGGAGATTGGGTTTTTTTGTGGTTTGTTGTTGTTGTTGGTTTTGGTATGTCTTTTTTGTTTGTTTGATTTGGTTTGTGAGGTTTTTTTTTCTTTGGTTTGGTTTCTTTTAGTCTTTTTTTTTTTTTTTCTTGAGTTGTTTTTTTTTTTTTTTAAATAATATTAATTAAAAAAAAAAGCCAGGTAGTGCTGATTTGACCTCAAATTTGGATGATTTTTACAAATATGTATCTCCTTGCATACTTTTCAGTGCTCATTCCCAGCAAAGATCCAGAGTGTTATATGCTGGAACAAATTCGTACTTGCACAATGAAAACATTTTTCTTAGTTCTGTGCATACTCTCTACAGTTTTGTTGCTAGTTTTACCTGAAAGAATAGTGGTTAGTCAGCCTCTTAAGACAACAGTTTCACATTACTATTGGTGAACATATTTGATAATATGAATTCCATTGTAGAGTTAAATCCAAATTTGAATATTCAAAGAAAATACATTTTGTAGGGTTTGGCTTCCTTACTTTGCTTCCACTTAATACTAGAAGTAGAAAGAATTTAAATACTATACTTGTTACTGGGGTTGCTTGTTCTTAGGGTTTGCATTTGAAATTACTCCATTCACTAAGGTCATACTGATATTTTAGTATTTCCCCCATGTGTGTTTTGTGGTTTTTTTTAAATTTTTTTTGTTGTTGTTTTGTTTTGGTTTTATTTTATTTTTGTTTGGTTCGGGTTTTTTTAGCTATACAGTGTGGATGCTTCTGTGCTATTTGGGAGTGGTTGGTAGGAGCAGATCCAAAGGAAGTCTCCTTCCACTGCAAACGAAAGAAGAAGAGACAGGATATGGATGCTAAACTGAACGACAAGCCATACATCCTTCCTTCCCTTCTTCCTTCCCCCCCCGTTAGTGCTGCGTACAATGTGCAGTAGGATATCTTTTTTCACCTTTGGTCCTTTCCGTGTCACTTTTTTAGCTTCTGCTATTTAAAAAAACATTTACTGTTGGTTCCCCATCATCAGCAACTCCTTCTGCCAAATGCTATAAAGATGGGCAAGACTGTAGGCCTACCCTTAACAGTCCTATAGACTACAAAGAAAAAACAAAGATGAGCGTGAAGGGAGGAAAAGATGGGTCATCTGGACCAAGCAATACAATATTCTATTTGCCTGCTTTGGGTGTTGTTATCCTGATTTCATCTGTTTATGTTGTCTGGTGATTTTTTAACCTATTTTAGTCTACACACATTCATGCTTTCTCTTCACTGCTTGCATACATTAGTTTTAGTGCTTTGTAAAGGATAAATATGGTTAATGGTCACTTTGTAAAATCAGGGAAAAGACACAGGATTTTTTTCTTATTAGCTAGTTACCTGTGATCAAACTCCAATCCTTTATGTCAGAGTAAAATCTATCTCAGGTACATGTTACTTGGAGGTATGGGGGAGAAGGGCATTAAAACCCAGAAGGCAAGTAGAAAGAGCGCAACTGGGAAACAATAGGAAATAATATCCATGGCATCACCTTACCCTGAAGAAAAGTCATAAGACCTTGGTTCTTCAAAGACAGGGAAATGAAGAACAGTCAAGTCTTTGGCATCTGAGTGGAAAGTGTCAGCCTTGATGCTAAGCTTAACTTGAGTATCCTAAGAACATACAAAACAGCTAGATATCAAGACTACATCATGCTGAGTTATTTGCATATCTTTCCCTAACTTTCCTCTGGAGTCTGTCTGCCATGTTTTCTCTTTCCAGGAAGGATCTTCATGGGCTCTTTTGTGCCTAAAATTCTCATTTCCCTCCCTGCTTCAGTTCATGTTGATCAATTCTTGCTGACAGGAGCTGGTCCTGCTCTTCAGGGACAGGGCAACAGCAACACCCAGGCAGATAGATTCTGTTGGTCTTCACAGTTTTCTTATTGCTAGCTGTCATGATTTTACTGCAAGTTGGGTGGTATTTGTTGTAATTACCATCCCAGTTGCTGGTGTCAGTGATTAAATGAGAGTAAATCTCCAGCATTTGTAGGTGTTGAGAAAAAGTTTGAAAGTGTGGTAATGTGGCGTGAATTATATTCTAGGGGTTTAAAGGCTAGGAAACAAAGCAGCAAATTCTAAACACCCGTCATTTTATTGCTATTTTATCATCTGAGTTTGCTTAAAATCCTCATGGATTTTTTTGGTGGCTGCTTTATGATTTTCAGCTACATGAATTGATAGTACTGCAGATAAAAATCTTCTAAGAATTTTAATTAGAATTCCTATGTAAACATCTCTGCAGATTTAAAGGAGCCAATTGAGGAAACATGAAGAGAAAGAACACAATTTTTATATGAATTTTCAGCATAGTTGGATAGATCATGAGTTTACACATAAATATTATTGAAAGCTACAGTCTGTCAGTAAGTAGAACAGAGCAGTGCTGCCTCTGTTTTCTGCATTGTGGCAGCTACTATGTAGACAGACTCCAAACGTAGTAAAATTGGTAAACTATTGGTAAAAAGAAGGGATTTTGTCTGTATCATGAATTGTGGTCTTTGTTCCAGGGCAAAATTATCTTTTCTTCTTAAATCTCTAAGAGATTCAGGGCTAAGTCCTGTCGAACAATCGTGTGTTCATCCAAGGAGAACTGAGTGCATTTAATTAGCTTCACTGAATGTCTTAGAACAGAGTGTGCTGATTATAGATAGCGCTGCCTTCGAAAGCACACTGTTAGCAAGAGTGTTAGGTTTACTTTGGTAGATCAGATATGCACATTGCTTCAGACAGTCTCAGATGTCCAGCTGCTGTTTGGAAAGCAGAGTTTCCAGGCATAGTTGCTCCTTGCTTTGACCTCTTCCGTTGTTTTCTGGGGGGTGGGGAGGATTGCAAATTTTGTGTTCCTTCTGAGTATGGCACTTAGTGCCCTGGTCTAGTTGACATGGTAGTATTCGATCATAGGTTGGATTCAATAGTCTTATATTTTCCAACATAATTGATTCTGTGATTCTTTCCCCCTATTGTAATTGTACTAGACACTGAAAGTATTTGCAGGTAAGAGCAAATACTTGTCCTGTTCCTGTCCTATAACCCTCTAACTTATTTGTTTTCTTTCAAATGCAGACTTTAGTAATGTGCCTGATGTAACATCCAGTTTGAAAAGGAGCAGTACTGATGGCACTCTGGACCAAGTGCCACACATGGAGAAGACTGATCCACCCTTCAGGGTAAGAACATGTTTAACATAACAGTCCTTATGAAGAAAAAGACAGTGTTGTAGTGTTAATGCTCTGCATTTTGTTGGAAAGAATTTAAGGTGCGGCACTAATTTGGAAAATTTTGTATGTATAGTAACTGTAATTAGTGTTTTATTATCTTGAGGTCACCCTGTCAAGTCAACATCGACAGCGCAGCTGCTGCCTCTCCAAGAGCAGTGTCCTGGGGGAAAATGGCAAATAGGCGGAGACTTGCAAAATTCATCTTTCTGTGTTCCTTGAACCCTGTTCCCACAGAGAACAGTAAAGCTGCTACAGCTTTCTAATTGATTCAGTTTGTTTTGTGTTTTCTTTTTGCTGATAATTCCAGGGCTTCCTGTTAAGGTTGTAGTGACCATAGCAATATTCATTTAACATCAGTAATTTTAAACTGGACTGCAACTTGGAGAGGTGCAGTGTTTGAGAGCCAGTGATTTCCACACTCTGATTTGGAGAACCTTTATGTGTCTGCAGTTACCATTTTGCGTCAGCTGGAGTAATGGATGCTCAGACCTTGCCTCAGTAAGGACTTAAGAAGCTGAGGCAGGAAAGCACTGAGTTAGTGTTCACCTTCAAATGCACTGAAGAGAAATTTTTTGTCCATTTTGCTCTGAGTCAGGCAAATTGCAACCTGTGCCCAACTCAAGTGCATATTGTTTTGAACCTCCCAACAGCTAGCGTGGGTAGTATTTTCTTGTTGGTGGCTGTGACTTTACCAGACATTGCCAATCTGACAACAGAACGGGTTTTTTTTAAATTCTTTTGATGAGTTGATTGTATCTCCAAGCAAATTTACAAAAAAATTGATAACACTTGCGTTACACTCTTGCATAACAGGAATGAAGTTAAGTTTTTATGGTTCTGGAATATATTACTGTCTTGTACTAGGTTGTATGAAAAATTGGTAGAGATGAGGCAGAATGTAAAAACTCTTAAGACTGCAACAAGGAACATATGTTGTGCCTCTAACCATATCCACTGAGAGGAGCTGTTCATCTCTTACCTTTTGAATTTGCAACCTATTTCAGTCTTTATGCCATTTACCTAGAGAATAAGGAGAAGCCCTGTGGTTGTGGGTCTTCAGCCATCTCCTGCTTCATAAGGGGATTCTCACAGAGGTGATCTGTATCTTGTATAACAAATCCCCAAAAGTCTTTGCAACCAGACAAGAACAAACTGGGTTTTCTACCCTTAGGACACATTATCCCTTTGGAAGGAGTATTGTAGATTTCTCTACTGTCCTGTTTTAGGACTTCTGCCAGGCTTTAGGGGTGGGGGTCTTTGTGGGAGCACAGCAGAGGTGACCCCAAGGCTTAGGATGCCTTGATGGCTGGTTGCACCAGGCCAGGTTTCCCTGCATGTCTTGGGGTGTCCTGGTCACCTGGTGTATTCGCTATTCTCCATGCATCGTGTGGACATATATGGCTAACCTGTCCTGCTGGAGAGGAGCGGATTCTGGGGCATGAGCTTTGCTGTAGCAGAAGAACAAAGCCAATCATGATCATCTGTGTCAAATACACCAGATGCCAGAAAATTAGAGAGAATTCAGAAGGACTTAAATATACAGAGAACAATTGATGTACACTAGTTGTTGCTCTGAATGCACTTAATTTGCTTCAATGCTTTAAATTACATACTGCAATTAAAGGTCAAAAAAAGAGGGGAAAACAGTCTACTCCCTGCCATCTTTTCAGCCACAAATCTGACACATCCAGCAGTTTTGCTCTTGCATGATTTGCTGAAGTAACTGCCTGTGCTGTATTGCAGTTCACTTCGTGGGTTGACATGTGGGACTGCTAGTGTCATTCTAAAAATTATCTGAGGCTGTCCTAGTTTTGTAGGTACAAGGGGGGAAAACAGCCTGGCAATCAGAGGCAGCTGTCTTGGACTGCAGCTGTAAAGGAGCCTGTGACAGCTCTACAATTTCTGCAAATGGTTTGTAATTGATTGCTGTCTTTCTGTTGGAGGGTGCCTATTAGTGTCAGAGCATTTTGTCTGACCCTTTTGATTTCTCCAATAGATGTAGAATTAAAAAAAACCCAAACCCAACAGCAAGTCTAGGTGGTGTATATTGTACGTGCTTTTGTGATTGTGTATAACAAGAATTAGAATGATTTTTGTTTTTATAGCTGTGATCTGGGACTGCTCACCAAATGAACAATAGGTATTGCTAATAAAAGCTAGTTTGAGGAAATTGTGCAGCCTCAAAAAGCATAGGATCTGGATTTGGTTTTTGGTTTTTGATCTTTTTTCCCTTTGCCTTCTGTTTCCTGCTTGTGCTGACTTGACCTCCCACGCCTGTGGGGCAGCAGTAGTGCAGACACCTCAGCAGTAGGCAAGTGGGCGATGCTGCAGAAGTATGGGGGAGAGGAAATCTGTAAGCACAGCTCTCTGGAGGAGACGGTGGTGGCGCTGAGAGGTTCTGAGCACAGCCTGGAACAACAGGCAGTTTGGGATTATATCAGGGGAGACACAGTTGAGATGCTCACTTTCCAGTTGACAGCAACTGCAGATGTTACTGCTTGGCTCTGAGGGGCAGGCTCCTTTGAAGTTTGGTTGATTTTTGTCCCATAACATGTAAGTAAATAAGAAACAGTCTTAAAGCTTTGGATTTAATGGTTGCATGTCTGATTTCTAGATTTTGTGTCACTTCTTGTTGAACATTTTTGTGTCTTTGTTTTTCACTATTTTCTTCATCTCATACCATGCTAAGGTTAGGCATTATCTCAACTGAAAGTACAATAAGGTATTTCAGAGGTGCCTTGTAATCTCAAAGAAATAAGTCTTTTGTTGCATGTGTACTACATTGAAACGTACGTTCATTCAGTCATTCATTCATTGATTTTATTTTTTTTTCAATCCGAGAAATGAATGTATTTAGGATAGCTATATGTTTGTCTTTCATCTGAGAGCTAACAAATTTATTAGAAGGACAAGAGAGGATTGTATTGGTCCAGAAATGAAAGCTGTTATTTAAGTTTTAAAATACTATGAAGAACACATGGGCATCGAGAACCAGATGCTCATTAGTTCTGACAGCTCTGTATTCTCTGGGGTACCCTATTTATACTTTAATGCTTTTAATACCCTTAACCTTGTTTTCCATGTGCTTTAACAAATATAGATATTATACTTCTAACATTTTCTGCTGTAGTACCTTTTCAAACTGTGTTAAAATACTGTTTATATGGCAGCAGCATCTCATTCTTACTGTTGTTGGTTCTGGAGTATGTAGGTGTACTGTTGACAGAAGAATAGGTGACCTCAGAAAATTGAGAATCGAGTATGCCTGTCACTGTAATTAAGTTTAGTTGTGTTTAATCATTTTGAGAACTAATTGTCTGTGCTCCTAGTGCTCAGTTAAATCCTGGTAAGTTGACAGTTGCCAGGAATCAAGCTCTCTTTACATTAAAATAGCATGAAGCCAAATAAATTAAAAATGCAACTTTCCCTTTAGCTACTCATGATTTCTAATTGCAATCTGCATTGGCTGGAAATGTTTTCTCTATTCCACATTTCTCTATTCTTTGTTTTAAGATGAAGTTCAGGAGTTTGTTACTAACTTGCTTATCTTTACATTGTATTTTCAGTGTATTTAAAATACCCTTTTATGAAAGATAAGCGTAGCTAAAAGGTAAAATTTTACCATACAAGTAGCTATTAGTCTAAGGTCTCTTGAATGAATGCTGTGATCTGACTTTCAGTTGTCATGAATCTTTTGAGTATCAACAGAGAGGTATTTCTGAAATCATATTAAATATTAACAGACAGAAAGAAGTAACTTCATATAAATACATGTGTGACAAGAGGTAGATATATTTTCACTTTAAATATTTTACAGATAATAAGAAAAAACCTAAGAGTATACTCTCTGCAGATACTTCACGTAACTTCATTATATTCTCAGCTGTATCTTAGAGGTCTTTAAGAAACCCAAGAAACTCAGTAAAATCAGCTAGTGTGATGGTTTGTAATCATGATAAAAGTAGTCAGTGAATGCAGAATGAATTTATGGTAGCATCTTCAAAAATTAACATTGCAGATGCAGAAGTGGAAGCTACTGTGATGGGGAAAAAAGAAGGTAGAAAAAATATATACTTGAGTTGTTTCAGAAGTCTGATTTCTTGATGCTCAAGTTTCCTATGTAATGTCAAATCACCCTTCCAGTGCTTTTGAAGCTTGTGTATTCTGTGTATTGTGATGCCAGTTGTGGACCTTCCTGCATTTGCCAGAGAGGAGCATTTGCCAGTGCAGTGAGAATCATGTGTTTCCATGAAGTCTGTGTGCCTGGGACCATGGTCAGAAATCTGGTTTTTGGTCTCCCTGCATGAAGTTCTGCTTCTCGTGCTCAAGGAGCCAATGTGCAAATGTGCCTGACTTGGGCAACTGTTGTGGGTTTTTTTCCAGCCCTTCCAATCTAAAGTATATGTGCAATTGAGCAGCTCATTTGCATGTCTGGTGGTGCTCAAGAGGTGTAAATCCAGAGAGGGAGACTGGGTCAGAAAGCAAACCCATCTCCCAAGTTCTCCATCTACCTCAACAAGCTTCTCGAAACAGTGGTTTCAACAGATGCAAAATACATGTGTCATGATTTCAAAAAGGAAATCCCTCTGTTACCTATTAGCTGATGTCACACAGATATGAAAATCAGTGAGTATTGTAAAAAGTTTGCTGCATTTTGTGATTTTGGCCTCTTGTACATGCAGAATAGCAGTGTACTAGAGGGATGGTTTTCATAAGTTGAAGAAATAAATGCTTTGTCTTCAAACTGTCTAAAACTGATTTCAAAACCCCTTCATTAGCAGTAGCACTACATTCATCAACTTCTTATGCAGATAAAATAATTCAAGGGTAAAAATCCTGAGGTAAAATATACATTCAGGTCTTGTTTAAAACCTGGATGAAAGACTGTGTGTCCCATTGCTGGTCTATCTGAATGCTCAGCTGTTAAAGGTTTGATTTTGGGGAGAGGAAAGGAGCAACAGTGACAGTTGCCATGGAATGGTAGGGGTAGGAAGTAGTTAGTAATCATTGCTCATACAGTCCAATCCCAACAGAAAACTTACACAATTGTTCAGTGTTTGTGGATGATTTGAATAGTATTTTATCTTCCAGAAGAATACAAGTGGATGCTAGGAATGATGTATTCCTCTGATTTATTACCTAGAAAACATTGTGCAGTGTAATCTGTAGCAGATGTGCTGTGGAGTGGTTCAGGGCACCTTTATTCAAAAAACACCCAACAGCCTTTTATTGGTGCTGTTAGTAAATGTAATCCTATACATTATATGGATCATATATATTATATATAATATATATGTTGTGGTTCAATTATTTATTTTGATCTGGTGATGATACTCCTTCCCTCGCAGAGATGAGTTTGGGATCATCAGGCTGAGTGTGTGTATGTAAGCAGTGGATGATTGTCTTTTAGTGGGTAAATGTCAAGAAATGTTTATTCTTTCCCACCAAAATTAAACAGTTTCCTAGTAGGACTTTTCAGTGATAAAGCTAAAAATTTAACAAAATATACTGAATTAGAAAAAAGATTTGCAATGATATAGTGCATAAACCATAAAAACTGACAAGTATAATTCATGTTTTGATTACATTTAGGATGGTGTGGTAATGTATGCATGTTTACATGTATCTGCTAGATTTGAGAGCTGCGTATCTGTCCATTTGGTATAAGTGGCATCATTCTTGCTAGTCAGTTATTGACTCCTACCCCCAGAACATCCCTGAAGGAACATCAGTATTGAAATAAAACAGTGGGAAAACCAAACCAAAACCAAAAAAACACCCCAAAAGCAAAAAAACCCAAACAAACCATAAACCCCAAACAAACAAAAAACCAACCATCCAACAAAAAAAGAAAGTGTATGTGGAGTAATTTTGTTAAGCAGACCATAAAAATTAAAAATCTTGGAAAGCGAATGTTATTATTAATCAAGTAAATAGCAGTTGTTGAGCTACATTGAAAGAAAGCCAAGAGGAAATGACCAGAAGCTCAACAGAGCCCCAAACCTATTTCTTGCATTGAGGTAATTCCAGTTAAACGTCATGATAGCTTCTCATAAGCTCTGTTTTGCATTGCCCAGGCTGTTCCCACTTGCACAGCATGTCATTAATTGAAGGAGAGCTACCTGCCTGAAGGTTTACTCAGCATCCATAGGACATTGAGGATCTTTCCTTTATTTCAATCGTGAGAACTTCTCTTTAGCAGTTGATGAGATCTGAAAGCTTGGGGAGTAGTCTGCAATTAACATCCTTTTTTTTTTGTTCTTTGTAGGAAAGGGATTAACAGGATATTCTCACAATCATGTATAGCCTCTGCAATCCAAATGTCATTTTCTTACAGATGTGACATGCATTTAGGGGATCTCAGAGCTAACATGGGAAAATGTTACGTTTCTCAGCAGTGGTTTCCTTGATTCATTTGTGCCTGGAGGGGACAGTTCTGCATCGAAAGCATGACAGAAGCCTGTAGGGAGTTCTGCTAATTATTGTGCTTCCCTTGCAGATAGCCCAGCCTGCGGTGAGCCCAACCAGAGTTGCTGGCTCCAGCAGTGTGGAGCCGCCGCCGGACCCCTGCTGTCTTCACGTGCCTTTTGAGAAGGGTATCAGTCATAGGAGAAACTGTAGCCTGTTAGAAGTCCATAATAGTTTTGCTAATTAATCTAGGTTTCAGTATATTAATCTGTCGCTCAGAGAAGGCACCAAAACTGATGGATTGCAGGTTACTGAAGACTTGCTGTAAGCCTACCAGTGAGTGCTATTGTCCAGTCCTGGATTCTGCTTTGTTGCATTGATCCTGCGGTTCTGCACCTCAATAGATGGCCTAAAATTTGAATCTAAGAGTTGCCTATCTTGGCTAGCATAGTGAAGGAGTTTCAAGATCATAAAGCTTAAAGTATGGAAGGTGCTATTCCTAATGTGAACCTGTAACCAGGCATTAGGTCAAGCTGTAGATAGAGACCTGTGTGCATAGTTACTGGTAGGGAGGCACAAGGACAGGGGGAAAGAAGACCAAATGGAGACCGTGCAGTTCTTGCACACGGAAGTGTGACCTTGTGGTGCTCTGTTTTTCAGGGGGGAGCTGCTATTTGTTGTCTTTTCTGTGACTGAAGGAAACGTCCTCTCAAAAGTAGAGACAGTTTTTGGTGTAAAACATGCAGATAGTTTTGATCAGGAAAAGAAATTGTGTTCTGTTGATGCTTACAAATGAAGGAAGCCAGTGGGAGATGACTTACAATGCAGCTTGTCTTTGTAGTTGCCTGGGAAAAATCCATCAGGCTTACCTGCAGATGAGAAGGGAAGCATATGATAACAGTCCTGAATCATTGCAACAGGATATGGTTAGCAGTGGCTCTCGAGACACCTGTGACTTCATCGATGAAGGGCAGGAAGCTGCCTGGGACCCCACCACCCTGGGCCTCCAAAAGCAGCCCCGGTCACCTGCAGAGCAGGATATGACAGCAGCATATCACTTTGCAATGAATGGCAGAGAGATACCTTATCACACTTCTGACAGACCCAGGGAACTGGGTAACCTCTCTGCCAGCTGCAGAATATTTGGTGGGGTTTTTTTTATGTAATCACAGTACTGTTCAGTTACTGTGCTGACAGTAACATATGTGTTTTTTCCTTGCAATACAAAAGCATTTAAGCCCAGTTCTAGTGCATGCTGAGGTATGTGATGTGCCCAGCAGTTACCCATAGGGTACAAAGTCACTTTAAAGTTGCACAGATTTCCAGTATTGGATTTCAGACAAATACTGCCTCCTGGGTACCCTCAGACACTTTGATGAGGCTTTGATTCCTGTTTTGCTCTCTCAGGAACATGTAATGGCAAACGTAGACCTGAAATGCCAAAACTGAAAAAAATCTGCTACTTGCAGCAGATTCTGCACAAAAAGATGCCTGAAAGGATGGAGGAGAATTATAAAAAAACTAGGGGCCAGTTCAGTCAGATGTACAGGGAGGTTCCACCAGATTTTCATGGTTTGTTACCTGTTGTCTCTTCTAACTTATTGTGGACATAGACATCCTCTCACATGGTGGTTATTTCCTTCTGGGACAGCAGAATCCTTTTGTAGTACCAAAACAAAGCCTTGCCAAAACCAGGGGAGAGGTTGATACAGAGTTCAGAGAATCTATATTTGTCTTTTCAGGGAAGTTATTGCATCTTTTAACATTTGAAACGCAATATGCTGGCTACAAACAAGAACAGGTATGACTTGCCTTCTCTGCCTCTAAAGGTGGCATCCTAACCAAAACTATATTGTGAAACATGAGTGCAACTGCAAAGATAATGTCTCAGCCATAGTTTCTAATTCAACACTTAAGAAATATTTTTGCATTCAGCATGAAACACTTTTATTGAGAATGTTACAAATAATATTTAAGATGCTTGAAATTAAAAATAAAATTAATTCATTTAAAATATTTGGAATGCTAACTAATGTTTTTAGCACTGGAATTAAAGCAAGTGTCTTCACTGTGGTAAAATATGCTATGAAGTACATTTTGAAGGCATTTAAAATCCATGTTATTAGTGTAATAAGTGTGATAGGAAAATACACTGAAAAATCATCCACCCACAGTTATAAAAAGTAAAAAACCAAAGTCCCTCCAGATCACTGCAGAGATCTGGAGACTGGCTGTATTAAGCCTGAGCTTATAATGCTTAGAGACCAGTAATGTCACAGGGCTCCTACTGGCCCAGGGGGGGTGTGTGTGTATACATACATATATTGTGTATACGAATGTCTATATGAATTATGCTTATGTGTCAGCAGTGTTCCAGATGTTACAAAGTAGCCCACAAGTGCTTAGAGTTTTCTTGGAGGCAAGCCACTGTTTCCTTTCATTCAATGTGTACACAGACAGAGCAAAATTAACCTTTTACCTTCATGCATTAAGGGCAAAAGCAGGATGGGAAATGAACTCTATGCAGATAAGCACACCTATACATATCAGGACAATAGAGGGAAGCCTGTATTATGGAGGATGTTACTGTTATGGTAACTATCAGGCCTGCTGCCACTGAAATGGAAAGATGAAAACCAGATGTCTGTAAAGGGAATGTGTGTTATTCAAAGTACACAGGAACAAACAACAAGTCTATGTCCTTTTTCCAGTGATCTTAAATTATTTCAAGGTGATGGATAATTTTACATGTAAATTTTCCATAGGAGAGGTTTTTTTGAAAAGGGCTGGAGTGCCTGTTGTGTACTTCTAGAGAAAAAAGGCTAAAGAAAGCATTTTCACTCATTTGGTTTATTCTAGTTTGTGTTGTTCCCTTTTTTGATTTGTCCAAGTTCCTCAACAGAAGTTGTAAAGATTACTAAACCATAATTGTCTTTTTTTTCTAATGAATACACATTAAAAAAAAGCTGTTAATTGGTAACATCTTTTAGCTGGCATATGGCTAGCTAATAATGCAAGCTTAATTAGCAAATCTGAGGAAAGAATAACTTCCTAATATGGAATTAAAAAGACATGTCATTGTTTTTCATCAAGATTGACAATATTGCTTGGACCTGAAATTTAGCAACCTTTTTTTTTTCTCCCCCAGTTCCAGTGGATGAACTGTGTTTTAAAATGTATCTATTACAAAAACAGAGCTTGAAAGTGCCACAACTAATGCAGATAGGAAATGAGGAAACAGTACCTTTCCAGAAAGTACAGTTATACTTTTAATAAACGTGGATCTGGCTTGTGTTATTTTTAAAATACCATTTTCAGTACCGTAAATCTTTAATTTCCACAGATTTCTTATTTTTTATTTTTTTTCTTCAAGTTTGCTCTGTGGATCCCTAGGGTCTGTGGACTACTGCAGAGGCAACCCATAATGGTAGATAAGAACAGTATCCTTATACATGGTACACAGTGGTCCATGTAATTGGATTTAAACCAGGCTGTACATCCATTGAAAAATGAAATGTTAGGGAGCAGGCAACACCTCTCTTGCTCCTTCGAGACCATTTTCTCAGTTTTCTGTTATATAGTCTTCTCACCCAGTGAACTCTATATCTCTCCAAGAGAAAGAAAGGGCATAGCTTAACAAGAGGTTCCTACTGCTGAGATGCATTCTGCATGCCTTATCAGCAGCATGTTGTTTCAGGGCTCCAGCATCATTTTTCCTCTGATAGGCAGCCTCTCTGAGACTGAGCTGTACAGTTTGGCAAATGGTGAACTGTCAAGTTGTGCTAATGATTTGGAAAGAGATGGATGTGAGTTTAATTGCAGTAATTAAAGGAGAAAGCTATGTTATTCCCTTGCTTGTATGAAGGTGAATATCTGAATATCCTTGAAACCTCTGAAGCAGTGCTCACCAAATATACAGATACCCAGCCTTGGGTTCAAGAGAAGAGTTTTCTGGAGAGCAATAGGCAGTGGCAAGGGCAGCGTTGAATGAAGCCTTGTAGTTTAACTTCATTGCACTCTAGGAGTGCTGTGGTAGGGGCAACATGGGAGTTGATGTGTTTTATTATTATGCCATTGGTGTAGTTCTCCTTTTATTAATGAATTGCTTGTCAGTCTTTTATCTTTTCAGCTCAGTGTTGTCATGTCCTATAATATTTCATTTAAAGTTACATTGCTCATAGAGTAATCTGTCTGTAGACCTGATTGGTTTTGTGTAAATATATCCGCATCAAGACTTTTATTTTCAAGCCTGGATTTATTACTAGCCCATTTTAAATTTTTTTTTATTGATGTAATTATGGCTAAAAAGTTCAAACAAAGGACAAGCAAAATTATGTAAAGAAATATCCAGAGAGCTGCTGATTTGTTTTTCATTTTATCATTGTAAGAGCATCTGTATGCCACACCATTTAGCAGCCTATACCCTTGACAGAACATCAGTGCTATTGATAATTCATGCTGACCTTCAGGGAAGTCAGCACCCTCTAGATATTTTTAGGTATTTGGCTAACTTTCTCAAAGCACCTGATGTTTTGTTTATGCAGTAAATTTCACAGGCACAGAGGCAGGTATATTTCTGGGGAGATCAAACCCATCTTCCCTTGCCATAACTGCACTTTGTCCTGCACTCACTGCATCAAGCTGCTTATAAAAAAAACTTCTCATCTGGCACCTTTTACCTGCATTTGTAGCAATGAAGGGAAGTATGACAGGTCTGTTTCTTGTCTCATACACTGCTTAGCTCTTTTGCACTGGGATGTTGTCAGTGCCTTTGATTTTGTTAATCGGCACAAAAGACAAACTTGTGCAGCTGAGCTCGGAGAGAAGGTGTGTTTGTGGGAGATCACAACGTCCGTGGCTTCCTTCCGAGGGCCCTTTTCCTTTGGCAAAGTTTGCATTCACAAGCCACAATGCCCGCCTTCAGGAGGAGTAAAACGAGAGCTAAGAGTTTAGCGCTGGCTCGCAAAACCCAGCAGCAGGCAGCAGCAGCTTACGGCTCTCTGCACAGGATGTTTTCTGTGGTGAGTTCTGCAGCGGCGTGTGTTAAACTGGGGGGATGCTGCTTAATTAGGCTAAGGTGGTGGGGCTGCAGGAGCATGCCAAGGTGCCTCTATGTGATAGATACTGAATGCCCCAGCATTAGTAATCAAATAATGGATTCTGGTAATGTGTAGTTGGGGCGTGAGTTTATACCAGTAGTCTGCACGGGAGAAAAGGTTTGGGCTTTGTGAAGTTTGGGGGAGCGAAGGGTGGGTTGGTTGCCGGCACTGTTTGCTTCTGGGCTCAAGCAAATTGTTATTTCTTGCATCTGTCAGAGAAAGGATTAAATAAAACTCATATTTTGACACGTGGGATGGTTTTTAAAAAAATTCTTCTTGAAATTTGGAAATAACTGCAGCATGAATATTTTAACTATTTCTCCATTTTTATTTTTTTCACAAATAAGTTAGAATTGTGGAAATATCTGTAAATATATTTCACAGGTGGTAGAAAAATACATGACCCTTCTGCATTAAAATTGACAACATCGGGATAAGCACACAGGGAAGGAAGAACTGATAATGTTTTCACAAGAGCAGGGTTTGGGAAAATTTGTATTGTGTGCTTAGATATTAACTGATGAGTTTCCTTTTTGTTATCAGGGCTGTCAGGGTTCCTCTCTCTTTTGTATCCTGAAACTGTCATCTTTACATTTTGTATAGTCAGGATTTAATGTTCTGCAATGGAAATTACTTCGTTTTGCTTTTGACTTTGGTGTGAGTTGGGTCAGATGATGTTGGGACTGATTTTAGAGAAGCTGAGCACAGCATCTATGAACTCAGTTGTTGCTGCTAGTCCTGGGGATCTGGTCAATGCAGGCTCTTGGGCCCATATCCCTGATACCTGACTTGGTTTATAACTAGTTTCAGCCAAGTACCTCAGTCACCACCAGTTCTTCTGTACTTGAGGAGAAAGAAGGCATCTCTCTGTGTGGCAAGTGAGAGGAAAGATTTGCCACCATGCAAATATCAATAGCTCAGGCACCACATCAAATGGGTTGCATCTTAGCTGTTTTACACAGCTGTATGTTCAGTCTTCTTTCAGGCCTTTGCGCTGTCTGGAAAGAGTTACTGGGTCATCAGCGCTTCTTCTTATTGTACTTGTGATTTCTAAATGAGGCTGCTGACATCTGCTTACATTACCAGAACAGGCTGACTTTGCTAACATAAATCTCCCTGAAACTGAGAAATTCTAAGTCAAAGACAAAAGTTCATTTTTAATTCCTCACCTGTTATATAGCCTGGTACTGCCTAGCAGGGCAGCTTCTCATACTGCACTGAATAGGGGTTGCTTCTCCCTCCTTAAAGCATAACTCTGTGCTTTGCTTATTGCTATGAAGGCTCTGAATGGACATTAAAAAATACCCTTCTTTTAGCAAAGTTTTAAACATTTTATTTAAAAGATATGCTAGGTATACAGTGAAACAAATCACACCTCTAAAAATTCAGCAGTGTCAGTCATGAACAATTTCATATTCTGAATGGCCTTGAAGTTGAGTAAAGAAGAAGGAGCAGAAAATAAGTGATGACTGAGGCTACTGCTTAGTTTAGCTTCTGTTGCCCAAAGGTGAGCAGCACTCTTGCCCAAATATCTATGGTGAAAATCCCACAAGGTATTTTTCAGTAAAATTCTGCTGACATCTTTCAGTTGTAGTGAACAACTTAGAGGGGTGATATACTGTATTGGTGTGTAACATAAAGCAGGTTTTTCTGTGGTCTTTAAGGAAACTAAGGCCTGCAACTTTCTAGCTTCTTACGTTGCTTGGTTACATCTCTAAGGAGATGTCAGAGAAGTCCACAGAGTGATGCAACCACAAAAAAATGGCAGCTGTTAGGGCTACCTTTGTTCTGGAGAGAAGCACCTTCTAATAAAGTAAAAGTGATGGACATGTCCAAGAGCTTTCCTTTTACACAGAGTGAGGGATGTAAAGGCATCTCTGACCAGTTGTTCATTTCTCAAAATTCTGTGTATTTCTTCTGCCGACTGGTGCATTCCATCTTCCTGGAATTACATACATCAGACAGAGCTGAGCTGTTAGCTGTTCATTTTTAGAGGGGAAAAGTCTAATCTGTTTCTGCAGCATGTTTCTGACCATATTTCCTCTTAGGGTAGGGAATTTAAGGGCTGGTGATCCACCCTGTGGATGTGGTCAGTGCCCTGCACAAGGGTACAGAAGCCTGAAAACCCTTCAAAGGGCATGCATAGTTTTCACCTCACCAAGGAGTCTTTCTTAAGCTGTGTAGAGTTTTATAAGCCTACTCAAAATACTCCTTTCTGTCACTTTTTCAAACAAACCCTGACAGACTTGTGGAATACATGATATGTATAAATGAGGGTAAAGCAAACAGCAATGTGCAGAGACACCGTAACACTAATTGACCTTGTGCAGCATTTATGCTCCATCAGTATCATTCGATAGAAAGTCACAGGGTAGCCATGAAATCGTTGTGCTAGTGCTTAGCCACTGCTGATTAATGTCTTCTGCTCTCTCACTGATTAATTTTATGGAGTTTTGTTACTCTGATGGGGATAGCACAGTCTCAAATGATGAAACGCTTGTCTGCAAGGAGCAGAGCAAATCTGCAAGACATCCTTGTAAGAGTATCTTTTTGTTCGCTTTAAGAGAATAATCTGTAATATTTTTTATCACAAGTATTATTGAAAATGGAATGTGCTTTCATCTCTGTCTGACATGCTGAGCACCACTGTGGTGGTTGACTGTGGGTCAAGGTGACTGGAACATTCCCTTCTGAGTTTATTATGAGCAGTCCACATTCACAGGGAATACTCCCTACAAAAGGATGTGAGACCCAAGTCTAAGTCTCAAACATGCAGGGATGAAAAAAGTGTTTCTCAAGGCTACTACACATCCTTCTGTTTTCTTAGAGACCAAGAGATAAGTATGGAGCAGGAGGTTGCTTCCCCTGACCACTAGGTGTGTGGAAGGGTTTATACAGCTTTGTTGGAAAATCCTTTGAATATGGCGAATAAACGAGCACAGTGCTGCTTAGTTGCCTTCTACTTGAAATGCAAGTGTTTGGGCTTTTTTTCTGTAAGCCCTGCATAAACTCCATGCTGTTAGTCTAAATTTTGGATATTTAGCCTTATCTTTCTGCTGCTCAGTGCCAAAGGTAAGCTGAAGCTGCCTGCAATCCCCTGTACATGGCATAAATAATTTTTTTACTATTTACCAAGTACAGACAGTCTTGGTCTTGTGGAAATAAAAGTAGCAGCTGTGTGCTTACGGAATTTATCAATTGCATCTGAGGGTCAAATCTGCCTGTGTTAGACATTGCAATGTCAATGTCAGGGCAAATTCAGGGTTAATACCCACCATAGTTCAAGATTACAGTGGATGTATATAAGTATCAACTGGGGACTCCTCTTAAGTCTTCTTGGCTTAAGGGCACTTGACTGCCAAGCTTTGATTTGACATTCAGAATGCCCAGGTGGCTTTAAAATCCCAGCTGCAGTCAGTAACAGGATAGAGGCTGAGCCTTTTCTGTCTACACATACAAGATATGAAAGAGATGTTCTTAGGGATTGTCACTAAAGCCTTTCCAGAAAAGGTCTGTTTTGAAACAGTTTAAAAGAGTAGGACATAGTTTAGTATGAGAGGCAGAAAGTAGCATCCAGAGCAGTGGAAAAAAAAGGTAGAGATCGCAACCTGGGTGGTACGGGAGTTTTGGGAAGAAACATAGGAGGAAGAATTGTTTTTATATCTTTTTATATCTATCTACTTCATTGTTGCTATGAAGTTTCTCACTAATACTAGGCTCTTTGTCAAGAAGGAGTGGTTCCACTGGCAAAACAGGTTTCAGTGTCTTTTATGGTCCATGCAATGTGTACAAGTGAACGTGAAATACTTTTGTCCTGTGATCAAGTAGCATTTCATGCTTGCTTTGACCCAAATGTAAATACCACAGTGGGTACAAAGAGTGAGATCTGGATATTGCATAGTCTGGAAGCCTCCTGTAAAGGGAAACACAGAGAGCAGCAAGACTTCAGGGAAGGACTAGATCTGTGAGCAGTGCAGGAAGCCAAGGGCAATACTCTTAATGCCAAATTTGCAAATATATTCAGGAACATATTAAAGTTGATAAAAATCAGTGCTTGTTGGCAGTACCTGAGAGGTAATCCTGAGCCTTGGACTTAGGCCAGTTATGCAGAACAATTTCTGACACCAAAATTATGTTGCTTAGGTGACCAAAAAGTATGTGTGATGAGGAGTATCATCTATTTCCGTATGCTTTCTTATCCAGTGTTTCTTGGTGACAGATGCAGCTCTGACCCCCAAACTGATGGGAATGTAGAAATAGCATGTTCCCCAATGTCTGCCTGCTCTATATGTGAAAGTGGTCGAGGAGGAATAGAGGACTTCTAACTCCTCCTTGTAAAACTGTGGCTGATGATGATGCTTATGACTTGCTTTCAATAGGCTGCTTTTGCATCCTTGATCCTAGTGTCCTTGATCAGTCATCAGGCTGATGTAAATCAAGCTGCCCATGCGCAGCTTGAGCTGTAGAGTGTAAAATCTGAAACATTCTGATACAAATACAAACCTTTCTGACATCAGAAACAAAGAAAACAAAACTGAAGTACTTCAGCATTCAGCTGTTTAGAACTTGTTTTAAAAAAGCATACATACATACATACACACTGCACTTCCTAAATTGTGATTTGTCTCCAAACCACTAATTAATTTTAGTTTCAGAGACTGACTCAGATTTTTAAATGTATTTCATTAGTGTGCAGTTGTAATTTCAACAAACACCATTCAATTTATGTTGCTTTTTGTTGGGTCCTAATAAGTGTTGAAAATACTAAATGTATCTAGATTTCATAGTCCTGCAAGCTGTCATTATACAGGACTCTGAAGCTGGTTGCACATATCGCTGAGGAAAATAGCTTAATTTTTTTAGAGAGGTGGCATTGTTCAAAACTGGAAGCTGTGAAGCTACAGAGTTATATGGACTACATGGCAAATATCTGACATTTTAACATTTATTTTCATTGTATAGGTGTCTGATCACAGGAATGGTTGAGATCAAATATTGCTAGTTCATTTAGCCTCCACCCTACTGAAGGCTTTGTATAACTCAATTAATTTGCAGAATAACTTTTGCATTTGCTCATTTGATGGCCTAGTATGTTGGAGAACCTAGTTACACAGATAATCAGGGGTGAATCGGGACACCCAAAAAGGATCATGTGGAATAAATGACTACACATTACTACACACTGTTCTGAAATGCACTCGTGTCCAGTTATCTCCACTGAAACAAAACCTACGCTTGAAATAAGCCAGCAGTCCTCATTTGAATGCGTTTGCTAAATACAGGGTGATAAATGGCACAACACAAACAACTGTCCAGTTTCTTAGCAAGTGTCTGAATGACAGAAGCACTGAAGAAGGATTATTTCATGTAGTATAAAGATGTGGATACTGAATGCTGTTAAGGTAAACTTGGGTAGTCATATTTTAGCTTTCAGGGAAATGCTATGTAAGAATGAGAACAGTGGAATAATTTTCAAAATAAACATTAAAAATTATTGCCTGCAGAAGTTGCTCTTAGATATTAGTGGTGATTGTGTGAGAGAAAATTACACAACTATTTCATAGTGTCAGATACATCTCTTTCTCTTCCATCTTTGCCTTACAAGATTAACTGTTGTCGTTCCATCTTCAGTGCCTACCTTGGTTGAAAATTTTCTGGTTATTTTTCCCCACACATTTTTATAATTCTTCTAAAGAATCTCAGATTTACTTTTCCATTTGCCTTTTTTGAGAGCAAAAAATTCAGATATGTAGTTGTCTCCTTGGAGAGAAAGCATCTGAAAGTCTTTTGACAACTCATGACATTGGAATTTGAATCTTCAGCTTGATGTTTCATTGTTTATAAAGCAACAACAAAACACACAACACAATATAGGTAGCAGATGACAAATAAAAGAATTATTTTGGATGCTTATAAGATATTTATCTACTAATTCTTTCTATTTTGATGCTGTGAGTGTTGCAAAATAAGAGCAGTGGAAAACAGTATGAAGCTGGTGTCATAAGAATAAAGTATGTGATACATCTGAGTGTTCTCTCATCTTTTGTATCCCATAAACTTGTATCCGAAGACTGAAAATAAATTGCACCTGAAAATCACTAGAAAAATTTAAATTCATTTTACTGCTGTGATCTGGATCTGCTGTAAATTAAAGATGTTCAAAGCTGTCAAGATACACATAGATAAAAATCAATGGCAAGTTCTGGGCCCTGAATTTGGAACAAGAGCAAAATTGGAGGAATTTAGAAATAATTGTAGTGGAGCTTGTATTCAGAAAACATCAGCGCTTGTCTCTTTCTTCTCACTTAACAGAGTGCAGAACAGATCAGTGCCTTGTGTCGGAACTTCCAAGAAGTCCAAGCAAGCAGTATGGAAGGACAGAAGGACAACCAGGATCCACCTCCACGACCACTGGCTCGCCACCTTTCTGACGCAGATAGATTGAGAAAAGTCATTCAAGAACTTATGGACACTGAGAAATCTTATGTCAAGGTAAAAAAAAAAAAGCCAGGCTCACTACAGCCTTCTTTTTGAGGCTGACCATGACTTGTGGACGATCTTGACATAATTCATACTTATCTCTATATAACCAGACCTCTACAAGGGTCACAACCTACGAAGTGTGCTTCTCTAATTGTTCCTGTTGTTTTTAGCAGACTTGCTCCTGTAACGGAGGCTGTTAGGAGTTGATGCAGTAGCATTAATTCTAGTCAATTTGTAGCTATATTGGAGAGTGGTAATTTGTGGGTAGTAGATACCTGCAATACAAAAAGAGGTTTCTAGGGGATGTTTCCCTAGTTTTCAAGATGAAAATAAATCTGGTAGAAGAAAAGATTAGTCTCCTACAAATCAGAAAAAAAAAGTTTAAGTGTGGAAAATAGTGCATAATTATTTTTGAATCAGCAAAGCTAAAAGTCACAACT
Organism: Dendrocincla tyrannina; assembly: GCA_035047865.1. Lineage (NCBI taxonomy): Eukaryota > Metazoa > Chordata > Aves > Passeriformes > Dendrocolaptidae > Dendrocincla > Dendrocincla tyrannina. The sequence goes on along the minus strand of JAWWMP010000116.1, from coordinate 54,524,567 downwards.
CCAGTTGGTTGTAGCATCACAAGTATGTTACTCCTCCTCTGACTGGTAAGTCCATAATTTGTTCGATGTATTTCTCTTCATTTTATAAACCCGAAACTGATGTGACTGGATGCAAAAAGAAATGTAAAAACATTGATTTCATTGACCTTCAGCAAGGAGAAATAATTTCCTTTACTGGATCTCAAAACACATATTTACAGATGTCCGTACTTGATGCAATAATGTTTATGGGAACGAAGAGAAAATACTTTGCACATCCACCAATGCACTAATACAGCCATATGCTGTAAAGCTTAAGAAAGCTTTACAGAACATGGACCCTTATGTATGCCTACCTGATGTTTCTTCTAGAGCAATAGCTTGAACAAAGAGGTCACTGATATATGTGAGTTTTTGCAACAGGAAAAATCCTGGCGGGTTGCACATACTCGTTGCAGTGTTCTCAGGTAGTTGCTTGGTTTCCTTCTACATGGAATTTCTGGTGTTTCTCTTCTCAGAGTCTGAGAGCCCTGCAGAGGGCTCCAGCCCTTACGTCATACTTCGGTGTGGGATAGTAAGTCTTCAAAAGTGGCATCAGTTCTTTGAAGAAATGACTGAAAAAGCCCTTGATCACATCCACCTGACAACATAACTGAACATTTTAATAACTAATAAGATTTTAAAATACTGTGTGTCCTGAATATTACTACAGATGTTTAAATGAGTGGCTATTTATATGGTTTATCTAACACAATTAAACCATTTGATGCTTTTCATACAGAGGGACTCATTCGAAAACCATCATCTGTAACATTATTTTCCTCATGCCAGACTAAAATATAATTTGTTATAATCTAGCTGTAAAGCCTTAAGGATGAAACAAAAACATCACACTAAAATCAGTTTGGGTCTAATTTAGCGATAACTTCAGTGCTAACAAAATGCAGGTGATTTTGTTACTGAAAAGGAATTTTATCTCTAGTTCATTTCCAAAACTTACCCCTATCTCACAGTCACATAAAGAGCAATTTCAAAATGTTACATAAAACCCTGAACAAATACTCTTTTTTGCAGGACTTGAGCTGCCTCTTTGAGCTATACTTGGAGCCCCTTCAAAATGAAACCTTTCTCACTCAGGATGAGGTGAGGAGATAACTGAAAGATATGCTTTTCATTCTTTTTACATGTTAAGACCTTGGCACTTATGTTTTTCGTTGCTGACAGCATGACAGAAAAAGCAGCCAACAAAGGTAACAATAGGAATTACACCAGTCAGTGCCTTTCTGTCTGGTATGTGCGTCACTTCTTTTTCTTAAAGGGTAACTGTTCTGAATTAACTGCTAAGAAATCTTCACTTTTTGTATAGATTTTTTTATAAAAGCAGTTAGGAAAGTATTAACAAAGACATTACTAGCCTTTGCAACCTCTTTGTGTGTTACATCTCCTTAGTCCACTGTTTTCATAAAACCACTCTTAGGTTCATGGAGTGCTGTACTTCATAGCCTGATGTTTTTCACAGATGGAGTCCTTGTTTGGCAGTCTGCCAGAAATGCTGGATTTCCAGAAGGTGTTTTTGGAGACCCTTGAAGATGGAATATCTTCTTCCTCAGATTTTAATACATTGGAAACACCGTCTCAGTTCCGGGTAAATATTTTGTCATTTCATACTTTGTGGTGTGCCTGCAAATGTTTGTGAAAATCTGGGTCTAAGAAGTTTCTGGCTCTAAAAAGTTTCATATGGTTGCTTTCATGTTTGAAGCTTTACTTTGGCTTACAGGCTTCTTTTCAGCAATGAAAGATAACTGCTATTTCTCATGGGTTTACTTTCCCATAGCAGAAGATGCAACATGGGAAAATGCAGAGTAGACCTTGAGTACACTATAAACTAGCAGTGCTTGTGGTGCAGAACTCCTTTGTAGAAAAGTTATTGTTGCTATGCTGAATTCTGCCCTGCCTGTGCTTTTCCCTGTCATGCTCAACCAACCAGCTGCAGATTGAGAGCTTTTCTCGTTAAATGCCATATGAGTTTCTCACATTGTGAGGCCCAAGAAGAAGGCCTGCGAAGTGTAAATGACTGCAGCACCACCCAGTACCTGCCCTAACTGGAGGAAATTGGTCCCTTGGTGCTGGAGCCACTGGCTCAGGACTGAGCAAGACTGCTGGCAGGTGTCACAAACACTTGCTGCATTTTGTGGAGCAAACATTGATTAAAAAGAGCTGGAGAGGACTGCTTTCCTCCTCCCTCACTACTCCTCTTTCTTATATTTGCTTTGGGAGGCATTTTTCTAAAAACCTCTCTCTTGTGATTCAGTCCCTCCCACATCTTCCCAACCTCCCCTTCATCCAAGAACATCAGAGATGCCCTGTAATTACCACCTGCCTGAAAAAAGGAAAACAGTTGGACAGCAATCCTGTATTTGTTTTACATCGTCCCTTGTGGCTTTGGCACCTTTATGCCTTGCTTCCTATTGCTTGTGTTTCTTTTCCAGCACAACATAGTTATATGTCTGTTGATTTTTGTTCCTGTGCGCCTGAAACATACAGTGAACCAAAATATCTGCAGTGGTGTTACGTGCTCAGAAAGAAAGGAGAAAATCGCAGGCTGTGCCTAAGTAGGCTGACCTCTATACTCAGCAAAATACAAAAACATCATTGAGTTACTACTAGTAATATATTTATGTTTTATATATATTTATATATAAAATACAGGATATGTGTAGAAAGATAGCAGATAATCACACAATTGAGTCTGCATGTTATGTGCCTGAATATTTATTTAAGATTCTAGCAGTGCATTAATATTTTGATTGTGTTGATTTCAGAAATTGCTGTTTTCCCTCGGAGGATCCTTTCTGTATTATGCTGACCACTTTAAACTGTACAGTGGCTTCTGTGCAAACCACATCAAGGTTCAGAAAGTTCTTGAGAGAGGTAATTTATTGTCTCCATTATTGTAATTAATTTGCATGAATTCAAGCTGCAGTGAACTACTGTAAAAAATCTTGCAACTTGGTAAATCAAGGAATGAATATTGGTACAAAACAAGGATGGATCAGGTATCTTTCACTAGGAAGAGCTAAGGTCAGAGGTCCTACTGAATTATGGTATAGACCTGAAGAATAAGATTCCTTTTTTGTAACCTCCAGGCAGTAGCCTGGATAGCTACAGAAACATCTTCCACAAGTGTGTGCTCTCTGCAGAGCCAGACTCCAAAAAGCAGCAACAAATGGTTGAATAAGTTAGGAATTACTTCCTCTGCCATTTGCTGCAGTTTAGTGGAAAAATTACATTGAGGAATAATCTCACCTTGATAAAATTGCTCTCTCAACCCTTAAGAATGTTACTTAATGCTGGAAGTTACTATGAAGAGTGTATACTACTCTGTAAACCATCTGTTGAAAAGGGTGAGAATTTTGGTACTGGGTTCAAGTTGCCTTTCTGTGCTTTCCAATTACTGTAGCTTCTGTGACTTCCATGTTCACCTGACCAATCCTTTTTTTACATCTAGCCAAAACAGATAGTGCCTTTAAGACCTTTCTGGATGCTCGAAATCCCACAAAGCAACATTCTTCCACACTGGAGTCATATCTCATAAAGCCAGTTCAGAGAGTGCTGAAATATCCTCTGCTTCTAAAAGAGCTAGTGTCTCTGACAGACAGTGAGAGTGAGGAGCACTATCATTTGACAGGTAACTTCTTCCTTTCTTCTATGGGAATGAATATGAGTTAAGTTTTATTTCCTGCCCTTTCTGAAGATACAGGTAGGCAGTCTGGTAGCTAGCACAAAACTTGTCAAAACCTACAGAAAATTCCCTCCCTCTCCTTAAAAATAGTAGTTTTTTCATGCTTTTAGCTGGAAGTCCTACTTACTATGTCTAAGTCCCTTTGAGAAGTAGATATGCACAGGATTTTCCATGGCAAGTAGGACTGGGATTTTTATCCTCATGCACAGGAGCATGTCAGGTCACAGTGTTGCTTTCTTTCCCCCCACTTGAGAAACACTGAGCAAGGCTCCATCTTGTGGTTATTATTTAGTTCTTGAAATGTGTCAAAGTTTAAGAGCACCACAGAAGGAAATTTTTGTTGTTTGAGGTTTTTCTGTGGCTCTTGCTTCCACGGAAGAGATACTTATCAAAGCTTTCTAGTCTTTCCATGTAGAAAGACTTGTCTGTGTAACATACGCTATAGTTGATTGCTTTTCTAGGCTCGGATGCTTGGGACTTAATCCCTGGCAAATTCCAGTTCAGGTCTGTCAGCATCCAGTGGATGAAAATCGAGACATTTATTTTATGCATTGATTGTCATTTTCACAAAACAGATTCAGGCAAAAAACATTGTCAGCAAAAAGTCATGAGCCTGTTATTGATTTCAAATGAGCTTCTAATATTGTTTCCTTGCCCAAACAAGCTGAGGGTGATTTACTTGCAGGTCAGGATGGATGTCAAACTGCTAAAAGCCTGCACCATTAAGAGCTGATAAAATTAAGCACCCTTCTCCAATTCCATTCTGAATGAATACAAAAATCTAATGCAATCTAGTGACATTCTTTCTTGGAAAACAAAATTTAAACAAAACCTGGCCACCAGTAGTTAATTTCATGTATATAGTCCATGAGAAACTTGTACAACCTTCCACTTTATTTCTTTGTCCATTCTGTGGTGAGACAAATGTAATTTGTTTCTCTGAAAACTTGTCAGGTAACTTATTCTACGATGAGTGTAGATTACTCCAACGATCCTAGTGGCCCTGTATCTACAAGATGCAAAATTTAACTGTGGTTACTATCATATTGCTATAAATATTCAAAGATTCAGAGGCTTGTCACTGGAATGCTTACTGCAACCTTTTCAGGCACCGAAGACACCAGATGAGCATTTTTCACTTACTCTGATCAAGAATTATTCCCTCTATTGTTACTGTGAGAAAACACTGATATAAAGCTAAAATTCAGTTCCCCAGAGCTTGGGAAGGTAGATTTATTTTACCTGCCACAAGGGGAATTCAATTAAAAAAATGTCATGTTTAGAAAATACATTTAAATTACATAGCTGTCTATGAAATTTTTAAACCTTACAGAAGCACTAAAGGCAATGGAAAAAGTAGCAAGTCACATCAATGAGATGCAGAAGATATATGAAGATTACGGCACTGTATTTGACCAACTGGTTGCAGATCAAAGTGGAACAGAGAAAGAGGTAAGAGAAAAAACATGTATTGACTTGTGAAGCATTATCAGCTTGCTGTTGGGGTTTCGTCTCTTCCTGAGGTAATTTTGGGAACTTACTTGTGCTGGGCTTCCTCCATTCTCCTTTGATATTTGACTTCTGTTTTGTATCTGCCTGTCAAGTTTCTTTTTTGTCAGTAGGTCACAGTAAAATTTTCAGACAGCTGCCAGAGCCGCCTTCTGGACTGACAAAAAATGCAGGAGTAGACACAGTTCTCAGTAGGAAAAATCTTTCTCTTTTCAAAATGTTGCAGAGATTATCCATGCCCCAAGGCATTTCAATTCTATGCTATAGAGTTCTTAACTTCTTAAGATATTCTTTCACCCGTATAAATGAAAATGACAATTCAAGGGGTTTCACATTAAGGTCTGTTATTCTCATTCTCTACACTTCCAATATTGAGACATCCATGGGTATTTGTCAGAACAAACCCCATTAGTTATACAGACCCTGTGCACACACCTCTCAGAACTGGGGCAGCACAGTCTCCACTTAGTCATTTACATCAAAAAATCACTAAGCAGATCAAATCTGTAAAGCTGGTATGAGAGATGTCAGCTCAGCTGGTTTATTTCTTGCTAGTAAAAGTCAAATCACCCTCATCAGCTACCTGATTTCTCATCATTTATGGGGAAACAAAACTTGACAGCCTGTGAGATTCTTCAGAGTTATGTTGTATTCCACAGAAGAAAGAAGCCTCAGAGTCCAAGATCTCCATTAATTCTGCCATTGGCAGTGTCGTTAATACTAATTACACTATAAAGATACTTACAGCTACTAAATCAGCCAGCTCACAACGGGCTATATGTAAGTGACAGGTTATTAGATCAACTTAATATTCTTCTAAGTTATTAATAGTCAGAACTTCTAACCAGCTTCCATAGCCTAGGGACTATTACTTACTATAGTTGTTACCTGTTTTGAAAAGGGGATTACTCACACTTTCCCTGCTGTAGTTGCAGGTCTCTTTGCAGGTACATGAATATAGAAAACATAGATCCTTAAAAGTTTTCAATGTGTACTCATTAATGTTCTATTCTACATTTGTGGGTTGCAGCACTGATGTAATATATTTATACTGTTTATATTAATCTACTGCCATGATTTAATACAGGTAACGGAGCTTTCAATGGGAGAACTTCTGATGCACTCTGCAGTTGCCTGGCTGAATCCTTTCCCATCGCTGGGCAAAGCAAGAAAAGACCTTGAACTTACAGTATTTGGTAAGTGTCTTCCTTAATGACTCTGCTCTTTCAAATCTAAACATTACCACATTAAATCTTCTCACAGGATAAAAGACCCAAACCCTGTTCCTTGTAGACATGTGATATCTAGGGTGGACTTTTATCTGAAAAAAAATACATAGTTGTATTTTCTAACATGAGAAAAGTTGTTTGCTTGCTGATACCGTTTGCTCTGTAAGCCACCCGCAGCTGCTGTATTGCTATATTTAAACTATGGAAATCTGAGATTTTCAAGAGGCTATATTATCTTTAGAACAATCTGTTAAATGAGGCTTTCAAAGGAGGCTGGTAGGAAAATCAAGATTTATTCTACTCTTGTGAATTCAGGCTAACTTCTGCTTTACGGCTACTGCATTGAAATACCCATCCAGATTATTTTAACCTGAATTTGGAAATGAGAGCATAGAAACAAGAGTTTAATAGAATAGATACACCTAAGTAATTAAATCTTGCAGTGAAACATCTTAGGCACTTGTCCATTTCTTTAAAAGATACTATTTTAATATTTCATTGGATAAACACCTACAGAAGAACTCCAAGCTGATGACAGACAAGTTTCTATTTCTCAGATAAGTTTATCTTTCTCCCTTTCTCTGAGAAGCATGACAGGTTAGGTGTGAGGATGCTTCAAACAGAACAAACAGAAACTACCTTCCAGGCTCCTTGAATGAGCTTCTCAGTGATCCACATATGCTGGACACTTCCCAGCATGACATGTATGAATGAAAGGACTCTGGCCTGATGCTTAACTTGGCCTGGTTGTCTGCCACTTGGGAAACTGAATTTTATTCTTACTTCAAACCCTCTTCAGGCAGCTTGGAAAATGTACCCCATAGGTAGAACTGAAGAAAACTGTCAGGCTCTGGGGTTAATACTGTGCTTACTACAGCTACATGCTGGCTTCACATAGAGACAACACTCAAATTCATACTAATGCCCCTCTCTCCTCTGGAAGGAAACATACATGAGCAGCGACAGAACTAATTCTGCCCTAGAGTCCAATCTGGGATCCAGCACTGCGCTGAAGAACCATCCCTCAGTTCACCTGCAACTTCAATGCCCTTGTGTTTCTGTTCCTCCTTACAGATGAGAATAAGCAAGTTCCTGTCTCCTTGGAGGCTGAAAGATTAGATAGTGAGCCACTCCAGTTGGATGTTGTGGAAGCCAGGGAATGGCTACAGAAGGAAAAGTAGGAATTGAGATGTCTGCAGGAGGAATAGACTTAGTGTTCTTCACAGCACTCTTTTGCCCTTCATTCCACTTGAAAATGTCTACTGATTACAGAAAGCTTTTTGACTAGCCTACGTCTACTGTATTTGTTTGTGTGCAGACTTACAGGAGATAGTTTCAGAATAAATGTACAGGGTAGTTTCAGAATAAAGGTACAGAATTGTTTCATCCTAAATGTTTGGAACAAAATCTGAGGAAAAAATAGTGCCATTGCATGAAACTGTAGGATGAAAAACCAATTGTTGTCTTAATACAGGGCAAGTGCTTTTCAGTGTTTGCTTATCTCATCCCTCACATTCCCATGACTACAATAATCAGCTTCTCCAAGATAGTATTTTCATTGCATATTACACCTATAATTAACAATTTTCCTCTTTTTTTCTTTTTCCTTTTAGTGTTTAAGAGGGCTGTAATACTGGTATATAAGGAGAACTACAAACTGAAAAAGAAAATGGTAAGTCTGATATCAGAGGTGGGTGGGTGTTTATGATGCAACTGTAGTATGAGATGGACCAGTGCTGAAGGGGAAGTGACTCAGGTGAAATGCCACCTTCCCTCACTTAGGCTGGACTTCTGGCTATTCCAGTTAAAACAAGTGCTCAGGATCTGTGTAGCAGTAAGTATTTTTTGTTCTTTAGTAAGCAGCAGCATCTTCTCTGCATGAGCTCCATGTTAGTTTTGTCAGGTACAATGGTCTCCCTTAACACAGTTTTATAGACCCTTGATCACCCTGGGAGGAAAGGAAAAGGGGCATTATAAACATAACTTTCTCTGTCCCCACTTAAAAACCTGGAATGCTGAAGTCAAGTACCAAGTAGTATATTCCAAGTACCAGAGGTGATGTACTGCACCATGCTTCTTGTAACAGATGGAGGGACCCTAAAAGTAGCAGCAGCAGCAGCTGTGTGATTAATGTATTCTGCTAATCAACAGTCCGCATGGGAAACTTGTTCCCTAGTAGTACTTATAATACAAGGTATTATTTTTATCCATTAAACTCGAATGGCTTAAAAAAATTTGAAGTGATTACAAATTCCAAAGGTTGTGTCTATCGCCATTTCAACTACATTAACAAGCACATTTTAAGGTACTGAAGAAAAGTCTAATGAATTTAGTTTCTCTTCAGAGGGACATTTTTAAGAGCAACACAAAACAGCATTACTTTTTTTTACTTCTACTGCTTAGAAATATCCTGGTTGTTTTTGCAGCCTCCTAATGTTCGTGCTGCACATAATTATGGGGACTTGGATCCATTTAAATTTCGTTGGCTGATTCCTTTATCTGCTCTTCAAGTTCGACTGGGGAACACAGCAGGTAACTTTCATGCTCTAAATACTCTAGTATTGAATGCTTTTCTGGGATTCTGTCCATACTGTTGCTTCTATCTTTCTGGAGCCTTTGGTAACAGGCAAGTGTAGAGAAAATACTATCTACTGTTGACTCCGCATTCAGGGGGGTACAGGCTTGATACATTTATAGATTTTCTTCATTTGTTATGTTAACTTCTTCTGTGAGTTCAGGAAGATGTGAAGGAATGGAAATCCCCAGTAACAGGAAGATTATTAACCATAGTTGACTCTTGGTGACACCCTGATGCCGTGAGTGTGCTGATCCTTGTGTTTTTCCAAACTGGGGAAAGTTGACTGTAATTTGTGGTAGTAGAGGGCTGTGTTTTTATTTTCAAGTGGATCTTTATGGTCTATCCACTTCTGTATGTTCTGTAAAGTGTCACAAGTTCTTTAGAGCCAATATATGCTCTTCATACCTTGGTGAAGGCCTTTTTAGGCTGGAAGGCATGGAGAAGCAGGAAGAATGGGTGACTGCCACAATAGGAGAGCTCAGGAGACTTTCTATTGGGTTCTATCTTGGGCGAGACCTATGGATCCACATAGCTATGTCAACACTGCCTTCAGGAGTGGAGAGCTCTACCCTAGTCTTTCTTATACCAAAGGTTTTGTGAAGTATATACACAAGTAACATTTCCTTCCATGCACAGGAACAGAGAACAGCTGTATCTGGGAACTGATTCACACCAAGTCAGAACTAGAAGGCAGGCCAGAAACAATTTTTCAGTTGTGCAGCAGGTAAGCTTTACATGGAGATTGTGTTTCAAAAATCACATTAAGGGAATTAAAAGAAAGGTCTTCCCCATGTGACCTTTGCATCAGCAGTTTTGATGCAGCATTCACTCTTTGAAGCCAGGCACTGCACCAGTGTTTAACTGCTAAGTTAAAGTGTAACAAGTTCAAGTGGGAGTGAATTTGGCACAGTGATCCAACATCAGAAATCTGCACACCTATATGAGCGTAAGTTCCAGCATGGTGTGGGCAAAGTAACTGATTTTATCAGACTCTCAATTGGTTATCAGAAATGACATTCTGATAAAGAGCACTTAAGGTGATGATTCCTTGATATGGAATTTACCTGTCAAATTGTTTTCTAAGAGGAAGTAACCAAGTTCTCAAAACAAAAGGTGTGTGAAATGCCTAATAACACATTAAGATATCCCTGCACACGTCAGGGGGGTTGGAACTAGATGATTTCTAAGGTCCTTTCCAACCCAAAACATTCTATGATGCTATGATAGCTGCATACCCACTAAAACAAGCTACTGAAAAAAAACCCCACTGCACTAAAGCACATCAGCAGAAGGGAAGTGGGCAGATTTTATCCTAGTGTCTTACTTTAGAGAGGAAAATTAATTTGTTTTCTCAAACTTGCAGTGATCCTGAGAACAAGACTAACATTGTGAAAGTGATCCGTTCTATTTTGCGGGAGAATTTCAGACGCCACATAAAATGTGAGCTACCGCTAGAGAAAACCTGTAAGGATCGCCTTGTCCCACTCAAAAATCGTGTACCTGCAACAGCCAAACTGGGTAAGAAACACTTTCTCCAAGGGAAAAATAATCTGGACTTCAGTGCTGGCAGAGGGTTCACAATTATTACCATGACTGTAGAGTGTCATGTGTCAGGCTCACAAATCCCATTTCTTTATTTTGGCTGGGGAGGTGGTAGTTTCTCCATCACTCAGTACGCGATAAGGGTTAAAGGAGGTAAGCAAGACTGCTGTCTCCCCTCCTCATACTGTGATGTGTCATTAGCTCTCTTTAGGGAAGACTTAATAAGGCCCAAATTAATTTTGCTGGGAAGGAACAGACTCCCTTTGGCATGATAGTAGTGTTCTTTCCTCTGCGTTCCCTTTAGTAACTCAGTTATTATAACATTTATAGCTAAAACAACTGGCAAAAGGCAGGGGTCTTGCTTCTTTCAATGCACTAAATCTGCATCCCAGCAGATATTCTAATTATGTACAGGCTTCAGACATTGTAGTTAAGTGAGTAGCTGCTAGTATTTCAAGTTCTCTGTCTGATCACTCTTTTGATCAGATCCCCTTAATATCACAGGATCTGGAATGGTTCAATTTCTGCCTACATCCTAGCCCTCCAGTGCTTGAGGTGCCCGAATCAGTCTTTCTTTCCTGAAGAAGTTGTAATTTATGATTACGATTTCTGGAGGATTTTATAAGTAGTATACATGATGGCATATAGTCCTGGGGTAGGTGTAATGAAAACTGTGACATAGGTTCACACCGTCAGTATCAGAGTGCTGACACATCTGACATGGGATGATTATCAAATGAGACTATGTACACTGTAATCTAAGTGGGCTATTGAGGTGGAAGGTATAACCAGCTGATGTTTTGCTGAAAAGGATAAACCTGCATTTTTCCTCTGCACAGCTTCCACGAGGTCCCTGAAGGTACTGAAGAATTCAGCCAGTAGCGAGTGGAACGGAGACCCGGGGAAAGGCACCTTCCAGGACTCTGACGAGTGCAGCCTGAGTAGCAGTACTCAGAGCAGCAGCTGCCACACTTCTGAGAGCATACAGGAGCCCAAAAATTCATCTCCCGATAAACATGTAGAGAGCTGTGCATCTGACTTTTCTAATGTTCTTGTCAAAGAATCTGATATTCTCAGTGATGATGATGACGACGAAGATTATCGGAGCTTAAAGAAGGGCAGTCCTACAAAAGATATTGAAATACAGTTCCAGAGGTTGAAGATTTCAGAGGAGCCCAGTACTGACTCTGAACGGGATCAGGCTGCTGAAAATGAGGAAGGAGATGCCTTTGAGAAAGGACAGCACCCAAAACTTGTGCGTGCCCATTTCTGTCCAGTGAAGAGAAAAGTTAACAGCACAAAGCGTAACAGAGGAACTTTAATGGCAATGCAAGAACGTCACCAGTCCCTTGACAGTCACTCTGATGCTGCAAACCTGGATCTGAACTCTATTTTAGAGAGAGAATTTAGTGTCCAGAGTTTAACATCTGTAGTTAATGAGGACTGTTTTTATGAAGCTGTGGAGAGGCACAGAAAATCCTAGTTTTCTAAGCACTATATTAAAAACCTTAATTTGAAGTCCACATAAAATTCAACAAACATTTTGCTTTAAAACTAGTAAATTCATGGAAGCTGCGGGAAAACTACTATCTGATTTTGTGCACTAATACATTTTTCCACAAAAACAGCTGTAAAGGATTCTTAAGTTATTTTAATTTATTGTGGATCAAAAATAGATTAAGTTGGCCAAGGTCTGTAAATTACATTCATCCCTTTCAAGCAGTTATTAAGATGATGTAGTGTTCTTGGGGATGGCCTCATTAGTATTTTAAGTAACGTGGAAAAGGTGCTAGTGAGTGGCAGAGTGGTTTACAATGGAAAGTAGCATTGCAAAATTAATTTTTCAATACCTTGGGCATTTTATTTCTTTGGTTTTCATGTTTGCTTTATTTAAAGCAGAATTAAGTTATTTTAATGTGTTCTAGTGCACAACAGTGCAGAAGTTTCATTTTTGTATGTTTCAATGCTGTTTATACTTTATACATATGTGTAAATACAAAAACAAAGCTTGGCCTGTAACCTTTTATTTGACTGTATTTTTTATTTTCTCTACCAGCCTGTACAGTAAAAGACAAATAAGTATTGTACTTAGCCATGTTTTCCACTTTTTGTTGTGCTGCTTTTCTCTAGCTGGAGCTTTAAATCCCAAATTCTTTGCTTCTGCATAAATGAGATGAGTATTAGCAGACCTTGAGGCAATTGGTGCACTTTATCCTCCCATAAGCCAGTCACTTGAGTGTATTTATAAGAGTCTTGGCTTCTGTTTTTTAAATTACTCTGCGCAGTAGGATGTTCCAGGAAAAAAAAGGACAAAAATCCAAACACAGTCTTACATGCTGAAGTACAAAAAGTATTTTTCGTATGTTTCAGAATGCACTTTCATTCATACAAGATGCAATTATTTCAGAAGTATCACAACTTAATTACCTGTCTCACAACATACATTGTTTCCTGGTATGTGTTCTAGCCATTCCCCTGAAGTGAAAATAACCTGGACTGTCTTTTCCCTTTTGTCTGCAGCTGAATGGAGTAGAGAGAGCTGCCCTATCTCTCTACTACTCTCTCAAAAGTAGTTTTTTCATACCTGCACAGATATAGGAATATAAAAGCCTCCTTTTACTGAATCAACAGTTGTAGATCAAAGAGTTAAAACTGATAAAAAAATTTGTCTGTTGCAATTACAGCTGTTACAGCTGATCTTCCTCTTCAGTCTGTTCAGGCTGACTAGTACTTTTATGTAAATTCCTTGTTCTCTTCTTTTGTTTTAGTTCTTCTCTGTAGTCGAACACAAAAAGACCTGGGTCTTCATCACACATTTTCCTATATGTATTGCAGAGATTTCTAAACTGTGACATGGAGAGCTGAAAAGGACGCAAAGTTGGATCAACATTTGCTGTCATCATCAGCTGTTCTGTTCTTTTAAAACGTCCACTTTCAGGAAACAAGGTCCTAGAAGGTGTGGGGAGAAAAAAACCCAAATATTTCAGACAGATAATTAAATTTCCCTTAAGAGTAACACAGAATTCACTCAATATAGGTTTATGTTTAACAGTGTCATTATTTTAGCTCTGGCACTCAATATAACTCATTATCTAAGCAAATGGAAATATATGACGGTCCTTTTTCTGCAAATGCAAATTATGACACCATAGGAAAGCATATACATAAATATATTAAACACGTGTATGCTCATGTTCGCTAATGTTAAAAAGAGCTTTGAGTAAGGATACAGGCACAGAACCTTCTTAGAATTAGTCTCATATTTAGAAAGCAACAACAGGTTAAACTGCAAAACAGATCAGATCCAAACCATATGGCTTTGTTTGAGACTGTTTCATTCCAAGGGGAAAGATATTTGCCGTAACTTGTCATTGATATCATAATTCTAATGCTGGGGGGGGGGTGGGTGAAAAAGACCAAGAAGAAGGAAACGCATATTCAATTACCATTTAAATTTTTATATTTAGAACTTGGAGAATGTGGCAAGAGTCACAAATTTTGGGTTCAATCCTGTCATCCTTTATAGACAGGCATATGAGTAGATTTACTCTGTAGCCAGATGTGTTAGCACCTCTCTCACACCAGTTTCCCAAATTTTAGTGACTAGTATTAATTCAAGTAATTTTTAATGTCACACAAAAAATGCATGCTACAAAGTGTGAACTACTGAAAGAACTAGCTCTTATTAGCAGTAGTTCTCAGTCTACAAAAGGTCAGGAAGGCATAAAATCTGCACCTGGTTTATGCGTCTCAATTTTCAAATTGTATCTGTGATACATACATAATATCTACAAATGTTGTGCATCTAATACAGTAACACCCCCATATGCCTTATGTGTTTTGCAGGTTTGCTAGACAAACCAGTCAAAAGGCCTTGTGTAAATAAGTCTGGTGGCCAGACAGAACACAAAGTTAAGAGGTTTAAAATCAGAAGTGAAGGATGGAACTTCTGGGAAAAGTGGTTAAAAGATGTGTTACTGCAGGCCTTGGTCAAAATGTTCCCATTAGTTCAGCATCCAGGTCAGCAAGTTTAAAATGGATCAATCATTATTTCAATATCCCTCTGGCTATTCTTTGATTTGGTAGTTAAAAGACATATCCGGAGTCAGAATTTACAGACAAATGTAAACTGATTCTGTACCTTGTTTTTGTACAGTATATGTGAGAGATAACCTTACAATGAACTCAATAGCTTTATTATACACCAAAATTTTTTTTCAGGTCAGCTAAAGAATAAGAGGATTGTGTTTCTTAGCTGCATACTAGGGCTAAAGTATGATAAGCTGCTAGGGAATACGTGACGTCCAAAAATTCAGATTCCCCCTCCTTGCCTCAAAAGAATGTAAAGCAGTTATTAGCAATTTGAGATTACACAATAGTTGGGTTTCTGCTTTTTTCAACTTTGGCAAAGACATTGTACATAACACAGATATATGCTGATTGCACATGCCTTCTGCTTACACTCTCAGTGAACCCATTCTTTCATGAAAAAAACCCACAAAAAACTGCAAGCTACCACCACTCTGTAAATCAAATATAGATCAATCTAGAGTTTGGACACTTCATTTTCTAAACACCTCCGGATGCACATTCAAACCTTAACACAGGCCAGTCAGCACTCATTTTAGGTCCAGTGTCTGCATCCCAGACATCAATGACATTCACAATCTCAAGAAAAAAAACACAACAAACTAAAGCTAGAGGCAAAATCGTTCACCTTTAAAACAGTGACATGTAAGATCTGTAGTTCAGTAAGGTGATACCCACTTAATTCTAGACTGAATCATGGCCAAAACTCTGCCCAGCAAATTCAGCTAGCCCAAGCTGCAGGGGCATGCTTCTAGTCCTAACAGCATCTGTCACACATTCTACAGTGCTGAATGCTGGGTTTTGCCCACACCAAGTCAGACACGTGGCTATGGTGGAGTTTTAACAGGATCTCTGGTGAAGAGACTGCAGGCTTCTTACATCAGAGAACCTAGTAAATTCCCTCAGTAAGACAATGGGGATTTTTAAAGAGCCCATAAGAACTCCATAAAAGTGCAAGGACAGAAACAAGAATTTGATCTCTTGACATTATCCCCAAATAAGTAAAATTTTCCACAGATGACGTTCTCTTCAAACTTCCATCAAAACCTCCTCATGCTGCCATCTTTGATTCTGAATTTGGATATTTTTGGTTTTTAATTATTTTGTGGTTGGGCTATTTTCATTTCAAACTATTGAAAAGATGACCAATTTATCCTAGTGATTATAACAACTTCAACTGCACTAATAAAAATGTCAACTGTTACATAATTACATCAGAAAGATACTAATCTCCTGATTCTGTCTTCAGAAACCATTCTGAAATGGAAAGATCTAATGGTGACAAATATAAAATGGGAGGAATAAAATCAAATGCATAGCTAGCTGATTCAGTAGCTGATGCATTTACAAAAACATTATCTGAGAATTTTTCATTAAAAAGCCTTACTCAAGTCCGCGAAAGCAGTATTTTCTTCTAAACTGAAAAACACTTCGAACCACTTTTTCCACTAGCTCAAATGGCTGCTGAATCTTTGGTTGCACCAATGGAGTGAAATGCACCACAGCCACATCCACCTATATGGAAAAGAAAGATAAATTTGAGCACACGTATTCCTCAGGGAAACATTACTTCTAAGTTAACTGGCTAGACATAAGGAAACAGGCACAATATAGGAACACATTATTGCGACAGGTAGCACAGCTGTGCAGTGACTAATGAAGTACTAAATACAAAGATTTGGTTTAGCTTTCAAGGCCCTACAGAATTTTAGTCTTGGTTATCTACATATTTCCAATTAGTTCACATGCCATTAGTCCTTGGTACTTCTTTCCCCCATGGAACTTACTCCATCTAAAGCAACTTACATGTAATCTGTAAAGTAATTAGCACTCCTGTCTTCAGATCCTTCCACGAGACAATTCTGACATAATACACAAATTAGACAATATTTGATATACAGGCTGAAGGGCAGCTGGAGAAAATTGGTATTATAATTAGAAATCAAGCCCATTCCCTATATGTTTTCTGTTGCTCTAGGGCTTTTCTAAAACATAAAGCAAGGAATTACTTTTCAATATACTAAGATTTTAAAATTCTAGCCTATTTAAAGGAATGGTAGGTAGAAATAAGTCTATGCTCAGCTTAAGTGACCACACAACTCTGTATTTATGCCGTGTATCATAGTTCATCCAAAATTGTTTGAATTATTCCACAAAGGTAAGCTTGTATATAGTTTTTTATAGTTCTAAAATCAGCTTGGTCAGTATGGTCACTTTCCCTGAAAACAGAATGAAGTTATATGTACACATTTTATGGGTTTTATGTGTGTGTATATATATATATGTCATGCAACTACAGAGACACTGTATTATACAGAAATGCCCTGAATTCAGACTTCTGTATTAAAAAATAGAAGTTGGGCTAAAAATCCAGTTCTGCACAGCAACAAATAAAGCAGTTTGTGTTCCAAACTAGGTATTAACAAAAACAAAAAGGAAAAATTTGTGGTAAAGCACACCGAAAATTTGTACAATTTGTATAAGTAGTGGTACCGAATGACTAAAAATTTTTAAGTAACCAGTTTAAAAAAAAAATTCCATCTCTTATTAAAGAGTCTGCTAATATGATGGACAATCATTCATTTTTTTGAAAGGTCTGACAGTCAACACTGGCATTCATAGAACAGATTCTATGTGACATTAAAGTGAAGATGTGCTAGTTCTGATGGAAATAAGAGACACACTCAGGCTAAAGAACAGCTGCTGCTCTAAGTACACACTCAGTGTACCAACAGAGATAACCCAGATCACGAGAGTACTTAAAAAAAGAATGGGTTTTTCCTACTGCTTCAACCAAAACTGCTCATAGCAACCTCTGATGTGGACATATTCTTCTGGCACAAGGTACAAAGGTACATCCATCTGTATTGTTCTTTCAGATTGAACAGCTCAGCTGTCAAGGACAGTCATACGGTACAACTGCTTCAACAACACGAAGTGCTATCTTTCAATAGAATCATAAAATCCAAACAATATAAGTTTTTCATGTACACAGAACTAAACTGAACAAAAATGCCTGCTAGAGAAAGGAAAGAAAATACCAATTAATGGTACTGATAAAAAAAAAAAAGACAACAAAACAACCCAGAAACCCAGCAGGTTTACAGAATTAGCACTGCTGATCTCAAATACATGTTACTGAATGTTTTTCCTCTACTTGTCTGCCTTTTCCGAAAGTTAGGATTAAGAATAAGGCAGAAAAATTATTTAAATTTACTACAATGTGAAGCACAAGAACTTGTGACAAAAGCACAAGCACAGCTGACAAAAAACCCCTGACATATGCAATCAGCAGTCAGATGCACATAAATGTATTTTCCAAAGCAGATTTTTAATTTTTCAAGTGTCCAAAGCTTTTGCCTTTGCCACAGGTTGCTGTTACTTATGAGGAAGACACTTGCGTTCACATTCAGTGTAAGAAAAGTAATCATTTTGAAATGAGAAAATACATACTTCACATGTCAAATCAGCTCCTTGTACAAAAATACTAAGGGCTTATTTACACATGCATATGTGTATTGTCAAGAAATAAAACAAGGTATTTACCTCACAAAATTAGGGGTAAGAAAACAACCAGAGACCATGTGGCATCTCCTAGTCACCTCAGTTTTGCAGAATGGCTCCTAAGTGAGAAATTAGGGCTCTTTGGGAGTTAGAGCTGCACCTTTAACAAAAATTTCTGACGGAAAAAAGAACTCAGTCTAGATGCAGTGTACTCCTTCAGAGCCAAACAGCTCAATTTGCAATCTGAAGGCCAGTGGGCAGTAATTTCTGCTTCTGAAACAAAACACAGCACTTCTCAGTTCCATTACAGATGCTGTTTTCTTTGGACCCCAGGAAAGCTGCCTGGTTACTATAGAGACAGATACAGGGAAAAGCTTTTCTCTTGTAATTGGCCACTCCTTTAAAATTATACGTGCCATTCTTTCCTAATCTTTTTAATATGCATAAAATAGAGAGTAGAATTATGAAAGCCAATAGAGTACACAAAAGCAGTTAAAATACACAAGTTAATTTGATAATTTTACAAGTAACACTTTTCACCCCACCAAGTATGTTAAAAATATTTACAAAACAGCACTCAAATCTTACAAAATAATGAATATGAAAATCATTCGACTGATCTATCATGAACTGTCAATAGCACAGCAATTATTCACCCCTTACTGTTTTAGTATGTCTGTACAATGAAGGTTTATGTTCTGGTAGGGTAGGAGGAACACATGACAGAGTACAATTTAATCCAGACAAGTCTGCTGCCTTGCTAATGAAATCAACACTCTAAATCAGAATAATCTTAAGTGAGACAATTTTTACTAATGGTTGACAATAAAAGTCTCATAATGGGCAATACATGTATCTTGCAACAGGGCTGTATTAAAAGCAAACCCACATAACCTCTGCTCAAGCTGCAATTTACTCATAGGGAACTGAAACCTAAACAGAACATATTACAATTTCATTAAAACAGACTGCTTGAGATCCTACTGAGATAGTTCTAAGCCACCATTTTCACAAACCAACTGTTCAATAGCAGCATTTTGTCTGTCTACTATAGACAAATGCTGGGTCTAACACCAGACATGTGTATCTCATAGCAATTTTGTTCTGATGCGAGAGTTTACTTTTGGTTCACTTCCAGCAGAAAGTAACTATGCCACTCACTAATTGCAATAATTTCTGTGTAAGAACAGCTTTGTAATAACCCCATTCACACTAGCTCACAAAGAGAATCACAGGAAACCAGAAGTCAGGTACCCAACCTATGGGTATATCACTGCTGCCATGAGCAAGACTTATCTAACTTCTTGATTTCACACACCAACTTGTTGAGCCCACTTCTCCAAGGTGCTGCAGTTACCATACTAATAAGCTTTATTAGTAGCTTTATTCGTTCATTCTTTTATATAGCCTCATACAAAGGGAACATACAAAGGATGACCTATGGAAGGCTAAAGCTATCAGAAATAGGTAAGCAAAACCTGGAGTTGAATAGAAATGTTCTGCTGTTCCAATTACAAATGAAAATAAATTGCATAGTTTTTTTCCAGGAAATTTAAACTTTTAATAAGATTATCTGTGATGAAAAAACCAACAACTGACAAACAACAAAACCCTCTGGCTCTCAGTGCAACTTAAATAATTCCCCCCTCCCAGTCTATAAGTCTACAGTTTCTGGATTCTCAAGATTTTACTCTGTTTAATCACTGTTCACACTTTTCATCATAGAACCTGAATATCATTATGTATTTAGGACTAAGGGCCTCCATCTGTTTTATTCCATAATCTCTTTGCTTTCCCTTAGTGAGTGTTTTTCAAACAACACTCATTAAACAAAGTACTCCTTTATTCTCGGGTAGATGGAACTAAGAGAGAGAACAAACAGCAGTAATGCACTTGCTGTAGAGAACAGAAAAAAACCCCAGCATTCCAAGAAATTTTGTTAATACATGCCAATGCAGTTTTATATGAGAAGGGATAGTTCCATTCAACAGAAACTGCATTTTCCAGGACATCTACAGTGAAGAAAACATCTCAGACCTCACATCCAGCAGTAAGTCCTACACAAACAGGAATGAAACATAACTGTATTTTTAATTACAATTGTAGTGCTTATACTTGAATTTATCATGCCTTTAACTTGGTTCATCCAATTAAATGTAATGTATGGCTACCATTTGCAGCATTTTGCATTTATGCTTGTATGTTGGTATATACTGAAATTTTAAAAAGGAAGCAATGAAAAAGGCTGACTCAAGATCCTAATTAGCTGTTCCAGAATACGCTTTCAAATGAGTTTTGAGCTATCCGGACATGTCAGTTCCCTCTGTAAAAGGAAGTTAAGCCATATTTCCCATGGGCCTGCACAGCAAATGATATGTCTTTGCCAAAGCACCTCTTCACAGTCTGAACAAACTGAAGGGATTTGGAAATAGGCAGTTCTTTGAAGTAAGATTTTAAAAATTAGTAGCTGTTAATATTCTCACTTTAACTACAAGCATTTTTAATATATATATGCTGGACAGAGTTAGCACATCCTTGAACAATTACCTGAATTAAGTACAATATAAAAATTAAAAGTATAAATATATAAATTGAAAATTGTATAGAAGATCTAGAGAACTACATTATACTGTTATAGAGAATAATAATATTAAATATAATAATATTTATAGAGGATAAATACATTAATTTGTTAAGTAATGCCACTAAAGACTGACAGAAGAGATATTGAAAAAACCTTGTTGTCTTACGCATAATGAGCTGAAACGAGTACAATGCTACAGATATTTTGTGTTCCACTTTTTCAATTTTCTCCTCTATTATTACGGCTTTCAAAAAAGGTCAATGCTCAAGACCAATTTTAATATTATTGTTCATATTTAGATGGAATGTCTTAGAAAGCATAATCCAGACTGAGATCCACCCTTTGACTATCACGGATAAAAGACAAAACCTGCCAATTATACAGCCCCGCATAAAAGGCAGGGCAGGGCACCACTTCTAATCCTCCTCTCAACCGTATCAAACCATCATTCTTCATCTGCTATTCCAACAGTCCATCTGAGGTAACAGCAACAGTTCTGTCTTCCCAGGTGCACCGTTATCATACTGCCTAAAATATTCTCATCTGTCAAATGAAATTGGACTCTCAATTCAGGAATAGTAGGGAGCTTTTTTTAATGAATTTTTGAAACTGCCACTTCATAGCAAATTTGCAAATTATTTCAGGCAGGTGACTGATTAAAAAATACACTTAGACAAATGAGTCATTTCATATCAGTATTAAAAAAAAGTTTTAGAGACAGAAGCTGATCATACTCTCACAACTTGCTAAATACTGCTGCCCTAAGTCAAGGAATGGAAATCACTGACTGACAACAAAATATTGATTTAGAAAAATCACACGTGACTAAATGGTGAAAATACTGCAAAAACTGAATTAAATTTTATTTTTCTTCACAACTAGGGAATTTTGTAACAGTTATTAAAAAGCTGAACAGGTAATATTTAAGTAGCAGAAATAAAAGGTTACCTTTAACCATACTTAACACAAGAGCTAGTATAAGAGTATACATTACTACAAAATAGTCAACAGGAGCTGGCAACAGCCATCAACACACTTAAATAAGGTACGTGAAGGCTAGATTTTCTACTACTTTTTTCTACCCTAATGACTTCTAATCTGCAAGTTCCTAATCTTCCATTTGCATTGCTTATTTATCTAGTAAGCCTTCAATCTGTATGCTATTACCAAAACCAACTGCAGTAAAGTAAGTTTTGCTTGATGGCTTGCAATAACGTTATGAAAGGGCAGCAGCTCCTTTTTACAAGCAATTTGAAAACACTGTCCATTTGCCATCATTTCTGTTCAAGTGCCTTGCGTACAGCTGCTGAGCTGCTGCAGGGTCATGTTCAGATATTCGTTCAGATAGCTCTAATTTTAAACACAGGCGGTTTTGTGTTTGCTGATTTCTTTTTCTTTCCCCGTTGCCCTTCTCCTCCCCCCCTTTCTTCCCTATTACACACAGGGCTACAGCTTAGCTACGAAGCTACCGGTTACACTCATTTTCCAGAGAGAAAGGGCAGACAAAAGGTGACAGCAGATAACCATCATGGCATCAGCAAGTCTGCAGTTCTTTGCTTTCATTCTGGCTTTGTTTGGTGTTTTTGGAGATATTGCAGCCACCCTGCTACCAAACTGGAAGGTAAATGCAGATGTTGGCTCAAATATCATAACAGCTATAACACAAATGCAAGGACTTTGGATGGACTGCACATGGTACAGCACCGGGATGTTTAGCTGTACCCTAAAATACTCCATTCTCTCTCTCCCCGTCTACATCCAGGCTGCACGGACAACCATGGTACTGTCTTGTATCCTATCAGCCTTTGGGATCTGCATCACTACAGTTGGAATGAAATGCACAAAGTTGGGAGGGGACAGTGACAGCAAAAGTCACGCTTGTTTTGCTGGAGGAGTCTGCTTCATTCTTGCAGGAATCTCTGGATTAGTACCAACATCCTGGTACACAAGAGAAATTATTTCAAATTTTCTGGACCAGACCATTCCAGAGAGCAGTAAACACGAACCAGGAGGAGCGGTTTATACAGGATTCATTTCTGCAGGCTTTCTGCTTATTGCAGGTGTGATTTTCTGCGCTTCCTGTTTTAAAAAGCAGCAAGGAGCATGGATTTACCCTCCAAAGCAGCACCATTTCCCATCCACAGAGCTGGAGAGCAATGCAGGTTATAACCTGAAGGATTATGTGTAAATTATTTCTATCTATTGAAGTATTTCTATTCGTTCAAGGGGTTTTTTGTGTGCTAAGTGTAGTTTGATTATTTCCAAGAATGTATAAAAGAGCACTTAACTCTTCCTACATCTGAGTTGCAGTTATGTTTATGCAAGGTATATAATTTATAGGGGCATCCACAAAAAGGAAAGAAGTAGGAAATGATATTTGTCTGCCACAAGAGTACTTTATTTTGCAGATTTTTTAAACCATGTTTTCTGACCTTACAAGTAACATCCAGTGAAGAAAAAGGAACTATTTTCAAACATAACTGACTGTAAAATTAATGTATTGACGTCTTGTTACAGCAAAGATGATTAAAAACTAACTGCTTTCTATTTAGCAAATCAGGCTTTCAATAACATAACATTTTATAATGTATTTTACATTTTTATCTCTATTTTAATGATGATGGAAGGATAAAAAACCCAAACACAAGAAACCAAATCCAGTGATTTTTAAAAAGCAGACACATCTGCCTTTCATTTTCAATTGCAAATTGCCTTGGTAACTAGATTTAGTAAAAAAGACAATGAACCATACACAAAAACACAACAAACCAAAAAAACCCATAACAAAAGCCCGTGGCTCCAAACCTGAGCCGCACTGTATACTCTGCATATTGTGCTGAAGAATCAGCAGCACCATTCAGATCTTGCCAAACACAGCTCTCCTGCCCCAAACTGCCACCTGCTGTGCGTTTCATTGATTATTGTTAAAGAAATGTCTGCTGGACATTCACCAATTGCTACCAGTCTATCACTGCACAATGAATGTTGGATATGAGGAGCAATACAACAACAGAAATGTAACCAGAACTCTGAAAACACCTGCAAACTGAAACAAACAGGATACAAACCAAATTGCTGAAAGTAGCTATTAACAGTTCAAATAATACAGCTACCAGTTACTGTCTTCTACAGCTCTGACCTTCTAAAAGAACTTGATAAATTCTTTTAATTATTCCTGTATGGTCTGTTTCAGACCCACTTCCATGTATTCTATTACTGTAAAATGTAGCATCCAACAGTGATAAAGAAACAGTTTCTTTATTTAAATTTATTTTAACTCCCTTATTTTGAATAACTATCTTAAATCCCTTAACCTTTTCCTTCACCACACAGATTTTGTTCTACTGGCCATTGGCAAAGCATGTTCTCTCTAAATACTTCCCTAAACAAAAATCATATCGATGAATGAAAAGGGGTATGATAGAGGCTTTTAAATTTAAGAATATGATAACGCTGGATGAGTCTTTAAATAAAACAAACTACTATTAATTCTGTGTATTTACACAAAACTTTCATTTCCTGTGTTACTAGCCCAAAATGTGCTTAACAGTATGAAGGAGCATAAACATTATGTTCTTATTATGTTGGAAAAATAAGATCTTGTTACAGCATTTGGGGAAGTGGACTGTTTTATGAATTTTAAACGTAAAGAGTCTTAATTCACAAAGTCACCATTCTTTAGACGTAGAACGGCTTTATATCTTGCTTTTTTTACTACTGTTACAGCTATTTTGAGTTTCCTATGTATTAATCAATGAACTTGTTTTGTACTATTCCTAATGCTACTATAAGCAGTTATTTGGTATTGCAGAGACTTAACTATGACCAAAAAGCTCAAATTTCTTTTCCTAGACACAATGTCATGCAGCACCACACCATTCCATAAACCAAGAGTCTTTTATATCTCAACCTTCATAGTATTGTTGAAATAATATTCATACGTTGTGAGAATTGAGGTAAACAAGTCATTCTCACAAACACGCATCTCCACTTTGAGTTAGGGATTTGACATGGTACTAAGCCCTGATCATTGCTATGTATGTGAATTAAAACTAATGTTTGTAAAATTATAACCAAAAGGCATTTTTATAGGAGGGCATAAGAGAAAGGCAGTGACTGCATCCTATGAGCAAAATGAAGTATTCATTGCACTGTAAATTTTTCTTCCTGAAACTATATACAGAAGTACCTGAACTTTGTGTAGCTATGAAACAAAATATCAAGCACTTGTCCACTTCATTCACAATATGCTGACAGAGTGTTCCAAGGAAACAGATGCTATGAGAAATGTTAATATTTAAAACCACATCAGTCTAAAGCTAAAAGAACAAGGACAAAACAGAAGATCAATCTATAACAGGAGTTTGAAGGAAACAAAAGATACTGAAAACAGGTGCCAGTTCTGTCTGAAAAAAATGTACTTTCTACTTTTGCAATATAAGCAATTCCTGTTTTAACTCAAAGAAATGCATTAAATAAAAATACGCTTGCCTTTAGTGGTACTGCTTTTTTTATTCAACAGAGTACCAACTGACTGTAGGATGTTTTTATACAAAGATATTTGTCACACCTTTGAGTTACCTCTCTCTTGGTCAACTATCACCTTTTCAGTACAGGAAAATGGGAATAACAGTTACAGCTTGCCAATTCTGAGACACAGTCTGCACAAGACTTTTGACTACACTAGCTCTACTAGTACTCAAATTGCATCCACCAGTAAACAATCATAAAATTGGAATTTTGGCCTTACTTAAAACTATTTCACTTATTTGACAGTGAGATGGCATCCTGAAATTATTTTTCATTCAGCTCAGAGAAAGGAAAAAAAACCCTAACACAAAAACTCAAAGCAAAAAATAAGATTTCTTAAGCATGGTCATTTTTCTTCACAACAGACTGCTGTCAGAACTAGTAATTTAACATGTTTGCACAGTTACTTGCTCGAAAAATACTAACAGAATTTTAAGTCATCATCAGAATATGCCTAGAGAGAGGCCTTAAAATTCATTGTGATAAATGAGAGAGAATAACCTCCAAAAGGTTCTCAAAAGATAAGCCTGAAAAGTAAAAGAACCGAGAGAGTGACTATTAAGGGGGAACGGAGATATAATGAAGAGCTGAACCAATCAGTTTAAGAGGGACTTTTAGAAACTACAAGTTCATTTCTGAAACAAAACAACTATTTGCTAGGACACAAAACACGGTTGATTTATATTAGATAAAAGGAAGGAATTTTTTGCAATAAAGGTGGTAAAATACTGAAACATTGCCTACAGAGATGGTGGCTGTCCTATCCCTGGAAACATTCAAGGTCAGATTGGACTGAGCTCTGATAAACCTGATCTAGTTGAAGATGCTCCTGCTCACTGCATGGAGATGGGCCTGGATGACCTTTAATGGTTCCTTTCAACACAAATAGTTCTCTGATCCTGACTTCCATGTGCATTCGGGGAAACAGACCTCACAATGTCAGGACAAGTTTTTACAAAACAAAACAAAAAAACATTCTTGTCCAAAATAGTGATAAATTTATTGATTTTTGATTCCTGTAATGATAATAAACACCAGTGGCAGTAGATAAGAGGACAACTAAGAGATTTTCCCCGCTCACTCTACTTCACAGATAGGAGGAAGAAAAAATTGTTGCTTTTTTAAACATGCAGTAAGATCTAAGTGACAGTGTTATAGCAAATAGGAGGGAGTAAAATATGCTAAAGATTACTAGGGTGAAACAAAGATTACAGATATGATAAAAATAAAGATCTTTGACAAAGATGACAAATTAAAAGCTTTTCTTATCACAGTATTTCAAAAGACCTATCAAATTCTCTAGGCATGATTCCCAAACTGTTTATAAATGCAAAATGTAAAATAGCAGGCTTTCCAAAAATGCTACAATCCTAGCAGACTATCCTGCCATTAAATCCTAATCTCCCTCTCCAGAAACACCCAAAGAAGAACACTGATCTTGCAGATAGGTTTGAAGGTTAAAACCAAGATCTGAGGAACCAAAAAGAAAAGCACCTTCTTAAGAGTAAGCACACTTGGTTTCTAGGAATTTCACATCACTCCACTTTGTCGTATGGAGATGTTGAAATAGAGCTGCCAACTGTGTTCCTTACTCAAAATCAGATACACTGCTTGACCGACAAATTAACAAAAAAGCCCATATAAATACAGAAAAACCTACCTCTGGCTTTGGAACAAAGGCTTGACCTGGAATCACAAAACAGTTTTCAACACTGCAGAGATGCTGAGCCATAATGGACAGTCTGCTACGCTGGTTACCTCCTGGATTAGCTGTAAGCCTCTATGGGAGAACCAAAACATGTACATCAGTGATACTGAATTCACCAAGTGATCAGTTACATTAAAGCTTGATTTATCAGTATAATCAAATGGAAAAAAAAACCCCAAAATACCACCAGTTAATCGTTAAGAAGTCAGACCAAATTGTATGGCCAGTTGATCTAGAATTTTTTTCTCCAATGTAGCAGCATTTCACTAAGATACCCTGCTGATTTATGTCAGTCCTGCAACCAAATGCACATGGAAAGGAGCTCATTGAACTTCTGCAGAACTAAATGAATGTCAAAAGAATTTCTGTATGAACAAAGGAGAAAACTAAAACTATTCTGACTGCAGGATTCAAAACAAACATTAAACCATCTGACAGTACTCTCACATCCTTTCCTGTTTCTGTGTCAAATATTACTACTATTTTTCTTCTTCAAGATGAAGCAAAGCTCCATAAACTCAAGATCAGCTAGAACCCCAAATTTCTTCATTATTAACTGGTCTACATTTACAATATTTCCAAGAAAGCTGATCTACTTCACATAAATTTAGAATGTCTAATAATTAGAGCATTTAGTACTTAAAACTCAATTTAGTAATTAATTCTCTAATTTTCCCAAGAATTTTTTTACAAATACTATCAAAATAGTAGCCTGATCAGAAGTTTTCTACACTTTTTTGACCACGCAAGAAACATATTTTGTGTGTTTTGCTAACACAAACAAGATTTAAACATAAAAAGCACTCAGTCAAACAAGTCTTTAATGATAAAAGACATTACACTAAATATGCAGAAACAGAATTTTGAAGGTTCCTGTTCTTATTTACCACCACCTCAATAAAAATTAAACCCAAATTTTTATATCTGGTAACATCTGTATATCATGTTTCGTATGAAAAGCCTACTCATGAAATGTTGCCATACTTATTAAATTAATCCCCCAAAAATAAAACTAGACCTATTGCTGAAGTTTCCCACTTTTTTAAACAACTCTTCTAAAAAGCAGTTCAAAGTAGAGCAAATAAATACTTTCCAATGACTTTTTGGAAAGAAAGCTCAGTGATTCTTTTTGCATATGCCAGCATTTAAAACTACCTTCACTGTTGTTTCAGAGGAAATGTAGTAGGAAAAACCCCTAAAATCTATCCACCATTATTATTATTCTCTTAAAAAAAAAAAACAGACTGCAAAGTCTAACAATGCCATAATATAATATGCACTTCCTTAAGCTCCACAGTGGAAATGAAACTGACCTAATGGCAACACCTGTAGTCCTTCCAATGCCAATTCAAACAAGCCAATCTTTGCTTCCCCCAAACAACACCTAGCAACTCTCAGGCCGTAAGTTCCTGCCTCTCAGCTACAGGAGGAGTAACTTAACATCAGCTTCCAAGCAGTAACAGACCACTCAACCACATCAGCAGGAACATACCTGCGCATAGCACGGGTACAGGGGTCATCTGTGCAAACTCGCCTATGTCCCTATGCAGGGCCATCTTCAGCAAGACCAGGTTGCTCAGACTCTTGCACTGCCTGACCTTAATTTTTCTAGGGATGGGGCATCCACCACCTCTCCCGGCAACTTGTTACAGTGTTTCACCACCCTCGCAGTAAAAACCATCTTCCTTGTATCTAAATCTATCCTCTTTTAGTTTAAAATGAGTGTTCTATCACAACAGGCCTTCTTAAAAGTTTGTTCCCGTACTTCGATAACTTGGCCTATATTTGTAGGTTTTGAATCTCAGTTCTCAAAGTTTTACAAATGTAAACTACAGTGAAACAAAATGATCTGCTTGACACTCAAAAGTGTTACTTTTACTGCTGCGGATATTTGGCCTTATCATCCTCTACAGGCCTCAGAATTTAGCATGTAACATAACTGCTGGTTCTTATCAGCCTTAATACATTTAATCAAATCATATCAGAACAGAGTGGGCTGCAGTAACTCACACTAACATCACTGTGCTACAAGGAAACAGAAAAGCAAGAAAATACAACCAGCAAGAAGGGCAAAGGTATTTTCTCCCTGTTATGCTAGCGAAACAAAGCCTGATAATAAATAAAAAAGCACATTGCTTTACTTTCTTACTGTTAATATCAAGTTATCGTAATTAATTATACAGTACAACACTATTCCATGACAGCATCTTATGCTTTTGCTGAGCTTATGGCACATACAAAGGCTTTCTGTGATATTTAGGCTCTTAGCTTAGAAATATCCAGGGAAGACACCGAATATTTTCAGTATAAGACATTTCGATTTCAAGCCTATAAATCCAGAGATATATAAAATATCAGTAGCAACTCATTATTATCTGCATTATGCTGTTCTCTGCTTCCTGGTACTGAATATGCCCATATATGCCAAATTATAATGGTTAATATAAGCAACTCCAGAGGGCCAAGAGAAAAGACACTTAATTATCGCTCTATCTCCTAATCATAAAATCAAATAACCTTTCATTTTTTTTTTTTATTATATCAAATCAATAATGGAAATGCAAACCAAAAACTATGAACAATTTTGTCTTCAAAGAAGACCTGTGTTTACAATGATGTTGAAGAAGAATCAGGAGATCCCAGAATGTAAACTCAACAACAATTAGCACTGATTCACTTCATGATCTTGAACAACATGCTCAATTCCTAGTGTTTCTAACTTCTCAGTGTTCTAAGTAGGAGTTCAATGTGTGTGGTACTTTGCAACTCTGTGAGCTATGCTGGGTGCAGAAGCGCCATAATCTGCATGTCACCAGTGACATATGCAGCGGCATACTGCTATATAAAGTACAGAGAGCTCTCACACAGCACTAGGCCAACTTTTCACTGCTGTCACAGAACTATGCATCTTACCCATCATCACATTGCATTTTACGTAACAATCCATTAGCCATGTTTGGCAACAAGGTCTAATCCCACATGACATGAAGTCCTTCTGGAAAAAAGATCTGATTTTTTTAATGCCTGAAACCACACGAGCCCAGACTTGAATTAAGAAATCTAGTTTATTTCATACCACACGTTTGTCCCTGGTGTCTTTAAAGCCACCTACTGGAAATACTTCATTACCTGTCTTGAATCTTGATTGCAAAGCTAGAGTAATGGAAGCTCAATGTAGTTTTCTTTGACCCCAAAAAACAACAGCAGACATGGCACTTGCATGTGCCAGAAAAAAACACAGCAAAATTTTCCTATGACAATTTTTACTTTGAAGGATTAAAATGAAAACAACATACACATTTAGGCTGCACAGAGCAAAGCTGGTATTTACAACACAACAATGTAGTAACAATGGAGTAATTAGATGGAAATTCAGTTTTCAGATTGATGCGCAATTACTTTTTTCTTCTTTAAAAGCAAGTAAGATGCTTGTAAGAAGCCAGACCACTTGCAAAACTACAAAGCAAAAAGCCTTCCAGTCTCTATGTTATTATATGTTTCATGCAGCGGCAATAAAAATAAATGGTTAAGTCTAAAAGCATTGTGGTCTAAGTCAACCTATTATCAACTGATGTAGCATTAATCCTACTGCATCACAGATCAGTTTGGCCTTCTTAAGAAAATAACTATTAATACAAAGTGAAATCTCAATTTGTGCTTGGACTTGTGGTGACAGAACTCAATGCCATTTTATACACACAAGAATGGCAGCAATACATTAATAATTCTGATATCAAGTCTCTTGTATTTTAAGTGTTTAATCACAACTGGAAATAATGCAAACGTTTCATTTTTCCTTTTTTCAAGGAAGGTGTTTTTTTAAAAATTATTTTTAATAAAGAGGAGAAAGAAAATAAATATAAGTGTATTTCTTGAGACAAATGAAAGGTAAGGAAAAACCGATGAAATGGCACACGAATGACTGTGAGAGAAGAAACATATTTAAAATCAGAAGAGTGCTGTGCAATCTATTACAGAAACCAGACTTCAGAAAATAGATAAGAGTACCTCAAGGAAATATATCCCTTCATAAGACATTAAAAAAATACAATTACGCGCTTGTGAAAGGATCAGAGCAAATGATTAACTGAGCATCAAAATTCATAATTTAGAGCTACATAGACTAAAAATTGAACCAACCCTTTCCTCTCTCTCTAAAGCCAACTAAGACCATAGTTTTAAGTAAAAGGTTGCATATAGACAAATTTTTGTTCAATTTAGCATCTGTACAATTTTGGGAAGATCCTAAAACCTTACCTCCCCAACTTCCTTCTGAAAAGTCAGTGTCATCTGTGTCCTGCCGTAAGTAAAAGGTCCATCCCTTTTTGAAACATTTGCAAGCCATTTGATAATTAGAGGAGTAGAAACACTGAAGGGCAGATTCCCAATGATATGTATATCTGGTGGTTCTGTCGACATTTGATGGAAGAAAAACAACTGTCAAAAAGGTTTAGGTAAGATTTTGCCACGAAAGAACATACAAGAAAAATACATGCCTATCAAACTAGACTTAAAATATGAAAATAATTTTTATCATGCCACACTGAAATTATGCCTTTCCATTTATACTTGTCTTACACTGACAAAACTGTGTTACTATTCTCAGTAATTACTTGGAAAAAAGTAGTTAGGTTTGGTTCTCATTTACATTTGAATAAAGCAGTAGCTTTCAGATGATTTTCGACTGATTGGTAAAATTCTGTTAAGCTACTCTACAACAGCAAAGCTGTAACAACAGCAAAACTACAACAGTGTTTCTGAGTTTAAACTATGACTATTAAGTACAGACTAAATAGCCATAGTCATATATCTGGTCAACACATTCCTCTCCTAGGGGTATTTGACTAAATAACCTTCAAAACAACCACCTAACTCACAGCGGACAGAGCTCTCCTTCTGTATAGAGTCCTCTGAAATCAAAATGTGTTAAAGTACAGGACTTGGAAGTAAGAAGTGATATCTACTTTTCAACTATGGATCATATCAGTATATGCATGCATTGCAAAACACAATGCAGGCATTTCATTAGCAGGGATCATCAGGTCAAAGCAGGAGTGCAGAAGTGGACTAAAACCAAAAGCAAGTGTGTTGTTGCTTAGATATTGCAATACTTAATAACATGACTAAGAAATGATAATACCCAATTCAAGCTATTTTTCTGGCACACTTTACTTAGCACACACTTTTTAGGCTGTGATATTTCTAGTATATTTGTGATATTACACATATATCAGAGATGGCTAAGGACCCTTCTGAAACCCATTGGCTTTTCAGATTTTCATATGTCAATAACAGAAGAAATATACCCTACCTCTACCTAACCTATACCCTACCCTAATTAGTCAGCTCCAAAAACAACAACTGTATGTTCAAGAAGGGAAATTTCTAAAAACTGCACTACGCTCTCATACATGCATCTGCTCACAGTTTTGTACTGTGAAGCACTTACATTTTGTAATGGGGCAAATGCAGCATGGAATTTTCTCAGGTGAACATAATGTGCCACGGTCTTTTACATCCTAAGTCAGAAGGTAGTTTATCGTTCTTCAGGCACTGCAAAGAGTGACTCCACCTTCAATTTGGAAATGGGGACTGGGAAGTCATCTCTAAATAATCTAATAATACTACATGTTTAAAAAGGGGAGTTGAAATAGAGTCCTATTGGAAACTCGGATTAAAAAAACCCCAAACCCACACAAATCGCAATTAGATTCTACTTCTGCCAAAGATATCCACAAGAAACCAAAGAAATAAGAAAACTAAATTTTTAAGGAGAAATTTTCAAAACTTTCAAAACAAGTTACAGAAATTTCGTCAGTTGAATAACAGCAGTGGTGATTTCTGGTTTCTTCAAAGAGGAAGAAGAAGCTAGGAAGTAGACCATTTGATCTGCTTTTTTTCCATGAGTTGCTACTGTACAGTTAAGATGTTCCAAGATTAATAACTGCAAAGCTCCTCACTGCTGACTAAGGTCAAGATTACACAAATTCCACTGTTTCGTCTTAGAAAAGGAAGATAATTCTGTTTCTTTCTAGGAAAAAAAATAAAGTTAGGTTGTCTTTTCTTATCTTCAAAATGTATCACAAGAGAGTAACACTTGCATTGAGTGAAATTCAACTTTTATTACCACACTAACTCAGAAGCCCTAAGAAATGAAATAAACCAAATGCAAATACTAACCATCCTCCCAATCCTTTTTTAAGTGCTGTGGAAAAGCCTTCTCCATCTTGTAGGTCAGAATATCTCCATGAACAATGTGCACTTTTCCTGGAGCTGCTTCAGATAACATCTGTTTTTACACAAGCAAGCAGAATTCACAATGAGTATTAACCAAACTGATTTCCAGTTTCAGCCACAGCAGGAATGAAACCACTGCTAAATATTAATCTTCAATATAGAACAAAGCACAATAGGATTTTAAACGGAGCACACTATTAGTTAGTATGCACTTTCAAAAATTAAACACTAGAAAAATATTTAATGTGCAATTCTGTAAACACTTACTATTCACAGCTGTAGAATTCTTAATGGGGAATTCAAACTTGAAAAGACCGCTAAGAGTCTCTTCAACAACAACCATTAACAATCCCCAGGCCACTAGCAGGAGCCCACCTGATTCAAGCAATAATGAAAGCAGCAGTTTTGAAAAGTTTTTAGATCCATTACCTATGGAAACAAGGTTCATCTTGTTTATTCTGTCTCCCCCACAGCTTTAGGGCCTATCACTGAATTTTAGCCATATGTGATAGAAGGCTGCAGACATACTCAGTCATTTTTATTTCTACATGAAAAAGATGAAAGAGATTCTCTTAATACTCCCTGTAGTAGTCTATACTTGTGCCATTAAAACCCAAGGAATTCCCCCAAATGAGGGAATGAGTACCTAGAAGTACATAAAACATCAAGAATTTTTATCTTTCTAGACATTACAAAACCCACTCTGTTGTCAGCTTCTGCAGTCCACTTCTGCAGCTTATTTGGTATTCAATGAAGGTTAATAAGCCAACTCAGAACTAGTTGTGGTTTGACATCCAATTCTTTCATTTCTGATGTCAGTTTCCATAAGTAAAATTACATTTTTTTTAATGTAGTAATCTTTTCCCTTACACTATGAAACTACGTGCAAACAGCAAAATTCGAATGCAAAGCCAAGTTTTTCAAAGATAACATTTGGCATCATTTACTGATTCTGTGTCAGAATAAGGAGAAATGGCTTACAAAACAATTTTGCTTTTGCTCAGAAATCCAAACTCATAAACAGTTAAGTGCCAGTGGCCTACCTGCTGAAATAAACTGCTCACTATTATTAGTTCCATCTTCAATCTGAATGATGTTCATAGGCTCAGGGGCACAAAAAGCTTTCACCAGTCTTAAAGCCAAAAGAAACTGCTGCTTTTCTCATACTGTTCACAACATGCCTTTGTGAAGTTTTTTGGAGTAAAAGTTCCGAGTTTTTCATTCCGAGCTAAATTTTGTGTAGAGTGCTAAAATAAAAGCTTAACTAAAAACTAAGTGTTCCTTCATGCTTTAAGTGCAATTACTTCCAAATACAAAAAATAAAACCTCAACTCCAAACAATTTAATGGATTTTCAGCATTACACTAGCAATTATATGACATACAAATTCACTAAGCTGCCATGATTTGTCAAATCGTTCTTTGAAGCTGTTATAAATACAGCAGACGGATAAATGATAAAGTTAGAAAATAGTGTCTTTTTTTAATAATGGTTTTCATGTCAAATGGAAGTTTGGGGGTTGAGTTAAATAAATGAGAACTGCATTTATTTTGTGAACAGAAAATCATAGTCATAATTTCTAATTCGAAATACTTGGAAACCCACTGAAGTTTTTTCCATTTTTAGGGAAAATGTGTGCACAAACAGTTCCAGGAGCTGTTGTGCACTAAGGACACTTGCCAAGAGCGTTCCATTATATAGATCTTCTCATTCTTCACACACCAAAAGGGCACAAAAGAAACATAAGGGGCATAGTTTAAAAATACAAAATGGTGTTCCTGGAACCACTTTATATTCAATAGATTCTCTTGCTCTCTTTCTAATAAATCTTTCCAGCCTTAAAACTACTAGGGCAGATGGCATAGGGAGGTCGTGATTCTTTAAGAGTGAGACAGAACTGGCAAACTCTCAGCTTGTGTAAACTTTAACTGTGGACACATATGTTCTTCACTGTATTTCAGTTTTGCAGTAAAAAGAATCCCAGCTTCAGTTTTGTGATAGAGACCACAGCTTGGAAAGCAGTCAATGAAAAAGGCTTTACATCAGTGATTTTAAAAGTATGTAAAGAGAGATTTTTAAGTAACAGTCCACAATTGTAATTTTACTTTCTGACATCTTATCATATTAAAATCTCAACCATTTTATAAGCATCTGGTTTTGGTGGTTTGCAACCAGAATCCAGAAAAAAACAGGTATTACAATCCACATTATCAGAAAGGAAAGATTCAGTGTGTATCATCTTATTCATAGGAAAAAAAGAATTCCAAATTTAACAGAAATGGATGCAACGCATTTCTTACTCATTCACATCCACTATTACTGAGTTATACCATCTTGACATTCAATAACCTCATTCAGAAATTCATTCCTACTGTGAGGCGGTTGCTAATTAAAAATAATGACAAACATTACTTCACTTGAATAGTAAAGATAATTACATACCAAAATCTTGTTACAAACCCTGGAAAGTATAGTTTTATTCAAAGAAATCTGTTGTAGTGGATGCATTTTGGAAAATCAGAAAAACTG
Source organism: Dendrocincla tyrannina (assembly GCA_035047865.1). Classification (NCBI taxonomy): domain Eukaryota; kingdom Metazoa; phylum Chordata; class Aves; order Passeriformes; family Dendrocolaptidae; genus Dendrocincla; species Dendrocincla tyrannina. The sequence goes on along the minus strand of JAWWMP010000116.1, from coordinate 54,488,807 downwards.
TCCAAGTACTTAAAAAGCTTTGTTAACTAAAGCAAGTGTCATTTAATCTCAAATTTTCTCCAGTCCCAAAATAGTTCTTAAAATGCAGAAAATCTAGAACAAAAATGTAGATGTGCCTCCACTCAAGTGAAAACATGAAGGTTTCGTATTTCACAAGGTAAAGTAAGTTATCAATGGCTAACCTAATAAGACATAGTTACATGCACATTCAGGCTTAAGGATATGAGCAGTTTCACTCATAACTTACATTGTTTTTGTCCTACAAAGAGATGGTAGGAGTTCTCAAGTGAACTACATATTTATTGTCACTGCCGATTTACTGCAGAAGACAAAAACATAAGGAAAGCCCTCTGAATTGCTCTGAGATTGTAGGGGCATAATAAAATAGTCAAATTTTAAGATTTTGTACTGTTTTCCTTGCTAGATATATACAGCCAAATTCCGTAAATGTGGAAACTGAGTAACACCACAAGTAGATGGCATCTGAAAAATGTCAGAATGGCTCATGAACTTATAAAAACTTTAAAAGAAAGAAAGCTTGAGTGTTTTTTCGATAAAGTAAAATGTATGTTTGCTTTATTCTTCTGTGTCTGGATATTAATCCACACTGAATTGTATTAACTGGAGATATGCTTTCCCAATTTTATAAAGCATAATTATTAGGATTAAAAAGAAAATTAAGACCAAAGGACATTATGTTCAGACTTCCAACTATGATTTTTCCTGCATGGTGAAATGCACCCAAAATATCTCAGCCTGAAAAAAACTAACAGGCCTTGGCATTAATTCAGCTTCAGGATCAGGTCCTGAAGGGCTATGAGAAAGCAGGAGCAATTAATGGCTATACTGTGTATCTTCATCTTCAGGCAAATTACAGCTCTGGTTTAAGCCACAGACCCAAAACTATTTTTAATGCTGAGATTTCAACAAGACACTTGGAACCTTTCTATATTCTTAAAATGTTCTTATTCAATACTGTGGATACATTTATACAAATTCTTCTCCAGCTGGTACCTGCAATCCTGGAATAAATCGAGCATCTTTTTCAATTAAAAGGAGTTGTTCAACACCAGCACTGAGAATGGATCTGGTAATTCCTCCTGGCCCGGGGCCCACTTCGCAAACATGGGCATTTTTCAGCTCGCCAGCTTGTTTCACTATCTTGTCTGCAAGACACAGAAAACATACTAAGCCTTTATTTTGCAGAAGATCCAACTCACTAAGATAAACTCATTGTTTATTGTTAAAGCACAGGCATGCTTATCTCAGAACAGGCACAAACAATGACACATCCCAGTTAAATTATCACACACCCGCTACACTGCACAGAATTCAGATTTGTTTCATACTACAAGATACACTGAGCTATTTAAAAAAGACTGGTTTTAGTTTAAAGCCTTCAGTATACATTGTGCTCATTAGAGAAAGAAATAAGCTAGAGGTATTACTGTGCAGCAAGCAAGTACTTATGTTCAACATCTTAAAAGTCTTGTCCTTGTAATATTATTTCACTTACAGTACCTTAAGGAAATTTAAGTAAGAAAGATTCAGCGAAGCTTTATTAAGATTATAATATGGAGAGAACAATTTTATGAGGGAGGAACTGGATTAAATTAAGAGTTGGAACAGAGGCAACTGGTGTAGATATATATAAAGTGGGACAGTTGAAAGGTGAGGAAAGAATACCTATATATAAGTGGAAGGATACAACATTGAAAGGTATTGCAGCCAGGAAAGAAGACAGATTAAGGACTAAACTAAGGATGAAAAATATAGGTAATGAAACAAAGGGATCCTTAGCATGCAGGAAGAGAAGACACTAACAGAAATTACACTCCTCACTCCACAATTTCTTATGTATGCAATAAAACTATCTGAAGACTTGTCCTCTTGTGAGGCTTTACTAAATGCATGCAGACATTTTTATTCCAGGGTAAGAACCAGGTTGTTCAGGAAGTGGAACGAAGTTTCATGTTCTGAATCTTTATCAACCTGGATCTTCAAATGTAAACAAATCATTACTTACATAAAGCTGTATTGAATTTTTTACTGCAAAACCCAGCCACCACTAGGCCCGTAAAGACACCCACCCACCACCAACTGAACAGTGCCAGCTTTGTCACCCACTGCTGACATGAAGCTGGAGAAAATTGTTCAGAACAATGTAACTGGTTCAAAAAAGCTACACCACTTCTGATAAACTGGGACAAAAGACCTTCCTAACCACAGCAAAGAGCAAACTAAATTGCACAATGAGTTACAGTACTTTCCCTGACACATAATAATCTGAAAACTCACTTTTTTAAATAAAACTTTCAAACTATAATAGATCCCTAGTGGTAAAAGTACTGCTAAAGCTTGCTATTGCTTTTCAACCAATAACCCACATTTTACATAGGAACATAGTCTCTACCTAAAAAATATAATTTACAAAGAAACTTATTTTTGAGGAATTAACAAGTCAAAACAATTCGTCTAAGCTAAAACTAAGCTAAATTTGCCTAAGCTAACCTTTAAAAGAAGTCTCCAAAGGTTTACCACTGAGCTGCCATTAACCTGACAGGCATTATGCAAACATCATATCCTCAGCTATACTCTGGATTCTGGGATATGTGTTCTTTATTAGCCAAGAATATTAGAATATTTAACCTGTCAATCGCAAATCCAGTAGAAAGTTTTGGGAAAGCTGTCTCTGTGCTTCAAGGCGAAAGAGTTTAATAATCTCTCCAACAGTTGGCAGGGGAGGCAGACGGAAAGCTGCCACCTTTCCTGGAGCAGCCATGAGCCAAAACTCTCGTTCCTTCCCCCTAGAGAGACATTGAAAAGATGATTCTATTATACGCAGTAAACCCTAATTAACATTTAAAGCGCTGCCAAGTTTACAAACCCAGGCACGATTCACAAGCCACTAGAGGAGGGCTGATTTCCAAACATCAGCACGCCGGACCCCGGACCCGGTGCTTACGGTCGGGCATGGACTCGTGCCGTTTGGGCAAGTCGCGTTCTGCAGCTTTGCACCACAGCCCCCTGGCAACTTTAGAGAGGGACCAGTCCCTAGGGACACAGAGCCCCCGGCCCCACACACAGGCGGGGGGGTTAATCCAAGTGACCCTGCACGGCGGCGGCGCACGCGCAAAACCCCCCGGCATGGCCGGAGAAGGCCGAGCGCAGGGCCGGGCCGGGAGCGCCCCGCCGCCTCCTGCGCTTTCTGTCCCTCCTTCCTTCCCACCCTCCCTGCCTCCGTTCCCCGCGGTTCCGGCGCAGAGGGACCCTCCGAGGGACGCCCCGGCAGCGCCGCGGCTCCTCCTCACGGTGCGCGGCGACCCGCAGCAGGAGGGGCGTCTGCGGCTGCGCGGCGGCGGGGCCGCGGTGAGCATGCGCGGGGCTGCCGGGGCGCGGGGGCAGCGCCAGGGTCCCTCAGGGACCGTCAGGGGCAGCCCGAGGACATCCGGCGCCTCCAGGGTGTGCAGTCTGAAACAGCTCCAGGGCAGCCTGTTCGAATGCCCACTCCCCCCTTCTCTGGAGAAATCATTCCTCATGCCCAATCTGAGCCTCCCCTGGCGCAGCTTAAGGCCATGGCTTCGAACTAGTGGAAGGCCCCATTGGAACAGTAGGCTCTGCTGCCGAGGGTAGTCGCAAAACAGCAGTGTTTCCTGGGGTGCCGGCGTGTTACCACGACAAAGATGATTCTAAGCAGCAAAAACCCAACACTGCTGGCACTCGTCATTGTGCATTAAACTGTAGCTTGGCCATTTTTGTGGCAGTGAAATTTGCCTGATGCCTTTGCATACAGGTAACCTTTCACCTGCAGGTTCCATGAGGAGGCATGAGGGAATGGTAGGGATGCTTTCCAAGAAAACACGGAAGTCGAATACAAATGCAGGTCCACAGATTCGCAGATCAGTCTGGAATTGAATTGGTCCTCTATATTTACAATTGAGCTTTGTTTTGTTTTGTTTTTTAATTGAGTGAACCAATAACAAGGCTATTTTTCAGCTAGTCCGGATGCTGCTCGTCTTATCTGCTCATTTCTGTGTATTGAGATTAATTCTAGAAATTCTGGGATCAGAAACCCTGCAGTTCATTTGCGTCTATGTTTTTGTATATCTGAAGTCTACAATTGGAGTCAACACATAACTTGATCAGACTAGGAAATTAGAAGTGAAGGAAAAGATTTAATAATAGGGTTCTTAAGAGTAAATATATAAACTGAGTGATTGCATGTTGTAGCAGAATTTTAGCCACAATATACTGTGTCAACACAGAAGTGCATGTGCGCATATATATATGAACATGCATATTTATGGGTATATTCTTAAGATATTGTCCAGTTTTGCTCATCCTGAAATACACTGGTAGCAGCAAAAGCCATTTTGGCAGAGTATTTCTGCAGTATCTTTTGTCACAGTGGAGTAAGAAAGCTTCCTTATGAACAACACTTTTAAGCAAGGATTGGAATTTAACATTCCTTTTCATTTTGCCTGAATCATTCTGTGCTATTATGACATGCAACTCAACGTTAAGAAGGTATTTCCAGAAAGCTAGAATGTTACTAAAGAGGGAAGGATAATAAAGGATACTGTTAGACAGATGTAAAGAGATAAAGACATTAAAGGATTTGCAAAATGTAATTTCTCAGGAGAAATAATGGGTGTAATTCTAACTACCTTTCTGTGTTAGACATACCTTCTGCCATCAGTAGTCTGTTCTAGTTAATACCAGCAGATGCTGTAATGTATGTTAGTGTTGTCCCATGAAGAATTAAGTGGAAGGAAGCTAATACACAATATCTGCATCAATATTTCTTTATAGATGTGGACTCACTCATGTTCTGAGATCAATCAAGTTTATTGCTGTTGAAACCTGTGCATGTGAAATAAATAATATGTGTGTGAACACCTGGAAACAGAGTCAATGTTTATAATTAGATTATAACTAGAAGGGGCCATGTTTGCAAAAAAATTGGAAATGTATCTAATTATGCAGTTATGGAAAATATAGAGAACTTTGCAGGTGGTATCAGTAAGAAGAGGATCTGGCCTAGGGTTCGTTGTTTGCATACGGTGGGATGTTGGAATAAAATCTCACCATCCTAGCCCTATCTGAAACACTGGAGTTTTGAGTTTTGTGAGGTATGAAGTATTTGAATTTAAAGTCATTATAATTTAAATGTAAAATGTAAGCTCCACCTGTTGGTGAAAATGTGGGATTTCAAATCATATTTGTTACTAGCCCAATGATAGTAGCTCAATTCCAAGAGGGTTTTACAAGAAATTAATATGATGATTTTTTTTCTACTCAAAATTTGAAAAAAATTGAAGGAATATGGACTGAGTCTCAGGAGGAGCAAGTATGAAAATGGCATGCAATCAATCAGCTTTATGACCAGCTGAGTCATCTAGGCTATTTTAACTCTCGAGTGAAAAAAGATACCAGTTTAAAAGTTTTTCTCTACATAAAAATGTCATGTCATAGCATTGCTTTAATAATGCATCTCATACTTGATTGTCACCAAGGCTGAGCTTTTTCTCAAATCTACTCAGTATATACTTTGTATATGAATATTGCTCTGTCATAGTTAAAGTACACACTTTTTCTTGATTAGATGCACATGCATAAGTTTCCAGGTATTTCGTGTGGCCATGACTCTTACTGTAATAATAACAAACTATAAGAGATTTATACTTAAATACTTGAATGGAATACAGTAATCTGTTCTAATAGGCCTACTTGCAGAAAATTTTTGGTTGTAAACCTGCTTGCTAAAATCACAATTCCAGTTTGCAGTTGAAATATTGACAGACTCCTGAAGTTGTCATAGGGATAGTAGCGTATGGGATTCAGAGTCAGATGGTCCCTCAAAACTCAGGAAGGAGGAGTGGATGAGTAAAGCCTTAATTCATTGCACAAGCTGGTCATTTCTAGAAGGCGTCTCCAACTAAGTCTTGCATATTCTGCAAAACATAGCTTTCATCTGTTCTGCTTATTCCAGCCTTTTTATGCCTTTGCAAGTTAGGTATGGCCTGCAGGAAGAGCACTTCTTGTGATCCTAACAATGTTCACAGAAGAGATGTGAGAGAAAGAAGCTGGAAGGAATTTTTCTACTCCTGTGAATGCCTGACATCCACCCTGTTACTCTCTAGTCTCTTTCTCCCTTGATATGTTAGAGGAAGATATTTCTGACTACTTACCACAATGGTACTTGTGTAACAACAAGCAGTCATGGGCACCACGGTCAGGACAGTCCTTAAATTTGTAGAAAGAGGCTGGGATATCGAGACCACTGCCATAAATAGAAATAATAAAACGCTAATGACCTCTCAAGTTAGGCTCCTTACAGACAGTCTGCTAATTTTGAAGACAATGAAACATTCAGTACGTATTCCACGTATCAGGTAGATGGCAGGGAAAGATAAACTGGGCATCTGAAGAAGCTCAGTCACGTTCTGAAATCACTGTGCAGAGGCATTGTTTCAGGATTACTTAAGAGTTGTTTTGACTACAGCTTCAGTTCAGGTTCACCTGCCAACATTGCAAGGGTTGAAACCAAAGTTGCATCCTTAATGATAAAAAGCATGTTCACCAGTGGGAAATTAATTTTATAGACTTGCTGAGCTCATTCATGGTTACTAATTCTTTATTGGTTCCATGTTCAGGTTTTTACAACTTAAAAATAACTGCTTCTAAGAGGATGTATGGTATTACTGACCTAAAATGATTTTGTTGCTTGGGAGTATTGTTCCTAGTTTTCTGTTAATGGTGTCATGTTGTAGAAGACAGGATTCACACCATGCTTTTGAAATGCCACACTCTACTCAGTTCTGACGCAGAAAAAATCTATGTGGCAATTAGTTTCGTCCAATTAAGGTGAATAAGATGACAAGTTGTAAATGTACAGATAGCATTGTAAAATGATAAGGAAATGTAACACCCAAAGGAGGTTAGATACAGAAAATCTTGTATTTTCCACATGCTGGAAGTCTTTTCATACCACAAGGCCTCTATTCTTCAGCTTGCTCTCAAATACACTGGTTTCTATTGTTTGTAAAAATGTTTATTATTTGTACTACACTACCTCATAAGGATCCTAAATAGTTGTTAGGAGCGCATTGCACCAGGCACTGTACAAACAACACAGTGACTGCCCTCCCTCAGGAAAACTTCTGTGACAAAATAAAATGCTGAAGAAAATAAATTAGCAAATGGGAAGAAGTTAGATAATATAACAGCAGAGAGATGTACATTTGCATAGTCACAGGAATTTTAGAAACCACTGTAAAAAAGTGCAAAACTGTTATGAAACCTCTTCAGTATTAACTCTGTAGAGGATCTGTAAGATGGTTTCTTGCTCTTTGATGGTGGAGACAATGCATTTTAGAGTCCCTGTTTTGAATAAATGTTCTGCTCACTGCAGTGTTTACGTTCAGTGTGAAATAAACTTGAATATTACTACAGTCATTTCTTCCCATAGAGCCAAACAATCCCGTTATGGGGGAATTCTTCCTACTTTTGTCAGTCTGCCACTCTGGATTTGTCAGGCCACATTTTGATCAGGAACAGTATTTTTCTTGTTACCATTTCGATAATGTTGTGCAGCAATAATGAAACACTTAAAGAACAAAGACTTTGCATTAAAAAATCTGGCAGAAATTTCTGACCAGACTGCTGAGTTTTTCCTAACATAAGTCAGGAAGTACAAAGATCCATGGCTTTCAGTATTGCCACAGCAGATGTTTAAAAGTCATTACATTTGTTTTAAAACATTAGAATTTCTTTTAATGCTTGATTCTCCTGATGTGCCTTTTTATTTGTGGGCCACTTAGTAAAGCTCTAGCCAGCCGCACTAGTAAGTTTATTTTTAGTTGACAGATTTGACTTTCACTTAATCTTACCATTTTAGGTGCTAGTGCATGTAGAAGAAATACCAGTTAACACAAATTTTGGGTTAAAATTTGAGGAATGCCAGGAATGAGGAGAATCGAGGCTACTCTCACTCACGTTATCTGCTGGCCTCTGTAGAAAAGGGGATTTTTGCACTACAAGTAGGGCCTGAAAACAAAAACCCAGACACAGCCCTGCAAGCAACTGCAGCATTATCACCCATTTACCCCTGGGAATTTTAAAGACTTGTGAAACTGGTGTTATGGTGAACTTGGTCTTGTCCATTCAACACCCAAGTCTCCATGTTGGATAATATTCCCTTGAGTGTAATACTTGTTTACGTTTTAGGCTCTCTGACGGAGTGTTTTCAGAATGGATGTTCTAGTTTAAGCATTAAGTATTCCCAAGTTAATGAAAAGAATGGAGAATAAAAGCTTTCTTGAAACAGCTCCCACGAAGAAATTCATTAAAAGTACAAAATACTATATAACTGAAATGCCAGCTTTTGTACTCTTGATTGTGTTATCATGAAACATGAATACAAAATTTCATAAACCTCTGAGAAACACATCAAATGTGTGCTGTCACACAGGTAACAGTGTTCATTGCCACAGCATGTCACCATCTATGCTTCCTTTGCAATAGT